>JANAVB010002395.1:1274189-1881644 GCA_029216955.1 Iris pallida | reverse complement strand
GGCCGAAGCTATTCCTTTATCCGAAGTCAAAACTTCTAATGTCATCAACTTTATCAAGCATCATGTCATCTACAGATTTGTGTTCCTCGTATTATTCATGATAATGGACCACAATTTGTCAGCCAGAAATTTACTCGATTCTGCGACGACTATCGGATCAACAATGTGGCTTCTACAGCATACAATCCGGCAGCTAACGGATTAGCAGAAGCTTTCAACAAGACCATAATCAAACTCTTAAAGAAGTTTGTCTTTACTAACAAACCAATTGGAGTGAGAAACTCGGTGAATGTTTGTGGGCTTACCGTACTACAGTTCGTAATGCTACTAAATGTACACCTTTCTCTCTGGTGTATGGATGTGAAGCTGTTCTTCCATTAGAGATTCAAATTCCTTCTTTAAGGATAGCAATCGCTAATGAACTCACTGCCGAGAATAACGACCGTCTTCGACTTCAGGAATTAGAAGCTCTGGATGAAAAGCGATTATCTGCTCAACAGAATATCGAATTCTATCAAGCTAGAATTTCAAGAGCTTTTAACAAGAAAGTCAGAGTTCGAGCGTATCAAAAAGGAAACTTGTTCTAACGGTCAGACGTCCTATGACTATGACTCATATGAGCAAAGGCAAATTCGACGCAAAGTGGGAAGGTCCTTATGTTGTGAGCAGAGTTTTCTCAAATGGAGCTTATCAACTCTCGAAACTGGATGGTCGAAAGATTATGATGCCTATTAATGGCAAATTCCTTAAAAAGTATTATGTATAAAGTAAATCATCAGACAAGTTCATGTTTATAAATAAAATTTTATTTTATTTTAATCATGAATGATAGTACATGATTTTAAGGAAGATCACTATCATCCTTCTTTACATTTGGACGCGGACCGCTGCCGTCCTTCTCGAAAATGCGATCAGCAAAAGAGCTGAGAACTTCTTTGCTGGAGCCCACGAGAAACTTGAAGGCAGCCATCCTCATGGCTTCCTCTTCTTCAGTCCTCCTGGGTCAAGCAGAAAGTCCAGAATGTCTCGTGGTGGCTTCGGTGCAGACGAACCTTCGCCTGCTTTTACCTCCTTCGGCTGAACTGGAACGACAGGGCATTCTTCAGTGCCCTTCTGAACCTTCGGGGTGATTCTAACCTTCTTGGATGCTTCTTCAGACGACATTTTTATGTTAAGAGTAGAAGTGTTCGTTCTTGATAGATTTTGCTATATTTATCAGGAATTCCTCAAATAATGAAACGATACATGCATCCGACGGTTCGTCCGTTCATTAATGCCTGACGGTTCATCCGTTCATTTATTACATTCATCTAACGATTCGTCCGTTCATTAAATGCCTGACGGTTTATCTGTTCTTTCCATCATTTGTCGGTTTTCCCGTTCATCCCACATACATTTACGATTCATTATCGTCCATCATCCATGTCAGTATCATATTATGATATCTAGTCTTTTGATTTCTGAGTCTAAAGATCGTGAAAAATTGAGTTCAAATATATCTTTATGTCTGAATTCTATTTAATCAGTATTAAACTAAGATCATTTCTGGTTTAATATCATCTGATAAATTACAAAGTTCATTTATATATTCTATTTTATGAAATGTGTCATGTATTATTTACCCCTGAACATATTTTCTATAAATATATCATTATCAAAACAGCAAAACCAAAAATCAGATCAAGAATTCTCATTTGCTTTCATTCAGAATCAAAATATGAAATACAAGTGAAAATCAAAAAGATTGATTTATTAGGAGTTATTAACTCCCTGATACGTTCAAGAACAGCATTCAGTTTCTCTTCATGAGCTTTTTGAACTCTTTCAGCTGCTTCAACTGTGACATTTTGCTCATCAAAAATATGATACCAGATTGGATGCGGTTAACTTCTTCAATCTGTTCGCCTGCATCTGCTCTCGCTCCTTTTGAAGAGTGTCACAGCGTTCGACTTCAGAAATATAAGCAGCAGCGACCTCAGCTTGCTCTGTTTCTATGACAGCAATTCGCTCTTGAAGGCGAGCCAACTCCTCTTTCAGTTTCTTCAGCTCTTCAGTCTTGGATGCTTTATCTTTCTCCAGCAGCTCTACTCTTTGACGTGTAGCCAATATTTCTTCGCCCTTTTCTACTAATTTCTCAGAAGAAGAGGCAAAAAATGCTTCTAATGCCGCCTGCTGAGACTGGGCTTCATGCTCCAATTGACTGATTTCAGCCGCAGTTAAAGAATCAATGTCTTCCTTCTTAGTCTCCCAGTATTTTCGGATAGTTATTTCCAGCTCATCCAGGAGATGTTCGAAGAAGATGCACTGAGACTCGCAACCAGCATGTCGCAACGCCATGAGTGGGAACTTGACCATAGTTCGAAGATCAGAAAATGGCATAGCTTCATCCTTCAAGAAACGTCTGGAATATGTATCTAGATATGAGTAAATGATCTCTGAATACATTCCCAGAGTTCTTGCTAGCCCAGTCTCAAATCCAGGAGTCGCTGTCATCATAGAAGAAGAAGCTTGAATGTTTCTATCCTGGGAACAGAAGTGTGTGCGACTGGAGAAGTTGGCAAGTGTGAACTCCCTTCATCAGCATCAGCCTGGATAAGCGGAGCATGAGTCGAACTCATTGCTGCAGCAGTTCCTACAGTCAAAAAAATATAATATATATCAGCATATAAAGAAAAATAAACAGCAGAAACAGAATTTGAAATAAAATTCTACCAGGTTGAGGTTCATATTCGATATGTGAAGGAGTCTGGCATCTCTCGTAGCCGGTCCATGATAGTGTCCGACACCTGCTTCATATGGCTGCTCCCAGCTCCAGAATTACTAGCCGCTAGAGCATTGTCTGGAGATTGAACAGGTTCGGGGCTAAGTTCCATTCTGTTCCCCCTGACTTTATCCTCATCATAAGGAGTAAAAGTGCCAGCTTGCCAATCATCTCCTTCTTCAGCTTCTTCTTCTTCTTCAGACTCTTTGTCATCTCCGGCTTCAAGATGAGTTTCTGATCTGGAGTCCATTATGTTCACATCTTCATCTATTCCTTGAGATGGATGAATCTCAGGAACAGTGATGATAGCAAGCTCAGTGTTGACTGCCACCGGTTCAGTCTTCTCTGGAATATCAGTTCGAAGAATGATGTCTTGACAAACATTCTTCAATAAATCATCAGCAGCAGATAGCTCGGACGCCGGCACGTCTTCATCGCCTTTGGCCAAAGAAATATTTTCTTCAGCTTGAGTTTCAGGAATTTCTGGCTGTTCTGTAACTTTTGCAGGGGCAGGTTCATCTTCAGAATAATCAATCTGGTCATCCAGTGCCTGGATGACGCCCTCTGTCCCATGCTCAAATGGGATCATCCTCATCTCTGAGGGTTCAAGCTACTCCGCTTGTTGTCGGAGTAGTCGTTTCCTGAACTCGAGTAGACTCTATCTCAGTCTGTTCAGTTGAAGCTGCCGGAAGGTGAACATCATCAGACTCTGTATTCTCAGTAGAAGCCGTTTCGTTGATTTCTGGCAAAACTCCTCACTCATAATCATTTCTAAGAGTTCATTGCCCTTCATTTGCTTACGGACTTCTTAACATACTTGCCTCTCGACCTCCTTGTTATCAGAGGAGCATCGTCTTCATCTTCGTCTTTATCTGCGACGTCATCTTCGTCAACCGAGATGCCACCTAAAGACGAAGTGGCAGTTACTGAGACCCTCTTTTTCTTCTTCTTAGATGTTGGAGACTTAGTACTCTTCTTGGAGACGGTCTCAGATTCATCCCTTCTCTTCCTCTTGGAAAGGGATACAAAAATGGGCGGAAGAACTTCATCAGGAAAATTTCCCTCCTGGAATAATTCGTATAGGGGCTCAACCTCCGTTGTCTCATCTTCGGGTTCCGGAGGAAATTGTTGAATAACAGTCTTCTTCTTTGACCTCTTCGATGGAGCTGGCTCATCTTCCGCAACAAAGGTCTTCAGATTGAAACTCGGCTTGAAGGTACTCGATGACACATAAAAGCGAGCATATGTGTAAAGCATATTTGTCCCTGAACTAGATAAAGGATTAGGCATAGAGAATACAGCTTTTGTATCTCTAGCCGCAAAATATCTCCAAGCCCGAGTTCCATCGATAAGCCCTCCACGTGCAGAAAGGCAAGTGGTGGCGTTCCCAACGTGAAGTTGGTCATATCCGAATTGTCTAACAAATCGGCTTGGTAAATATGGCTCCAGATACGTCATCTCTTCATGACGGTATACTAGATGAGACGGCCTGATTCTCTACAACCATTGGAAGGCTACGTCATCTAGCCTGTTTTCCTATATCTCCGTCCATCATATTCAAGGGCATGCTTTCATAACCCAATGGTGGAGGGACACATTGAATGGACCAATGTGAAGCTCGATTCAAGATATTTCTGCATTCTGGAAGGGTGTGAACCTTCCAGAAAGTCTCTCCAGAGTACCTCTCCAGGAAAAGACTGCCACTCCCTCCTGCCCCTGGAGGTATCAAACCATCATGATGGAGGAGAAGCCAACCATATAAATATGTGAAAGGCATCTCTATCCGTAGGAATTCTTCAGTCATCCTCCTCTGATCAGATAACATGTTGGTTACAAAATTCCGAAGACCTGCGTTCAGTCTACAGGTCATCGCTGATAATAAGTCTAGCTTGTAACCATACATAAGGCGCACCAGCTGCAAAGATAACGCCTCTATGTATCCTGTCCAAAGAACTGGAGCCAGGAACAATGAATCTTCTTAACCACAGAGATAGGAATCCGGCCAAATGACCGTTCCTCGACAGAGTCTTTCCGCTCTGTCTCACATAAGAGCTGAAGGTGGTTCCAGCTTTGAACTCGTACCAGTCTTCAGTGATCGTGAAATCCTTGCAGTCATATTTCTCCAGCAGATAAATGATTTCACTCTCAGAGAGAGGTTTGAAGTTGCTAATCTGGTACCATCTCTTCTCGTTTATTTTCTTCTCATCCTTTTCACGGTTCATGAAAAGGTAGGACATCCACTTCTGGATGTGGTTGCCAGCTTCATCTTTAGAACTCTTGTAATATAGAGTACATGTGCCAAAATGGCACATCATCTCTTCAAATAGATGCACCATCTCTGGGTTCTTCTCTGACAGAAAATTCAGTTCTTCTGTCGTAGGCACGTACTCCTCATACGGCAACGTGCCTGAAGGCAGGTGTGAGATGTATTCCATCTCATGAAGGGCGAAGCCTATCTCCCCTTTCGGAGTCATGAATGTCCCCGTCCTGTGGTTATACCTCTCAACCAATGCCAGGAACAATGAAGGGGTTGGGCCTGAAACCGTAGGATGAATTGACGACAGCATCATAAAGGTTTATCTTCTTTAGCTCAGTCTCAAAATTCTCCAAAACCCAGTGGACCAAAGTCCTCCATCTCATATTCTCCTGATTCATTAAGCCGTTCATCCTCGGCGTCGAATCGGTGGGGTAGAATACATTCTTGTTTGACATGAATTCGTTTATGAAAATGGGCATCCTGAATGGCATTAATATTGACGAGTCTTCAGGTGGTATGCATCCAGGCTTCAAACCCCGAAACACTGATACATGATTCTCGGGGACACTGAAGAATCCCTCCTTTCTGTAAATTATACGGCTCGTCTTCGCCTGCTGATATTCTGTTAAATGCCAGGACATCTTCCTGGGATAGCTTGCATGCATGAATCTCATGATTGATAAGCCCCTGGAAACCTTCGGCCAGTACATGGGCTGGTTTACATCACCTTCGAAGTAGAAGCACACTTTCTCTCTGATGCCCTTTGGCTGAGATTTCTGTGCTATGGCATCTCCGAACAAAATGCTGGTTTCTTGTGGGACACCAAATCCAGACTCTGGAAGGGTTGTCCATTCATTAAGCAGAGTAGGGTTGTATGGTCTTGATTGGCCAACAATGATAGTCTGGCTTCTGGAAGATCAAATTGGGGAAATTGCACATGAGATAAATCATGTTTAAATGAGAAACTCAAGTGCCCTTCATAGTCTGCCTCCTCAGTTCGGATGTTCACTACATAAAATGAAAGAAGACAAGGTCAAATGTATTTTTTCTATGACTACGAGCCCTATGCGTATATTACAGTATTCGAAGAAAATTTCAAAAGTCACGCAGACTTCAGACAGATATACTACCAAGACATGCTGAGTGATTTATTCACGCAGATGATTAATTCACGCAAAGTCCAGACAGATTAGGATGAAAGTCACGCATCATTGCCAGAATCACATTTAAGTGAAAATGACAAAAAAAACACGCTGACAGATCAAGACTAATCTATCCAGAGGATGACCCTCAGAAGTCTGCGTGACTATTTCAACATGGACATTTCTGCCAACATGTAAAAAATCACGCAGAGTCATTATGAAAGCTGCGTGACTATTTCAACATGGACATTTCTGCCAACATGAAAAATCACGCAGAGTCATGAGAGCCATGCTCCTTTGCGTGAAACACAGAGCTTCGTAAACACAAAGATGTGAAGTATGGCCGACCCTAAAGAGGGGGCATACTTTATTAATATCCTTTGCCTTAAGAAGGGAGAATATATTTCTGAAGTTCATTATTTATCTTAAGATCCTAAAAATTCTATGTGGAGTTCATCTTCATCGAAGTCATCTTCAACAATTCGTATCCCCCATCACTTACGCTGCATAGGAGGATGCGTGATTTCGCATCGAGGGAGCCTGTCGGTTGTGGCACGCGAGGAAGTCGCAGGGGCTTTCCCCTTGGCCTGAGCGTCGGCTTTCTTGGGAGCCATTGTTGCTGAGAAGGAGAAAAAGAAGTCGGGAAAGAAGAAGTTCGTCGGGGAAGACAAAGTTCTCTTCGGTGGATTCTTTCTCTCTAAAAGCAAGTAAAGAAGGAAAGAAGTGATCTATGGCTTATTTATAGGTTCATGAAGAATTCCAAACGGCAATATCATTATTTGCCTCGATTTAGGAGCTTGATACGGGATCCTAACTGCACAGAATCCCAACAGTCCAATCATTTAGGAATAAATATCTCTTTAAAGTCATCTCAGCGTAACTAAATTCATTTTATCATCTTGATTTCAAAGTATTTCGAAATAATTTATCATTTTTTCGAAAACTTTGAAGGGGGTTTTGTAGGCCTTAAAAATAAAAGTCACGCTGAGTTGATCAGAACAAAGTCCAAAAGTTACGCTGAGTTGATCAGGACAAAGTCCAAAAGTCACGCTGAGTTGATCAAGATAATGTTTAAAAATCACTCTAGAGACAGCTCATCATTTGTCAGAAGTGTCATTATGACTGACACCACGACAGTCGAAGAATGTTCCCTCGTATGCCACGTATGCACGAAACTCGAGAGATCACAGCCGACTATTGCGTGACTTTTGAAATCTTCTTCAGCAAGACTCAGCCTTCGTCAAATTGGCGTACCAAAAGAGCTTATTGTCATTTAATGTGACTGACAAGACAATCACTGTCAGAGATTTTGTGTCAGTCGAGGCACGTCGAATCGAGACAGCTGGCAGTCCTGGCTCAAATCTGCGTGTATTTTGAACTTATATGTTCCTTCCACAAGTCTGCGTGTATTTTGAGCTTTCTGTCTTAAGTTTGCGTGGATTCTGAAGTTTCATGCCCCACGTCTGCGTGGATTTTGAAGCTTTCTGCCCCAAGTCTGCGTAGATTCTGAAGCTTTTTGTCCCAAGTCTGCATGGATTCTGAAGCTTCTTTCCCCAAGTTTGCGTAGATTTTAAAGTTTTCTGACCCAAGTCTGCGTGGATTTCGTCTTCAACAAGTCTGCATGGATTTTATCAAATTGGAGTACGTGGCAGCCATGCCACTGATCTCTCACCCGCGTGTCCTGTAACTTGCACACGACTCATGCATGATTGCCATGTGTCCAACAGTTACAGGCCACGTCCAGTAACTGCTCATAACCTTGCGTATGTTAGATTCTGTGTGATTTTTAACTATGCACAGGCTGTGAAGACAGTTATCTTTTCAGTTATTTTTGACTCTATAAATAGAGTTCTTTTTCTCATTCATGGTACAGATACATAGTTATCTAAATTACTGTCAAAATTTTGAGAGCTTTTCTTCTTCGCATCGTCCAAGGGATAAAGCGATCGTCTTCTAGATCGGATTCCTACAGTTGTAATTTTCCCAGAAACACAATAAATAAAGTGAATTTATTTATGGAAAACAAGCCCCATTGTAACCTTGTTTTAATATCAATAAAAGAGTGTTTTGCTATAACTTGTGTTTTGTTCTAAATTCTGCTGCTATTATTCAATGTCTCTGCTTGGGACTTCTGTGCGACGACCCTGTCGTAGCCGTTGGAATCGGCCGTTATGGAACCCGTCTTGCACGAGCGCAATCTAGGCTCTTGCGGCATCACGCCTTAGCGAGGCCGATCGCTCCTACGGGAGCGGGGCGTGACATTGGGTTGGCTTAAGAAAACCCTAATCTCTAAACATGCTCTAACCGTTCCACTAATGACATGCTTAAAAGCTACATGCAACCATTAAATAATAATAAATAGAATTATGCACATGCTAAATATGGGATACCATGTACAGAATTCATGAAAGAATACGTATATCGGGATCGGGGAGTGACATCTCTATCCTCCTTAGAAAAATTCCGTCCTCGGAATTTTAGCCAAGACAATGATAGAGGAATCCAGGCAAGCAAGGTGCAATTACAATCTACGCAATCAACCTATCATTACCAGTCATTGATCATATATTTCAAAATGGTGCAAAACAAGCATGTAAACAGATTACCAAGGCATGAGGAGAAACATACCTTCTGAGTTGAACAAGTTCGGATACCGAAATCTAATCTCGTCTTCGTGCTCCCAGGTTGACTCTCCCGGAGAGTGATGGCCCCAAGCGACACGGACAAGGCTAATAGTCCGGTTCTTGAGTATCTTCTCTCGCCGGTCCAAAATAGACACGGGTTGTTCCTCGTAAGTTAGGTCGGTACCAACGACTAACTCTGAATGGTCGAGGACATGACTCGAATCCGGGACATACCCACGCAACTGAGATAAATGAAACACATCATGTACGCCAGATAGCGAGGAAGGAAGGGCAAGCCGATAAGCAACATCGCCTACCCGAGCGGGAATCTCAAAAGGACCAACGAATCTTGGACTAAGCTTTTCTCGGGTTCCAAATCTAATGACACCCCGAGTAGGCAAAATCCGCAGAAAAACTTGGTCACCAACACCAAAATCTAGAGGCCTACGATGTTGATCGCCCAGTGTCTGTGTCTGTCCTGCGCGACTCGAAGCCGCTCTCTGATCAACTTGACTGTCTCCACTGTCTGCGTGATCATCTCTGGTCCCAACAACTTTCGTTCTCCCACATCGTCCCATGCCAGAGGGGACCTGTATTTTCTTCCATATAAAGCTTCGAACGGTGCCATCTGGATACTTGCCTGATAACTATTATTGTAAGAGAACTCTACTAAATGAAGATGATCTTCCCAAGTTCCACCGAAGTCCAAAGTACAAGCCCGTAACATATATTCCAAGGTCTGAATGGTTCTCTCTGACTGTCCGTCTGCGGATGGTAGGCTGTACTGAACCTCAACTTGGTACCCAAACTTTGATGCAAACTCCGCCAAAAGTGAAAGGTGACCCGCGTGTCTCGATCTGATACTATGCTGACTGGAACACCATGTTGTCTCACGATATGCTTCATATACATTTCTGCAAGCTGCTCAGTAGACTGCCCTGCTCTGAAAGGAAGAAAATACGCAACCTTCGTGAGCCGATCCACGAAACTGCATTTTGACCGATCGGAGATCTAGGTAAACCGGTCACAAAGTCCATCGTGATGTGCTCCCAGTTCCACTCCTAAATAGGAAGCGGCTGTAACAATCCTGCTGGTCTCTGCTGCTCTGCCTTCACTTGCTGACATACCAAACATCTGGATACAAACCTCGCTATCTCCCTCTTCATGCCATTCCACCAAAAGTGTTGCTTTATATCTTGGTACATCTTTGTGCCTCCGGAATGAATGGAATAAGGAGAACTATGAGCCTCTGACATAACTTCTTGTCGAAGGTCTCCACCTGGTACACAAAGACGGTTTCCGAACCTAAGTGTACCATCCTCATGGATTACTAACTCCTTTCTGAGACCTGACTCACACTTTGATCGAAGCTTCTGGATCCGCGGATCCTCTGCCTGGGCTGCTCTGATTCTCTCTACTAAAGTAGACTGAATCTGCAAACTGGCCATAACTCCTGTATCTTGTGGCAAGATCACTTCAATTCCCATTTCCTGAAGGTCTTCCAAAATATGCCTCTGCGAGGTTAAAACAAATGCACCACCTCTCCTGCTCAAGGCTTCTGCTACCACATTCGCGTTGCCTGGATGATACTGAAGATTTACATCAAAGTCCTTCAGTAATTCCAACCATCTTCTCTGTCTCATGTTCAGGTCCCTCTGGGTAAATACATACTTTAAGCCCTTATGATCAATGTAAATCTCCACTCGATCCCCATATAAATAGTGCCTCCATAACTTAAGGGAGAACACTACTGCTGCTAATTCCAGGTCGTGGGTCGGATAGTTCTTCTCATGGTCCCGAAGCTGTCGAGATGCATATGCTATCACCTTACCATGCTGCATCAATACACACCCAAGTCCCTTCCCGGATGCGTCATAATACACTGTAAACCCTCCCGATCCTACTGGAAGTGTCAAGATCGGGGCTGAGATTAATCTCTTCTTCAACTCTTCAAATAATGTCTGACATTCTGCTGACCAAACAAACTCTACATCCTTATGCGTCAAACGCGTCAAGGGTGCCGAAATCCTGGCAAAATCTGCCACGAACCTCCGGTAATAACCTGCCAATCCCAAGAAACTACGCACTTCTGCTACCGTCTTCGGAACTGGCCAATTCTCTACTGCCTCAACCTTCTTCGGATCTACTGACACTCCTGCTCCAGAAATAATGTGTCCCAGGAACGAAATACGATCCAACCAAAACTCACATTTACTAAACTTCACATAAAGATGACGCTCCCTCAAGGTTTGTAAAACTGTCCGAAGATGTTTCTCATGTTCTTCTTCACTACTGGAATAAACGAGAATGTCATCTATAAACACTACTACAAACTTATCCAAATAGGATAGAAAGATGCGGTTCATCAAGTCCATGAATACGACTGGGGCATTAGTCAGTCCAAATGGCATCACCAGAAACTCATAATGCCCATACCGCGATCTAAATGCTTGTCTTAGGTATGTCCTGCTCCCGGACCCTCACTTGATAATATCCAGATCGAAGATCAATCTTAGAGAAGACGCAGGCCTTACTCAATTGATCAAACAAGTCATCAATCCTTGGTAACGGATACTTGTTCTTCACTGTTACTACATTCAACTGCCGGTAATCAATGCACAATATTCGCGTCGATCCATCCTTCTTGGGTACTAAAATCACCGGTGCTGTCTAGGGCGATTCGCTGTCTCGGATAAACTGCTTCGCCTTCAGTTCTTCTTCATGCTGGTGTAACTTATCCAACTTTGACTGCGACATCCTGTAAACTCTGCCGACTTTAGGCTTCGTTCCAGGATTCAACTCAATACAAAACTCTACATCTCTCACCGGTGGTAAACCTGGAAGCTCATCTGGAAATACATCAAGAAACTCTCTGACCACTCTTGGTATCTGCTCTTGTTCTGCCAATGCTTCTGCAACGATGCCCTTGGGTCGATCCTCCAATGATCGAACAAAGACGAACTCCTCAATGCCAGGTACATTAAATACTACCCTACCTCCTCGACAATCTATCGTCGCATGATTGTCTCTCAACCAGTCTATGCCTAGGACAATATCAAAGTTGCCCATAGGGAACTCAATCAAAGATGCGGGCAATAATCGCCCACTCACTATGACCGGACATGCTAGGCATACTCTGCTAACTCCTACGAGCCCATTACTAGTGAGTATATTCATCCTCTCTGGCAATGCCTCGAACTCCAATCGAATACGTGTCACAAATCGTACAGATATAAAAGAGTGGGTAGCCCCCGAATCAAACAATACTACTGTTGGAAAAGAGGTAACAGAAATATTACCTGCAACCACGTCGCCTGAAGCTAGTGCATCCTCCAGTGATAAGGTGAAGGCCTGGCCTTGGCCTTGCTGAGCTCCCTCCTGCTGTCTTCCTCGACCATGCTGTCGCTGCGGCCTCTGCGGGCCTTTCTGGTTCTGCGCCTGGCGAAACATCTGAGCCTGCGTCGGCAGACGCTGGGCTAGCGGCCTTACGGCCAATGCCGGTCCTCTGTTCGGTGCTGCCCCCGGAGCTGGCAATACCGGAAACTGCTGAACTGGCCCTCCTGGCCTCTGCATCATAGGACAATTGGCAATCCTGTGGTCCGGACTGCCGTACCTCATACACAATCCGTTAGCTGAACGACACACATCCCTAGTGTGCCCTTCCTTACCGCAGTAAGTACATCCAATGGGCGTCCCCTTGCGCTGCTGCTGGTTCCTCTGCTGCTGATGCCGGACTGGTGCTGTTATCTCTGACACCGCTGTCCTTCGTGGCACTCCTGACTCATTAATACGGATGCGGGTGCTGGCGCCGATGTTCGCTACACTGCTCCTCCGCCCCTACTCTGGGGATGGGACCTCTTCTGGCCCCCATGTCTTGTCACCAACCTTTGTTGGGTGAGTTCATGCCTCCGAGCTGCCGTTAAAACGGTGTCAAAAGTCTGATAGTCATGCCCTTCTACTAACTGTAGAATCTTAAAATGAAGTCCCTGCTGGAATCTCATAGCCTTCTCTGGCTCTGTAGCCACCATCGTCGGTGCAAACCGACTCAGTCTGCAGAACTCCGCTGCATATCCATCCACCGTCTTACCAGCCTGCTTGAGACTGATAAACCTCTGTTATAGCTCATACCGCGCTACCACGTCAAAGTACTTGGCCTTGAATCTGGTATTGAAGCTATCCCAATGAACATGACGCCTCATTCCAACCTCTTCCGATGCCCACCAGTCGCGGGCGAGATCCTGAAGTAATAGTCTGACCTGGTCAACCTTCTCTTCTGTTGGAACCTTTGCTGCGGTCAATATGGCCTCAATATCTTGAAGCCAAACATCCGCCGTGATGGCATCCTCCGTGTCATCACAGTATCTCGGGTTAAGTCGACAAAACCTTCCCGACGCTCCCGAATTATTCCTGACACTTCTCTCAAGGGCTAATTGTAACCCCTGATTCAGTAGCACATTCTGTTCCTGCTGCTGGGTCTGCTATTGTTGATGGGCTGCCACCTGACGCTGCTTAGTGGCCAAGAATCCCCGGATGACCTCCAGGAGTGCTGCAGCATCAGGCAATATCGTCGCTGCCGGCACCGCTAGGGGTGCAGGAGTTTCTAGAACCTGCGGTTCTACTGGCTCTGATATCACTTTCACTCGGATCTGGTCAGGAGAAGGTATTCTCTCCGGCTGCTGCCCCGTCGAGCCATGCTCTACTGGACGTTCCTCCATGTTGGCCTCACCAGCTACTGAGAACGAAGCACCCCTATAGGAAAAGATACATGATATCAAATGACAGGACGAGAAAGATTCGAGGATGCAATTCAAGTTATCAATCAAGGTGAGGGAAGAGAAATCGAGGCAAGAGATTCAAAGGGGATAAGTTTTGATTGAGACTCCTATAATAATAACACCCCACAAGTCTGAAAATCAGACCTGCATGGGCCACCAATAAAACCTTGTCTCGCCCCAGTACCGAAATACGGGGACGGACTAGGCCAGCTACTCCATATGAGGTATATAAACGTCATACGGCGATCGTGGCAGTCAAAAGATAAGGGGGTGCATGCTACAATCACGTCTCCTATGGTCTCACAGAGCATCTAGGTCTCAATCAATCAAACAAGCAGTAAATAATGATCATATAAGATAAAGCAGTAAGGCGTCCCCGACGCATCATCAAAATGATCATGGGGATCTAGCTTTATAAGTTAGCTAGCCCAGAGTGTCATAGGTACATAATTGTATTCAGCTGCGGTCTTATTTAATTACAAATTATGCAATGACAAAATATCTAGATTAGCCGGCTAAACAGGTGCCGGTGGCTAAACGCCAGAACATGAGTAAAGATACTAGAGTGGTGGAGAAGAAATCCACTCGATTCCCCCGCCAGCCATGCTCCTAGTATGCACCATTGACATCGGAGAGGAAGTTTGGATCCTCAGGCGCTGCTACGAGATCTAGCCAAACAAAACCAGCGGGGTCAGCCCGAATAGCAAGTACCACAAGGAAGCACAAAAGAGTGAGATAAAACCCAAGCACAAAATAATAATACTAGTAATAATAAAAGCTTCCGGTCGTAACCTCGGTCCACAGCCTGTCCTAGAATGATAGTCCAACCCAACAACCAAACAAGGACATGGGTTGGACCACGCACCGTGACAGTCCATGTCCCTCGGCTACTAACAGAAGTTACAAGGCACAGTCAAGTCATTTTTCAAGCGGCCATTCATTTATGCGACTTTCTATATTTGGCAGAGTTATTCCCGCGATACTGATTAAAAGGAATCCTCAGATCGTGTCAACCCAGCAGGGCTAGCCAAACCATAAGACATATAGCACATTGATTATGCACTGGTCTGCCGGAGGTCTACCGTGCTAAAACATATAACACATAGCTCGTAGGAGTCGAATATAGCCATCCGCTATAGGCGAGTGAAACCATATTCGTGGCGGCCAACCCGACACGTCAGGACTGGGCCTGGGGTGGCTAGTATGGCACGATCTCGGGATTCTTCCCACCCAATGCATCTACCAAGTTAGTTGCCTAGTTATTCCCTAGGTTATCCTCGGAGTTCACATATCGTGGTCACATGCTCACTCCCCTAGATGTCGTACATTGTACGCGTACCCCAAGAAGGGATCCGTACTGGCTCATAGAGTCATACATATGTACCCCCTTCTTGGTGTAATACAACACACACCACATACTACATCATTGCTACTGACCAATCGCTATGTAAATGCTGAACTCTTGGAGGTACTAACATGTATCACATAGAAACACTTAGCACTTAGGATAGCATATCGGTGCTCACATAGATTGTACCTTAGTACACACATAGGGTTATCCAGCATACGCATAGGGGTCAGATCAGGAATGAGGACCAAGACACAAGAGGAAATTGAACAAGAAGGCACTATACACTTAGGGTATAAAGTGCTCGCAAGTCATGAAGATTCTTGAAGCCAAGACAAAGATCTACAACTTTCATGTTAGAAGTTGGAAGAAATTCTGGCCATAATTCAGGCAAATAGGGCATAAAACAGCCAAAAACAGCCAAAATAGGCACTACGCGGCACTATGCGGCTCTCCCATATGCGGTTCGGACACTATGCGATACTATGCAGCACTCCCATATGCGGCTCGACACTATGCAGCACTATACAGCACTCCCATATACGGCTCGGACACTATACGACACTATACAGCACTCTCATATGCGGCTCGGACACTATACAACACTATACGGCACACCCATATGCGGCTCGGACACTATGCAGCACTATGCGGCACATCCATATGCGGCTCGGTACTATGCGACACTATATGACACTTCCATATGCGGCTCGAACACTATGCAGCACTATGCGGTACTATGCGGCACTCCCATATGCGGCTCGGATACTATGCAGCACTATGCGGCACACCCATATGCGGCTCGGACACTATGCAGCATTATCCGGCACACCCATATGCGGCTCGGTACTATGCGGCACTATGCAGCACTCCCATATGCGGTTCGGCACTATACGGCACTATGCGGCACACCCATATGCGGCTCGGCACTATGCGGCACTATTCATCGTCCCTGCCAAAACTAGGACAGATGACATAGAAAATGTCCAAATATAATTTTGGCCATAACTTTCTCAAAACAAGTCGAAATCTAACTTTTCAAAGGTCAAAATTGTGTAGAATCAAATTTTCTACAACCTAAGACCATTAGTTTTCGAAAATAACAAAATTTGATAGATCAAAATCATGTAAATACTTAAAATCATAGTTTTAGAAACTTAGATCTACACAAAACTAGCCATTAGAATCAAAAACTCCAAGAACTAAACTTGTAGAGAATGAAAAGAAGAACAATATAGATAAATAATATTAAAGGAAAAATCAAGAATGAAAAATGCACAAATCTTCACTTTTGAGCAAGTTGTAATTGCCTAAGGATGGTGGTTGAGAAAAATAAATGGAAGAGTGAATGAGGAGAGTGAGTGAGGAAGAGAATATAAATAGGAGTTGGATTGGCTTAAGAAAACCCTAATCTCTAAACATGCTCTAACCTTTCCACTAATGACATGCTTAAAAGCTACATGCAACCAATAAATAATAATAAATAGAATTATGCACATGCTAAATATGGGATACCATGTATAGAATTCATGAAAGAATACGTATATCGGGATCGGGGAGTGACACGTCGCGACTGGCGGTGGCGGTGCACACAATCCAAATTATCCTAATCCGAAGGATCTATATTTTCTGAGTTCTGCTGATCAACCAGGAAATATCAATACTCCTATTGTTTTTCGTGGACCGAACTATGCTGAGTGGTCTCGGTCGATACGTCTCTCCCTGATCTCTAGGCGAAAGATCACCTTTCTGGAAGGTACTGAAATCAAACCTGTTAATGATGCTAGTAAATTGCTTGATTGGAGA
Organism: Iris pallida; assembly: GCA_029216955.1. Classification (NCBI taxonomy): domain Eukaryota; kingdom Viridiplantae; phylum Streptophyta; class Magnoliopsida; order Asparagales; family Iridaceae; genus Iris; species Iris pallida. The sequence goes on along the minus strand of JANAVB010002395.1, from coordinate 1,864,931 downwards.
TGTGTGCAAGCATTATTGGTTTAATGGGTTCTTAATACCATTGATCCGTCTCTGAAGAAATCTTTGCCGTACTTTGAGAAGGTTTATCCATTGTGGAACTTGTTAGAGAAAAGGTTTGTTGTTAGCAATGGTACTCGAAAGCAACAAATTAAGGTGGCTTTGGCCGAGTGCAAACAAACAGCGTCGATGTCTGTGGAAACCTAATTTGGAAATTTGCAGTCTTTGTGGGATGAACAAGCTGCTTATTTTCCATTGCCTACTTGTACCTGTGGTGAACTTGCTACAAAGCTACAGGCTATGAGGGATGAAGGCCACTTTCAGGACTTTATGTATGGGTTGAATGCTGAGTTGTATGGTCACACCCGATCTAATCTTCTGGCTCAGGATCCTCATTGCAAGAAAACAGGTCATGATGTTGCAACTTGCTTTGCCAAGATTGGCTATCCAGAGTGGTGGGAGACTCGTCCTCGGCGTGAGGGCGGACGTGGTGCTGGTGGTGGCAGAGGCCCGGCACCATAGCAGAGACGTGATAGGGACGTGGTGCTGGTGGCACAGGGGTTGTTCATCATGTCGTCGCTGCTGGTCATGGTGTCCCTGCTGGTCTTGTTGGGAGTTCGACAGATATGATGCATGGAGGGTATCCTTCATCACTCTCAGGTAAACAATGGCATAAACTGATGAGCTTGCTGGGTAACGACAATCCTTCCAACCCTGGTACTTCAAACTCTGATCGCCTGATGGGTAAGAATTCTTCTGTCACTTGGATATTCGATACTGGGGCTACTCTTCATGCGACAGGTTTTCGTGCTTGTTTAGTTGATTGCTTTGAGGGCCCTGTCTGTCCTATGACTTTGTCTGATGGGAGCACTATTGAGGCTGTTCTAAGAGGCAAAGTATTTTTGACTGCTTCATTGGTGTTGACAGATGTTCTTTACGTTCCGACATTGACTTGTAACTTGATCTCTGTCTCACAATTGATTGGTGCCAGAAATTGTGATATGTTATTTACTCCTGATTTGTGTTTTGTTCATGACCGAAGTACGAGGATGGTGATTGGGGCAGGTGAACAAAGAGGTGGATTTTACTTCTTGGAGGAGGTTCCAACTTCTTTGGCTTCGGTGATCCTGGCATGCAGAGAGAGTGATTCCGAGGTTTGGCATAGTAGACTGGGGCATCCTTCAGATAAAATAATGCAGACTTTACCTTTTCTCTCTGGTAGTAGTGTGTTTTCTCATAAGGCTTGTGATATTTGTCATCAAGCTAAACAGACTCGTGATGCTTTTTCTGATAGTAGTAGTCGTGCTTTGAGATGCTTTGACCTTATCAACTGTGATCTGTGGGGACCATATAGGTTCCGTCATCTAATGGGGTACAATATTTTTTGACTTTGGTGGATGATTTTTCTAGAGCTGTTTGGGTTATTTTATTGAAGGATAAGTGTGCTGTCTATTCTATGTTTCTTAAATTCATTGCTATAGTGAAGCGTCAGTTTGGGGCTGATGTACGTCGTAGTGTTGGTAGCGAGGATGCACAGGTAGCTGCAGAAGTATTGACAGGAGAATCCGCTGGGGGTAATACGGATACTACTGATGATACAGGGGATACAATGTTGCCAGAGGTGCCCGACGAGGTAGTATTGGGAAGAGGAATGAGAAAGAAATCACAGCCAGTACGATTATAAGATTTTGTGACGAATGTTGTTCGAAGTAAAAGTCCCCCTTCACCACAGTTCATCTGTTCCCGTCACTTCCTCAGGTACTTCGTATCCTCTAACATAATTTCTAAGTTATGACATATTTACTGCTGGACACAAAAATTTTCTTGCAGCCATCACTGCAGGTGTTGAACCTACTTCATATCGCCAGGCCTCGCGAGATTCAGGCTGGCGCGCGGCTATGCAAACTAAAATACAGGCTCTGGAAGATAATGGGACATGGAGTCTTGTCGATTTGCCTCCTGGAAAGAAAGCATTGGGAAGTCGATGGGTGTACAAAATCAAGTACAAATTCGACGGAAGTTTGAGCGCTTAAAAGTACGGCTGGTTGTGTTCGGTAATCATCAGGTTGAGGGGATCGACTATTCAGAGTTATTTGTCTCGGTAGCTAAGATGCCTACAGTTCGGGCGTTATCGGTTGTTGCAGCTGTGAGAGGCTGGACTTTGCACCAGATGGATGTGCACAATGTTTTTCTTCATGGAGATCTGACAGAAGAAGTATATATGAAGTTGCCGCCAGGTTTTTCGCATAGTGAACCCAATAAAGTGTGTCGCCTGCGTAAGTCTCTATATGGATTGAAACAGGCACCACATTGTTGGTTTGCTAAGCTTGCTGCTTCTCTAATATCCTATGGATTTATTCAATCTCATTCCGATTATTCTTTTTTCTCTCTTTTTAAAGGGACGGTAGAGTTACATGTTCTGATCTATGTGGATGATATGATTGTGTCTGGTAATGACTCAGGTGCTTTAGATGCTTTCAAAAAGTACCTTAGTTCATGCTTTCACATGAAGGACCTTGGTGTGTTGAAGTACTTTCTTGGTATAGAGGTGGCTCGGAGTGCAGAAGGAATTTTCTTGTGTCAAAGGAAGTATGCTTTGGACATCATTTCAGAATGCGGCTTGATGGGGTCTCGACCTGCTGGTTTTCCCATGGAGCCCAATCACAAGCTGGCAGAATCGACTAGTCCAAAGATGGAGGATGCAGAGCCTTATTGGAGGCTGGTTGGGAGGTTGATTTATCTATCATTTACTCGTCCTGACTTAGCCTATGCTGTGCATATCTTGTCTCAATTCTTATAGGAGCCTCGACAAGATCATTGGCATGCTGCTTCGAGAGTTGTCAGATATCTCAAACATGCACCGGGACAGGGTATTCTTTTGAAAGCTGATTGTGATCTCCGTCTTTCTGGTTGGTGTGATTCCGACTGGGCAAGTTGTCCCTTGACTCGCCGCTCTGTTACGGGCTGGTTGGTGTTTCTGGGGGGGTCTACTATTTCTTGGAAGACCAAGAAGCAACCAACTGTTTCCCGATCTTCCGCTGAAGCTAAATACCGATCTATTGCTGTACTTGTTTGTGAGTTGAAATGGTTGAAGGAGTTATTAGTGTGTTTGGGTGTTCGACGGGAGTTTGCTATGTCGGTGTATTGTGACAGTCAGTTAGCCCTGCACCTGGCTCAGAACCCGGTACTTCATGAGCGCAGTAAGCGTATTGAGGTGGATTTGTATTTTGTTCGCGATGCAATTAGAGATAGCACCGTAATAGCCTCGCATGTTCCTACTTCTACTCAACTGACTGACATCTTCACTAAGCCCCTTGGAAAGCATGTGTTTGATTCTTTCCTTCCCAAGTTGGGCATTTGTGACTTGCATGCTCCAACTTGAGGGAAGGTGTTAGATTGTTAGATTATATTTGTAATGTAAATATGGCTCATAACCCATAAGCCCATATATAGATACTATATATATTGTAACAAACCCTAGCAATGAGAACAAGGCATTAATTATTTCCTACAATGGCACCAAAGATGAAACTCTCGTCACAAGCTAGCTATGTTTTCCCTAATTATTGTATATTTTATTTTACAATTCAAAAGAATCTTCTTCAAAAAATTTTAAATGTTATGATAAATTAGGTGAGAACAATTTTTTGTTTGTGAAAGTACTTTTCGAACTCAGAAAATCTCCGTTTTTTCGTTTAAACCTAATCCTAGAACACGAAATGGCCGTTCGGCTGCTGCTCGTGGCCGTCATCTCTGAGGACTGCCGAAGAACGGGCAGTCCTACTGCCATGTTCCAAGCAGTCCTATTATAAAACAGGACTGCAAGAAGCCTGGCAGTCCTTTTATAAAACAGCACTGCCATCTCTTTTGCAGTCCTGAAAGAATGATGGACTGCCAGGAACATGACAATCCTTAAGGAAAACTGAAACTCTCTGTCACCGAGTTATATAATTAGGACTGCCACCCCTTTGACAGTCCTACACTTAAGTACGACTGCCAGTACCCTGGCAGTCCTACATAAGTGTAGGACTGCCAGGGGGTGGCAGTCCTATTTATAAAACTCTGTGATGAGCTCCTCAAACTGAAACTCTGTCACAGATACTTATAAATAGGACTGCCAGCACCCTGGCAGTCCTACTTAAGTGTAGGACTGCCAGGGTGCTGGCAGTCCTAATTGATACTTACTGCAACAGCAAGTTTCAATTACGACTGCCAGCACCCTGACAGTTCTCATTTTGTATAGGACTGTCAGGGGGTGGCAGTCCTAATTGAAACTCTCTGTGATAGAGAGTTTCAAAACTCTCATCACATAGACTTACAAATAGGACTGCCACCCCTGGCAGTCCTAAATTACACGGAGAATGACCATTCTCCTACGTTCTAACACGGAGAATGGCCACCCTCATGCGAAATTAACATTCTTTGTGTTCTAACACGGAAAATGGTCATTCTCCTGCATTTTATGGTTAGTTGAAACTTTGAAGGGCCATAACTTTTGACTGGGAGGTCGAAACGAGGTCCGGTTTGTCGCAAAATGAGCGTATCTTCGAGGAGCCTGAGATTAACAGCTTCTTCGTTAGACAAACTTTCAAAATTTTAGAATTGCAAAAAAAAATGATGTTTGGACCTCCGTTTTAGCACTTTTAAGTTTCCGAAAATAACTATTATTTTCTTTGGGTGGAAAATTAGTATTTTATTTTCTTGTTGTTGTGGTGGTGATTTTTTTCTGATTCTTGGAGAGGCGGCAATGGAGGAGATGGGTTTGTTGAGCTCTGTGCTGGGTTTTGTTGGATTCAGAGTTGAAATCTTTGTTGGGATTGTGATTGGCTATTTTCTCTTCATTTACTTCCAGCCCACTGATGTCAATGTGCTATTCTAGAAAAATTTGAAAAAAAATTTGGGCTAGGATTTAGAATTTTATGACCTAGAAATGTGTAGGAGAAGAAAAGAGTAGAGGGAGAAAGAGTAGAGGAAGAGGAAGAGGAAGAGAGGAAATGAAATTGAGTTGGTATTTATACCATTCTTTGAACTAGCCCCAAGTAAAAAAAAATGATGGCAAACTTGTAATATTTTTAAACATTTTTGGGATAGTCCCAAATAAAATGTATGGTGCCCTAAGAAAAACCCAAAATAAATAGAGATACTAAAAGTAAGCATGAGTACTAATGCTTCCTCGTTTAGATTCTACATGTCCACACAAATAAATATATAAAATATCTACGGGTTTTTATAAGTCAGCACTTACCGTTCAAATATCCAAATCCGCAAAAAATTTTCAATCTTGATATCCAATCTTCTTGCGAGTTGATCAATAGATAAACAAAGGTAGCAATCTCGATCAAGCAATCCGTAATAGAAAAACAACATAGAACACGAGATGGAAGTGCACAATCACCCATCCAATAGCTCTCTAAGTAGTTTCTTCCGCACACAAAAAAGGTTGTAGCAGTATTTGTTAACCTAAAGTCTCTAACTTTCATGTGTATCAATAGCACCCCTCTCCTTTAACCAAACCAACCTTAAATGTCACTCTTTCCTCTCCAAAACTTTCACATCCTTCCCATCTCCATGTGCAACATAAGCAGCAGCCCTGTGTTTTCCTCCACATATCATCTTCAACGTCTCCATTCCCCATTCCTTCCTTGTTCATCAAACAAACACCACCACCACCACCAACTTCACAACTTTCTCATCATCTTCACCACCACCTCCTTCACTTTGTGCTCACTTGTGACCGGTATTGGGTTGTTTACAAGATTAATGAATCAAAAATGCTATTCATCACCGTGTCTTTTGGGTGATACATCCCCCAATGACGTGACAATTGACATGCCATCTATGTTCAAAAATGTTAATCATCATCAAAAAACTTTGGATGATGTCATTTTTATTAGTATTGTAGCTGATATGACATAATTGTAGTAAGATTTTTCCTAACACTAGAATTTCTCATTTGTGATACCCTAATTTATGTAAGGTTTATATGACAAAAAATTTCATTTGTGATATCCTAATTTTATTTTTTAATTCTATCATGAATTATCTCCTTGTGATCAAGATTTTCTAACACTAAATTCGTCGACGTTAGCGCCGCGTCATAGCCATGCCATGAGTGTTGGTCAACAAAAAAAACTTAGGTGATGAATATCATTTTTGTATTTCAGAATAATACTTGAAAAGAAAAAAAAATTGAAGAAAAAAGTTATCTTACAAAATTTTATAGATTGAGCTATTTCGAAAGGATATCAAAGAAAATCAAATTAGCGATTCTTTTGTTTATATCTATAATTATACTTTCTCTTTAAACTCTACATAATATTTTAAAATTATGGAAATAAATAAATAAATAAATAAATAAATAAATAAATTGTGCTTCTTGTTTTTTCTTCTTCTTATAAATATCCAAACACATCATTTAAATACACATATATAATAAAAAATTTCTCCTAATCTCATCAATATAATTAATCTGTGAATCATTTTCTCATATTAATATTGTTCAAGTGTTTCTGTCTTTCGACACCTGAAGAAGCAAATCCTGACTTGAACGATGACATCATACACAAAAATATTTCCAAATTGTCTAAGGATCATGGACATCGTCGTATGCGATGGTTTGATTCTCTACAATATGAATAATTTTTAGTATTTTAGTAATAATGGTCGTCAGGGACCAATTCTCGATGTTTTCTCTTCCCAAATTGGTGCGTGGGTTGACACGAATATCATTGCATGCGCAGTGGGTAACAAGCTCAATAATGGTCAATGCAAGTATATATGCATGAATAACACAATGTTCATCTATTCCATCTGTCACGATCCGATCCCAATAATCTGGGTCGTCGGATCATGCCAGTCTGCACCATTGTAAGACGACGACAGTAAGCTGTATTAATCAGTAGCAAATGCAGGAACAACAATATCTAACGGGAAATAAAACCTTATTGAACATTATGGAAATACAACTAAGAGTCTAAATAAATAAAGACAAATATGAAAAATTCAAATATCACATTGGTTTGTTTATTACAAATTTAAGGAAAGAAAAGAACTAAACATAAGGGTGCATCTAGGACTCATGATTTCTCTGTCCTTGTTCAACTAAGTCCTCGGAACCCAAGTCGGACCCGTAATATGAACAATAAGCCAGCTCATCGTCGTCATCATCACCTAAAAATGTTCTCTCCAGTCAGGAGGAAGCAAGACATACAAATCCATTCCAGCATTTTATTCAATAATTAAAATGAGACAAAAACAGTTTATAATGGAAATATAATTTTCTAGATATTAATAATAAAATAGTTATGCAATAAAACTCTGAAAGTGGAATAATGCAATCTAGCTACAGTAGTGTTTTGAGCGCGGAACAACCTGTGGCCGGCTAGGGTTGGAGGCAATAAGTGTTCATTGAACACGGTCCGGCTTCGACCCAAGTGGGTTGGGCTTCCACTATCCACAGTGATTCAGTAAGGGACTTTGACCACAGGTGTTAACGCTACTCCCCCAATTTTCAAGTCAATGATTCAGTAAGCAGTCAAGTCAATGATTCAGTAAAACAGTCGGTATGATCCAAGAGAGATCCTGTGAGTCAGATGTCGATACAGTAACTATCATGCAAGGAATTTAATTATCAATTAAAACACAAGTTTGGATAGCATGAACTTGCCTTGGTTCTCCGGATGATGTAGACGGGAGCACAATCACGGGTCTGACGTAATTCTGAATCCTACATTTATCACGTAATACTATTAGTAACTAGCCTTAGCTACTATTATAAAACACCGACAAATTATTAAATAGTAATACTAGAGACAAAAATATTCATTTTTTAGCAAGTTATTTACTTTTTTACTATAAAATACTAAACAAGGGAAAAATAATTACTTTATTCATATTACTATTATATTTTATAGAAATTATCATTTATGTCCAAAAACCTTTTTTTATATATTTTAATAGAAAATAACATTTTTCTGACTAAGAATTGTCAAATATCCTTTTAAAAGCAAAAAGTATTATTTTTAGTAAAAAGACGAATTTCTAAATATAATGAACATAATATTTATTTTATTACCAAAATATTCTTTCTTGCCCAGAAATTATTTAATAGTAAACATTTTATTATTAAGGCAGAAATTTATACTTTTGTTTATAAAACAAATTCTTTTCACTAGTAAAATCATATTTATTAATAAAGCTTATTTTTCCTATATCGCTTTAATAAGCCAGAATAATATATTTTTCAAATAATATTTTATCTTAAAATATAATACCTATAATTACTAGATTTAATAATTAAACTATTATAACCAATACATAAAACTTATGACTTAATTTATTGGAAAATACTATAAATAATTAATCTCTAAGAAATAATAATAACTTAATATTTGATGATTAATCAATTATCACCAATGACTATATTTACTGATTATAAAAAATACTATATAATTAACTACCATAATATATTAATATTCTAATACACAAATAATTTTATTTAGTCCTATTATTAACCACAAATATTTACTAATGGCCAGTTAATTAATCTAATTAACTACTAATCAACACTAAACTAATTAATCTAATCTAATTAAATAATTAAACTAAACTATCTCAAGTTGCCAATGTTAACTCTATCAACTTGGTCGGACATGGAAAAGGTTTCTGAAATTGAAAAAGCTTCTGACAGAAAGCCTTACCGAAAATTTGCACGAAGAAGCACCGAGGGGAGGCCTCGGACTCGGAATGGAGCACCGGAACACCGGAAAGGAGCCGAACACGGACACGGAAAGCACGCACGGGGCGCACGGACACAGGGTGCGAGCGCACGAGGACCGCGCGAGAGTGCTTCCGGGGCAGGAGAGCCGTGCGGGGTGCTGTCGGGCGCCGACGGGCTGGCGCGGCCTGCCGGGGCTGCTGTTGGGCATGGGGACGCGCTATCGGTCGCTCGGGTCGCCGGGGTGGCTCGGGTCGATGGTGCAGAACGATGGGGTGACGGGTCTAGAAAGGACGAGGGCGGCGAGGTGAATGGGACGGCGGTCGCGGATTGGGATTTAGTGGAGTGAGGAGGAAGATATGATGGAATTGAAAAATGGGAGTGTTGGGAAGTTTCTGTGGATGGAGAATGGTTTCTGAGAGATTACGTGAAGGAAAGAAGAAGGGGACGTGGGACGCGCAAAGAGGGGATCTGAGCGAGGGACCGGGGTGAGTGGAGAATGGGTAAGTCATGAGTTAAGTGGGTTGGACTTCCAATGGGCTTGAGTTATGGGTTTAGATGTTAGGCTCACAAATAATAATAAAGAATGCATATATTAATTATTTACAAATCATGGGCTTCACAACCTTCCCTCCTTAGAAAATTTTGTACTCGAAATTTCAACCAATAATAAAAAGAGGGGATGGAACGTACCTAGAAAAGATGAGGATACTTCTCCCTCATCTCGTCCTCTCGCTCCTAGGTAGCCTCGCTTGATGCCAAGCTATCTTGACTAGTGGGATCACAGCGCGCCTCAATCTCTTCTCCATGCGGTCTATGATTTCTACTGGTTGCTCTGGCACGGTGAGGCTTGGTCCAACTTCCAGTTTCGAATAATACACCACGTGGCTTGGGTCCAGTACGTAATGCCTCAGCTATAATACGTGGAAGACGTTGTGCACGCCTTCGAGACTGGGTGGTAAAGCCACTTTGTATGCTACCTCTCCGATGCTGCTCAGTACCTCAAACGGACCAATGTAGCAGGGACTCAGCTTCCCAGCTTGGCCGAATCTGATTGTGCCTCTGGTGGGTGATATTCTGACAAATACCTGATCTCCGGTCTCAAATTCTAAGGTTCGACGCCTATTGTCCGCCCAATGCTTTTGGCAGTCTTGTGCAATCCTTAGCGTCTCTATGATCGTCTTCATCATCTCAGCTGCATCTGTAACCATCTCCGGCCCCAACAAGACTCGATCTCCAACGTCGTCCCATGCTAGTGGAGTGCGGCAACGACGTCCATATAACGTCTCAAACGGTGTCATTTGAATGCTGACCTGGTAGCTATTGTTGTAGGAGAACTCTACCAGGTGTAGGTGATCTTTCCAAGATTCACCAAACTGTAGGACGCATGATCTCAACATATCCTCAAGCGTCTGAATAGTCCTTTCGGACTGGCCATCGATCTATAGGTGGTACGCCATACTGAACTTCAGCTGTGTGCCCAAGCTTTCCTGCAGGCTCTTCCAGTAATGTGAGGTGAACCAGGTATCCCTGTCGGATACAATGCTGACTGAAACTCCATGTAGCTGGTATATGTTCCGCATATAGAGAGCTGCAAGCCTTTCGGTTTATAAACCAACCTTTAAAGGAATAAAGTGGACAGACTTGGTTAGTCTGTCCATAATTACCCAGATAGCATCCTTCCCTCCTTGGGATCTGGGTAGTCCTGTCACAAAATCTATAGTAATATGTTCTCATTTCCACTCCGGAATGGAAAGCGGTTGCAACAAACCTGTTGGTCTCTGACGATCTGCCTTCACCTGCTCGCAGATCAAGCATCTGGATACGAATTCTGTCACGTCTCGCTTCATTCCAAGCCACCATACATGTGTCCTGATGTCCTTGTACATCTTATTAGCTTTTGGGTGTATATAATGCTGCGACTGATGTGCCTCCTTCATCAGCTCGTTCCTCAGCTCGCCAGTAGGCACGCAAAGCCTCGTGCCATGCCTCAAAGCTCCATCTCAAAAATCTTTCAAGTGTTCCAGCTAATACTCGATCTCTCAACTTGCACATTATCTCATCCTGGGACCGAGTCTCCATGACTCTGCTGATTAGGCTGGACTACACTTGTAGTTGCATCATGGGCGAGTCCATGCCTGGTACAATTGCTTCCTTCCCCAGCTTCATCATGATTTCTTCGGGTAGCACAATCTCCAACCCAAGCTTCTCCATATCTTTCAGCAGATGACGGTTCTTCGTTAAAAATATAGCCATCGGGTACCTGCTAAGTGCATTAGCAACAACATTAGCCTTACCCGGATGGTACTATAGGTTGATGTCAACGTCCTTCATAAGCTCCAACCATCGCCTCTGGCGCATGTTGAGCTCCTTCTGAGTGAAGACATACTTGAGACTCTTGTGGTCTGTGTATATGTCTACCTTCTCACCATAAAGATAATGTTTCCAAAGCTTTAGGACGAAGATGACTGCTGCCAGCTCCAAGTCATGCGTCAGATAGTTCTTCTCATGATTTCGTAATTGTCAGGAAGCATAGGCAATTACCTTCCCATGTTGTTGTAGGACACAGTCCAATCCTTTGCCTGAAGCATCACTGTAGATAGAGAATCCACCTGATCTGGATGGTAGCGTCAATATAGGTGTTGTTGTCAACCTCCTCTTTAATTCTTCAAATGATGCCTGGCATGCTTCGGTCCAAACAAACTCTTCGTTCTTCCTGGTGAGCTTTGTCATAGGCTCAGAAATTCTTGCGAAGTCCTTAACGAACTTCCTGTAATATTCTGCTAAGCCCAAGAAACTTCTGATCTTCGCAACTGAGCTGGGGGTTGTCCAAGATTTCACGGCTGCTATCTTCTTGGGGTCCACAGATACCCCTTCTCCTGTGACAACATGTCCAAAAAATCCACTTTATCTAAGAAAAATTCACACTTGGACAGCTTACCATATAGCTTCTCTTTTTTTAGAGTCTGCAAGACAATCCATAAATGCTTCTCATGCTCTTCTTGGGTCTTTGAGTAGATCAGAATGTCATCGATGAAGACAACGACAAACTGGTCCAGATACTCATGGAAGACCTTGTTCATGAGATTCATGAACACAGCTGGGACATTAGTAAGTCGGAAGGGCATGACCAAGAATTCATATTGTCCATACTTGGTGTTGAATGTCGTCTTTGGAATATCCTCCTCTCGTACTTTGACCTGGTGATATCACGATCTGAGGTCAATCATCGAGAAAACCTTCGCTCCACTCAGCTGATCGAAAATGTCATCGATCCTGGATAGAGGGTACTTGTTCTTGATGGCGATATTGTTCAATGCCCGATAATCTATGCACATCCGTACGGTTCCTTCCTTCTTGGGCACGAACAAAACTGGTAATCCCCAGGGCGAAGCTCCATCTATGATAAATCCCTGGGCCTTCAGCTCATCTATCTGGTCCTTCATCTCCTTAGCCTCCTTGGGGTTGACTCTGTAGCTTCTCTGTGACATAGGGGAAGAGCCCGGTACTAGATCGATAGTGAACTCCACGTCTCTATCAGGGGGTAGTCCGGGTAGGTTGTCGGAGAAGACATCTAAGAATTCTGCTATCAGGGGATGAAGGTTTCCATAATCTTCTATGATAGAGGTGCATGCTCTCTGGTGCTCGAGCTACTTCAAACTCAGGTCCTCTAGGTGGATTAAAGATAACACAACCCCGATGACATTCTATTAGGACGTATTGCTTGCTCAACTAGTCCATTTCTAAGACTACATCGTAGTTAAGGAGAGGCATAACTAGAAGGGGTACTAGGAAGGTGTGACCTGAGATGGTGATAGGACATGTGCAAGTCTCTATGATGGGGATAGGTCCTCCTCTGGTCATTACTCTACAGATCATCTTACTACACCCTACATCTATATGGTATGCAACAATGAAATCCGATGATATAAAACTGTGTGATGCTCCAAAATCAAATAAAGCTAAATTCGGGTGCGAATGTAATAAAATAGCACCTGCGATGACATCTCTTTCAGCCTCCGGCTCTTCTTCAGGCTCCTCAACGGCCAAAGAAAAAGCTTGTCCGATCCTCTGCTGGTTCTAGCGCTGCTGCTGGGTGGGTAATGGACCTCTCTGTGGTCCAGCTCCAGTCCTGATGAATGAGATTGGACAGTCCTTTACTTGGTAGATGGCAGATCCACAAGCAAGGCAGTGTCCCAGATTCTTTCTATAAATGTCTGCGGTGTGACCACGCCTCTTGCAATAGGCGCAGATAGTTGTCTTCTGTTGCTGGTACTGGGGCGCCTTGTTGGGTGCTGCTGGCTGCTGATGATGAGAGGGCCTATTGTTGTTGTTGGGCCTCTTGAAGTTGTCCTAATGATTGCTGCTGGATCCTGGGTGCTATCTCTTGGTTCGAGTAGACGAACTGACTTCCACATCTTGGGCCACCTTCAATATCTTGGGCCACCTTCAACATCTTGTCATAGGTCGGCCTCTATTGGCGGCAACTAGAGTGCAGATCTCCTCTCGCAATCCGTGCCAAAACTTCTGGGCATGCTCCACCGGGTCTGCTACCAGGCGAGGTGCAAATCTGCCGAGTCGGTTGAACTCTACTGCGTACTCCTCAATGGTACGATCCCGTTGCTTCAGGTCATGAAACTGCCTTCCCATAGCTTCTAGGGCGGCTTTTGGGAAGAACTTCCTTTTAAACTGCTTCTTGAAGAACGCCAGGAGTTCCTCCAGTCTGAAATCTTGGCTTGTCCCTGTACCATATGCTAGCCAGATCCTGAAACTTTAGAGCTACAGCCTCTACCATAAGGTCGGCTGGGATTCGAGCAACGCTGAGGATGCGCTCCATGTCATCCAGTCGTTCGTCCGCGTATACAAAGCCTTCAGTTCCCTTGAAAGGTTGCGGATTTATCTTCTCGAATTGCTTTCAACGTCTCTAACTTTCTCCTGGATAATAGACTGCCAGTCAGATTTATATTTCTCCAATAAAACATAGAACTTATCAATTCTACTTATCTTACCCTGACAGGCCTTGGGTCCGTCTGTGATGAGTCGAGCGCTGCCATGGCGACATTGTGGGCATTCTCCATGCCCTTTCTCATGATTGCGGTCTGCTCACGATTCACTTCTGCTTGAGCCCTATGGGCCTCAAGTACTCCTCGTAGCAGGCCTACGAGCTCGGCGGGACCTACTGGCACTGGTGGAGCAGCTGGAGAATTCGCGTCAGCAATCGAGAGTGTAGGTCTCGGGGGAATCGGTGTAGCTGCTTGCACAGTGGAGGTACATGCATCATGGGGAGTCCGTGCAGCACGGGGCTGAATTGGAGAGGGGTCTGATTGAGCCTGGGTAGGGACATTCCCGGAGGAAGAAACCTCTTCGTCTGCAGGCCCAGAGCGAGTCGTCTTCCCTTTCGCCATCTTCTGAAAGGTTTGGGTACAAACATAAGCAAGGTAGCCTATAGGACTATAAGCAAGCAAAAATAGATATTTACATAGATAATTTCGGCCCTATGTTGTAGCAGGGTGAATATAATCTCAGTGTTCTAGTTGTTTCTATAGTCTGTTTTCCTAAAGTCTCATCCATACCTAGGTAAAATTACAGGTATGCATGCTGGTCTAAACTAAGTTGACTAGACCAATTTACAGAACTGACCTGCATGGGCCACCATACAAAATATGTCACGACCCGATCCCAATAATCTGGGTCTAGTCGGATCATGCCCAGCATGCACCATTGTAAGATGACGACAGTAAGCTGTATTAATCAGTAGCAAATGCAGGAACAACAATCTCTAACGAAAAATAAAACTTTATTGAACATTATGGAAATACAACTAAGAGTCTAAATAAATAAAGACAAACATGAAAATTCAAATATCACATTGGTTTGTTTATTACAAATTTTAAGGAAAGGAAAGAACTAAACATAAGGGTGCATCTAGGACTCCTGATTTCTCTGTCCTGGTTCAGCTAAGTCCTCAGAATCCAAGTCAGGCCCGTAATATGAACAATAAGCCAGCTCCTCGTCGTCGCCATCACCTAAAAATGTTGTCTCCGGTCAGGAGGGAGCAAGACATACAAATCCATTCCAGCATTTTATTCAATAATTAAAATGAGACAAAAACAGTTTATAATGGAAATATAATTTTCTAGATATTAATAATAAAACAGTTATGCAATAAAACTCTGAAAGTGGAATAATGCAATCGAGCTACAATAGTGTTTTGTGCGCAGAACAGCCTGTTGCCGGCTAGGGTTGGAGGCAGTAAGTGTTCTAGTGAACACGGTCCGGCTTCGGTCCAAGTGTGTTGGGCTTCCGCTATCCACAGTGATTCAGTAAGGGACTTTGACCACAGGTGTTAACGCTACTCTCCCAATCTCCGAGTCAATGATTCAGTAAGCAGTCAAGTCAATGATTCAGTAAAACAGTCGGTATGATCCAAAAGGGACCCGTGAGTCAGGTGTCGATACAGTAACTACCATGCAAGAAATTTAATTATCAATTAAAACACAAGTTTGGATAGCATGAACTTGCCTTGGTTCTCCGGATGATGTAGACAGGAGCACAATCACATGTCTGACGTAAGTTCTGAATCCTACATTTATCACGTAATACTATTTAGTAACTAGCCTTAACTACTATTATAAGACACCGACAAATTATTAATTAGTAATACTAGAGACAAAAATATTCATTTTTTAGCAAGTTATTTACTTTTTACTATAAAATACTAAATAAGGATTAAAATAATTACTTTATTCATATTACTATTATATTTTATAGAAATTATCATTTATGTCCAAAAACCTATTTTTATATATTTTAATAGAAAATAATATTTTTCTGACTAAGAATTGCCGAATACCCTTTTAAAACCAAAAAAAAATTATTTTTAGTAAAAAGACGAATTTCTAAATATAATGAACATAATATTTATTTTATTACCAAAATATTATTTCTTGCCCATAAATTATTTAATAGTATACATTTTATTATTAAGGCAAAAATTTATACTTTTATTTATAAATTTTTTTCACTAGTAAAATCATATTTATTAATAAAACTTATTTTCCCTATATTCGCTTTAATAAGCCAGAATAATATATTTTCCAACTAATATCGAATCCCTCTCTCTCTCCTTTTGCTTATTGAATAAATTTCTTTCTTTATTTGTTTGGCCTGAACTGTTATCTTATCTTAGAATATAATACCTATAATTACTAGATTTAATAATTAAACTATTATAACCAATACATAAAACTTATAACTTAATTTATTGGAAAATACTATAAATAATTAATCTCTACGAAATAATAATAACTTAATATTTGATGATTAATCAATTATCACCAATGACTATATTTACTGATTATAAAAAATATTATATAATTAACTACTATAATATATTAATATTCTAATACACAAATAATTTTATTTAGTCCTATTATTAACCATAAATATTTACTAATGGCTAGTTAATTAATCTGATTAACTACTAATCAACACTAAACCAATTAATCTAATCTAATTAAATAATTAAACTAAACCATCTCAAGTTGACAGTGTTAACTTCGTCAACTTGGTCGGACATGAAAAAGGCTTCTGGAATTGCAAAAGCTTCTGACAGAAAACCTTACTGAGAATTTGCACGGAGGAGCACCGAGGGGAGGCCTCGGACTCAGAACGGAGCGCCGGAACACCGGAAAGGAGCTGGACATGGACAAGGGAAGCGTATGGAGCGCACAGAAACGGGGCGCGAGCGTGCGGGGACTGCGCGGGAGTGGTGCTGCGGCGGGAGTGCTGCGCGGGGCGCTACCGGGGCGCTGTCGGGCGCCGGCGGGTTGGCGCGGCTTACCGGGGATGCTGTCGAGATCGGGGACGCGCTGCCGGTCGCTCGGGTCACCGGGGTGGCTCGGGTCGATGGCGCGGAATGATGGGGTGAGAGGTCTAGAAATGACGAGGGCGGCGAGATGAACGCGACGATGGTCGCGGATTGAGATTTGGTGGAGTGAGGAGGAAGATATGATGGAATTGAAAAATGGAAGAGTTGGAAAGTTTCTGTGAATGGAGAATGGTTTCTGAGAGATTACGTGAAGGGAAGTGCAGGGGCGGCCCTGGCCCAGGGCAGCGCGGACGACGGCCCAGGGCCCCCCGACGAAAGGGGGCACCAACATGGAACTACGTACAGTAGAACTAGTATGAATCATGTGCCTTTTTTAACAAAAAATATTGTGATGTAGTGGTTATAATGCTAGACTTATGTTTAAAATGCCCTTGGTTCAAATTTTGAATACAACAAAATATTGTTTTATTTATACTCTATTTTTTATATTAAATATGGGGGCCATTTTGGAAGTTTTGCCTCGGGCCTCCGTCACCTCAGGGCCGGCTCTTGGGACGTGGGACGCGCAAAGAGGAGATTTGAGCGGGGGACCTTGGTGAGTGGAGAATGGATAAGTCATGGATTAAGTGGGTTGGACTTCCGATGAACTTGAATTATAGGTTTAGATGTTAGACTCACAAATAATAATAAAATATGCATATATTAATTATTTATAAATCATGGACTTCACACCATCTATTTGTGTTGATCAGATTCAACGTTGAAGCAAAGAATAATAGCAAGATATAGAGCTCCCCAGTTCGTTCGTGGTCATGATATATACTTTACTCATAGAGAAGTGTAAGGGGGTGTTTAAATGAAGTGTTTGGATAGTTATGAGATTTTAAAAAAACACAATTTTCCCCATAATTTAAAACTAAATTATGTGGAGTTTAAAGGGCAAGTATAGTTATAGATATGAACAAGAGAATCGCTATCTAATTTGATTTCCTTTTATATTCTTCCAAAAGAATTCAAGCTAGAAAATTTCATAAGATTACAATTTTCACAAATTTTTATTTCTTCTTCTTCTTTCAAATCTAATTTAAAATAAGAAACTAAGATGGCATGCCATCTGCAAGTCATGGAAGATGGTATATCAAAAAAAAAAAAAAAAAAAAATGGGTGATAGAATAGCATTTCTGTTTCCACACTAATGTATAGAAATGGTAACTATTTAAAGGTTAATTAGCGTAATAAATAGAGTTGTTCCCTTAAAAAGATCTTGCTTGTTTTTATGACCACTTTCAAGGGTGATCAACGATCTGTTTCATAAATGTACGTAACTCACAATCTTGTCATAAATATTCTTTAAAAGATTTATTGAAAAATATTCGGAAGTAAATTTTTTTACTCCAATCCGCTCCTCTGACATTTATTACAGTCTAAAAAGTGCAGTTTAGGTAAATGTTTTACTTATTTAAAGGCACCATTCTGATCACATTCCCATCTTCCCCCAACTTCGTCACCATGGAGAATAGCATGAGGCGCTTCATCATCTTCTGTTCCTTCTTCTTCTCGCTTCTCCTTATAACCGGTAAGCCTACTTTTAATGTCACTTAGCCAAATTATCGTCACAGTAGACACGTATTGGACACAACACAAACACTCCAGAATGCATGTCCATGTTTTAATTGCATAAACGTGCATGCATAACTGCAGTAACCGATGCGAGCGGCTCCGGCAACAGGAGGAGGCTTCCAAGAAGGCTTTTCGTGTTCGGGGATTCCTACGCGGACACCGGCAATCTGGGGAAGATAGAGAACGTCACACATTGCTGGTACGAGCCGTACGGCCTGTCGCTCCCGAACCGAAGGCCGAGCGGCCGGTTCTCCGACGGCAAGATACTCACCGACTTCATTGGTAAGTTGTGTTCTTCGTTCGTTCCGCGTCTGATTTATTAGGTCCCATTGAGTAGTCCAGTATAAAATCTCCTGCTGTACAATAGTGCATTGAATCATTTAATCACTTCGAACAAAGAGGGATTACAGAAAAAGAAAATCTAGATAAATAATAGTCATGATCTAGTTTCCTTGTAAACCTTCTCAAGAATTGAACATTAAAAACTGTATTTAAACGTTTATAAATTCTTATTATTTTTTATTGATAATTACTTGATCTCAATTGCTGAATTATTTTTTCAGTAGAATATATTGATAATGAAAGCTTGCACCACTACCAAAATAAGACACTTTAGCGACGCATAAAACGTCGCTAAAATGTTGAAAACCGTCGCTATCCAAGTTTAACGACGTTTTTAGCGACAAAAATCTTTTGTCGCGTAGTTCATGATCGCTAACACAAAATACATCGCAGGTCGCCGCTATTGTGACGTTCAGTAGATAGCGACGTGTAGCGACGAGGAGTTGCTAATCTACGACGTCACTTTCTGTTGCTAAACGTCGTCGATATTTCAGTAATTAGTGACGCACTTTGCAAGGTTTAGCTACGACGTTGCTGACATAGCAAAAATTGCCATGTCAGCCACTAAATGACGTTTGGCGACGTCTCCGGTACAGGCTAGTGACGTTCTAATACACAATTAACGACGTCTTCTCTCGTTGCTAGGTGTCGCTGAACGTCGCTAAACATCGCTAAACTGTAAAAGGAAAAAAAAAACATAATCTTGTTTGTTTGTTTTCCATCCAAAATTTACCTGCAATTTAAATCACAGTTTATAAATAATAGACTCGGAGCAATCCTCCGAAGAATTTTCTGGGTTCGCCGACCTCTTCGATGGAACACTCAACACCGAAAAATAATATAGAGTTATAATATGTCATCTACACATACAAATGATGAGAACGTTCCAATAATCAAATAAATTGAGTCAAACGATAAGGAAGCAATAAGATAGTCGAGTGGAGACAAATGTACTACCAAACAGCTATAAAAAGAAGAGTTTACGTCCAATAAAGATTCAAGAATGGGTCAACACAACACATACTGTCACTAAATGTATAAATAAGATCTATAAAAAGTAAGATACTACCAAATAACTATAAAAAGAGTTTCATAGTTCGGAACTATCCGATTTCAAATTCTATTAAATAAGTGTTGTCACGTGTTCGATGTTAAAAGTAAGATTTCTCGGTATTTGATATCTTGGTATCAACATATTTGACACTTGAAACTTGGTACCAAGTCTTTCACATGCAATTTGTTTGCTGCGAAAATCATGTTGGGGAGGGAGAAAGTGACGCATTTTAGCTGGCTAGCTAAATGGTACAAATGTATGTCCAAATGTCATACGAACATGGAACATAAAGAGACTCGGATGGAAAGACTTATTATGTACAGATAGGGTCTTTGGACCTCTTCATATGGAACTTTATATTTGGTGGAACTATCGGACCACCTAGAACGGTCATGACTAATCGGGACCTAATCAAATGTTACTTTAGAAACAGGGACTCGTTAATTTCCGAGAGTACATCACCAATTCTTATATAAAATCGTGGGAGGCTTTGGCATCTAAATATTTTGTATACTTAGAAGCTTTCATGGCATATGCATGCAAGCATCCTTCTATTCTCCTAATATTAAATTCAATTTTTCCAGGCTTTAATTTTTTTTACATTACAGCTTCACCTTCTTCTACATCCTTTGCTCAACTTTACACAAATAATATATCATGCTATCATTCCTCTGCATGTGATATCCTTCTCCATCACTACACTTCACGTATAACATTCCAAACGTAAAGTTTATACTTACATCCATGTTTGTGTACTCAGTAACTTAAACTAATCGGATCCTGTTACTTTGTTCGTAATTTGTGACCGCGGACCGATGTGCCAGCCGGCCATTGTCTCAAGTCCTAGTGGAATCCGACGGTAGCAGGAGGATCAATGATTAGCTGCCATGTCAAACTGCGGTTTTAAAATATCATTTTCGTAAATTAATTGTATTGACGTGCCTGACTCATGGCGTGCAGCTTCGTTCCTCGGAGTCAAATCTCCCGTTCCTTACAAGTATCGGAAATTAGTCGGCTCCAGGGCCCTGTCCTCCGGGATGAACTTTGCGGTGAGCGGGACCGGAGTCTTCGACACCGGAAATTACCAGCGAGACCTCTCTGCCCAGATCGACACGTTCAAGGCCCAGATCGACGAGGGGGTGTTCTCGAAACACGAGGTGGAATCATCCGTCGCACTCGTCTCCGTCTCCGGCAATGACTACATGCACTTCTTGGAGATGGGTGGTAACAAAAGGGTGAGTACGCTGCACGTACGTACAGTACATGCATATATAAACGGAAAAAAATAAGAACCCTGCTAGGGACTGTCCCATTTAATTATGTCTAATTCTGTCCGTTTTCCTATTACATGTGAGCCACAATCCACATATCTACTCTCATGGTCCACATGTAATAGAAAAAGAGATAAAATTGGACAGAATTAAATGGGACAGCAGATTTGCTCCCTAAGCGGGGCTGGCTCGTGCTGACCCGAACCATTGGCTCCCCTGCCTGGATTGGGCCCAGGTTAGCAGGGGTCCAATGGTTGCCCCCCACGCGAGCCAGCACCGACCATTCCCGTGGACGGACAAAATAGCTTTTTTCCAAAAAATAAGTACTATTTGGCCTGCAGTTTTAGCCCGTAAACCGTTACTGCAGGTCACGTGTCAGCATTCTATTGCCTCCCATATTTGCTTGGATTCATCATCGATTCAAATGATCAGTCAATAGGATGCTGACACGTGACGGATGGTCCAAATATATCACTACATAACGTACTTAAGAACATATATATATACAAGATGGATCCATTGTGATGAATAATGATAATGAATGCAGGAGATTCCGGCTTTTACCAACAATGTGACAAGTCAGCTGAAATTGGAGGTGAAGCGGATCTACGGGCTCGGAGTTGGCAAGGTGGTGGTGACCAACCTGAGCCCGGTGTACTGCACCCCTTTCGTGACTAGAGACGAGAACTACAGGCAGTGCGACGTCAGGAGACGAGCGGGGGTGCTTAATCACAATAACGAGCTCGCGAGAAGAGTGGGGGAGCTAAATGGAGAAACCAAGAGCCACGCCTTCCTCGTTCTAGACCTTCATACTGCTTTCTTGTCTATTATTAAAAAAGGTAATTAACTACTAGTTTTTTTTAAGGGTTATTTAGTAATAGGATCTTTTATAATAGTTAAAATTAGGGTATGAATTTCGAAAATGATCAGTATTAGGATTTGGGTCTCCAAATTACTGTTCATTTGCTACGTGAACAGTAATTTGGAAATCCAAATCCTAACGCCGGTCATTTTCGAGACCCAATTCCTAATATCCACTATTATATGAGATCCTATTACTAAATAACATTTTTATTTATTTATTCTTCTTCTTCTTTCTTTCCTTCTTTTTTCAGAAAAAAAATCCTGCTATTTTGAAGAAATTCACTATTCAAAGTAGCATGACTATTTTTTTGATTTAACAAAATGGTAAGATAGCGGAAATCAAAAGAAAATTCAGGTTATGTGTGAAAAAAGAAAAGAAAAAATTCCTTCTTTTTTTTTTTAGTTTTTTTCTTTGTTCAAGTTTGCCATATGTTACTTGTCCTAGTTTACCATTTTCTTTTTCTTGACCTATAATAATTGAATTTATGAACTAGTTTAGTTTTTGTTTGAAATTATGATAAATGCTTCATTACAAATGACGTTTAGCATTTTTCAAACATTTTTGTTCGATGAAAACGACAAATGTTGCGGGAATCAAACAAATTTTGTTTGCGATTTTGGTAACCTTAAATTAATGAAAAGCACAAATACACCGTTTCAAACGGGAAACAAATTATATTTCTATATTTGATGCATTTTGGTGTAAATATTTGTCTTGTGTCTCATTCAATTAACCGATTATGCCTACATGATATCAAGTTATGGTATGTGAAAATCCCGAAGCCTTAGCCTAGTGGTAGTGGTCATGGGATCGGGCTCCTTCCGAACTGGCTGGGTGGCTATTATAGGAAAGGGTTCGGACCGGACCGGCTGGTTGGCTCTTATGGGTCCAGGCAAAATGATTTGGGAAAGACGCTATAGATTCCACCCATGGATAAAATTAAAATAAAACAATATATTGTTAGTAGTTGCTGCTGTTGTAATAGTAAAGGAGTACAGCTTCTTACGTTTCATACACAATTGCAGTGAGAGGAGCAAGTGCGTTCAAGGAAATCTTAAAGCCGTGCTGTGAAGGCAAAACTAAGGGGTCTAATTGTGGAGAGAAGGATGACAAGGGGGTGCAACAATATTCACTATGTCATAGACCCAAAGACCACTTCTATTGGGACTCGTTGCATCCTAGCCAAGCTGGTTGGGCTGCAGTGTTCCGAGCCATACGACCTTGGCTTAGAGCGCACTTGCGTTGATGCTAGCCGATCTTCTTATATGCTATATTTCTTTTGTGCCAGTTTGTTTAATTTCGTTCAATTGATTGCAACAGTATTTTGTTTATTTTCGTGTGTTTTCATAAAATGTAGTATGGAATCAATAATCTCGTTAGAATGTTTTCTTGGAATATATATGTCTCCATGTTCATTGGTATCATGTTGTTTTGATTTTTGGTTTTTCACTCCCAATTAAGTAAAAAGTCGTACACAGTGTGGATAAAAACATAACCATTGTGTTAGCAAAGGCTAACAATATGAACTCTTCCACTCTGTCTCAGATCTCATATGAACAACTCTCGCTTGGTGCCGTTTGCTTCTTGTACTAGTCTACGTTAAGCTATGTTGCATTTATAGAATTCGAGAGAAACTAATACTAAAAAATTATAACATATTTATTATGTCGAATCAAACTGAATATATACAATACAACCAATCCAATCAATAACTATCATTCTATATAGTAGGCAATTAATTTTCTACAATTATGCATCTAGAATAGGTAATCTATAGTAGGTAATTAATTTCTACAAATCTTCTACAATTAGATAATACTTTAAATTATGATACTATTGATTATAATGTAATAAAATTCTAGATATTGACATTTATGCACAGATGTCTTTATCAGCATTAATATCAGCATGAGTCCATTTTTGTTCACCCACCAAAACTAAGGTATTTGTTCACCCTCCAATAATGGATTGACACGTGTCAATTTTTTAGTCAAAACTATTTGAATGTTTATAAAATATCTTTCAAAGTGGTTTATGTTAAATGGATTTGTTACGTGTCAATTTTTTATTGAAGGGTGAACAAACATTTTAGTTTTGGTAGATGAACAAACATGAACTCATATCAGCATTACATGATGGAAGAAGTATATACCTCACCATTGAAGGCACCCATATAAAATCCAGTGACACATTCTTCAACTGTGTAAACCAGTCCACTGGTGGATAAGCACATAGGCGTCACATTCAAAAATTTGGGAAGGGAAAGGGAAGGTGAGGGAGAGGGATTTCAGAGAAAAATTGATGCGGATCTCACTCAAAAATTTTGTTCCCAAAAGTCGGAGAAAAATGGAGAGAGTTGAGAGGATTGTAGGATAAATTACCCAACTACCCTTCAAAAAGATAGTATCATTTATGATTTGAAAAAAATAAATAAAAATCGAATGGTAATTATACATTTCTTCACAAATAAATAAAATAATATTTTTAAATTTTTTCCTTCTCTACTTTTTGGTCTTCCAAACAAGTGAAGAAAAAATTAAGGCAGTGTTTGGTTACGCTTTCTAAACCCTTTTTTTGAGTTTAAACGTTACTCCCCCCAAAACTGCGTTTGGTAGTCAATACTTGGAAAAGTCTTCTCCAAATTTTTTTTTTTTGAATTGAGTGTTTAAACTCAGTTTTCAGGAAACAGCTGAAAGCTGTTTTCCAAACTCTTTTTTTCCAACCATTGCAGGCCCTACGCCCCCTTCCCACCCCCAAACCCCCCAACTTTCTCTCTCTCTCCTCATTTCCACTCTCATTCCTTATTTTCTTCCTCTTCCAGAGAAAGCTCGAGAACGGAGGTTCTCACCCAACGAACTTCGATCACGACGGGAGGGCCCCGACGAACTTCGACCACGACGGGAGGTCCCCGGCGAACTTCGAGAACGGACGCGCGCTCCTCCTCGACGCGGAGGGCGTCGCCGGCGGCCCTCGCCTGACGCGCGGCGGCCCGCCATGCCCTTGCCCAACACGGAGGCCCTCGCCGGTAGCCCTCGTCCGACGCGCGGCGAGTCCTTGCCTGTGGGCGGGCGGGGGCGAGCTCCTCCGCCGCGAGTCCTTGCCCTCGCCGGCAGCCCTCGTTCGACTCCACCGTCGGGAGCTCAAGTTCTCGCCCTCGCCAGCAGCCCTCGTCCGACCCCACCGCTGCGAGCTCCTCCGTCGCGAGTGTCGGATCTGTGGTGGACACAAAAAAATATGTGGTGGACACGTGTGTCGGATACAAAATTTTATTTTTTGGACACAGTTGGACATAATCGGACACGAAATAGTGTGGACACAGTTAAAAAAATTACTTTATAAAAATATTTGACCAAACGGAATTTTTATTTTTTTTCTCAAAAATTACTTTCCAAATGAAAGTAACCAAACGGAAAACTAAAATTTTCTTATTTAGAAAACAACTTTATAACTTACTTTCAGAAAACTGATTTCAGAACAAAATTTTAGAAAGTCTATCCAAACGGACCCAACTTTCTCTTCATTTTACTCTCCTCCATTTTTTTTTTCCTCAAATTTTTCTTTTCCTCTTCAAAAATGTTCCCAAACAAAGTGTCAAAGTAACAGGGGATTGAGATGCACAATTAAAATAACCATTTGGAAGTTGACAAAAGCTTCCTTTTTTTATTTATAACAAGTATCAAGCACTACAAAATAAACTACTGATTATCAAATAATCTCTCTTGAAAATGACATACTGGTTATAACATTTAAAAGGCTTACATAGTTGTAAGAAACAAACTAATTATACCAACGAAAAGCTGACCATGTTAAGAGAAATATATGAATAAAGTTTTTTTTTTTGGCATTGTCCTTATGAATATTTCATTAAAGTAAGTAGCTAAGTTATATCCAACAAAATATCAAATGATGTAGGAGAAATATTATTTACAGTTCCACATCGCATGCCCGCAATTGAATAAGTACACATGGCTCAAATCTACATGGAATAACAATAATCTCTCTTATGAGCCAATGGAACGTTGGATAAAATTTTTAATGCATGTAAATTAGAAGATTTAAAATTAAGAACTTGAATTAAAAAGTATAGATTTGAGATACGTTACAACGTTTTTTTATAATAGAATTTCGTCCCTACGAACAGTGCACCGGATTCCAGACGATCTACCTTCGAGATACAACGAATCCCATTTGATCCACAACACCGTGCACCCAGTAGTGAATTACACGAACGATCACAATCTTTGTTCGGAGAAGGGCGGAGGAGGAGTTGAACGGAGGAGAAAGGGTTCTGGTGTGGTGGTGGTTTTCTCTTTCTATTTCTGTACCACGAGAAGATATTTCGAACGAGAAAAAGATATAGTATCAAAACAAATATTTGTTTCAATTTTAAACAGATCTCTGGAGCAATGATCGTGCCCAGGATTATCTTCCACAAATTTCGTAACGGGATTACGTGATAAAATGTCTGCGAAAGAGCAGCCTACCGAACATAACGATTCAAAATTTAAAAAAATAAAATTAAAAATGAATTAAAAATTACCTTTATATCCTGTTCCGCGGCACACAAGTGCTAAATGCGCGACAAACAAACGCGTAAAAAATGCACATTAAATCGCGCACTCGCTTGCGGGTTGGATGGGATGTAGTCCATCCTCCACAAAACCTACTTACCCGCTAAGGAAGGTAAAGTAATATTATATGCAAATAAAAACTTTTTCTTCTTTCAAATGTGGGACTAAAAAAACAAAAAAAACATTTTTTTGAATCATATGTGTGTTGCCACATAAGCAACAATACCAACATTAAATTTGGCGATTCCTCAGGCCTTAGGTTGTATATTTTCTGTCTAATTCTTCAAGCTGCTTCCCCATCTTCTTCTTTCCGGCTCCCTATAAAGTGTTCAAAATTGGTGGTTACTATTTAAGAACACAGTAAATAGATATAACTAAACCAATAATTTAACAGTTTTCATTACTTACAATAACTATTATCTGCAGATCATCGACAATGAATTCAGAATTTGCTTCTTCAACAATATCTGATCCCTTCTGCTCTTCTAGTCTTCTATCGAACACTATGACAGGGATATCTCTATCTACAGGTAAACCAACTTCAGCCTTCCCAGTTTCCACCACCTGTAGACGCTTTCTCGTCAGTAAAACAATATAGAAATAATACACTGACCGCTCATATCTCATATTTCAGAAAATTTCATGTAGGGAAAGGAATTCATGTTATTTACGTAAAAAGGGAAAAGTTTCTGAAAATTTCAGATATAAAGATTTTTTTTTTTTTAAAAGGGGGCGCCAGTTGTACTGGTGCCGAAAATAAAATGATAGTTTTTTTTTTTGTAAAGCCCGAACAAAGAGTGTTCAAGCTTGGTTTGACTTAACTATCGAACGAGTTTGATTCGAGCCGAGCTTAGACCGAGCCGAACACGAGCCGATTGCGAACGGTTTGAATCGTTTTACAGTCCTAGTAGTGAGTATTTACACTACCAAAATAAGTCAAATCAGCGACGTATTTAGCGACTCCGTGAAATTTCGTCGCTAATGTTTGGGGTTTTAGCGACGTTAATAAAAGACGTCGTTGTTTGTCGCCAACAGCGACTAGTAGCGACGTCTAGCGTCTACATTTTGTTAAATGGGGTAGTGCGTCACAAGTTCGTCGGTACTCGTCGCTGATGTAGCGACGTTTCGCGACGCATTTTAAGTTACGTCGCTATTTATTATATATCAGCGACGTTTAGCGACGTCCTATGCGGACGTCGCTAAACGTTTCATATAGCCAGCGAGGGTTTCCTTTTCGATCATTTCACAATTTTTTTCCCCCAAATTTGGGCGCGCTCCTCCTCCGCGGCGCTCCTCCGGCGATTTCCCTCCTCCTCCGCGGCGCTCCTCCGGCGATCTCCCTCCTCCGGCCTCCTCCTCCTCCTCCTTCCTCAGGTAGCTCCTCCTTCTCCTCCTTCTCCTCCTCCTCCTTCCTCTGGTAGCTCCTCCCCAGTTTCTCCTCGTCTTCTAGCTCTCTCTCTCTCGCTTCTAGTTCGTGTCCACGAGAGCGTGGACTCGCTGGGACACGAGACTGACAGTGGACTCGTTACGGGGGACACGAGAGCGTGGACTCGCTTCTAGTTCGTGTGACACATATTTTGTTGGTTTGGACACGTCGTGTCCCACTGTGTGGACACGAGATTCACAGTGTGACACCTATATACTGAAAAATTTTATTTTTTTGGGCATATCAACTGTCAATTTGATGTTTTGGGTGGATTCGAATTCTAATTTAGGGTTTGAGCCCTATTTACTGATACTGGGAGTTTTTTTTGGGCATTTTCAGGGTTTTAAAATGATGAATAAATTGACAAATAATTATTATCGAGCCCTATAAAATTTTAGCTATGTCACGAAGGATGGATATACTAATCCTGTGAATGAGTTTTCTCCTAAGTATTCTCGACAGTTGAGTATGATTTAGCTCACTGACATTACTGAAATATGGGATAATTAGACTTTCTGTTCAGTACCCTTTGACCGAATTAAGTTGACCTGAATACCATATTTTAAATCCTAAATCTACGGTATGACATCGTGATCAGGACATAGTCCCTGCAGCCATTCGACTAGCGAGACAGAAAACTATGTAGCCGTAGATAAAGTTGACTGTCCTCCGACCCTCATCCCTCGGCAATGATGATACGACAACCTATCACTATATCTTATATATATAGTAGTAGATGACGTCTTAGTATTACATTATGTGAGTTCATCTTGATTCTGTTACATTCTTCAGATACTACATACGATAAGAACATATACTACACCATATGTACAGAACATAGATGATTCACACTAATGTATGCTAGAATAAATTTTAGGATTGTGTTCTGAGCCATCCGTTCTGCTACTTAGCAAAAAATCGAATTTATTGTACTTTATCTGCTTTCGAAAATGTACTCAAATTACATGATGGTTCCTTTAGTTAGCTTGCTTATGTTACAATTATATTAGCTTGCTTACCAGATGGCACCTATGACCCGAGGAGCGGCACGTCGTTTGAGGAAAATAGTGAATGCTGAGGTGGCTCCTCCTACAGTTAAGGATGAAGTGGCACCGGTTGCTAGTGAGACCGGGAGTTCTATTCATCCAGCACCGGTAGCTAGTGAGACCGAGAGGACTCTTCATGCAATCCTTGCAAGGGACGACAGCTCTCCTCGCGCCAAAAATCTCGCTTTTTTGAGGTGGTTGCGTGAACGTATCACTGAGCGTTTGCGTGAGCAGCGTGGTTCTCATTAGCTATTAGTACTTATTTGTATTGGACTATTTGTATTGGGTTGTTTTTGTATTAGACTATTTGTATTGGACTACATATATGAATTAGTACTATGTCAATCTCTAGATTATATTGGACTACGACATGGTGATCAGGACATAGTCCCTGCAGCCATTCGACTGGCGAGGCAGAAACTATGTATCCGTAGATAAAGTCGACTGTCCTCCGACCCTCATCCCTCGGCAATGATGATACGACAACCCAATCGGAGAGGATAATCTGAGAGATCTATCTGAGAGGGACGTATACTCTCAGAGATCACCTTTACAAGAATTATATCAGTAGTGGGATCGAGTGTTGGAGGAGATATTATCAAAGTATACGTCCTACTCAGATGGGTCTCTCACCGTTACTATTTTTTTCTGACAGCATGGTGGATGTGCTCCGTCCACAGATTCTTGCTCCGAGCCAAAACTTTGTCCCGGAGCTCAAGTGGACATCTTTGGTGTAGAGCTCGAGTGAGAGGTTCCTGACAGCATGGTGGCCTCCTTTGTTAAAGTATTCGTGCTCATCCCACATTGGTTGTGGGACGAGCACGGATACTTTAATAAAGGAGACCACCATGCTGTCAGGAACCTCTCACTCGATCTCTACACCAAGGATGTCCACTTGAGCTCCGGGACAAAGTTTTGGCTTGGAGCAAGAATCTGTGGACGGAGCACATCCACCATGCTGTCAGGAAAAAATAGTAACGGTGAGAGACCCATCTGAGTAGGACATATACTTTGATAGTATCTCCTCCAACACTCGATCCCACTACTGATATAATTCTTGTAAAGGTGATCTCTCAGAATATACGTCCCTCTCAGATGGATCTCTCAGAGTATCCTCTCCGGTTGGGTTGTGTTCTGAGCCATCCATTCTCACAGAGGGTCCTATTTTGGATTCTATATTTTGTATTTTGGTTTCTGTATTTTGTATTTTGGTTTCTATATTTTGTATTTTGGTTTCTGTATTTTGGCTCCAACTCCATTTGCATTAATCTACGGTACGACATGGGGATCAGGACATAGTCCCTACAGCCATTCGACTGGCGAGGCAGAAACTATGTAGCCGTAGATAAATTTGACTATCCTTCGACCCTCATCCCTCGACAATGATGATACGACAACCTATCAGAATCCTCGACTCTCTTTCGCTTCTTGGATATTGACCCAGCTTCCAATCTCTCATTTCCCTCCGGGTCCACTCTACTCCCAATCTCTTCCTCTTTTATACACGGATCTACAGAATCAATACCATCCAAGGAAGGCAAAACTGAATCAGCATTGTCTTCCGGATCGTCCTCATCAAGGCATAACGGGCTGCTCAGCGTGCCCAGCTTCTTCAACTTTTCGCTGGCTGCAGAGTCGAAATGGGAACGGGTCCTCTTTGTCGGCCCGGAGCTCTGACTCGCACTCGTCGCCGCGCTACTGGTTTCCTCTCCTCCTTTGACGCGGGTCATAAGAAAAGAAATTTTGTACCTCTTCTTCACATAAACATCATTGCCGTCTTGTACTCGAGCCTCCTCGTCTGTGATGCTATCCGACTTCTCGGTGCCTACATTGTCACTCGAATCTCCCGTTCGACTCGTATCGTCCTCTTCTTCGCCTGTCTTTTCACTCCCTGTCTTGCAATCATCTGCTATCACCGCCGACTCATTCGACTCCTTCTCCGATGACTCCGAGAAGTTGGATAGCATCACAGACGAGGAGGCTAGGCTCGAGTACAAGGCGGCAATGATGTTTATGTGAAAAAGAGGTACGAAATTTCTTCTCTTATGACCCGCGTCAGAGGAGGAGAGGAAACCGGTAGCGCGGCGACGAGTGCGAGTCAGAGCTCCGGGCCGGCAAAGAGGACCCGTTCCCATTTCGACTCTGCAGCCAGCGAGAAGTTGAAGAAGCTGGGCACGTTGAGCAGCCCGTTATGCCTTGATGAGGACGATCCGAAAGACAATGTTGATTCAGTTTTGCCTTCTCCTCTCCTCCACCATGGCTATGGACCCATCTGCTCCTCCCTACTTCCATTCTTCTTATTTGACTCTCTCAAGCATATATGATATCCAGCTCAAGTGTAGAGTCGGGGGAGAAGAAGTGGACAGGAAGAGGAGGGGAAGCAGCACAGCCGGCGACATGACCCGGAGGAAGTACAGAGGTTTTCTTCAACATACGTAGGAGAACTATAAGGATATATCTTTTCACAATATGTCATCTTGTCAAATACCCTTAATGTGACAACCATGTTACCGCGGTGTCGGAAGACTAACATGTCATAATTTTCTAAGCCGTGTATTTTTACATAATCCTTCCAACTCTTTCCTCCTATGTCGTAATCTTGCGTTATTACATAGAACTGAAATCCGGTTGGAGGATTATGTCAAAACACACGGCTTATAAAATTATGACATGTTAGTTTTCTGACACCGTGGTAACATGGTTGTCACATTAAGGGTCTTTGACAAGGTGATATGTTGTGAAAAGATATATCCTTATAATTTTCCTACGTATGTTGAAGAAAACCTCTGTACTTCCTCCGGGTCATGCCGTCGGCTGTACTGCTTCCCCCTCCTCTTCATGTCCACTTCTTCTCCTCCGACTCTACACTTGAGCTGGATATCATATGTGGCTGAGAGAGTCAAATAAGAAGAAGGGAAGTAGGGAGGAGCAGATAGGTTCAGAGCCATGGTGGAGGAGAGGAGAAGGAAAATGCTTGATCAGAACTTGAGGTGGAGAAGTTGTGACGTTGATAGCGTGAGGGAGGGAGAGGGTAGAAAAGATCTTATCCTCCGACTCTACACTTGAGGTGGATATCATATTTTGGTTTCTGTATTTTGGCTCCAGCTCCATTTGCATTAATCTACGGTACGACATGGGGATCAGGACATAGTCCCTGCAGCCATTCGACTGGCGAGGCAGAAACTATGTAGCCGTAGATAAAGTTGACTGTCCTCCGACTCTCATCCTTCGGCAATGATGATACGACAACCTATCACTATATCTTATATAGTAGTAGATGATGTCTTAGTATTACATTATGTGAGTTCATCTTGATTCTGTTACATTCTTCAGATACTACATACGATAAGAACATATACTACACCATATGTACAGAACATAGATGATTCACACTAATGTATGCTAGAATGAATTTTGGGTTGTGTTCTGAGCCATTCCTTCCCATACTTGGCAGTTAAGTTGTGGACCATTATGTTTGACATTGTTGTTACAAATTTTCATATATCTGTGTTGATTGATGAGATTGTGTTTCAAACGTGTTCGTGATTGTGTGTATCTGTGTTGTTTGATACTGTGTTCGTGAAACACACCGTTGTTGCTGTAACAAATGGTGTGGGGGATGCTGCAAATGCTGCAGGGAATGCTGCAAATGCTGTATTTTTTTATTTTTTTTAATATTAGCGACGTTCAGCGACGATTACCGACGGTCAGCGACGAAAGAAATGTCGCTAACTACGTCGCTAACTGTAAGGAATATCGTCACTGATCGTCGCCATATGGCTCTCAAGCCAGGTCAGCATTGATGCGAG
The DNA here is from genome assembly GCA_029216955.1 of Iris pallida. Lineage (NCBI taxonomy): Eukaryota > Viridiplantae > Streptophyta > Magnoliopsida > Asparagales > Iridaceae > Iris > Iris pallida. The sequence goes on along the minus strand of JANAVB010002395.1, from coordinate 1,832,383 downwards.
ACAGAGTCGCTCAACGTCAGTAATGTAGCGACGTAGAAAAGTCGCAGAACGTCGCCATATGGCTCTCAAGCCAGGTCAGCATCGATGCGAGACAGAGTCGCTCAACGTCGCTAGATTACGTCGGTATATTATGACGGTTTATGTCGCTGGCAGTCGCTATATTAGCGACGTGGCCACGTCGCTAAAGTTCATCGCAATAGCGACGTATGGCGATGTTTTCTTGTTTAGCGACTAGGTTAATCCCGACTACTTGAAAATGTCGCTAAAGACGTCGCTAATAGAAATTAGCGACGTATTTTTCCTTTTTAGCGACGTCTTTACGCGTCGCTGAATTGACAGATTTTAGTAGTGTTATAGGACATGTTGTATAGACTATTACACTATTTCTCTCCGGTTTTAAAGACTTTTTTATTAAATTACTTATGCTCTTTACATCGTAAATTTACCATCATATAAAGAACAAAAAAATGAGTAAATTTTTTAAGACAAAATGTATTTCAATCTATTAAAAAAGGCATAACATATAGAAAAAGTCCTAATATGAGAAACCGAGCCGAGCTCGAGCCTGTTTACGAACAAGACCAAGTCGAACAACCTATGGTCGAACTCAGTATCGATTAGTTCACGAACGAGCTTAAACTGAACTTGGACCGACCCGAACACAAGCCGAATGCGAACGGTTTGAATCGTTTTATAGCCCTATCTGCTTCTAATTTACCCTTTTCTACTAAACTCCATCTCCTGCAAAGGTTTAGTGATAACAAACTTGCTAAGCAACTATGTACATCAGTGTCTAGCCACAGCATGACCCTCAAATATAAGTTGTTCTGCTTACACCAAAACTCTAGAAAATATTCAGATTGTAAACGAGAGAGACATCATTAATTAAGAGCAAGAAGTAGATGCAAAAGAGAAGATAGATAGGGGTTGTGAGTTACAAAGATGAATAAAAATCAGAGTAGCGCAGCGGAAGCGTGGTGGGCCCATAACCCACAGGTCCCAGGATCGAAACCTGGCTCTGATAACAATTTTTTAGATTAACATTTTTTTCCCTAAAAAAAAAGGAAATTTTTTTTAAATTTTTTTCCCCTAAAAAAAGGCTAATGTGCCTGTCTCCGAGAGGTTCATTCAATATGAAAGCCACAAAAGCTTGGCATCCAATCATCCAAGAAGGGAAGGGAAAAAAGAGAGGCAATGAACTACAGCTTCGATTTTATTGCTTATGTGTACATCTAATACCAGGTTGCCATACCAACGTATATTTAGATGTCTTTTAGTAATATACGTGTTTATCAGTTCAAATTGTGAGGTAAACCCGATATGAGAAAACCATGTCTATGATGGAATTTATATTCTCACCAGGCACAACGTATATTTCTTCTCAGGTTTTTCACCATACCTTGAATTATAAATATGGAAGAGCATAAACTCTGTCACCTAAAATAAGCAAATCTTCTTTGATATATGATACAGCGAGAATAGTTAAGAGCATCCACAATTGAAGAGATTTCAAGTGTTATATTTTGACTTTAGTTAAATTTTGTAACACTTAAAGACTGCAGTGGACATTTGTCTATACTTAAAAATTGTTAGTGTCACTTCCCGTTCCCGGAATACGTATTTTAAATGTATGCTCGAATGTATTTATTTAATATTTATCATGTATTGTTCTGTATTTAAATTCCTTTAATTTTATGTTTATTAATTTCCTGCAATTTTATTTCTGCATTTTATTCTCTGCTTTAGTTCTACTTTGGGATCGGCTTAGATTGGTTTATTTGTGCGGTTCATCATGAACCGAACCCCCCACCCTTTTCATTTAAAGCCCCAACCTCTCTCTCTCTCTCTTCATTACTTTCCCTCATCATTACTCTTCTTCTTCTTCCTCATTTACTTCCACCACCTACCAACCGTAGGCAAGTACATCTTGCTCCATATGAGAACCCATATTTTATGGTTCATTATTCTTCCTCTCGTGATTCTAAGAGAGTTTAGTACTTAGCATTTTTGATTTCCTTGGCTCATTTCTCATAGATCTAAGTTGTTGTATTTTCAGTTTTCTATGGGTCTTGATCTACTAAACTTGCATATTTTCGAAAATAGATAGTTTCATGTAGTAGAGCTTCTCATTCTATCCAATTTTGACATTTAAAAAGTTGAATTTGGACTTATTTTGACCAAGTTATGGACTTTTGAAGCTTTGGGTTCCAACCATGGAGTTCTTGCTGATTTGGAGAAGATAGTGAGCAGTGTACGGGAGCTTTTTAGCTTGCGCCACTGAACTGCGCGCACTCTTTAGCGCAGCGCAGTCTGACTCATACGCTGCCTTTTGGAGGCGTATGTCTTACATACGCTGCCTTGAAGAGGAGTCGTATGGAGTACATACGCTGCCTAGAAGAGGACGTAGTATTTCTTTACGTTCACGTTTTTACGTGCCAGCGTAGTATTTCCTTACGCTCACGTTATTACGTGCAGCGTAGTATTGCCCTTACGCTCACATTGTATGTGCCAGCGTAGTATTGCCTTTACGCTCACGCTGTGCATGCCAGCGTAGTATTGCCTTTACGCTCACGCTGTGCGTGCCAGCGTAGTATTGTCTTTACGCTCATGCTGTACGTGCCAGCGTAGTATTGCTTTTACGCTCACGCTGTGCGTGCCAGCGTAGTATTGCCTTTACGCTCATGTTGTGCGTGCCAGCGTAGTGTTAGTGTTAGCGTAATGCTGAGTTTTAGAATCACTTTTCTTTTACGCTTACTCATGCATGCGTAAACTTGACTTCTTACGCATGTGATCCTTTACGCAGGTAGCTTTTTACGCGCGCAACTTTATTTGAGCGTATTCCTTTGGCATGCATGACACTCTTAAAATATCCTTACGCCTTTTGGCATGAACTTGATAAAATCATGATATGTTAATATTGTTAATACAGATTGTTATGTGGAATGCGCCTTGTGTCCTGATTGATCCATGGATACCCAGTATGACTGGAACTTAACCCTGAGAGTCGTAGACTCGACTCCACTGAATACTATTTGATTTTCATGCCTTGTCACCATTGATAATGATTGTGACATTGACTAATAATTGATCATGCGTTCCTAGTTGGAACTAAGAGACTGGCTAGTCGTCTTATTGAATTGAATGAATGAGACACGTTCATAATAACTATGAACTATTTCAATCGATTGGCCGATCCCGAATATTGGCATACAGGCACATGCAGGCTTCAAATTATTTATTTATTTATTTATTCTTACAAAAACAACATGTGTACTTTATGGTCAAGGCATGATTATTCCGTGGTTAGTTTGATTGTTGCATTACGCTATGTAAGACCTACAACCTAACCGTACGGGTAACGTTGTAGAGTTGTGCATATCGTACCCCGTACGAAAGTACTCATTTGAATGACCATGATCCACGGCATGGGATTTCGCTTAATATAGAGGCTTTAAGTTAAATAAAATAATAATGGCATGGAGAGAACGGATTCCTGAGTTCTTACATGGCAGCCCTCTTGGGACTATTAAGTGCCCGACAGGCCGGCTGGTTCCCACAGATACTGTAAATCTGTCACACGGGCAGGGAACGGTATCTGCTTATATTATTAAATTGTACATGGTATATTAACGACGGCGTCCCGCTGTGACTCGTCTAATTACATGATTGGCACAATTAATTGATTGGATAGACTAGCCTTGCTTGCACATAGTAAGAACTGAGGAATCCTTTATTGCATAATTCCAAGGTAACTTGGAACTCACAGTAGCAAGCCATAGTAGTTGCATGGCCGTTTAAATTGACTTGTTTGTGTATTGTACCTACTCTATTTACTAACTGAGATGATCAGAATGTCAGGACATGACAGGTCAACTTCTGTCCTTGTTTGGTTGGGAAGTTGGTTTGAAGTGTCGTAATGTTGTGTGAATCCCAGTAGCAAGCAGAGACCTATGTATTATATTCTTAACTCTTATCACTGGTTTTAATTCTCATATCGTGCTCCCTTGTGGTACTTGCTATTAGAGGTCTAACCTCTCTGGTTTTGCATGGCCAGATTTAGAGCCGGTCCCCGAGGATCCAGCTTACTTCTACCTCCAAGATGGTCAATACTAGAGGAATGATCGCAGGAGGACTCGAGTGGGTTCCTTACTCCCTCACTCGTTTTGTTGCTTACTCTATACCTTGCCGTTTGGCACCGACATGTTAGTCGGATTGTCTTGTAATTACTTTTGCATAATTGTAACGAAGTCAGGCTGCAGCTGATAAACAATTGTGTATACTTTGCTACATTATCTGGCTATGTTTTGTAAAGCCAGATATCAAGAATATTTTGACTGAGCGTTTGGGACGCCTTACTGCTTATTCTCACATGTTCTCTATTTTCTGTTTCTTGTTTGAATGATTGAGACAATAGAGGTGAAGTGACCATAGCGAGACTTTTATGTAGTATGCACCCCCTCGTCTTATTAGACAGCATTGATCGTATTATACGGTATTCATCTACCCGTAATACGTAGCTGGCTGAGTCATTCCCTCGCTCTCCAGTATTCTGGTTCTGGGGCATGACAAGGTTTTAGTGGTGGCCCATGCAGGTCTGATTTCAGACTTGTGGGGTGTTTTAATAGGATGTCTCAATCACACATGTTTTCCCTTGATCTCATGATTCGTTAATTCTTAACTCCAGCTTGACATTCCTGTATTCCTTGACTTCATTGATCCTTCATGTCCGGTCGTTTGATTGTTTTCTTATCCCTTTTCTTAGGGGCACTTCGTCCGCACCTGTTAGAGCTGGACAACAACCACAAGAGCGGCATGGGCAACCTGACCAGGTTGGTCAGCAACAAGAGCCGGTACTAACTCAAGAGGCTATTCAAGAAGAAGTGATAGTGGAAGCAGCAGCTGGATCGTAGTATCCGGATATTCCACCACCACCAACAGTTCCACCTACCCCTGCAGAAATGGACACACCAGCCCTTCTGGAGATCATGAGAGGGATGATGGCCACTCAGCAACACCAGAAGTTAGCCCAGCAACGCATACACGCTCAGTTGCAAGAGCAGAATGAACTACTCAACCAAGGATTACAGACGGCATTGGAAAGAGGGGCGAGGCCAGATTCAGGAGCATCAACCAGATTTTGCAAGTTTAACCCCTGCCGTTTCGAGGGCACAGAGGATGCCATCTCACCAGATGCGTGGCTTAAGGACATTGAGGCTATTCTGGCAGCAGCTAAGGTTCCGGCAGAAGAACGTGTGGATCAAGTGAAGTTGTTACTTCAGGATCTCGCACGTGATTGGTGGGAATCAGAGGAAGTCGGTATCAGACGTCCCATTGCTTGGGACGATTTCACAGCAAGGCTCAAAACAAAGTACTATGGAGTTGTGGCGCAGTTTGAGCTACAACAGAAGTTTATCAACCTCAAGCAGGCCGGCAAGACAGTGGATGCTTATGCAGCGGAGTTCTGCAGATTGAGTAGGTTCGCCCCAGAGATGGTAGCAACGGAGGGCCAGAGGGCTATGAGGTTTCAGCAAGGGTTTCAACTTGAGCTCTTGCAATTGATAGAGGGGCACAATTACCAGACTTTCGATGAGGTGTTGACGGCGACTCGAAGGCATGAGATCACCATTCAGAGGATTACAGCAAGGACTGGAGGTCAGAAGAGATCTCACAGTCAGATTGAAGGAGGAGGGGGAGCAGCGCCCCGGACAACTGCACCATCCCTTGGCATTTGTATCCACGATGTGGCGATACGAGGGCCAACACCACCACCCAGGCAGCAGCAGCAGCAGAAGAAGAACCAGCAACCCCCAGCGGGCTGTACTTATTGTGGGAAGATGGGGCACACTAGAGATGTGTGTCGAACATTGAACGGACTGTGTTTGATATGTGGAAATCCAGACCATCGGGTTACCACATGTCCCATGAATTCGAGGTCAAGAGGACCACTGCAGCAGTTTTCTGCTCTGCCAGCACCAGGGGCAGGCCAGTATCGAGGACCCGCAGTGGCAGTGAGACCATTGGCCCAGCGTCCGTTAATGCCATAGGCTCAGATGTATCGGCAGCAGGGACCGCCGATGCAGCAACACCAGCATAGACCACCCCAGCATCATCAAGGCAGGGGCCAGCAGCAGCACCAGGCTAGGCCGCAACATGGAAATCAGCAAGGAGGTCGAGGGCAGGCATTCACTCTGTCCTTGGAGGAGGCATTAGCATGGGGAGATGTTGTGGCAGGTAACATTCTCGTCGCCTCATATCCCGCAGTAGCATTGTTTGATTCGGGAGCATCACATTCATTTATATCTGCACAATTTGCGATACGGCTAGGAATGAAGTTCGAGGCATTGTCAGGGAGGTTGAATATACTCACTGGCAATGGGCTCGTAGGAGTTAGTAGAGTTATTCTAGCGTGTAGTGTTGTAGTTTACGGGCATTCCTTACCCGCCTAGTTGATAGAATTTCCTGTTGGAAATTTTGACGTTATCTTAGGCATGGACTGGCTGAAAGACAGTCATACGACAATAGATTGTCGTAGAGGAAGTGTATCTTTTGATATTCCAGGCATGGAGAGATTCACCTTAGGAAGATCAGAGGCAACTCAGCAAGAGCAGGGAGTAGTAACCGCAATAGAAGTTCAGGTCCCGAAGGTAGTAGAAGAATTTTTAAACGTATTTCCCGAAGAACTTCCAGGTCTACCGCCGGTTAGAGATATTGAGTTCAGCATAGAATTGGCACCTGGAACTAAACCGATATCAGATCGGGTTTACAGAATGGCAGATTCAGAGCAGGTCAAGGTATATCAGCACATAGAGGAACTGAAGGAGAAGAAGTTCATCCAAGCTAGCATATCACCATGGGCAGCACCAGTGGTACTTATGGGGAAGAAGGATGGATCATCCAGATTATGTATCGATTACAGGCAGCTTAACGCGGCAACAGTAAAGAACAAGTACCTACTACCCAGGATCGACGACTTGTTTGATCAGTTGAGCAGAGCTAGAGTTTTCTCCAAGATAGATCTTCGTTCAGGGTACCATCAGGTGAGGGTCCGGAAGGAGGATATTCCCAAGACAGCATTCAGGTCGAAGTATGGGCATTATAAATTCTTGGTAATGCCGTTTGGTTTGACCAATGCTCCAGCAATATTTATGGACTTCAACCGTATTTTTATGCCATACTTAGATCAGTTTGTCGTTGTGTTCCTTGACGACATTCTCGTATACTCTGCTAGTGAAGAGGAGCATGAAGACCACCTCAGGAAAGTGTTACAGGTTCTGAGAGAGAACCAGTTGTATGCCAAGCTCAGCAAGTGTGAGTTCTGGACGGATTATATTTTATTTTTGGGTCACATCATATCAGGAGCCGGAGTAGCAGTGGACCCCAAGAAGGTAGAAGCAGTAGAGAGTTGGCCAGTACCTAAGACCGTAGCTGATGTACGGAGTTTCTTGGAATTGGCAGGATATTACAGAAGGTTTGTATCAGATTTTGCGAGACTTTCAGCACCCATGACCCGATTGACACGGAAGGATGTACCATTCGTTTGGTCAGCAGAATGCAAGGCATCATTTGAGAATCTGAAGCAGAAATTGATATCAGTGCCCATTCTTACATTGCTAGTTGGACCCGGAGGTTTTACAGTATATTGTGATGCATCAGGTAGAGGACTTGGATGTGTCCTCATGCAACATGGGAAGGTGATAGCGTATGCATCTAGGCAACTTCGAGACCACGAGAAGAATTATCCAACTCATGATTTGGAGTTGGAGGCAGTAGTATTTGCTTTGAAGCTATGGAGGCATTACTTGTATGGTGATCGAGTAGACATGTACACAGACCACAAAAGTCTAAAGTACATCTTTACTCAGAAGGAGCTAAACATGAGGCAGAGAAGGTGGTTAGAGTTGATCAAGGATTACGACGTGGAGCTTCAGTATCATCCAGGCAAGGCTAATGTGGTAGCAGACGCTCTTAGCAGGAGAGGCGGCGCATTTATGTTGACAACACAGAAGCACATTCTAGAAGACCTTTAGGAGATGGGCATAAAAGTTATACTTCCTAATGATGTAGGAGTTCTGGCAAGTCTACAAGTTCAATCTGACTTGGTAGATAGGATCAAGGCAGCTCAGGCACAGGACCCAAGGATTCAGAAGCTTAGGACAGAATGTGAGTCAGGTCTCAGAAAGGAGATGCAAATTCATGAAGATGGTACACTTAGGTTTGGGACACGTCTATGTGTGCCTAGTGGAGATATCAAACAGGAAGTTATGATAGAAGCTCACAGTTCTCAGTATTCTATACATCCTGGAGGGACCAAGATGTACCAAGATATCAAGCAGCACTTCTGGTGGAACGGGATGAAGAGGGAGATAGCTAGATTTGTTTCCCGTTGCTTGATATATCAGCAAGTGAAGGCAGAGAAGCAGAGGCCAGCTGGATTATTACAACCGCTTTCTATCCCGGAATGGAAGTGGGAGCATATTACCATGGACTTTGTGACCGGTTTACCAAGATCACCGAGTGGTAAAGATGCTATTTGGGTGATAGTGGACCGGCTTACAAAGGTAGCACACTTTCTTCCTTTCAGAGTAGGGTAATCTACAGAAAAGTTGGCGGAGTTATATATGCAACAGATAGTCAGGCAGCACGGAGTCCCTGTCAGTATTGTGTTAGACAGAGATACCCGTTTCACATCACATTTCTGGAGAAGCTTACATCAATGTCTGGGCACCAAGTTAAGATTTAGTACAGCTTACCATCCACAGACGGACGGGCAATCAGAAAGAACAATTCAGACTTTGGAAGATATGTTACGAGCTTGCACCCTAGATTTTGGAAGATCTTGGGAGAGCCACCTGCACTTAGTTGAGTTTTCATATAACAACAGTTATCAAGCTAGTATCCAGATGGCGCCATTTGAAGCCCTATATGGTAAGAAGTGTAGGTCGCCACTAGTATGGGATGATATCGGGGAGAGGAAGATGTTAGGCCCAGAAATGATTGTTCAGACAGTTGAATTGGTTAAGGAAATTAGAGAGCGACTTCGAGTTGCGCAGGATCGACATCGTCATTGGGCGGACCAGCATCATAGGCCGCTAGAGTTTTCTGTTGGGGACCACGTATTCTTGCGGATCTCACCTACCCATGGGGTCATTAGATTTGGCGTTCGCGGGAAGTTGAGTCCGCGATACGTAGAACCATTCGTTATCCTTGATAGGGTAGGCGATGTTGCTTATCGTTTATCCCTTTCACCTTCATTACGAGAGGTACATGACGTGTTTCATGTATCTCAGTTATGAAGGTATGTATCGGACCCAAGCCATATCCTTGATCACTCTGAGCTGGTTGTTGGTACCAAGCTGTCTTACGAGGAGCAGCCTGTGTCCATCTTGGATCGAAGAGAGAAGATACTCAAGAACCGAACAATTAACCTTGTCCGGGTTGCTTGGGGTCATCACTCTTTGGGAGAGTCAACGTGGGAACGTGAGGATGATATCCGATCACGATATCCGCACCTGTTTGACTCACAAGGTATATCTCTTTCTGTATACCTTGATCGTATTTAGCTCCTCATGCTTGTCACCCCATGGATAGAACTACTTGATATCGTAGATTGTTAATATAGATATATTATCTACTAGTTAACATTGAGGAATGATTACTTGCTCAAGTTTCTTGTACCTAGAACGGCTTAGTTTTGATATTCCTATCCTGCTTGGATTTGAAATTTCGAGGACAGAATTTTTCTAAGGAGGGTAGAGATGTCACTTCCCGTTCTCGGAATACGTATTTTAAATGCATGTGCTGCTCGAATGTATTTATTTAATATTTATCATGTATTATTCTGTATTTAAATTCCTTTAATTTCATGTTTATTAATTTCCTGCAATTTTATTTCTGCATTTTATTCTCTGCTTTAGTTCTACTTTGGGATCGGCTTAGATTGGTTTATTTGTGCGGTTCATCATGAACCGAACCCCCCACCCTTTTCATTTAAAGCCCCAACCTCTCTCTCTCTCTCTTCATTACTTTCTTTCACCATTACTCTTCTTCTTCTTCCTCATTTACTTCCACCACCTACCAACCGTAGGCAAGTACATCTTGCTCCATATGAGAACCCATATTTTATGGTTCATTATTATTCCTCTCATGATTCTAAGAGAGTTTAGTACTTAGCATTTTTGATTTCCTTGGCTCATTTCTCATAGATCTAAGTTGTTGTATTTTCGGTTTTCCATGGGTCTTGATCTACCAAACTTGCATATTTTCGAAAATAGATAGTTTCATGTAGTAGAGCTTCTCATTCTACCCAATTTTGACCTTTGAAAAGTTGGATTTGGACTTATTTTGACCAAGTTATGGACTTTTGAAGCTTTGGGTTCCAACCATGGAGTTCTTGCTGATTTGGAGAAGACAGTGAGCAGTGTACGCGAGCTTTTTAGCTTGCGCCACAGAACTACGTGCGCTCTTTAGCGCAGCGCAGTCTGACTCATACGCTGCCTTTTGGAGGCGTATATCTTACATACGCTGCCTTGAAGAGGAGTCGTATGGAGTACATACGCTGCCTAGAAGAGGACGGAGTATTTCTTTACGCTCACGTTTTTACGTGCCAGCGTTGTAACCCCACTTTTCATTTTATTGTGTATATTTTTATATTTTATTTTATTATTATTTATTAATTGGTTTTGCTAATTAATCTAAGGATTTTTCCAAAGCCAAATAAATAATTCTATTTATTATTTTGGGCTTTTTCAGCCCAGCCAAAATCTTCCTCAGCCTATTCACTAATAAGGATTCGTATTAACTGAAGCCCAAAGTCTTGTTTTTTTTCTAAGGAAGGATTTCTTCAGAGTGCTGGATTCTTGCAGTAGGAGAGTTTTTAAAAATCAAATTTCCAACGGCCATGTGCACACTCGCTCCCTAACCGAATTGTCAGAGGAGCTGGGAGGAAATTTTCCCGCCAAACCTTGCGTGAGTATCAAGCTGAATCCAGCTATATAATCCCCTTTCTCAGGACATCACCATTACTCCATTCCTTCATTCCTCTCATCAAATCCTTAGTTCCAAGCCCTAATTCGAAGAAGGAGGATCGTGGCGAGAAGGTGCTGAGTTTTGAAGTAGTAGCAGATCCTTTGTCGATCATTCGTTGATCGATTCGTGCCATCTATTCGAACAAATTCGTGTAAGAACCTGTGATCTTCAATCGAATACTCCTATACTTTTCTCCTGGGTTGAATTGATGATAGTGTTTTCATCGTTGGACTTTCTGAAGTATTGATCCATCTTTGATGATTTTCCATAGAGGATGATCGATCTAAACTTTGTGGTTGCAATGACTTTGAAGCAATAGATCTGTCGATCTAGCCCTTCGATCGAACACTGCTCTGATATTGTGAGTATTCATTTCCTTGAGAGTTGTGTCTATAGGTTCTTAATTTGTAGCTAAGGATTTGTTTCATTTTCTTGATCTATCAGTAGAGTAAAACTGGAGGGAAGGCTATCCATCTGATTTGGGTTGATTCTTGGATTATTAGGTAAAACCTCGATCCATTCATATCCTGGAATTTCCCTTCAGTCATGGTTATGTTCGATTTATATCTCAGTTTGAATGATTGAGTAATCGGGCTCTATTGTAGTTCAATTTTGAAGTAACAGGAGGAGTGAATCTGAGGCAGGACACAGGAAATACTAGGGAGTTTGATATTGATTCTTGGGAAGAACTCTGTCCAGGTAATTCTCTTAACCCCCTATACTTGCTGATATAGTGTGATGTATCGAGTAGGCATCAGGGTGTTGGGATGTATCAGAATGTGTGAGACTGAGTCATATCAACTTGAGGACTGGCATTGAGACCCTCATTCATAAGCCTTCAACCAAAGTATTTGTGATAGAATTAATAGACTGGTGTTACACCGAGTTCTTTTGGTTAATTCAATTTTGCAGTTTCTAAATCAATACCTAAAGAGTATCCATCATTAATAGATGAAGGTTGTGTGTCTGATGTATCAGTTTATGTTGGGAGCAATCTCTATTTAATTGCACTAACTGGTAAGAGTTGATGCAAGCTTTCGTGCCTCATTAACACTGTTATATGTGAACAATATTCTGTTTCAGTAATGTAACTAGTGAGTTTTAAATTCTTTAAGTTCTGGGCCTATATCTTTCATTCGAATTTTGGAAAGAAATGTGAGGTCAAGTTCAGTTTAACCTTCATGCTATTGTTAAACTCTTAACTTAACCATGCCTGAATTCATGTATTTGAGATGATCTCCTGAGGTCAGAGGTTATTCCTTGTCTTGAGGATTGGGACCTAGAGTTGCAAGATCTGAAATAGGTCATATTCCCATAATTATTGTTTTTTTTACAATCCTAAGAAATGGGACTCTAATGTTTTATTAAATCTGGAATATCTGTTTTGATATAACTGATGCCATGTTCCTATAGAACCTTACTCATCCTGGGTTCATTGGTACAGTCAACAGTCGAGGGATATTGAGTAGGTCTACTTTCAGGACAAGAATAAGAGGACTGATATAAACAGTGTTGCTCAATCACATTGTTGTCATGTTTCCTATATCACTATGGTTTAGTAGTTCATATCTTTCTTTAACATAAGGGGTCTTTATATCTATAGGTGTAGTTAGGATGAATTATCTTTTTTAGGACTGTAATTGCAGAACCTGAGGGTTGTTACACAAATGCCTTGGTTTGAGTAACTGACAGAAAATAGTTGAAGTATAGGTCAGGTATCAAGATTGTAAACACATGTTTAACTTTTTGATCTTTTGCTGAGATTAAGTCTGTACTGCTGATCAGAGTAGGGAGTACTTCTTGATTAAATTAAGAAGTTGTTCTTAATGAGAACACTGATCCTTCGAACCCCAGTATGGAATCTGAGAACTGGGAAGGTTCATTCTCAGAAACTTGAGTTCTCAGGAAGACTGAAATCATGAAGGGTTCCATTCCCAGAAATCTGAGAGTCTCATGATGTTGAGACACTTGAGAAGTGTTGTCTCAGGAGACTTGAAGTCTCAGAAATCAGGAGACTTGAAGTCTCAGAAATCTGAGACTTGTGAAGTCCAGGAACATAGGAACTTGGGACATTCTCAAGGGTTCATTTAATGTGAAACCTGAGATGATGTTCTCCTGTTAGTTCCAGTTGAATTTCAGGAAATTGGGATAGCACCATTAGTGAGTTCAGAGTTTTCTTAAATGGTTGGGATCACTTGTGAGTTCTTTATAGGTTATAGGACCTGGAACTAAAGGGAGTATTAATCCTAGAAAGTAGGTTCAAACCGAGTTTATGAGTTAAGGTTAACCTGAAATCATTTTCCAAATGATCCATTTTTAGTTGAACCCAGGAATTAGATAAGCACTTCTCAGTTGAACATTTATTCTGGGTTCTCAAATCATTATTTTTGGTATAATCTATGAGTAAATCTTTTGGGGTCCCTTGTGAATTATAGATTCCTGGAACAATACACAATGCTATTGAGGACCCAAGCCATATACCAAGCCCTGTTTTATGACAGGATCCTAATGGGGTGTTGGAATTCAGATAAGTTCAGTTTTGGAAATGTCATTCATTAAGTTATGGATTATTTACTCTACTTTTTACTTAAGTATGTGAAGGTTTAAATAGAACCAATGGAATCAACTCTTGTACTAGTCTTACTACTAAGTTGTCATAATCATATCATCATGTGTTTTAGTTTATTATAAGTTCTTGCTAGTTTAGGATAGGGAGTAATATTGATACCCTATAGGAAACCATAGAAATTAAGGTTTATATTATAGGAAATATAGTATGAATATAATCTTGATAAACCCATTTAGAATTAGTTGTTTATTAACCAACTTGTACACATCATTATTTCCTACAGGAGGATATCTAGCTCTATTGCCTACTTGTACTTTCCTGGAGCCAGGCAAGTACACTCTACGATTTTGTACTTTTCATTATATATCCTGTACTTCCTTGAGTGACACAATTGCAATACGTCATGTACTTTCTGGTGCTCATGTTCTCTTGTTCTTACTTGTATCTGGGGTGGGGAAATATACTATCTATGTGACCAATCCCAAGTAACAACTCAGGTATGTTTTTAGCTTAGACCCCGCATCGTGCACGCGGGTCCTAAGTCACCATTCATGTGCTTTCATGTGCTTACCCTAGCCGGTCACATATTTAGTTATATTTTAAATATATTACACACATGTTCAGGAGATTACCTTGTACTTATTTCCTGTGATTCCATGATATCGTGTTCTTTCAGGTGCTTACATATCATGTTCTTACATTCATGTTCTTTCATGTACTTTACACTGTTCTTCATGTACTTATTCACCTGTTCTTCCTGTACTTTCCATGATTCCTTGGACTTTCATATCATGATGTCTTGTTCATTACCTAGAATTGTACTTGCTCCGCTCCTGAATAAGATATGTTGCAGGTGAGATGGAGGCTTTGTGTGACACCTACTATGGACAGGATATTGCCTTCCCTACTGAGCCAGCTGGAGCTGCTTCTGACCTAGAGGCTGCAGAAGCCTAGTATTTAATTAGTTTTCCATTATCCTTCCATGTATTTGAGACAAGCAGACTCTTTTATTAGTTGAAATGTAATAATTTCAGATATTGTACTCTACTCTGGTTGGGACACATTTATATAGATGCTGTGATTCATTTCATGTTCATATTTATCTGGTTAGTTTTCCTAGATTGGTACAGCTTACTTTGTTGTGTCTAACAACAAAGGCTGGGCGTGTCCGACTCGTATCCGGTTATTCGGGAGCGGGTCGTAACAGTGTAGTATTTCCTTACGCTCACGTTATTACGTGCAGCGTAGTATTGTCCTTACGCTCACATTGTATGTGCCAGCGTAGTATTGCCTTTACGCTCACGCTGTGCGTGCCAGCGTAGTATTGCCTTTACGCTCATGCTGTGCGTGCCAGCGTAGTATTGTCTTTACGCTCACGCTGTGCGTGCCAGCGTAGTATTACCTTTACGCTCACGCTGTGCGTGCCAGCGTAGTGTTAGTATTAGCGTAATGCTGAGTTTTTGAATCACTTTTCTTTTACGCTTACTCATGCATGCGTAAACTTGACTTCTTACGCATGTGATCCTTTACGCAGGTAGCTTTTTACGCGCGCAACTTTATTTGCATGACACTCTTAAAATATCCTTATTCCTTTTGGCATGAGCTTGATAAAATCATGATATGTTAATATTGTTAATACAGATTGTTATGTGGAATGCGCCTTGTGTCCTGATTGATCCATGGATACCCAGTATGACTGGAACATAATCCTGAGAGTCGTAGACTCGACTCCACTGAATACTATTTGATTTTCATGCCTTGTCACCATTGATAATGATTGTGACATTGACTAATAATTGATCATGCGTTCCTAGTTGGAACTAAGAGACTGGCTAGTCATCTTATTGAATTGAATGAATGAGACACGTTCATAATAACTATGAACTATTGCAATCGATTGGCCGATTCCGAATATTGGCATACAGGCACATGCAGGCTTCAAATTATTTATTTATTTATTTATTCTTACAAAAACAGCATGTGTACTTTATGGTCAAGGCATGATTATTCCGTGGTTAGTTTGATTGTTGCATTACGCTATGTAAGACCTACAACCTAACCGCACGGGTAACGTTGTAGAGTTGTGCATATCGTACCCCGTACGAAAGTACTCATTTGAATGACCATGATCCACGGCATGGAATTTCGCTTAACATAGAGGATTTAAGTTAAATAAAATAATAATGGCATGGAGAGAACGGATTCCTGAGTTCTTACATGGCAGCCCTCTTGGGACTATTAAGTGCCCGACAGGTCGGCTGGTTCCCACAGATACTGTAAATCTGTCACACGGGCAGGGAACGGTATCTGCTTATATTATTAAATTGTACATGGTATATTAACGGCGGGCGTCCCGCTGTGACTCGTCTAATTACATGATTGGCGCAATTGATTGATTGGATAGACTAGCCTTGCTTGCACATAGTGAGAACTAAGGAATCCTTTATTGCATAATTCCAATGTAACTTGGAACTCACAGTAGCAAGCCATAGTAGTTGCATGGCCGTTTAAATTGACTTGTTTGTGTATTGTACCTACTCTATTTACTAACTGAGATGATCAGAATGTCAGGACATGACAGGTCAACTTCTGTCCTTGTTTGGTTGGGAAGTTGGTTTGAAGTGTCGTGATGTTGTGTGAATCCCAGTAGCAAGCAGAGACCTATGTATTATATTCTTAACACTTATCACTGGTTTTAATTCTCATATCGTGCTCCCTTGTGGTACTTGCTATTAGAGGTCTAACCTCTCTGGTTTTGCATGGCCAGATTTAGAGCCGGTCCCCGAGGATCCAGCTTACTTCTACCTCCAAGATGGTCAATACTAGAGGAATGATCGCAGGAGGACTCGAGTGGGTTCCTTACTCCCTCACTCGTTTTGTTGCTTACTCTATACCTTGCCGTTTGGCACCGACATGTTAGTCGGATTGTCTTGTAATTACTTTTGCATAATTGTAACGAAGTCAGGCTGCAGCTGATAAACAATTGTGTATACTTTGCTACATTATCTGGCTATATTTTGTAAAGCCAGATATCAAGAACATTTTGACTGAGCGTTTGGGACGCCTTACTGCTTATTCTCACATGTTCTCTATTTTCTGTTTCTTATTTGAATGATTGAGACAATAGAGGTGAAAGTGACCATAGCGAGACTTTTATGTAGTCTGCACCCCCTCGTCTTATTAGACAGCATTGATCGTATTATATGGTATTCATCTACCCGTAATACGTAGCTGGCTGAGTCATTCCCCCGCTCTCCAGTATTCTGGTTCTGGGACGTGACAGTTAGGAAGCTAAAAGACAATCCAGATTGGAGTGTGTCATATCTCTGCTATATTAATTTCTGGGCCCACCAAATTAATCGTTCTTACCAAACATGGAAGAAAAATAAAGAGAATTTTTTTTACCAAATAATTAAGGAAAAAAATAAAGAGAGAGGATGTTAATTTTGATTATCTGCTTGGAGTGTACCATTGCATGCCAATATCAATGAAATACTCAAAAAAAATAATTTATATAATTTTTAATAATTTTGAGTATGTGTTTGGATTCTTTGGAATGTATCCACTATAGATGCTCTAAAGAATCCACAATATATGCATAAAGGACATTGTCAAGGAAAAAAAAATGGGTGATCAATAAATATGCGATCAAGTGCTTTTTATAGCACTGGAAGAAGCGAACAGTTCCGACTTTATCTCCAACTTTTAGGGCAGCCAGAACGACCGCACAAGACCCACGGATCCACAGGACCCAAAAAATTTAGTTTATATATAAATATATAAATGTCCCCGTATGGTTTGTACGCATTTTGGTAACTGTCTCCGTTGTTTTAAAAATAAAGAACATTCCCATGGTTTATAGAGTTAATTAGTTGCACCCCTTGGTGCATAGAAGAAAATGAGTGAAAAATTAAGCAGCCAGGGGGATGTTCTTTATTTTTAAAACAACGAGGACAGTTACTAAAATGTGTACAAACCATAGGAGGGTACAACTAATTAGCTCTATATTTTTATGTAGAATAGCATAGTTTTTTATGGACCCTAATGCTTGCATATATGAGACTTTTAGTTCAAATCTTGGTAACGATAGTTTTTTTTAGTTTAGTCTTATTTTAAAACATTATGTATTGGGGCCTCATTTTGGAAATTTGTCTCGGTCTACCGTAAGCTTCGGATCCATGCCAACCTTAATAATGTACTTGAAATTATGTTGTAAATCTAATTTGGATCTCTGGTGTTGGATCTTTGGTTGGACAATTTTTTTAGATGAAACGTAATTAACCATTACAAGTTTGATTACATTATATGACTTTCTTTTAGAACCAATTATATCATAAAAACTCAAATAATTGCAATTACACAACTTAAAACTTACAAAATTAGTTCTTTTTTATATATTTACTATTATTACTACTTTTAGTGCTACTTTTAAATTTAATTTTAATTTTCTAAATATTTAACACTTGGAGTTTTTTAATTTTAATTTTTTTTTACAAATTTAATTATGTTATTTTATAAGGTAAACCATGTATCAATTGATATTATATTATACTAGTCTACATGTGCGTACTTTGCACGTATTTTAATTAGAATATCATAATGTCAGCTATTGTCTTTTTATCTTTTTCAGGTGACTATTTATGTGTGTACGTTTTCTTTTTACAATGCCAACATATTCGAAGTAAGAATTTTGTTCTTTTTAAAATTTTTTATTGAGAATAATAACCTTTGAAAAATGGTAAGGACGGAAAAATTTATTACTATTGGAACATGAAGAGTTGTATGAAAAAAAAAAAACTTTATATTATGCAAACTTTATTGCTTTGATTTGACTTTAAACATAAATGACATACAAGTCTTTATAAGAATACTCGAGGGTATTTTAGGAATTCAAAAATTTCACCGTCAAATTTTTATATTATATAGTAGAATAGATAATTTGACATAGTAATTTAACTATAATTATATTAAATTATAAACTCAATTACATAACAAATTTAATTATAATTATATTGAATTATTTTTTCTATTTATAAAAATGATAAAACTCAAGAATAATGGACAAAAAGCAGCCTGCACAATTTCTTGTGTTGAGAAATTATAGATGTTTCCGTGACGAGGGTGAATGGTGAGCCAGACCAATAATTATATGACACTGAGAGTGCAGGTCAACCACCAACGTAGGCTTTAAACAAAGCCTACGACCATGATTTATCTGTCAAGGGAAGGAACCCCCAAAATTCATCCAAAAAAGAAAAATAAAAATTTCATTTTGATTTCAATTTGAAGATTGCAATCAACAACAACAGGAGTCCGGCAACCAATCTCTCAAATACATCAACAACCCTCCCTATCGAGTAAAATCGACAACAAAACTCTCGAAATCATGTTCTGAAAGAATACAATCGTCATCGATGAGCCGTAACGAGAGTCTCGATGAATCTCAGCCCGTCGAACCTCGGGGCGAACTTGTCGCTCTCGCCTCCCCTCCTCGATCCAGATCCCGTGGCTCCTCCTTTCCCACCCGAACCCTAAATTAAACCACAAATCAGTTAAAAATTAAGCAAGAAAATAGAAAGAAAAAAAGAAGAAGAAAAAAAACTAGGGTTCCGGAATCTCACTTTCTCGGTGGAGGCGACGGTGGAGGCGGCTGCGACCGTTACGACGAGGGCAGCGGCTTTCTTCATTTCGGCTATATTTCGGATCTCCGCCCGCACCAGCCGAAATTACGGAGCCACCCCCTCTCTCTTGCCGATTTTTATTTATTTTTGTGGTAGTTACTCTGTTGGACTCGAGCTTAGCTTCTCTTTATAGGCCGAGCCAATATGTCCAATTGGAATCCGATTTGAAGTCCGGTTGGTTCCGATGTTGGGCCCACCACGTGTGACCTAGCAGGAGAACCATTGGGGCGGCGACACGTTTCCTCTCCCTGCTTAGGATCGACGACGCTGCGCCAATCGGCGGGAGAGTAAAGATATGGGGGAACGCTTTTGATGTTGACAGCGAAGGCTTTGGAATCCACAAACTTGTCCGGTGGTCATCCTTTCCTTCCTTTATTTTGGTTCACGTGTGGGACAAGGAAGACATAGGGAGAGATTCTCCTTTGCTTTACGTATTTTCTACTACATTTATTATTATTGTTATTGTTATTGTTATTATTATTATTACTATTTCTTTTGTTGTAGTTGAGACTATTTTGATAATATTAAGTTATTAGAGCATCTTTAACTATTATGACTTTGGGAAAGGAAAAAAAAACGAAAATTTTCACCTAAAGCACTGATATAATATTAAATTGTATAGAAAGCACAATCATTCAAAAAATTTCAAGGAAAGCATTAGAACATCCATCCGAAGGGCGTTTTGGATATTTTTATTATTATTTTTTAAAATCTAGTGACGGTTTTGGAGGATTAGATGGACGGCGTTAAGTGGGAATAATTTTATTTTTTGTCATTCTTACGTGTCATCCAAATATCAACTCTTATTTTATTTTTTATTTTTTTCGAATCTGTCCAATCCGTAAGAGAATATGTCAGGCAAAACGTCCATCGTAAGGACGTTTTGTATTTAATTATTATTCCCCACCAAGTCGCTTTCACGTACTTTATGCGCGAATCTGCGCTCGGCAATTGATGTGAAACTACTATCTATCACTGCATAATGTTCAAAAATATAGGTAGTAGCTAACGTTCAAAATAGGATAGGTAACGTTCTTATAACGGATAGATTTTTACCTTATATAGGAATTTCAATTTCGAAGAAGAAGCATCTCTCATTCACCTCAATATTTTCTCCCACTTCTTCTTCTTCTTCTATTGCAGACAGAAAGACAGAAGCTTACAGAAAGACAGAAGAGAAAGAAAGACAGAAGCTTTTCTTCGATCCTACTCTTTGGAAGCTGCTTTCAACTTTCATTTCCAACATCTATTCGTAAGCTACAAGTTTGTAACGATAGATTAAAATTTAACAATTATTTGCAATCATGGAGGTATACTAGATGGATTGTCTTATCAAGGAGGTAGTACTCATCTAATTTCTACTTATTATAATATCACATTAGATGGTTTACGTAATATTATTAGTGAACGGTTTTCCATTACTTATGAATTTACCATAAGTTGGTTTTTTACAGATACTTTTTTAGTAGTAGATAGTGAAGAAGCATGGAATTTTGTTGTTCAAAATTGTCTAGGTCCATCTTGTATTAAAATTTACGTTAATCCCTCAGTATCAAGTACTAGGACAAATATCATTTCCAGTAGTCAACGTTTTTGTAATAACCAAGATCAATTTGGTGCCGGCCCTAGCGCTACAAACCAAATTGAAGAGAACATTGAGACTGAAAATAGGGATATTGACGATGAAAATAGTGATGATTTAGTAGAAGATTTAGATTATTATTTGTCAAATGATGATAATTTAGATTCTTCCACTTCCGAATTATTTGTTCGTAAATCATTTAATTCTCCATATGAATTTAAAAATTTTATTAGTGACCTAGCAATTAGATATAATTTTAGTTGTTCATCTAAACATAATAATCTCCATAGAATTGTATATACTTGTGATTCTCCAAATTGTTGTTGGAGAGTATATGCTAGAGCCGTCGGCAACGGCAATACTTTTAAAATTCGTACATTTGAAGCAAGGCATTCATGTTCAGGTGGATTTACAGGAGGACGTCATCCACTGGCTACTACCGCATGGGTAAGAAATAACATATGGTTCACATGATCATCGTAAATAACATAAACTCCCTTCATACATAATTTATTATTTGAAATAACATCAACTCCCTTCATACATGATTTCTCAAAGAAATAAAATAAACTACCTGCCTCTATCATCCCTTCTATAGTCTCTGCGGTCTACTTGCCTTAGACCTAGCCTTCTTCTTCTTTCCTCAGTGACCTCCGGTGGCTCCTCCACTTGTGAAGGTAGCACTGATGGGGTCGAATAAAATTGGCTACTTGGATCAAGATGGCTTGGACCAAACAATGAATACCCCGTCGTCTCCTTGTAACAATTCCAATCAAAGGCATGAGAAGTGTCCTGCGGCGTGCCCTCGTAACTCTGGGAAGCTCCAAGATAACTCTGGGATGTCCCCTCATAACTATCCGACGTATCAGCATGAGGACGTGAGGGGCCTGCATAAGGATCTGAGGTACCAGCGTAAGGATATGAGGGGCCTGCATAAGGATCTGAGGTACCAGCGTAAAGATGTGAGGGGCCTGCATAAGGATCTGAGGTACCAGCGTAAGGATGTGAGGGGCCTGTATAAGGATCTGAGGTACCAGCGTAAGGATGTGAGGGGCCTGCATAAGGATCTGAGATACCAGCGTAAGGATGTGAGGGGCCTTCGGTATCATCTGCAGAACGTGCATGTGACTTAGTCGTACGGGGATGTACGTGTCTCTGCCTGACAATACCTACGGGGTGATCGGCCGGGACATCCAACGGTACAAAATCGGGTTCGAGGGGCTGTCGTAGATATTCTAAAGTTTCCCCAAACATCCCAGTTGGATCGGCACCGGAGACTTGGGACATCTGGGTCATGCAGACGTCCACCTAAATATTATAATACATACTGAATTAATGTTGTAAAGTTAACCAAAATTATCATGATATTATATGTAGAAATATAGACTAATACCGCTAATTCTACACGTCCCCTGTGCTCACGCAGGCTTCGATCATCTATAGCTCGTGCTTCGAACCGTGGCTCTTCAAATTGATATCTTCGATTTTGCATTAGCGATGTCCATACCAACGTACAAAATCTTCGTTAACTGCCACTATAAGATATCAATAAAGTATGAGGGCATGAAAAGAACACCTTATAATTTATTTCAAATATAAATTAAGTATTCTTTAACTTACCATCTGCAATCGATGTCATAATTTCAGACATGTGTTCTACGCCATGCGTGCTAAATCTGGAATACCAACCAACAAGAAAGTGGGCCGTCCGGTCTTCTATATTAGCTTTGGAAATGCTAGAAGGTAGAGGATCAAGAGGTATCATCTGTTTCAGTCCAAACTGTCGCATTACACGATCAGCCGGATGAAACATGATATTTTCGTTGAAATTAATATAATATCGATGGAGACTCAAGCCCCTTGTACTGTTTATTACATCTTCTGGTACACTTTGGGGTTGCCAGAATACCTACGTAACGTTGAACAAGTAAATTGAGACATGCACGAAAATATACATTTAAGAACTTTAGTAAATATGGGGGGTTATTAATATACTAACATCAAACGCGGTTAATGTGTCAAATTGATTCCGGTAAATGGAGACAGCTTTGTGGACAACATGCTGGTAATCTATATTTTCAGTATTCCACTTAAGGCCTGCTGGATATACTCGTTGATCACTATATATGGTAAGTGGCCTACCAATAGCAAAGTGCTCGAAACTCCAGAACTACAAAAAAATATTTGCATGAAAGTATCAATAGTGTAGACATCCAAAATTATTTTTAGCTGTTAATAAAAATGTTCTACCAGCAATATAAATATACCTGTATAAGTTTTAGACATCCAGAAATATTTTTGGCTGTTTTCCCTCCTGAAACCTTAGTCACGAATGATGTCATTGAGTGATATAAATGTGCTAATACTGCTACACCCCATGCATGCTTTGTGCGCGTACCCAAATCTTGAAAAAATGGTAGCAGTCGAACGTTTATCATATTTCCCGTTGCGTCGAAAAATAATAATGCACCGCAGAGACATAACAAATAAGCTCTTGTACAATAAATCACCTGAAAAATAACAATAATTAAACTCTTAATATGAACTAAATTAAATAAAATTTAATTTTTAGTGTACAAAATTACCCGTGAATCATCGACAACAACTGTCGTATCGCCGATGCGATCAAGATGCTTGAAAGTAGACCGGAGCCAAGTTAGTCTAACAGTGCTCCGACCTCCTATATCAGATGGTGGCTCCACACCGAGGTATGACCTAATGATATTAAAAATATTGTGTCCCTCGTGAAAGTATATAGGGTAACCCTCGATAGGTAACCCTAGAATCTGTGCTGAATCAGCTAAAGTGATGGTCATCTCGCCAAAAGGTAGCTGAAATGTGTTGCGTGTTGGCCACCATCGTTCAATTAGGCTCAATATCAGGTCCCTGTCATGACGTTTAATACGTATAGCGTCAATAAAGTCAAAACCGAACGACGCTACCAGGGCCTTTTGGGCTGCAGACAACTCCCATGATCCTCGCCACTCACCATGCTCACGTAATTTAACTTCAGGATAATCATAGCGATGTAATATATATATATATATATATATATATATATATATATATATATATGTATATATATATACATATATATATATATATATATATATATATATATATATATATATATACATACATACATATATATATATATATATATATATAAAATATATATATATATACATACATTATTAGTACAATTTAATAAAATTAACAAGCAAAAATTTAATTACCTAAAATTAAGTTTACCTCTCCAGAAAATACTAGTTTTGAAACGTGCGATTCTCGTTCATGTTTAATGAATGGAGTTGTCGGACCACCGGGTATTTTTTCATCATTTTGAGTAGCCATCTGTAATAATCGTTACAATTTTGTTAAGTTCTAAAATTATTATCTACCTATAAAAATATTATAAGGGACATAATCAAACATTAACCAACTTAAAAATAGCAAGTAAATAATTTTCAAAAAAAATTCATATTACCAGTTAACAAGACAGGAGTATTTTTTCTTGCTTTGTTCCTACTCTTCCTTCTTTCGTTTGCTTCTCCTCCTTCCTCTTCTTCTGATAAACTCATTTCTCTTGTTCTCCTTTTATTCACTCCACAATACTGCTAAAGCAGCTCCAATCCGGTCTCCAATGTTCCAACACAGTCTCCAAAATAAATAAAGCTGTAAGCAAATATAGGTGCATCAAATGGCAGCGAGCACAGCGTGGCAGCGAATGCATGCAGCGTGCGCGACAGCCGAGGCGTACCAGGGAGACGGGGCGCAGCAGCCGAGGCGTGGCAGCGAATGCATGCGGCGGGCGCGTGGCACGAAGCAGTGGCAGCGCAGCGGGCGCGTGGCACGAAGCGGCGGGCGCGTGGCATGAAGCGGCGGGTGCGTGGCAGCGAAGCAGGACGTGGCAGCGAAGCAGCGGGCGCAGCGGGCACGGGAGTCGACGCAGCGGACGCGTGGCAGCCAGGTAAGCTGAAAACGCCCATCCGAAGTACGTTTCCATTATTTTAATATTTTTTTGACGCAGTCAGCAGGAAACGCCCATCCAAAGGGCGTTTCCCTTATTTTAAGGAATTTATTTGTGCGGCGATCGAGAGAATCTTTATTCTATTTTTTATCATTTTTTACTGACGAAAATGCCCTTCGGATGGGCGTCTTCCATATTTTATATATTATATATTTTCTTAAGGGAACGCGACGCCCGAGAGAATTACACAGTCAGCTAAAAATGCCCTTCTGATGGGCGTTTTCCTTATTTAAATTTTTTTTCTTAATTCCCCTTTCTCCGTTTGCTCGCTAACGGACGTCGAAATTAATTCATATTTAAATGAAAACGCCCTTCGGATGGGCGTTCTTATGCTCCGTATGAAATTATTCGAAACATTGTGCTTTAGATATAATTTTATAAATTTTTTATGCTTTCAGTGAAAATTTTCGGAAAAAAAAATTCCAGAAGGATTTCCAATCCTATTGTGTCATGTAGAAATCACAACACATAACACATACTCCAAGACAGTAGAGTTGGAGATGCTCTTGTTACTGTGTGGCACATGTTGCTTAACTGGTAGACCCCTATAAAAATAAATAAATAAATAAATAAAATAAATAAATAAATAAAAGCTAAGGTTGGCTAAAACAAAAAATAAAAAAAATAATACAATGATATATTTGTCAGAATGATTCAAACAATAATTATTATACAATTACATTGCTCTATAAACCAAAGATCTGGATATAAGTGATACTGTATTACATAGTTTGGATTACATGTTAGACCAAATATGATAACGCAATTGTAATTCTATGGCGTTAAAAGAATTCAATTTTATTAATATAATTTGTCTAACTTAGCCATAAGGAGATCCTTCTAGAATGGTTCCTTTGTGCAGATCACAATCATAGGGAGACTGTATTAGCAGCTCAATTCTTCCTCAAGCAAAGCAAAGATGATGTCAAAACCTTCTGAGTCTAGTGGCTAGCAGGTGGAAACATATTAATCATTCTTTTCAATTATGATAAGAGTTAAAAAAAAGTTTCAGATGTGTTATTTCAAGAAATATTAGCACCATAGCCTCCGTTTTACAAGCCCTTGTCAAAAGGATAGGATAAGATCTAGTAGGGACTGGCCCAAGCCCAGCCCGATGTTTGGACACTCCGACCCGTCCCAATACTGGTTCACGGTGTTTCCCTGTTTCCCTCGGGAAAAGCTGACCAAGCCCATGTCCAATCCATTTGATTATGCGGTTTATATAGCCCGGTCCACTGAAACACCTAAATCTTTCCCTCATTTTTGTATCTTACGTTTTTAATATTACTAGTGTGTGTACCCGTGCGACGAACGAGACATATAAACTATCATTTAGTTAATTTTTTGTGTACGAATATTAATTTTTTTAGTAGGACGCATAAAATCTAAATTATTAGTGATGTCTCGGATACAGTCGATGACGACATTGTCATCGAGTTTCATGCATTTGACTTAGTCCTAGATGACATTCCTAAGTTGAGGAATCATAGTCATGATTGTCACGCCCCGACCCGGAATCACCCGAATCATCGTCCTCGTAGGGGGCGTGATGCCGCACGAGCCTGTAGTTGCGCTCGTGCAAGGCAAGATGACAAGTTCTCAAATGGTTATCTTTTGATTCAATATTTACAAAGATAGAAAAACAGAGTATACAAAACAATTCTCTTTATTGATATCTGAAATTGAGATTACAATGGCTTTCGATAGCCTAACAGTATATGCCAGATTGGCTACAACACTCAGGTTCTCTCTTGCCCACAAAGGATTTCACCGTTCCATACATCATGCCTTCTATATCTCGGCCGTATCAATCCAGCTGCGTAGTCCGAGCGTCAATGCGATAGCACGCTTCAATGCGCTTCGGCATTCCAAGCCTTAACACGTTCAAGCAACGCTTCGCCGCGAGCAATCCATTTCCTGTACCCTGCATGAAGCTGGTGGGGGATCAGTACGTTCGTCCTCGCATGTACTGAATCAAAGATCATCTTTCCAAACCGACATTTTTATCTTTATGTTGAATCATGCAACTTAGCTTATGATCTTGCTATGTTCTTCTTAGGGTCAATTTCATGGCATCTTCGAAAGCGTAAAGCATGTTATCATAGCATCATGTTATCATATTGAATAGACAAGCAAACAAGCAATCTCGTATTTGATTCGTGGCACAACTTACCAAGTCGACGCACTCGCCCTTTGCACCGACGTAAGGTGAATACGCCGTAATCCTTCCCTGTCATGTTATATGTGCATCTCTAAGCAGGATCTCTATGCGGGACACATATGCGCCTACACTTTCAATCCATCGTTCCTTAACTATATGAAGGCCGTTGGCGTATCCGCGCCGGAATAGACTAAAGGAGTTCCTTTCTTTTCTCTCCTTCTTTTCTCACTATTTGGTTGGGCTGCCCGACGTTTCACGGGTTGGGTTACAATCCCAAAACAACCGAAACGTTCCCGTTGCATACCATCATTTGCGGCTTTTTCCATCTAGTTTTGATGTGCGCCTACAAAGATTATTCGAATCCCTCCGCGGCCAATTGGTTTCGGGGCGCATCCGGTATCTATCCGATTGGGGGAAACACCCGTGCACGAGCGATATCACATTTTATCTCGAGTCCATCCCAATCGACCATGCAACGCCCTTATCATTCAAGCAATTAACTTCAAACAACCAAACATAGTCTTGAGTCCGAGACTCAGACTTATCATCTCGCATCTCTTTCGTTAACTTTCTATGTTCTTACGTTTCTTACTTCGTTTCAATGTTTCAATGGCATCGTGTCTCAACTCAATGCTCGTCAACCGAACGACCCGAAGGTCTTGAACACCTTTCGAGGCACTATGTCATATCCGACAGTTCCGTCACATTCATGCACAACTGTATTCTCTCGCAACGAAGCCATCTTTTATTAACCTGTGCACGTAGGCACGTTCCGACCATATTCCCATGTTCTATAACTTAGCATTTAATGTTCGGGGCTCGCGCGCTAGGGCGCTCGCCTATTGTCTTTCAATGTTCTAGCCGTCTAACTCGTGCAGCAAAGGCACGGTATGGTTCGTGCACTAAGGCACTTGCCGATTACAGTTATCACATATTCTTACGGCTTGCGCACCGAGGCGCTCGCCTTAGCGATATCCAATGTCCCATAGCGACTCGTGCATATTGATGCACGTTTCATTTCAATTGTTCTAACTTAGTGTTCGACTCACACTATGATTTTATCTCCGATCGGCCACGCCCGTGGCGTCGATAGGTTAACTTTAGCATACAATGATATATTTGACTTATCGAATGAAGGAGTAAAAAGAAGTCAATCCTCCCACCTTGAGTCGATATGCCTTCGTCGTTTCACCGAGCCGATGCGGCTCGATTCCCTAACTTTGTTGCACGGCCACTCTCCTGACTTAGCCATTCGAGCACTTCATGCTTCGTTGAGTTATACGCCCAATTCGTCTTAGCATGCCCAAGTCTTAGCCCGTCGCAAGGCGACGATTTGATTTCGCGGACCCCTTACTAAATATTGCAAAAGATCGACCTCTAATATTTTCCCGTCAAAGTATGACCTGCACACGAAACCGACTAAAATCAATACTTGCTTCGATTCGGACTTGCGCCTTGGTCGATTCGATTTCTTAGAATCTTCGAGCCGATTCAATGCACTCATCCTTCGGGGCAACGCGGCGCTTCGCATCGATTCACTCAATGCATTCTTAGGGACAAGGCAACTTTTTGCATCGACATAGTCCGATGCATTACTCGGGTCGACGTAACTCTTCGCATCGACTTAGTTCGATGCGTTACTCGGGACAACTTAACTCTCGTATCGTTTTGCATCGATACTTTCCTTTGGGTCAATGCGACTCGCTGAGTCAACGTTTCAGCGTAATGCGTCGTGCGGAGCGGGGCATTACAGAATATACCACTCAAAACAAGGTTCGTCCTCGAACCAAAACCAACACTCCGACTAAGTGTTTTATAGATCGTTTCACGATCTCGCCCCACAAATGATGTTCGATTTCATAATATCTCACAAGCTTTTCACTAGCATTTCAAAGTCATCTCTGCAGCTCGATTTGAATTTGGATACAACTCGATTTGGATTCGTACCTATATTCAAGGCGTCCCGAAGATATATGTATTTCGACCGAGTCCAGTCGTAGCAAATTGGAACAAAGCTGACAGATAAATTTTAATCCTATGCTTGCCATCTTCGTACTCTCGATCGGACTTATCCTTAGTAACTGTTCTCGAAATTTCATTGCATACGTATATTCAATACATACGTGATTCATTTAATAAAGTCACTGCACGCGATGCGATTCAAAATCGCCTTTCTCGTTTCGTATGTTTCATCGGGACTATCAATTCTACGCATTGCGTCAAGCCGTCGCACATCCAATCACAACGAGTCTCCGCAATGCCTTGCGTTCAAAGTCGCTATCCAACTATTTCCGAAGTCTGGCTATGCACTTATCTCGATACGATTTCCTTCGTTGACTTGCAAATGTATCAATATTCAGGGCTACGCCTGCTGGTTACTTACATAGTCCCCGTGCTTAGATTCTCCCGACGCAAGTTTAAATTGACATTGCACAAAGGCCACAATCTATCCGACATGAAAGTTTACAGCAAGGCGACAGTGCTCAAGGCAACGATCGCCTTAACACGAAGGTCTTTACGACGCGTCTTACATTCAATTTCCTAACGAGTAGGAATTCGATAGCTAAATTCCCAACTTATCCATCTCGCAACATCGAATGTAAATTTCGATTCACGCAAGCTCAATTGTAAGGTGAATCCGAATCTAACGACATGACTCGTAAGTCATTTCCCTTATCGTTCTCTCTCATGCATAGCACGTTCCTCGCAATCGCCTAGACTTATCATCAACATGCACCGTATTATATTTGTTATCGGTGCAATCCCATATGCGATATCGCATGGTCATCTTACGATCTGCAGTATTCAATTTGATTTGGCGGTCAAGTCTTCTAGGGTTAGCTGCCCCGAAGCTACGCTCGATAATTGTGGATTATTAACGAAGGACAGTTTAATACGAACCATGCTATATCTTATTTCGGAGCCAAATCACGTTCCGACGATTCTATGCGAATACCCAATTTCGGACACAACCTTTTCTATCGGCACAACTGATGCACAACTATATTCCGAGTCAAGTCATGCACTGCCATCGATGATTCCGCAATTTACGAAACATCTACTCGCATCGAGTTCGAGTCTATCTTATTTGCGGGTCGACACACGAGATGCTATACGCATCGAGCAATCGTCGATGACTTATAGTCTCGTCTTTGATCAATCACAAAATTTACGATCAACCAAGTTCGTTCATTCTCGTATCCTTACTTACAAAATTTTGATAGCGCAAGGCGCATTCCATTTTGTATTCACACATCGCTTACGTTTCCTTACGTATCGATCTCGATACGCCGTATCCATTTCGATAACGTAAGGGAACTTTGAATCCGTTTCGACATCAACTTAACTCGCTTTGCATACATCCAAGTTTGCCACAAACTTTTCCATACGCATCCACTCGTTCTTCGATTCACCGCATCCCGCTATACTTTGATCGCGTAACCGAGTTACCGATTATCCAACATCGTGCCCTCGAGTTATACGATCTCGCCCTCTAAGTTTTGCGTGTTTTCAGTCGTACTCAAATGAGTGTCGCCGTAACTTAACCAACTATTTCATAGGCACGGTTTCTCGCGTCAACCAACTTTCTTACCGAAGTCGCACATCGTGCGATTCGATTACAATTCACATCGCCTAACATTCCTATCGAAATCGCAAGTCGTGCGATTCGATTCGTCTCGCCCAACATTTCTATCGAGATCGCAAGTCGTGTGACTCATTTGTAAGCTCGAGTATTCCTTTCCCGTCGATCCGATTATTGCGTCGAGGCATAATCGTTTCGCTAGTCTCGGTCGTCCGACCAACTTATAACTTCCGTCCGACGTATCGTTCATCGATACGAGTCTCGCCTTATCGTCCCAACCGAATTTCGAAGAACACTTGCATCAACATATTGCCATACAAATTTTCAATCGAGTCTCGGTACTCCTCCGTCCGTTGCGGACAAACTTTCCGCAATTCTCACAAAGCGTCGATGTAATTTATCGCACAAGTGCTATACCATATACCACTCGAAATCGAGTCATTCATCGCCTACGTGGTATGGCATATACCACTCGGAACTCAAGTCATTTCTCTCGCATTACACTTAGTATAAACCGACAATCTCTTTCGACTCACGATTTCCGCAGTGATCGTGCTTGATCACAACCGTAACTTTGATTCTATCAAAATCCGACATGATTCGGTCAAAGTTCTCGTTTGCCAACATAAGTTTGGTGTGCAACCGAACGATTCATTCTATCGATTTACGATTTTCAATTCTTTCCTTACGTTGCATCTCGTGCAACAAATTTCACCTTCGATACGCGTTGCGCATCGTGCTACGATTTATTTCCGACACTTTCATTTTACTTTGTATAACGATTCATTTCTAATTTTTCCTTTGCACTTCGTGCAACGATTAATCTGATATGCGTTGTACCACGTGCAATGATTTTACTTTCCAATACGCGTTGCACATCGTACAACGATCATTTTCGATATTTACCGCACCTCGTGCAACGAATTACTCTCGACTTTACAAGTCAATGCACAATCCGTTTAACACATCGGTATTGGCTATCACTTCTCACTTTCATTTTAACGCATATTCACATTAACTCGCAGCACATCGTGCATCATTTTATTTCTCATTCAACATGTTACATTGCCACAATATCTCAAATTGTATTTCATAATTTGTTGCGCTTGCAGCAACTAACATTTTTACGGCTCGTTTGCATTCAATGCAATATACCCCTCGCGACTTCCTTAGCAAACTTCGTGTAATTTCCAAAACACATGCGGCAAAATTACACGATTTGTATTAGACTTATTGTATGGAACATCCAGTGCGGCATCGAGTAGAGTCAAGAGTGATATCAAGTGGTGGTGGGCAACTTTTCGAATTGTAGTGAAGCGAGCGTCCAGAGGAAATTGAGCCTAGAGCTCTGATACCAATTTATCACGCCCCGACCCGGAATCACCCGAATCATCGTCCTCGCAGGGGGCGTGATGCCGCACGAGCCTGGAGTTGCGCTCGTGCAAGGCAAGATGACAAGTTCTCAAATGGTTATCTTTTGATTCAATATTTACAACGATAGGAAAACAGAGTATACAAAACAATTCTCTTTATTGATATCTGAAATTGAGATTACAATGGCTTTCGATAGCCTAACAGTATATGCCAGATTGGCTACAACGCTCAGGTTCTCTCTTGCCCACAAAGGATTTCACCGTTCCATACATCATGCCTTCTATATCTCGGCCGCATCAATCCAGCTGCGTAGTCCGAGCGTCAATGCGATAGCACGTTTCAATGCGCTTCGGCATTCCAAGCCTTAACACGTTCAAGCAACGCTTCGCCGCGAGCAATCCATTCCCTGCACCCTGCATGAAGCTGGTGGGGGATCAGTACGTTCGTCCTCGCATGTACTGAATCAAAGATCATCTTTCCAAACCGACATTTTTATCTTTATGTTGAATCATACAACTTAGCTTATGATCTTGCTATGTTCTCCTTAGGGTCAATTTTATGGCATCTTCGAAAGCGTAAAGCATGTTATCATAGCATCATGTTATCATATTGAATAGACAAGCAAACAAGCAATCTCGTGTTTGATTCGTGGCGTGACTTACCAAGTCGACGCACTCGCCCTTTGCACCGACGTAAGGTGAATACGCCGTAATCCTTCCCTGTCATGTTATATGTGCATCTCTAAGCAGGATCTCTATGCGGGACACATATGCGCCTACACTTTTAATCCATCGTTCCTTAACTATATGAAGGCCGTTGGCGTATCCGTGCCGGAATGGACTAAAGGAGTTCCTTTCTTTTCTCTCCTTCTTTTCTCACTATTTGGTTGGGCTGCCCGGCGTTTCACGGGTTGGGTTACAATCCCAAAACAATTGAAACGTTTCCGTTGCATACCATCATTTGCGGCTTTTCCTATCTAGTTTTGATGTGCGCCTACAAAGATTATTCGAATCCCTCCGCGGCCAATCGGTTCCGGGGCGCATCCGGTATCTATCCGATTGGGGGAAACACCCGTGCACGGGCGATATCATATTTTATCTCGAGTCTATTCCAATCGACCATGCAACGCCCTTATCATTCAAGCAATTAACTTCAAACAACCAAACATAGTCTTGAGTCCGAGACTCAGACTTATCATCTCGCATCTCTTTCGTTAACTTTCTATGTTCTTACGTTTCTTGCTTCGTTTCAATGTTTCAATGGCATCGTGCCTCAACTCAATGCTCGTCAACCGAACGACCCGAAGGTCTTGAACACCTTTCGAGGCACCATGTCATATCCGACAGTTCCGCCACATTCATGCACAACTGTATTCTCTCGCAACGAAGCCATCTTTTATTAACCCATGCACGTAGGCACGTTCCGACCATATTCCCATGTTCTATAACTTAGCATTCAATGTTCGGGGCTCGCGCGCTAGGGCGCTCGCCTATTGTCTTTCAATGTTCTAGCCGTCTAACTCGTGCAGCAAAGGCACGGTATGGTTCGTGCACTAAGGCACTTGCCGATTACAGTTATCCCATGTTCTTGCGGCTTGCGCACCGAGGCGCTCGCCTTAGCGATATCCAATGTCCCATAGCGACTCGTGCATATTGATGCACGTTTCATTTCAATTGTTCTAACTTAGTGTTCGACTCACACTATGATTTTATCTCCGATCGGCCACGCCCGTAGCGTCGATAGGTTAACTTTAGCATACAATGATATATTTGACTTATCGAATGAAGGAGTAAAAAGAAGTCAATCCTCCCACCTTGAGTCGATATGCCTTCGTCGTTTCGCCGAGCCGATGCGGCTCGATTCCCTAACTTTGTTGCACGGCCACTCTCCTGACTTAGCCATTCGAGCACTTCGTGCTTCGTTGAGTTATACGCCCAATTCGTCTTAGCATGCCCAAGTCTTAGCCCGTCGTAAGGCGATGATTTGATTTCGCGGACCTCTTACTAAATATTACAAAAGATCGACCTCTAATATTTTCCCGTCAAAGTATGACCTGCACACGAAACCGACTAAAATTAATACTTGCTTCGATTCGGACTTGCGCCTTGGTCGATTCGATTTCTTAGAATCTTCGAGCCGATTCAATGCACTCATCCTTCGGGGCAACGCGGCGCTTCGCATCGATTCACTCAATACATTCTTAGGGACAAGGCAACTTTTCGCATCGACATAGTCCGATGCATTACTCGGGTCGACGTAACTCTTCGTATCGACTTAGTTCGATGCGTTGCTCGGGACAACTTAACTCTCGTATCGTTTTGCATCGATACTTTCCTTTGGGTCAATGCGACTCGCTGAGTCAACGTTTCAGCGTAATACGCCGTGCGGAGCGGGGTATTACAATGATTCCCATGACCTTGACACGTGTTGCGACACGGCACTGAGTGAGTTCATACCATGGCACGGACTTGCGCAACTGGCTAGCTACCAGTGCAAAGGGTCGTGCTCTGGTACATAGAATGGTTAGGTTATGTCTAGTTGTTGTGACCTTGCATTGAGAGTCGGAATGTTCAAGTGGCGGATACGACTTGTACAATTCCGAGGGGCAGGAAAGACAATTAGTAGGCGTATGGGACATACCACATTCAGTAAGGACCCTTGTAGGTTCAGTGTTACCCGGTGGGGTCTCGGCTCGTGATCCGACGTCGGCCCGTGCTTCGACGCCATATCCTTATTTACCTACCCATACGTACTAGGGTTGTCTTCAAAGTGCATTCACTTAGCTGGTTAGTTAACCCTTTATAGTTATTCAGTATTTACTTTATGGCATATTTTCTTTGTATCTTGCTATGTCCCCTGAGGACCTGGTTGTTTTCCAAATTTATACGAGCACTTGCAGTTGACTGGGTGCGAACTGGGACTTGAGACATGACTTGCTGCAGAAGATGACGAGGTGTTACCTGAGGAGTTCCCTTGACTCAGGGTATGGCGTTGTTTAGGTTATGAGCATCATTATCTAGTTAGTCGATGCTCATGACTAGTTATCTTTCTGTTTTCAGTATTTTTATTCAGTGTTGTACTCCGTGGGCTTGTACCCATCAGACTATTCAGTTGTATTTATTTCAGACTCAATGTTATTTCTACTTTTATATTTCAGCATTACTTTTTTTGTTCCTATGGATGAGACCTAGATGTTACCCCTTGCCTGTGTAGTATAGTTTTTATTACAGCATAGTACACCTAAGTGAGTCCACTAAATTGGGTAGCTCACTTTAAGTTGTATCAGCTGGCCAGGTCATGCCCTAATCCCATATATTTTGGGAATGGGGCGTGACATGGTTTCAGTGGTGGCCCATGCAAGTCTCGTTTATCTTTTCGGTTACGTTATTGTGCCGATTCGAGCCTGCGTTTAGGATTAGCAGTGTTAGGATCTCATCCACTTGTGATTATCGCCTTTGAACCTCAAATCGTATTCAATTGTTGATTTTCTTGTATCCTGCTTCCTTCTGTCCCTTTTGTAATAGAATTTTGTCTATTTCAGAGAGATAAATTTGCGTAGTAGACGCGCGACTTATGGCGTTGACTCAGCGTCTGACACCGAGCCCAATGACGACAGGACTCCAGCTCCATTAGCGGACCAGATTTTGGACATGTCACAACCTTTCCGTCGACTCCACCAATTCACGTGGAACCTGCACTGCAGCCTGCACCAACTCACCAGGAGGGTTAGACTTCACCGGCACCGATCCAGCAGGAGATTTCTTTGCCTCCTCTGTCTTCTTTTCTACCTCAGATGTCGTACGTGCCACTTGCTCCCCCGATGGCCCAGCAGGAGATGTTCCAGTTCTTCCAGATGATGATGCAAGCACAGTGGCAACAGACCGAAGCTTTGAGGCAGAGCATAATGACGATTCTAGAGAGGATACATGTACCGCAGCCTACACCAACTCACCAAAGGAACGTGACTGTGGACGAGTATGATGCGGAGTTCAGCCGCACTCAGGCAAGGAACTCGTATGCAGAGACGTTAGAAGAAGCCAGAGTCCAGGAGGCCAGCAGCCAGGATCCATTAATTCAGAGGTACCCCGCTACCACTGACGCACTTGCTGGAGGACAACGTGGAGGACCGATCAGGCATTCAAGAGAGCACATTCAGCAGAGAGCCGTTCCGTGCCATGCGAAGGAGTTTAAGACTTGTTACTTTTGCGGCAAGATGAGGCACATTCAGAAGGAGTGCTGAAAGAGGTTACGGTTGTGCTTGAAGTGTGGATCGAAGCAGCATTACGTTATGAGAAGTCCATGGCGTCGGGACATGAATCAGCAGTTAGTCTCGACACTAGTTCTGCCAGAAAGGGGGTACGTTTTACATTGACTATTTAATTATTAGACTCATGTGCTGTTATATATGATGTGCCTAATTTCGAGGATAAAATTCTGTAAGGTGGATAGATTGTAAGCCCTCTGGATTTTTAGGGTTATTTTAAATTTTTAAATGATTTATTTTCGATAAATATTTTTATTATATTTAGTTTTGATAATTAAATATATTATTCGTGACTTTGATTTTTGGAGTGCCAGATATCAACCTCTCGAAACGCTCTGTATGATTTTTGATCTAGACAAATTTATCTTCATATTGATATATCACGTCTCACCCAAACTTGTTCCCTTGTGCTCTATTTGCATCGCAGAACTTTCGGATCAAATTAGGCCATTTGAATCATTTTTAGTTATTATTGAATTCCCACTTTTATTTTTGATCATCATGTGTACCTTACCGTGACTTTTAAATTAGAAGAACAAGGCTAGTCATTTTCTCCAGACCAACTTGTCATGCATGATCTACTCGAGACACTCTCCGCCCATGACCTTCGTGTCCCATTCAGACACACCCTCTTGTGCTTCATTTTTATCGCATAACTTTTCGGACAATTGACCCAATCCCGATTTACCCCATCGAGTCACATTTAATTCTAACATATATTGGACACACCATTTTGATCCAAACTGGTCAACCCAAGTTGTGGTTGTAGAAGCATGGAATTTCAGGCACATCCATAGGCCAGAATTCCTATGCGCCTAACATTACATGCGCCAGGAAGCTCAGATGAAGTACTTGGCACAGCAAACAGCAAAAGTATAGACATCAAAAGAAGATTTTTATTTTCATATGAAAATCTATTACATGTCTAAAGAAAGATTTTACAAATAAGAATTTTTTAAAAAAAGATCCTAAAACCCCAGCCTGGCGCATCATCTGCCAGGCGCATTTCTTCAGCGTCTCAGTCAGGCGAATTCTTCAGCGTCTCAGTCAGGCGCATCAACTCAGCCTATGCGCTCCACTTTGATCCGATCACTTGCTTCGGCTAAAGGAGCAGCTTTGGGCAGAATCAGAGTGGGCAGCCAACCCCACTCTAGCAGGAGGAAGAGATCTCCAAAGCCCAAGGAAGATGGGGGCACCACAATTCCGATCTGCGACTCTTCCAGCATAACGGAGACGGGGCTCGAGCATCCCGATCTTTGGATGAAACAAGCACCTTTTGCCTGTCTCAGAAGCCCGCGATCCCGACTTTTGGATGTAACAGTCACCTTCGAGTACGTGAATGAAGATAACTCGTCGCATTTTCACCTTCGGGAGCATCTTGTCAACAGAATGCACTCGAGTAGGGAAGTTCATCTCCATTCAGGAAGACGAGAGAACGAGAAGCAAACTCTCTCCTTGCTGCTATTTATAGGCCGGGTAAATCAAACCGTGCAATTAATTTGCTGCCATTTATATGCCTCGAGAAGCAAACAATCTCTTTGCTGCTATTTATATGCCTCGTGGACAGAACGAGTAAGCAAACTCTCTCCATGCGCCAAGTGGCAGGCTCTTCGAATCCCGTGCAATAAATTTACATTTATGGTGATGAACCTGACCCTTCGAATTCGACCAAGTCAAAACGGCTATTTAAAGCACTCGAAGAACTCAACAGTCGGACCAATTAAGATACGTCATGCAAACGGATACGCCGGTCAGACCGCGCATCATACAAATGCGCCCATCTACACCAAGCGCCTCATAAGGATGTGCCCCACGCATCCCCATCCGCCTAGTGGAACGCAGATCAATGCGCCCACTCAAAAGCCTATCACCCGTCAAAAAACATTAAATGCTGAAGTCTGATACGACAGCAGCCATGCCTCGAGGGAAGAGCAGCAAAAAAATAAAGCACCGCTGATGTCAGCGTCATCATTACTCTCCTCTAGCGGTTACAAGCCACGTGGCCGCCCAACCATTCGAATGCGCCTCCACAGCCATGCGCCTAAATCTCTGCATGCGCTTCAAGAGCCATGCGCCTCAGACCTTCCTCTGATCCCTAAAGACAGAGGTCAAGTCGCTACTGAAGCCTCGCATGCGCCTCAAAAGTCGTTCGCCCAGATCGGTTCGTGACTCCTGAAGGTTACGAGCCAAAGTCTTCAAATGCGCCAATCCCAGGCGCATCCTGTCAGATCGCTCTCCACCAAATCCGAGATCTTTGAGCTACGGACATGCGCCACGTGTCCTTTGACTCAGTTCAGCCTAGGAAGGGGTGCTAATCACCCAAGATCTCAGCAACTGAAAGATCCTCTCCCCTGCTACGTGCCAGTCCACAAAAGCAGCATGAAGGATTTGTTTCACTTAACAAAATGTCTGGAAATTGGCTTTTGAAAATAAAATAAGAAAAAGTACAAGAAGAACAAATTTGATTCTGGGAAGTATTGCTATGGAAGTCTGATCTGTAAATGATCACTTTGTTCCTTGGACCATACGATGATGATGAAGATCACTGCTAGAAGATGAACACCCGGAAGAACTAAGTCACCAGAAAGGTATCGACGCACTTGGGCACTGATGGCGAGGCCGAATGCTTTTTTGCTTTGCTTCACTCTGTTCTGAAAGAAAGGTTGAAGAAGAATGCTCTGGAGAATCAAAATCTCTGAGTTCTAATCTCTCTGTTTTCTCTCCTCCTGTCTCTGTGTGTGTGATATGAAAAAAATAAGTCTATTTATAGACTTGGCTTCTTGTGCGTAAAAACTCAGCAAAAATTTCGTCTTTACGCTAATAACTGCCACCCATGACCGAAGTCATCCTCTGCATATGTTGACACGTGTCCCATCATTTCAATAAGAATAGGATGCACGTACACATGTTCTTCGAGATGTGTGGCATGAAAGCCATGTAGGCAAACCATGTTCCAAATTGGTGAAGAAGAATAGGGCATAAAAATAACCCAAATATACTCTGAGCGTAAAGTAGTAGACTAGACGTAAAATAGCCCTGACATGGACTTTCCGCATAAAGTGGTTGTTAAACAACCTTGAGCGTAAAAGTAGACCAAATAAACTTTATGCACACGTCAACTTTTGAGCGTCAAAACTCATACAGTCTCCATGCGTAAAAGAAGCCATACTGTGAGCGTAAAATGGCTCAGTCCACATACTAAACGACAACATTGGTCTCTGTGTAAAATAAATCCCTTCGAATTCTGTGATATATGCCGTCATTAAATCTTCATGTCAGACTTTTCATTAAATGCAAGACTCGACAGCTTTATCCAGCGTAAAGTGGTTAGCCTGTCTTAGGCGTAAAATTATTGGCTTGACCCTGGCGTAAAGCGATTAGCCTGTCTTAGGCGTAAAAATAGATCATGTTGAGTGGAATGCTTCTATCTCTTTGACTCTTTTTATGAAGCGCTTTTTACGCTCCTACAAGACCCCCTTCAAAGTTTTCAAATATCTTCAAAATTTGAAACACTTTGAACAGAAGCGTAAAAGTTAGGATTTAACCAGTCAGCGTAAAATTTGAGAAATGGTGCCGGTCAATACTTAACCGTCATAATGAATTTTCTCTCGAAACTTCCGAATGCTTCTTCATTTGCCCGAGTTTTGCATTAATAATGATCAGTTTCCCATAAGGAATATAAAGAGTTGATTTGGTTATATATATAAGGAGAAATTCTTTATTCTTGCTTTTCATCCTCATACTGTCATGGCACCAAAGAAAGAGATTAACAAAGAAGAGGCTCCGAGCTCCAGGATTGATGTAGAGACGGAGGTTGAGCGAGCACGCAACTTCATAGCGTGCTTTGGACTGACTCCAGCAGTCTTTGGTCGTATAAATGGCGGTCCCTCCACTACATATGAAGGATCAGATGATGCAGATGCATTCCTTAATCTGATGCGTCGTTCCGGGATCCGCAACATGCACGAGTTAGGTGCCTCCCTTCGTCTGCCCAATGAAGGAGAGAAAAAATAATATTTTATGTAGAAGTTTCGTCTATGTGTTGCGACTCTTCAACTTATCTGTAGGGGCCTACTCCCCTTTTTATAAATAAAATCTTGATATTGATCTCATCTGTTGGTATATAGAATTGTTCTACACCTCCTTTGACTGCATCTATGGTTGTTCATTCCCAAGAGAAACAAAACAACACGTGGCATCTGTCTTGTGGTCACGAGCTCCTTTTTAGTAGGATCTTTCCCGAAATAGACTCACGCCAACCGTTTCTTCAACCCTTATAAATAGCTGAGTTAAAGAATGTTTTATACATTCTCATTCTCATTATTCCGAAGATAGCTTTTTGCAACATTTTATTCTCCAATAAGAGATTGAAAATGGCAATATTTTCCGATGTCGTTCCTCTGTACGCCCGGTAGCACTTTGCAAGATTTCATTCTCCAACAAATGATGATGCTTTCCGATGTCGTTCCTCTGTACGCTCGGTCGCCAGACGTTGATTCAACCACTCTTAGAGCCAAATCATCTGACCTGAATGGTAAGTTTGATTCGTAAAACAATCATCTATCCTTGAACTTTTTTGTTGAAAACAGATGCCTATTTTAAACGAGCACAAATCCTTAATAGATATGGAGCGTATAAAACACAGGCGCAAAGCCTTTTAGATAAGATCCACATGAAACACGGGCGTAAAAGCCTTGTAGATTAGGTGCATATGAATCACTGGCGTAAAAAACCCTCAGGCGTAAAGCCTTGTTGCACATGAAACATTGGCGTAAAACTTCGTAGATTAGGTGCATATGAATTACTGGCGTAAAATCTTGTAGATAAGGTACGCCTGTTGAAGATAAGACAAGATGCGTAAGCATCTGTTTTTAGTTTTAATTGACTAATATACGTCTGATGATACTTCTGTTTAAAACAATTTTCTTTGCTGTTTTCTGCAGAAGTTTGGCTGAAGAGCTTTTCCAGAACTGGTATTGGCGATTTTGACGCTGTGAAGAGTATTCTTTTGACATCAACATCAGGGAGCTCATGCGCTTTTGACGCGTAAATCAGACAGCTCAGAACTCTTCATGGGATAGAAGGGTCTTCCCCTGTTGGTAGGAAGAGCCTTTATACACGGAAAGTTGGATGGTGGAGTCAACTCTAACCCAAGAAATTGGGTAGTAGAGTTCCTTTCACGGCAGAACTAGGAATCGTATCCCAATGCTGGATATATTCCTATCTCCTTTGAAAGGCCGCCACTTCTCCACTAGTTGTATTGGCAGCAACACGTCTTCGGACTGCCATACTCTGGGATTCTCCTCTCGTCTGATAGAGAAGACCAGAGTTTGATTCCTACTGTTCTGGTCGCCGTTGAGGCTCAGACAACAAGGAATTAACACCAACAACGAATCCGACGAAGAAGATCCAAAGAAGTAATAGATCCCCATTAGGTTATCGTTGTCTGTATAGAATGAAAATCCAAGATTGTAATAGATTTCCATTATGATTTGTAAGAAAGTCTAAGAAATGTAATAGACTTTTATGATGAAATGAGAGTGGAAATGACAAGTCTTCTATGCTCAATGATTTGTATCTATCCAGAGGTAATATGGACATGATAGATAATGAAATCTCGTTTTCTGTTTTTAGAGTATACAATACTATCAGAGGTAATATGGACATGACAGTATGTAAGAACTCAAAGAAAAGTAGATTAATATCTATACAGAGGTCAAAGGGACATGATAGATAGGAAATACAAACAAATTTAGTATTTATTCAGAGGTCATAAGAATGTGATAAATAACAAATCCAACTTTCTATGCCAACTGGTAAGATAGAAGATCAAAATTTCTCTCCGAAGAGACGAGTAATCAGCTTAACCAAACCTTGGTAGCTGGGGATTAAGAAGACAAATGTCATTTGAGGATATATGCCAATATTAATGAATGAACCGACATATCTTTCGAGAAAAGAAAAAGGTTAATTCAATTCCATAATTAAATGGATGAATCTGATGTAATGAACAGACAGGTCTTTTCGGGAATGAACAGTTGTTTTCAACTTCAAAGACTGGTTCATTAATAGATCTCTCTTATAAATAGGTGAGAACTCTTTGTAACATTTCATTCTTATTTCCACTCCTCTATCGAAAATATCTTCCATGGGCGTGCAGCAAAAGAATGAAGTCTCCAAGAAAGTTGAGAACATCATCGAGACACGCCCCGCTGAGTCAATTGTATCAGGCCCAACCGAAGTAGGCGAAAGTTCTTCTACTCCCAAGCCACCACAAGACATCTTTGCTTTCTTAGTGGAGCCAGGGAAAACTCCTGAAGAAGAAGCGCTGAGGATGGCTGCCTGCAAGTTTTTTATGAACTCAGGCAACGATGCCTTCGAAGCATTGGCTGACTATGTATTCAATAAGGAAGGCAGCGGTCCTCGTCCTTAATCCTTTATTCAGAACAAAAATAATAATAAAAGAAATTTTATTTTCATTCTGTCTCTTTTTTTTATACATAGTACTTCTTAAGAAATTTGCCATTGATCGGCATCATGAGTAGATCTCCATTAGGCTTTGATAACCGATAGCGCCATTAGAAAACACGGTCTCAATTACATAAGGGCCCTCCCATTTTGCTTGGAATTTTCCTTTGCTTTTGTGAGTCATAATCATCGGTCTTCGAACGGCTAATACCAACTCGCCAATCTTGAATACCCTCTCTTTAACTTTACATTAAAAGTTCGAGATATACGGGCTTGATATAGCTCAATATGCTGTTGTGCTTGAAGACGCTTCTCGTCCAATCCTTCAAGTTCTTGGAGTCGTAAGCGATCATTGTTCTCTATAGTTAGCTCATTAGCAATAGCTATTCGTAGAGATGGAAT
The DNA here is from genome assembly GCA_029216955.1 of Iris pallida. Lineage (NCBI taxonomy): Eukaryota > Viridiplantae > Streptophyta > Magnoliopsida > Asparagales > Iridaceae > Iris > Iris pallida. Next base: position 1,789,244 of record JANAVB010002395.1, on the reverse strand, counting down.
CTGGATTTCCAAGGGAAGAACAACCTCATATCCATAAACCAATAAAAATGGTGTAAAACTAGTAGGAGTCCGGACTGTTGTTCGATAAGCCCATAAACATTCTCCAAGTTTCTCATTCCAATCACGTTTATTAGAAGAGACAAACTTTTTGAGAAGTTTAATGATCGTCTTATTGAAGGCTTCGGCTAAACCATTAGCAGCTGGATTATAAGCCGTAGAAGCCAAATTTTGAATTCGATTCTTATCACCGAACCGATAAAATGTCTGACTGGCAAATTGTGGACCATTGTCATGAATTATTCGTCGAGGAATCCCGAAGCGATAAATGACATGATGTTTGATGAAGCTGATCGCATTAGATGTTTTCACTTCAGCAAGGAAAACTGCTTCTGTCCACTTAAAAAAGTAATCGGTTATAGCTAATATGAACCGATGTCCTTTAACAGAAGGAGGGTTAATAGGACCAATGACATCCATACCCCAAGCTTCGAAGGGCCAAGAGGCTGTTGTAGGATGTAGAAACTCAGACGGTTGATGAATAAAATCAGTATGAATCTGACATGCTTTACATCTTCTGGCATAGTCTACAGTATCTGCTATCATAGAAGGACAATAATATCCCATTCTTCGAATGCGGTCTTGTAATTTCGGACCCGGTTGATGAGCACTACAAACACCATCATGAGCTTCTCGGAGTATTTGTTTGGCTTCACTTTCTGAGAGACAGCGCAGCAAGAGTCCGTCATATGAGCGACGATATAACATATATAAAGATGAATCATAATAAAATCGAAATGATCGTCTCTTGATTGATACAGCTTCTTTTGGATCTTCAGGCAAAATCCCATGGACCGCATAATCAATGAATGGAGTTCTCCAATCCCTCTGTTGGAAACTTGACTCTGTAGTATAACTTTGTTTGATATACAGATTATTCTTAACATAGCATAAATCTCGGTCCAACAAAGTAATTGTATTTTGCCTTCGGATTGGAACAGCCAAGTCTGCAGCTAAACTAGCAAGAGCATCAGCTTCTATATTTTGAGAACGTGGTACGAACTCGATGAAGAATCCTTTAAATGAAAGAACCAACTCGACTACCATTTGATGATAAGGGATAAGATCAGGGTTTCTGACTTCATAAGTCCCTCTAACTTGATTAACAATCAGTTGAGAATCTCCATAAGCTTCCAGAAACTCAATATCCAATTGTTTTACGACTTGGAGACCAATCAATAGAGCATTATATTCTGCTACATTGTTGGAGCATGGCTCATTGAGAGAATAAGCACGGTATATGACCATTTTGTTAGGAGAAACCAAAACGATTCCTACCCCAGAGACAATATTGCCTTTAGGTCCTACCCGTGATGCTTCATCAAAATATAACAGCCATATGTCATTCTTTAAAGTCATGTTACAATCTACGACTTCATCTGGAATGTCCTCGTACAACTTCGATGTTTCAGGTATAGGGTGAGCAGCTAAGAAATCAGCTAATGCTTGGTCCTTTACTGATTTTTGAGGTACATAAACCATGTCATAAGGATTGAGCAACATCGCCCAGGTAGCTAACCTGGAATTAAGAATGCTCGATTTTCTCATAAATACCCCAATGGGATTTATTCTGGAGATAACATGAACAGTTTGTCCTGTCACATAATGTCTTGTCTTTTGGACAACAAAAATCAAGGCTAGACATTCCTTTTCTATAGGAGTATACCTGTGTTCAGCTCCGACCATCATTCTGCTAAGATAATAAATTGCCTGTTCATGACCCATATCACTTTTCTGTGCAAGGAGAGCGCCAAGTGAATGATCCAAGGCTCGAACATATAGCAAAAATGGTCTTCCTACCACTGGAGGTACCAGAACAGGTGGATTTGTAAGGTATTGCTTGATGTCATTGAAGGCTTTCTGACACGCTTGATCCCAAACAAATAATACACCCTTCTTTAATAGACGGGAGAACGGTTGACATCTCCCAGAGAGATTAGATATAAATCTCCTGATATAAGCAATGCGACCCTGAAAGCCACGGAGTTCTTTCAGATTACGAGGAGGATGCATTTCAAGGATTGCTTTAACTTTATCAGGATCAACATGGATACCCTGAGAAGTAATGACAAATCCTAAAAACTTGTCACCGGAAACCCCTAAAAAAGACTTAGTAGGGTTCATTTTCAATTGATGTTGGCGCATCAGTTCAAATACTGTCTTCAAGTTTTGAATGTGATCATCTTTTGATCGACTCTTAACAGCAATGTCATCTACATAACATTCTACTATTTTTCGTAGATGTTCTTGAAAGATGTTGCTCATAGTCCGTTGATACGTGGCACCGGCATTTTTAAGACCAAACGGCATAACCGTATAGCAGTAAACCCCAAGGGGTGTACGAAAAGCAGTATGCTTCTCATCTTCTGGATGCATCTTGATCTGATTGTATCTTGAGAATCCATCCATAAAAGACATACGTTCAAAACTGCATGTATTGTCTATCATGACATCAGTAATGGGAAGTGGGAATTCGTCCTTTGGACAAGCCGTATTAAGATCTCGAAAATCTATGCAAACTCGGACTTTTCCATTCTTCTTCATAACATGAACAATATTGGCAACCCAGTCTGGGTGTTGTTCTTCACGAACAAAGCCACATGTAATCAACTTTTTGACTTCTGCTTCAATTGCATCCATCATATCTGGTCGAAAATGCTGTTGCTGTTGTTTTATAGGCCTGGCATTAGGAAGAATATTGAGTTTATGAGTAGCAACTTTAGGGTCTAGACCTGGAATATCCTCATAACTCCATGCAAAAATATTAATATATTCTTTGATCAGTTTTATCAACTCTTCCTTTTCATCTTCAGAAAGGTTTTTACTGATGAATATTGGTTTGGACGTAATTCCATCTCCAACATCAATCTGGACAACTTCACCCTCTGTAGGTGGCTGTCGTTGTTCAAAATAAATTTTCTATTGAGTGTCCATCTGTTGAGCCCAAGGATCATTCTCAAATGGTTCAGATTTACCATCAGTTTGAACCATATTTACTTAGAATATTTGTTCAGATTCATTATAATAACCTCCTCTAACATATGAGGAGTGAGACGTATCAGATTCGATGAATCAGATTTCTTCCGAATCTGATGATTGTGAAGAGCTAGAAGAGAATTCTTCTTGTATATCGTCATTAAACATGTGAGACGGATCATATCCTAACCCATGACGAGTCTTCTGGTAAAACGGATCACCACATAATGGTATTCGTCTACCCTTGCCTTGATTGAGACCTTGCATAGTCTTCAAATCATATCCCATATTCTGGATAATCTTGATAGATTGTTGACTATATTTGTCAATTCGGATTCTTCCTTTATCTTTATCTTTCAGATAATCTGTCTGAGCAACAGGAATATTTTTGGCCAGGCCAAACACAATTTGGCGCTTGTTTTTCTTATCAGACGGAACCACAAAATAAGATTCTTCATGACGTCTATAAGTTACACAAGCTTGCGATGGAGCAACTACAGGAAGAAGATAGGGAGAAGATGTTAAGAACTTTTGAGCATAAGGTCCAACATCAACCTGAAGAGGAAAGGAATTTTCCTTATAGTTAATGTATAAAGTTTCTTCTGGTTCTATGTCGTCTTTATATTGATGACTTTGATTATCAGCAGATAAAGTCATTCTTTCAATAAACTTGACAGCCATATACTCGAAAAGAAAATCTTTATTGATATCAAAAAGTACAGAATGATCAATATTTACATCATTTATAATTTGACTGCTATGCTTCAGATTAATCACTAGTGGACTATCATCTGTCTTCTGCGTAGATTTGTCAAGATTGACAACCAATGGTGGTTTTGGATCATTCGTACAAGAAGTACGCCCTTTGACCTTAATCATAAAAGGTTGAACTTGGCTTTTAGCAGGAACATTTACTGATTCCTCAGATGAAGCTTGAGTTCTTCCTTTAACCTTGATCATCAGAGGTTGATCATTGACAGATTGGGGCTGAATTCGACCTTTGACCTTGATTTTCAAAGGTTGCTCTTCTGGAGGATCTTCATTAATAGACTGATCTTCAGCAGATGATTGATCTTCACCTATATCTGATATCTCTTTCACATGCTCTTGTTTGTAAAGCCTTGAATCTGAAAAATAGGCTTCGACACCCTTGAAAGGATTGATATTAGCAAACTCAGTCTTCACAACTCCTTGGGAATCCACATACTTGAAGCATTGGTGGAGAGTTGAAGGCACGATGTTATGCTCATGTAACCACGGTCTTCCAAGAAGAATATTGTAGGATACGTCTGAGTTGATAACATAGAAGGTTACCATAGATCTAAGATCACAAATCTGAATCTTCAGACGAATTTTCTCCAGTGGTTTACTCTTGCCAGAGTTAAAACCCACTATTGTAGTACTAGTGTAAGTCAGATCACTAGTAGGAATCCTCAGAGGTCTTAGCATACTCTGAAGAATTATGCTAATTGAAGACCCAGGATCAATGTAAATTATGTCAATTTCAGTGGATCCGATATACCCAGTGTAGCACAGAGGCCTGTCATGCTTGTTACGCTTCACAACATATCTTCTTGTGTAAAGGTGATGTTGGGAATTGCTTCCATCATACTATGACATTGTGGACATGATATGGGTGTATTATCAGGACTCTTGAGTTGAGCCAAGCATGAATCTGCTTGAAGTAGAGCTTCACTCAAAGTCTCCCTGCTTTCTTTAGAAAGACGAAGCAGCTCAAATATAGATAGTCTAGCCGGAGTATTGGCTAACTGAGCTAGAATATCAAATTTGTAGGGTTTTGTCACCACCCCCTGATTGGAAGTAGACTTCAACGGGACGTCAAAACGTACTGCTTTCTGTTTTCCCTTTTCAACCGCAACATGAGCAAGAGACGGTTGAGTTGACGGTGTTTCAACATTCTCTGCTTCTTTGGAGGATCCCTCATAATCTTTGTGGTACTCTTTCCCAGATCTTGTACCAGCAAAGGTTTCTTCCTCAGAATCAGAAGAAGGAAGTATCATATTGCAGGATTTAGTCTTCCTTCCCTTAGCCTTCTTCTTGTGAGATTTGTTAGGAGGAACCTCAGAACCCAATCCAACAGTAGATTTTTGACTTTGAATTTGTAAAGGAAGTCGTATTCCTTTATCATAATTTAAACCTTCTGCCTTTTGAAAATTATAACCCATCTTCTTCATGAGAAGGATAAATTGCTGACTGTACAAGTGAGTAGGCAACGGACTCTTAACAAGTGGTTCAACAGAGGAAGAAGAAGAGATCTCTGTAACTACAGGAGAATGAAGAATAGACGTCTCTGTAGCTACGGAAGGAGAAGGATTCGGGATACGAGAAAAGATTCCTGTAGGAATTTTTTCATAAGCAGCAATGACTTGTTGTGCCCGGTATAAGGGAACACTATTCATGGCTAGCCACTGCTGATGAGTAAGCTTGAGCTTGGTAGGAGGAGCCAAACTTGGAGGACATATGTTCAATCCTCTCAGTCTATCTTCTAAAGGAAGGCTATCCCATAGATGATCCAAATCATCAAGATCTGGAATAACATGAGAAATCATGTTGCAGATTTTGACTTTTTTACCCTTCTTGGATTTTAAAGTTTTACGTTCATTTTCCAATTCAGGTACTAAGTCAGGATGCACCCACATAATTTTACCATTCTTTAATGTGAGAGGCAACAATCCTTCATTTTCCTCTCTAGCAGGTAGAATATTCACAATCTTCATCGTCGCCTTCGGGATTGGGATAATTCTATCTGGGACTTGCTGTGGAGGAAAATCTCCGAATTGAAGAGAAACCATATTGGTTGTAACCGTATGGTCATCATTGGTTAAAGCGATAGCACCACCATTTATCAGCTCTTGGATTTTCTTTTTCAAGACATAGCAAGCACTGGTAGGATGATTAATGTATCTATGATAGATATAATATTTGGGATTGCCAGTCAGATTCACCTCATTAGGCCTCTTTGGCTCCGAAATCTGGAGTTTGCCACTTTTTACCAGACATTGTAATATTCCCGGGATATCACTTTTGTTAAAAGAGTATTCTTCTTTTGGCCTGGAAGACTCCTGATTATTCGACGTTATTTTGTTCTTGGAAAGATTGACCATAAGAGTGTCTTTTTCTTTCACATTACGATTGCCGAAATTATTACCAGGATTACTTTTCTTTCCTCTATCTTCTGAGGCGAAGATCATCCCATGTTCATGAGCCAACCTACCATTGGTCTCGGCAGAAACTGTTGCTATGATAAACGAAGCCCAATCTGTTAATTGGGAACCCGTGAAGACAGCAATAGATGGTCGCAGATTCATCTTACATGTATCAATCAGCGCTGAATCTGGCATACCATGAGGCATCTTTAGAGTCGCCTGTCGGAAATGTTCAATGAACGTCCGAGTATCTTCTTTCTCCTTTTGCTTGATTTCTATTAAGGAGGACATGTTCATGTCCATACCTCCTTCATAGAAGTGGGAGAGAAATATTGCCTTAAATTTGTCAAAAGACGAAATGCAATTGTCAGGTAAACTACGATACCATCGTAAGCTGAACCCGACAAACATCCAATCAACACTCGAGTGAGAAGAGCATCATTTTTCTGCAGATGTACAGTCATAATATCAAAATAATTGATATATTGACTAGGAGAAGCCTTTCCATTAAACAATACCATTGATTGTGGCTTGAATTTCGGTGGAAAGGGTACATCATTCCAATAGGGAGGATAAGGTTGCTTAATCCCTAACCTCTAGAGCTGATCCTTGTGCTTCAAAACTTCAAACTGTGCTTTGAGCTCACGCACTGCTTGAATGGCTTCACTAGTTTGCGGAAGCACATTTGATTGAATAGTTGTTGGATGTACCGTAATCCCCACCGAAGATGGTACATCTTTTGGAATAATGGGATCTGGAGATGCAGAATTTTGATTAACAGCAGGCTCTTGAATATTCAAAGGTATATCAGCCCCTTGACTATCTTGAGTTTGTGCTGCTACTGGTACCGGTGTTATTACTGCCGGCTGAGCAGTTTGCTGATTCAATATATCTGATGCATGCTTTGCACCATGTTAAGCATGTCTTTCAGTGATTGCTCAACGTCAGTGAGACGTTGTTCTGTATTAGTAGATGGCGTCTCTGGTTCATCTCCAATAGCATAGGATTCAACCTCTCTTGAAGATATAGAAGGATTAGTATAGAAGTATGAATCGACACTATCAGTTTCGGACTCAAAAGATTGAGTACCCCCAGCTTCTGAATCAGAAGTCTGCAACTGTCTTTGTCTTCTTGATCGAGTGTTCTGATATACTCCTTCAAAGGAATCAAGAAGTCTATTGAATTATTGTTGGCCTGGGGTTTGGGACGTATTCCGTCTCGGACGTCGTCCTCTGTTAGTATGAGATGCCATGTTGACTGACACATATGACGGCTCATGTTCTTGGTCATCAGCTTGTTGTTGAGGCACATTAAAACTTAACCGATCAAAAATTGACCGGTTTGAAGCCGAACAACAACAGTTGATTACAACCTGGTGATACTCACAATGATGATTTTCTTGGGGAGTATCACGGGAGATTGTCTATTTTTACGCTTTTGCATTAGCAATTCACGTAAATCAGAAGGAGTAGAAAGAGTAGTCTTCTTTATTACATTTGGGGTAGAAAAACGTTTAGTCCCTTGTGTATAAAGAAGATTACCGGCTGCATTCGCAGAACCAAACTGTACATTTCTATGCATTTGGAGTTGTGTGCGCAAATCTTGAGATTTTTGAGCACGAAGGACTCCATTTTCATTGCGTGTGATTTGTAGGTTTGGTACTTTGCGTAGAGCAGTATAAGAAGGTTGTTGGTGTAGAACTGAAGCTTTACCAACAACATTTTTATGCTGTATGCATTTAGGTACATTCATATTAGATGTAAAAATATCGTTGCGAATTTTTTCTACACTGTCACAGACATGAGACTTACCTTTACGCGTAGAGCGTAAAAATTGATTATCTACCACGTCACAGACGGGAGATTTTCCTTTACGCGAAGAGCGTAATTTTTGTGTGTCTACCACGTCACAGACGAGAGACTTATTTTTACACTTAGAAGCACAAGCATTAGAGTCTGCCTCATTACAAATGGGAGACTCGTTCTTATGCACTAAGCGTAGAATTTGGTTTTTACCCACTGGGCATAAAACATCATTTTTACGCACCGGGCGTAAAACTTGGTTCTTACGCAGTGGGCGTGAAACCTGATTATCTTCACCGTCACAGACGGGAGATAAATTGCCACACTCTACTAGAGTGCAACGCTGAAGTAAGGACTGTCTCGTTACGAACGGGAGCCCCTACGACAGGAGTGGGAAGAATTCCCTTGCCATCAGAAGCAACAGAGAGATCAGAAGCTATTTTGGATTTAGGAATCCAAACTTTTCGTGCTTTGCGAGATTTTTGAACATTGGAGCAGCGAGAACTACCCCCAGTTCGGAGCATCTCTTCATAAGCAGTCTGGTCGAAGTGTACAACCAGAGTCTTCTTTGTCGATCCAATCGACACATCATCCTATTGAGCAATTGCCTCCTCGTCTGAGGAGAAGGTCTTCTCCAGCAGAGTCGCCATTTTTGTTTCACTTAACAAAATGCCTGGAAATTGGCTTTTGAAAATAAAACGAGAAAAGTACAAGAAGTACAAATTTGATTCTGGGAAGTATTGCTATGGAAGTCTGATCTGTAAATGATCACTTTGTTCCTTGGACCATACGATGATGATGAAGATCACTGCTAGAAGATGAACAGCCGGAAGAACTAAGTCACCAGAAAAGTATCGACGCACTTGGGCACTGATGGCGAGGCCGAATGCTTTCCTGCTTTGGTTCACTCTGTTCGGAAAGAAAGGTTGAAGAAGAATGCTCTGGAGAATCAAAATCTCTGAGTTCTAATCTCTCTGTTTTCTCTCCTCCTGTCTCTGTGTGTGTGATATGAGAAAAATAAGTCTATTTATAGACTTGGCTTCTTGTGCGTAAAAACTCAGCAAAAGTTCCGTCTTTACGCTAATAACTGCCACCCATGACCGAAGTCATCCTCTGCATATGTTGACACGTGTCCCATCATTTTAATAAGAATAGGATGCACGTACACACGTTCTTCGAGATGTGTGGCATGAAAGCCATGTAGGCAAACCACGTTCCAAATTGGTGAAGAAGAATAGGGCGTAAAAACAACCCAAATATACTCTGAGCGTAAAGTAGTAGACTAGGCGTAAAATAGCCCTGACATGGACTTCTCGCGTAAAGTGGTTGTTAAACAACCTTGAGCGTAAAAGTAGCCCAAATAAACTTTATGCACACGTCAACTTTTGAGCATAAAAACTCATACAGTCTCCATGCGTAAAAGAAGCCATACTGTGAGCGTAAAATAGCTCAGTCCACATACTAAACGATAACATTGGTCTCTGTGTAAAACAAATCCCTTCGAATTCTGTGATATATGCCGTCATTAAATCTTCATGTCAGACTTTACATTAAATGCAAGTCTCGACAGCTTTATCCAGCGTAAAGTGGTTAGCCTGTCTTAGGCGTAAAATCATTGGCTTGACCCTGGCGTAAAGCGATTAGCCTGTCTTAGGCGTAAAAATAGATCATGCTGAGTGGAATGCTTCTATCTCTTTGACTCTTTTTATGAAGCACTTTTTACGCTCCTACAGGATTCAACCCAAAAATTATGGCGCATCATCTATGCGCCCTCCTCCCGTCAGCATCAGCCATGTGGCGTTCCCACGTACAGGCGCATCCTACATATACACGCATGAGCAGCCCAACTTGCTTATAAATAGAGGGATCATTTCCTTCTTTTACACACACAGAGGCACAGACATACAGAGACGCATAGTTAAAGACAGTCGCAACCAGAGCATCAAAGTTCACTCACAGAGATCGGAAGAGACACTTAATGTCTTCTTCCTCTCCGCAAGCTCCAGCACCCAGAGCAACTCAGACCTTCAGAGAATCGAAAATCGTCGTCAGATCGTCAACAGAGTCAACGTATTACCACTCGCTCCATCGACACAGGATCTAGCTATAAACAAAAGTGTACTCCTAGGACAACATCTAAGTCCTATATTGTAACACTGTTCTGTTTGTAATTAAAATTGTAATCAAAAGATTTTAATGGCAAACAAGATGGCGACTCTGCTGGGGACCTCTTTCTCCTCCGCTGAGAAAGCTGTGTCGCAATCTGACAACGTGAAGGTGGGTTCCTCCCATAAGACACTGGTCGCATGCCTCAATCAACAGGCGTATGAGGAGTTCATATCTGAAGGCAGCACAAGCCTTCGAAGCGGCTGCCAAAGCCGAAGAAGGCTTGCCAAGTCTGGGTACGCAAGGTCGAGGCCCCTGGCACCATCACCGAAGGGGATGCGCCGATGCAGCCTACCCTTCCCACTGACGTCCTCAGCAGCCAGGATGCGCCTGCGGGTGCAGCACATCTCTCGAGGAAATGTGGGGCTGACCACATTCTCCAACCATCTCCTTCTCAGACAAGGAAGATGCGTCGACGGAGCAGGGACGCATCTAACGCCCTGTGTACAAACTCGGATGTGCCACAAAAGGCATCTGTCTTTGACAGACTCATTCGCTGTCGTGGCAAGGATAATTTGGACTCTGAATACTATGCGCCCCAGCGGGCTGGTACGAAGAAGTCCAAGGCATCACGGGCTATGCGCCTCGAACGTGTTATGCCAGCAGTGAGCCAGAGGCATGCGCTCATAATCATGCGTGCTGCCAATGGTAAACTGTACAAGGTTGACTCGGGTACTTCTGCGCCACGAACGGGCCAACCTTCAAAGACCTCGTGCTGCTTGGACGCATCTGCTGTATTTTTAACCAAGCCGTGTGAGGCAAACTCTATGGTCTTGAACCCCCGCACCTACATTGGTGTGCATTCGAGGCTGGTTCATGTCACTCTAAATATTGCTCCCCCACTATTGATCTGGGCGCATCTTTTGCATCGAATCAGGGGGTGCAGCATTCACTTGACCACCCCGGCGCTTGGCCTTGCCAATTACCTGATGGAGGTGTGAAGGTGGCACTCTCCTCCAACAATTTGCGTAATGTGATCATTCACAAACGCTAATCAGAAGAGTCGACCGACAAGTACAATGCATCCCTCACAGGGCACACCTGTGCTGTAGTCACCATCAACTGTTGTTGCAAGACAGCAGTCCCACCAAGGCAGTCCGTGTTCTAGCGGCCGCAATCATCAACGCCCTTCCAACATCGCCTCGGAAAGAAGGTGTCAACTGAAGAGGAGCCAGAACTAAAAGTTGCTTCTTGCAATGTAATCTCTAACTCATCGTCAATCTGAAAGGCGACTGGCAACTCCTCGACCTCGTCCTTATCGAAGAGCCAGCCGAGGAAGACCAAGACGACCGTCCCGTCCTTAGGAGTGTTTGAGGGCACCCGGAGGAGAAAGAAGATCTTAGAGGAAGCTGGGGGTAGTCAAGCCCCTGTGAATCTTCATCCCGAAGATGAAGTTAGCCTTCCGAACATAGCTGGGGGTAGTCAAGTCCCTGTGGATCTTCAACACGAAGACGTAGATATCCTCCAGAACATAGCTGGGGGTAGCCAAGACGAAGCTCTGGGGGAAGTTTCTCTTCTACAAGAGAGCGAGGCTGAAAGCAAAGCTTCAACCGATCCATCCACTTTTAGTCACGTCATGGCAGTATACATGACGTGAGGTGGTGATACAGAGTCAGATGCTCCACCAGCAGACCTTGTTCAGTGCATGGATACTTTAGAGGGAGGATTCAAAACCCTCTCCGCCTCCATGCAGACACTGACTCAAGCAGTGTTCGAGATACGGTCAGCTTTGGCCAGAGCACCTTCCACTAACCCTGACCAAGGAGTCAACGGGGAATCAAGTGTGCCCCTTCAACGGGCATTCTTGAATACCGATTGCCGCGAAGCACCGCGAGTGTCGGAACCTTCGAACATGCAGCTCCAGACTGTACCACCTTCTTTGACTCCCAGCTCCATTGAAGACGTGGTGGAGATGATCAGGGACTTGCGTGAGCGCTTCGAGTCGAAGAACAGACAGGAGGAGCACCAGAAGATGGGGATCCCGCAACCATATCCCCTCGAATAGAACAAAGTGGTTTATCCTCCCAAGTATAAACCACAAATATTGACGCTATACAACAGGAAGGACACTCCATGCCGTTATCTGACGTACTTCCAGTCTCAAATGGGACATCTCCCGAAGGAATATGTGCTACTCACCAGCCTGTTTGTCGGAGCACTGAAAGGAGTAGCTTATGACTGGTACTGCAGTCTTCCTGAGAACTCAATATCTTCTTTCGACGACTTGACACGTCTCTTCCTCGATCGTTTCTACGACGGAGGAAAAGACATGACAATGGCGTCCCTGATAGAGGTGCGTCAGAAGGAGAAGGATACGGTTCGAGCATTCATCGAACGTTTCTGACAAGCCTGCTTCAGACTGCCCCCGGGTATGCCAGAACATACACTCCTCTCCTACTGCAGCATGAACATGCTTCCTGAGGTTAAGCTCTGGCTCAACTCCACTCCTCCTTCCGACTGGAGTTCATTGATTATTGAAGCCGAAGCAGCAGAAAAGAAGGCATGCAATGCTCGCCTTCTGGGAGTCAGTTTCCTTGCCTTCGAAGACAAGGAAAAACGGCCTGCTACCAACAACCTTGGACGTGAAAGAAAGGGAAAGCAGGCATTGACTGTCAATGCCTTCAAAGGCGCACAAGTACCTACTCAGAAGCCTCCGCTTGCACTAAGGCCAAAGGAGGTCTATTCTTTCAATGATGAAGACACCTTGCAACTCTTCGAGATGCTGAAGCAGGGTGACAAGATTAAGTTACCGGACCCAAAACGTCCCGACGAGGTTGGAAGAGTTGACAATTCGAGGTACTGTCACTACCATCGGTTTGTTGGACATCCAACTCAGGACTGCTACGTCCTCAAGAACTACATCCAGCGCATGATCAATGCGAATGTCATCTCCGTAGATTACGAGGAGAAGACAGTCTCGGCCAACCTGGTGTCGCTCCAATTCGGTACCTTACCGCCAACCACAGCACAAGATGGCGTCGTCCCCATCCCAAAGGCGACAATGGAGGTGGTCAACCTACCACCTACCCGTGACAATGTGAGTGGACTCATCCCACTCACCACATCTCAGCGAGAGGTCTTATGGGTTCACCCAGACCTCGTCTCCGAAGTTACTCAATCGAGGGTATGCTCTACATCTAAAGCCAAGGACAAGAAGATCAAGTCTTGCCGCATGGTCTCTTCCTCCGTGGAAGAGGCACTTCCTGTATAAATGCGTTCACAGCAGAACGCCAAACCCGACTAGCTACATAGGAAATCCCGTTGACGTCGTACGACATGGTGTTCGTTCCACAAAAAGCCGTCAAGGGTCAAGCTCTAGCCGACTTTTTAGACGCGCACCCCATCCCGGAGTCCTCCAGACTCTATGAAGACATCTCGGATGAGGTCCAAGAATCAAACGTCACCGAAGAAAACTTCGTCTGGAGGATGTTTTTCGATGGCGCTTCGAGAACAGGCCCCAAAGGCCAAATCATCGCAGGAGTGGGGGTGGTCCTAGTCTTTCCCGATCAGTTGGTCGTCCAGCGTACTTACTCCCTTTCGAAGCCGTGCTCCAACAATGTTTCGAGTACAACGCTCTTATCTTGGGACTCCAGCGGGCGTAACAGCTGGGGTGGATCATTTGGAAGCTTACGGCGACTCAAAACTCGTCGTTAATCAAATCTGAGGACAGTACGAAGTTCGCCATGAAGATCTGGTTCCTTACTATGAAGCTGCATTGAATATTATTTCAACCTTCACCAAGTTCTTCATAGAACACGTACCTCGGTTACAAAACCTGGAGGCTGACGCTCTGACTGGCCTTGCAGCTTCATTGACAGCCCCCCCTCGGGACTCAATACTATGTCACGGTAGTAGGACGAGACTTGGTCTGTCCTAAAAATAACCTATGCTCACAGATGGCCTATGCCATGACGACAAGTGCCGGTGTTAATGTCCGAGATTGGAGGTTCCCGTTCATCGACTTCGCTGTTTATAAAATTCTCCCAGAAGACCCGAAGGATGCCGTCTCGGTCAGAAGGCGTTCCCTTCGATTTTACTATAATACAGCTACTAAAATGCTGTACCGGCGTTCCTACGATGGAATTCTCCTTCGATGTCTATCCAACGAAGAAGCAGCTGAAGCCCTTCGGGAAGCTCATGATGGGACTTGCGGGGCTCATCAAACTGGCCCTAAGTTGTAGGATCGACTGTGACGTATGGGTTACTACTGGCCAATCATGGTAGCCAACGCCGCCGACTATGCTAAAAAATGCCATGCGTGCCAGCTTCACGCCGACTTTATCCATACACCATCGGAACCACTACATTATACAGTCGCCTCCTGGCCCTTTAAAGCTTGGGGCATGGACATTGTAGTACCTATTACCCCTTCTTCATCGAGGGGACACCGCTTCATCCTAGCCATCACCGACTACTACTCTAAATGGGCAGAAGCAGCTCCATTGACGAAAGTAAAAAGCTCTAGGGTGATCAGCTTCATCAAGCATCATATCATCTACCGTTTTGGGGTACCCCGTAGGATTATCCACGATAATAGTCCTCAGTTCATCAGCCATGTTTTCAACAGATTCTGTGACAAGAATCAAATTCAGAACGTGGCATCAACTGCCTATAATCTGGCAGCGAATGGATTGGCCGAGGCATTTAATAAGACTATCGTCAGGCTACTCAAAAAGGTCGTGTCATCCAACAAATGCGACTGGGATGAAAAGCCCAGCGAATGCCTTTGGACCTACCGTACAACGGTACGGACTCCTACGGGCAACACACCATTCTCCTTAGTTTACGGGAGCGAAGCGGTACTGCCTCTTGAGATCCAGATACCCTTACTCCGTGTAGCGATCACAAATCAATTGACAGAAGAAGACAATCAACGCCGCCGTCTGCGAGAACTGGAGGCTCTTGACGAAAAATATCTCCTAGCTCAGCAGCGCATTGAACTCTATCAAGCTCGTATATCACAGGCTTTCAACAAAAAGGTCAAGCAGAGGACTTTCCAAATTGTCGACCTGGTCCTGGCTGTCAGGAGGCCGATGGTGTCGACTCATAAAATACCAGGAAAGTTTGAGCCCAAGTGGGAGGGACCTTTCATCACAGAGACGGTATACTCAAACGGTACTTACCGCCTCGTTCGACCGAACGGGGACTTGTTCATAATGCCCATCAACGGCAAGTTCCTAAAGAAGTACTACTCATGACATCTTTTAGACAAGTACTTCCATCTCTACCCAACAAGGTATAGAACCCTAGAGGGGGGGTGAATAGGAAAATAAAAAATAACTTAAGCACAAGAAGCAATATTCGTCAAATAAAAGGATAGAGTAAGAAGATCAAATACAAGATGTATCATGGTATCCTCGCTTGAGGCAATTCAGTCCCGGGACTCTCTCCGGCTTAAATCCACTATTTATTAAAATAGTACACACGAGTTTGGATCCGAAGAACTCGCCAACTTCAACACGAGTTTGGATCCGAAGAACTCGCCAACTTCAACACACGAGTTTTCTTACGAAGGCTCGCCAACTTCAAAGAAATAAGAAGAGAACTTGTTGATCGTCTAACACTTGAAGATCGAAAATTACAACTCTTAAATACTCTAGCACTTTGGAAAATGATGACAATTAAAAGCTTGGAAGAGTATTAGTGGTGGAGCTCTTGGTAGTTTAGAAAATTTATGGCAAGAGTTGGTGAAAGCTTCAAGAGAGAGAATGCTTTCATTTATAGAGAAACCAAGAGTATGTAGCATTTAATGCTCCTAAATACAGCCTGACCGGCATACCATCGGTATGCACCGGCATACCGTCGGTATACCTGTTTGCCATTAAAATTGTTTTGATTGAAATCTTAATACAAACAGAACAGTGATACAATATAGGACTTAGATGTAGTCCTAGGAGTACACTTTTGTTTAAGCTGGGTCCTTAGTGCCAATGGAGCGAGTGGTAATGCGTTGACTCCGTTGACCGGCTGACGGCGGTTATCGGTTCTCTGAAGGTGTTGATTGCTCTGGGTACTGGAGCTTGCGGAGAGGAGGAAGACGTTGAGTGTCTAGAACTGCCTCTCCGGTGATTCTCTGTTATGGATTCTCTGTGAGTCTTGTGTTCTGAGTCTCTGTGTGTGTGTGAAGGGGACGATCCTTCTATTTATAGTTCTGCAGGCTGGCTGCTCATGCGTGCATATAGGAAGCGCCGGTGTGGGGACGCCGCGTGGAGGTTGCTGATGGAGGCGCACGGATGCTGCGCCCTGATCGAGGGGGAGAACTCTTCATACTGCTGTTGTGAGCCGGCACGTAGCAGAAGAGAAGATCTTTCCGTTGCTGAAATCTTGGACGAGTTGAGTCAAAGGACACGTGTCATCGACCCATGGTTCGAAGATCTCGGATTTGGTGGAGAGGAGTAATCTGGTGAGCTGCGTCTTGGATTGGGCGCAGGAAGAGGCTGCGGCTCATAACCTTTAGGGGTTACAAACCATTTGGGGCGCATGGCTTTTGAGGCGCATACAAGCGACTTTCCTTCTGTCTTTTGGGATCAGAGATCAGTCTGGGGCGCATGGCTTTTGAGGCGCATGCAAAACTTCAACCGGAGACTCTTCTTCTGTCTTTAGGGATCAGTGAAGGGTCTGAGGCGCATGGCTTTTGAGGCACATGCTGGTTTGGACGCATGGCCGTAGAGGCGCATGCGGGTGTGGACGCATGGCCGTAGAGGCGCATACGGGTGTGGACGCATGGCCGTAGAGGCGCATGCGGGTGGCCACGTGGCAGTAGCCGTCGGAATAGAGTCATGATGATGCTGACGTTGCCGATGCTTCGTTTTCTGAATAAAGTTGTCAACTGTTCAGACTTTGGGAGGCGTGCTGCCAACTCTGTCAGTTCAGCATTTAATGTTGGTGACGTTCGATGGACAGCTGAGTGGGCGCGTCGGTTGGCATTCCACTCGGTATGGAGATGTGTGGGGGCGCACCCTCTATAATGTGCCGAGTACTGTAGGGCACGTCTGTGTGATGCGCCTGATGCCGAAGGGCGCGTCCGTGTGATGCGCTGTCTGGCTGGCGCATCGGATATGTCTTTTAATGATGCGGTTGTCTCGCTCTTCGAGTGCTATAAATAGCCGTTTGGCTGAATTCGAGGCGTCCGGTTCATCCATTTAATGTAAATTCATTGCACGGAATTCGGAGGGCCATCTACTTGGCGCGTGGGTTTGATCTGCCCGACCTATAAATAGTGGCATGGAGAGAAGGTTTGCTTCTCATTCCCTCACGTACTTCCAACATGAACTTGAACATGCGGGTGCATTCTGTTGACGAAGTGCTCCCGAGGGTGAAGATGAGACGCTGTGTTGTCTTTGATGCACTTGAAGGTGACTGTTACATCCAAAAGACGGAGTCGAGGGCTTCTGAGGCAGGCGGAAGGTGCCTGTTGCATCCAAAGATAGGGATGCTCGAGCCTCGTCTCCGTTATTCCGAAAGAGCCGTAGATCGAAATGGCGGTGCAAGGCTCTCTCTTCCTGCAAAGTGGGGTTTCCCCACTTTGATCGTGTCGAAAGCTGCTCCTTTAGTCGCGGTTTCGATCACGGTCTTCCTTCGGCTTTGGGGGCTCTTTCGAAGCCTCCCCTGGCCACAGCATTTGCGGTGCTCTTCTCTTCCTTGGTTCCAGCCAGAGGGTTAAATGCTTTGCTTGGCGAAGCACTTATCAGGTGAGCCTGGTTGGAAGAGCGGCACATAACTGGGCTCTGCTCGGCCAGGTGAGCCTGGCTGGAAGAATTTGGCTGAAGGGATGTACATAACTGAGCTGCTGAAGAGATGATGGGAAGCGCCTGGATGGAGGCGCATGGTATTTGCTGCACCTAACTGACAGCGCATGGTAACTACTGCGCCTATCGGAAGGCGCATGGTGGCTGCTGCGCCTATCTGGAGGCGCATGGTGACTGGCAGCGCATGATGACTGCTGCACCTAACTGGAGGCGCATGGTGGCCGTTGGCTGTAGACTTAGGATCTTTCCTTTGTAGAAATTTTCCTTTGTACAACCTTTTCTAGACATGTAATAGACTTTTATATATAAATAAAAAGTCCTTCTTCGAATGTCTATACTTATTGACTTTGCTGTGAAGTTCTTCGTCTGAGTTCTGGCGCACATGGGTTTTCTGTTTGTGAAATTCCATGCTTCTACAAGACCCCCTTCAAAGTTTTCAAAACTTTTGAATAAGTTTTGGAATACTTTGAATAAGAAGCATGGAGGTCAGGGCGCATGATTTCTGGGCGCATGCCTGATCGGGCGCATGCTCTTCTCAGTTGATGATGATGGTGCCTCGGTAACCGAAAAGATTAATGATGATCTTTTGGTTTTATTTGCTGCTATCCTTGCACAGAACCCGAGGCGACGGCTGAGATCATACGTCATCTGTTCACGCGTGCGACCAAGCCCTATAAATTGGTAAGAGTTGGAGAGAGAAAGGGTTCTTCTTCTCTGTGCCTCTGCTTCTTTAGAGTTTCTTCTTCAAAAACCCTAACTTCTCCTTCCTCGAGAGAATGGCTCCCAAGACTCCTCGCGGTGCTGCCGGCAAGGGAAAGGAGAAAGCGAAGGAGTCCGCGGAAGTTGCGGCGGCGGTCGTTCCTCGTCGGCCTGTCGAAGTTCGGCCGGAGGTGGTTGGTAAGTCTCATTGTCCGTACGCCAACGCACATAGGCCTTGAGTCTTTAATGATGTGCCGCGGCCGACGCGCATGGGTTTAAACCCTGGTGCGCCGAGGCTATACTGCTGACGCGCATGGGTTCAAACCCTGAAGATGCGCCGAGGCTATACTGCTGACGCGCATGGGTTCAAACCCTGGAGATGCGCCAAGGCTATATTGCTGACGCGCATGGGTTCAAACCCTGATGATGCGCCGCAGTTTTCTCCTTTAGACACATTTGTGTGTTCTCTTCTGACTTTTTCTGATCTTTTACAAGTGTCGATGGCAATCCCGCTTTTGAGTAAAGTTTTCTTGGAGGCTGCCTTCAACCAAATGGGAGTAGAGCATAACGAGGAAGTGATAAACCCTGCTCAAGATGCTCTTATGCTGGATCAGCCTCCTGAGAGAATGACCCTAATCCGTGAACAGCAGTATTGGTTCCTCAAACGGATGATGGAGCGTGGAGTTATTAAACCCTCCACATCTGATAAAGTGACCTTCCTGAAGCCTGAGTTCCTGTTTGGAGACCGTCTCACTTCTACTGACTCGTCAGTATTGAAGGTCAAGAAGGACTGGTTCTTTACTGCGAATGGAGTGCATATGACTGTTAAGCAACTTGAACGTCAGTGGCCTTTGACGTCCTTCTGTCGCCTTGTTTCCCAGAGGAGAATGTCTTGGGAGCTTACCCCTTCTCAGGGGGGAGCGGTGACTGGTGTCATCCAAATTGATTCTACTTTCGACCAAAGGGATGTTTTAACCGTTGTACGGTCTGGGTCTTCTTACACTTGGCGGACTTTACGTCCCGGGAGCCTCTACAGTGATGTACCCATTGATACGTTTGCTTATAGTGCTTCAACTTTTACACATCGTATGTTCTTGATGGAACGTTCCTACCCGACAGGAGAGTTTCGGGTGGAGGGTTGGTGCCATTACGTTTCCAAATGGGATAAACTGATGCTCTGGATCTTGTTGCGGTTTCGGACTGAGCTCCGAGAGATCGGGTTGACTGCCGCGATCCGTGCTACCCAAGCGGGTGTTGACCTAAATAGGCACATGTTCCTCGCACTCCTGGAGATGTTTGATATCCATACCGGGACCTTCCTTACTCCGGTAGGAGAATTAGGGCTCGCACTTCATGAGATGTATGAGGTGTCTAAACTCCCTTGGGGGTCGGAACCCTATGAAGAGTACTTTCCAACCAATGAGGAATTTCAAGTCCTGGGGGACAGGGCTGAGGAGATGACGGCCGTCTTCAAGGAAGTGGCGAGTCATCATTACTATATGCAGAGGCGGGATAGGAACGGGACGCAGCCTCATGTGACCGCTTGGAGAGATTATGTCTTTAAACAAGACAAGGAGGATCCCTCATAATTTTCCACTCCACCGGCGCTCTCTCGTAGCGAAGTGTTGTCCGAAATGAGCAGGTTAGGGAAGAAAAATCCCCGAGGAAATGAGGACCAGCAGTCAGATGCACGTTCCTACAGCTGCTTCTGGCATCTTGCTTATCGGATGTCACCCAAGGCGGTGTTGGCATCCTACCTGATGATATGGCTCCGGGATTGCGTATTTGCGGGCGGATCCGGTGCCGTAGAGAGGGTAACCCAAAACTTAATCCTGCCAGCCGTGAAGCAGGTTTTCGGCCGGCGTTTGGCTCTTCTCCCCGCAATGGTATGTAACCTGCAGCAAGGTTTGAGAGAATTTGCTGGAAATGTGATTCATGACAGAGGCCGAAACAATAACTTCCCGCGCGCCGAACTGCCGTTTCACTATTTGATGGGATGGCTGATTCTGCATCATCCCAGTGTGATGAGCCCAGGCTCGGAAGGAGATTATAAGGCTGGAGATGCATTCCTTCGTCGTTTCCATCGGAGGAGCTGGTCGCATACTGGTGTCCCGGTTTGTAGAAAGGTTTTATTCCGTCTTTAGGGTTGGAAGATCACCAAAGTTGGTCCCATCTATTTGGGTTTTGAGGCCAACGAGGATTTACGGGACCTGGGCGAAGGCACTACCACTCTGCCTTAATAGGGATTCCGCTGGTTGTAAAATATCCGGTCGTCCCATCTGGTGTACCGGAACCGGAATCAGTGCTACCTGGAACCGTACTTGCCGAGCCGTTTTGCGCGGCAATTTGGTTATGCTCAGATGATGTTGGATAACCCCAGTAATACCCTGGGGTATGTTGGAAGTTTGTTGGATGGTGCACGAGCTTGGCATTACTATAATGCCGGATGTACCGGAGCTCGTTTTACGTTGCCCGTCACCGATCTGCGGCCGCCCATTCTTTACTCGGCCGCCAAATTTTACTGTGTTATGGCTGCCCCGTCCTCCGGATATGACAGGGAGACCAGCCTTATCGCAGGCACCCAGTTAGCAGCGACTGGGGATACGCCAGTGAAGGCCCGGCCGCATCGTCCGTCAGGGGTGGGTCAACGGAGTGCCCCCTCCGCATCACAATAAGAACCTTCTGGCGATCGATCGAAACGATGTGCAGATACAGGGGCTGAATCTCTTGTGTCGAAGAAGCAAAAGAAGTCATTATTACCGACGGTGTCATCGGATTCGGCGTCCGAAGAGGTAAGGACATCCTACTAAATCTGATTTTGGTTCCGCCACTGACGAGGCCTGATCTTCTTTTGTAGGAGCCGCTAAAAAGAAAACCTCGTACCCCAAAGTCGGGTGGGAGTAGGCGAGAAGAGATGGCGAGCTCGCCTGGAGTGCGTATCCTGCCGACAATGATGTCTCTCATGGAGGAAGATCCGGAGGATACTGTCATCGTGGAGGTTCCAGTATCCCCGGGTTATGTCAGGAGGGACCCTGAGGGTGCAGCAGCTTCCGAGGTGACGAAGGCCACAGCGGAGGCTTCACATATCGAAGGTTTAGCAAGTGCGCAGCTTCCAGGTGATGAAGAGGAATGGAGTTCATCATCTTCCGATGACATCGCTCCGGAGCTGCAGGAGTCTGTTGCGGGGGCAGCAGAAGCAGTGAGGATAGAGGAGAGGGTTGATTCCCCTCCTTGTCATGATGAGGGGATGTCGGCTGAATCATTGCCAAATCCTTCCTTGGCTTCAACCATGGACATAGAGATGGCTACCGATCAGGCGGTAGCGACAGATTCTGTCCCTGTAGAGGGACTTGAGAAGAATGAGACCCTTCTGCCGGTCTTGTCTCCTGGGGCTGGCCAGGAGATAAATGTTGATCTCCCCGTTTTGCCGGGGGAGGTAGCTGATGCTGATAGAACGTCGGGGGTAGAAGAGGTGGCCGTTGACGTCGGTGATGTCTCCGGGCTTGAGAAGGGTAAGGGTGTGGAACCCTCTGTTGCTCCTTCCACTTGGGGTACTATCACGACGCATGTGCCGGCTCCTTCTGTTCCTTCGGCACCTCGGGCTAGCAGTCTGGCCCCTGTTGATGAAGAGCCTATTGCAGCCGAGGTTCAAACCTCTCAGATCGAGGTTGGCGGATCCTCCTCCGGTCCGCAAACTGTAGTAGCTCCCCCAACTCCTGCTATGACGCCGCAGGTGCTGGCGGATGCCGACGAGTATGTGAAGTTCCTCGTCGAGGGAGTGTACAAAATGCTGGAGAAAGGAGTATCTGCAGTGATGGATGGCAAGGGGAGCTTTGCGACAGCAAAAGCTTTGGCAATGCCTTGTATCGAGCTGATCCGTATTCACCAAGGCCATGACCATATGGTCGAAATTCTGGAGGTTTCGGTGATTGAGCTGGACGAGCGGCTCGCGGAACTGCAGCGCATCCAACGAAATGACCTCTCTGTCTTGATAGATGCAGAGATAGGAAAGTTGATTGCTGAAATCGAGGCTTCCCATCGGGCCGATGTGAGCAGTTGGGAGCGTGAAGTGGCTGGGACTGAGGCTGCGGCGGAGCAGTTGTCTCAATCTATGGAGAAGACGACGGAGAAGCGGGCTGCGGTGGACGCTAACATCGAAGAGGTTGATGCTCAGATGCGCCGTCTTGAAGACCAGCGGGCCCAACTTCAATTAGAAGCTGATCGTGTCCTGGCTGAACACGTGGCATTCAAGCAGGAGGAAGCGACTTTTACTCAACGGACCCTTGCTTTGGCTCAGCAGCGACGACAGCTTGATGAGAAGTATGAGAGTAAAACTTCTGCTGAGGCTGTCGGGTTAATGCGTCAAGAAGCCGAGCTGCGAGTCCAGGCGACTGTGGAAACTCGCACTGCCGACCTGAGACGCCGAGTCAGAGAACTCTCATCCCACCCTGGGAAGGATCGGGGATTGTAGCTTCTCTTCTTTTTATGTGTTTTTTGCAACTCTTGCTGGGGAAATAGCGTATTTCTGTACTCCTTTTGAAAATAAGGAAATACACTATCTCTTTGTGATGTGTTCATTTTTGATCTCATGAACTTGATGATTTATGTGGACCTATTATCTTTTGCGCACCTTGGTTTTTAGGTACAGATAATAAGTATAAAGGAACCAACATGTTTGCTCAGAGGTAATGTGGACATGGCAATCATTAGGTTCAAATGATAGAATCTTCCTACTCAGAGGTATTTATGGACGTGGTAGGAATGATCCTGGGGGATACGCTGAACAACTCAGAGGTAATGTGGACGTGGAAGTTCTGCGATCAATGTACGACAACACAGGAGTTGTTTGTACGGGATGTTTACTCAGAGGTAATATGGACGTGGTAAACATGAAGGATAGCGTAAGCTCACGAAATGTAAGGTTCCGCTTTGTAGGATGTAGAGAGACAACTCAGAGGTAATGTGGACGTGGTTATCTTTCTACGGAAGGATGTCACGGAACAGCTGGGTTCCGGAAGCGATTGATTTTGTGAAAAGAGGTTGTTTGGGGAAATACATGTCTTGGAGGATGTCAAGAATAGTACTTCTTTAGGAACTTGCCGTTGATGGGCATCATGAACAAGTCCCCATTGGGTTTGGCGAGCCGGTAAGCACCGTTTGAGTATACCGTCTCGATGATGAAGGGTCCTTCCCATTTGGGCTCGAACTTCCCTGGTGTCTTGTGAGTTAACACCATTGGCCTTCTGACTGCTAAAACCAGGTCGCCAACTTGGAAAGTTCTTTGCTTGACCTTCTTGTTGAAAGCCTGTGATATACGGGCTTGGTAAAGTTCGATGCGTTGTTGAGCTAGGAGACGCTTTTCGTCAAGTGCCTCCAGTTCCCGCAGACGACGACGTTGATTGTCTTCTTCTGTGAGATCGTTTGTGATTGCCACGCGGAGCGAAGGTATCTGTATCTCGAGAGGCAGTACTGCTTCGCTCCCGTAGACCAGGGAGAATGGAGTGTTACCTGTTGGGGTCCGTACCGTTGTGCGGTAGGCCCAAAGGCATTTGCCAAGCTTTTCGTTCCAGTCGCGTTTGTTGGATGACACGACCTTTTTGAGTAGCCTGACGATAGTTTTGTTGAATGCCTCGGCCAATCCGTTTGCTGCCGGATTGTAGGCGGTTGAGGCCACGTTTTGAATACGATTCTTTTCACAGAACCTGCTGAAAATGTGGCTGATAAACTGAGGACCATTGTCATGGATGATCCGCCGGGGTACCCCGAAACGGTAAATGACATGGTGTTTGATAAAGCTGACCACCCTGGAGCTTTTTACTTCCGCTAGTGGGACTGCTTCTGCCCATTTGGAGAAGTAATCGGTGATGGCCAGGATGAAACGATGTCCTCTTGATGAAGGAGGGGTGATTGGCCCTACAATGTCCATACCCCAGGCTTCGAATGGCCAGGAGGTGACTGTAGGATGTAGAGGTTCAGATGGTGTATGTATGAAGTCTGCATGAAGTTGGCATGCATGGCACTTCTTAGCATATTCCACTGCGTCGGCAACCATGGTTGGCCAGTAGTAGCCCATACGTCGCAGTCGATCTTGCAACTTAGGCCCTGGTTGGTGAGCTCCGCAAGTTCCGTCATGAGCTTCTCGAAAAGCTTCGGCCGCTTCTTCGTTAGACAGGCATCGAAGGAGAAGCCCGTCGAAGGAGCGTCGGTACAGCGTTTTAGTGGCTGTATCGTAGTAGAATCGAAGAGAGCATCTCCTGACTGAGACGGCTTCCTTCGGGTTCTCTGGAAGGATTCCGTAGACAGCGAAGTCGATGAACGGGAACCTCCAGTCTCGGACATTAACCCCAGTGTTTGTCGGCATGGCGTGAGCCATTTGCAAACATAGGTTGTTTCTGGGACAAATCAGGTCTCGGCCAGTCACCGTAACATAATGTTGAGTCCCAAGGGGCGCGGCCAATGAGGCTGCGAGGCCAGCCAGAGCGTCAGCCTCCAAGTTTTGTAGGCGGGGTACATGTTCGATGAAGAACCCAGTGAAGGTTGAAATGATGTTCAATACAACTTCATGGTAAGGGATCAAATCTTCATGGCGAACCTCGTATTGCCCCCGAATCTGGTTTACGACGAGTTTCGAGTCGTCGTAGGCTTCCAGATGATCCACCCCCAGCTGTTGTGCTAGCTGGAGTCCCATGACGAGTGCATTGTACTCATCAACATTGTTGGAGCACGGCTTCGAAAGGGAGTATGCGCGCTAGATGACCAGCTGATCGGGGGAGACTAAGACTACCCCCACTCCTGCTATGATTTGGCCGTTGGGGCCCGTTCTTGAAGCGCCATCGAAGAACATCCGCCAAACGGGGCTTCCTTCAGTGACGTTTGATTCTTGGACTTCATCCGGGATATCTTCATAGAGTTTTGAAGATTCTGGGATGGGGTGTGCAACTAAAAAGTCAGCCAGAGCCTGACCCTTGACCGCCTTCTGCGGGACAAACACCATGTTGTATGGCGTTAGTAGGATCGCCCATGTAGCCAGCCGGGAATTTAATGACCCTGGCTTCGTCATGAGAACTCTGAGCGGATTGACTCGGGAGATGACGTGAATTGTCTGGCCCGAGACGTAATGACGAGTCTTCTGAATGGCAAACACCAAAGCCAAGCACTCCTTTTCAACGGGGTTGTACCGGTGTTCGGCCCCGATGAGTGTTCGACTGAGGTAGTAGATTGCTTGCTCGTAGCCTGCATCGCTATTTTGAGCCAGTAAAGCGCCGAGGGAATGATCCATGGCACGGACGTAGAGGAGGAATGGTTTACCGGCGACAGGTGCCACTAGGACTGGCGGGCTTGTCAAGTAAGCCTTGATATCGTCGAAAGCCTTTTGGCACTCCTCTGTCCAGACGTAAGAGACTCCCTTCTTCATGAGCTGAGTAAAGGGTTGACATTTACCGGAGAGGTTTGCTATGAACCTCCGGATGTATGCCAAACGTCCCTGCAAGCCTCGAAGTTCTCGAAGGTTCTTCGGAGGGTCCATGTTGAGGATGGCTTTAGTCTTCTCGGGATCGACATGAATGCCTTTTGCCGTGATGACAAAGCCCAAGAATTTGCCGCTAGAAACCCCCAGGAAGGATTTAACGGGGTTCATTTTGAGTTGATGTGCCCGCATGAGATCGAAGACCGTCTTCAGGTCTTGTAGGTGATCTCTTTTGAGGCGGCTCTTGACTGCGATGTCGTCAACATAGCACTCAACTGTCTTGCGAAGATGTTGACGGAAGATGGTGCTTATAGCTCGCTGGTACGTTGCACCGGCGTTCTTCAAGCCGAAGGGCATTATTGTGTAGCAGAAAACACCTTTCGGAGTCCTGAATGACGTGTGTTTTGCGTCATCGGGGAACATCTTGATTTGATTGTAGCCTGAATACCCGTCCATGAAGGACATGCGTTCAAAGCCACATGTGTTGTCGATCATTACATCGGTGATTGGGAGCAGGAATTCATCCTTTGGGCAAGCAGAGTTGAGATCCCTGAAGTCGATACAGACTCGTATCTTCCCGTTCTTCTTGGTGACAGGGACGACGTTGGCTACCCAGTCCGGGTGTTGTTCCTCACGGATGAAGCCACTGGTCAAGAGTTTGTCCACCTCATGATCGATGGCGTTCATGATGTCCGGGCGGAAGCGTCGCTGTTGTTGTTTGATAGGTTTGGCATCTGGTAAGATGTTCAACCTATGCATCGCGATCTGTGGATCGAGACCCGGCATGTCTTCGTAGCTCCAGGCGAAGACGTCGATATACTCCTTAGCCAGTTGGACTAAAGATTCTCGGTCTTCTCCTTCCAAGCTTTTGCTGATAAAGATGGGTTTAGAAGAAGACCCATCCCCGAGGTCGATCTGCTCGACTTCGTCTTCGGTGGGAGGTTCTCGTAACTCAAAACGAGACTCCCATTGTTCTCCTAGACGTTGAGCCCAGGGTTCTTCTTCGAAGGGTTTCGGCGGTTGGTCCTCGCCTTCATCCTTCTGAGGTTGCGCCGATGTCATGTTAGCTGACAGCACTTTCCTGAAGACTGATCCGATACTGGTATCGGAATCCCACGTCGATGCTTCAGACGAGTGGGAATGTTCTATGTCTTCTGCGTCTGAACTCTCTGGAGTTGATGGCGGCGTGACATAGCCTAACCCCCGTCGAGTCCGATTATAGTAATCCTGTGGCTTTCCATTGGGCATCGAAAGCCGGACAGGGAGATGCCGACCCTTGCCGTAGTTTAGGCCTTTATTGCTTTTCAGGTCGTAGCCCATCTTTTGGATGATGTGCTTAGCCGCATCCGTGTATCGATAGACTTGTACTCTGCCGGTATCAGGTTCGGGCTCGATTGACGGGAGGTTCCGACGACGCTCGATTTTGCACGAGATGATGGTGCCTTCGTCTCGGCTTCGTGGAGGGACTATGAAGACTCCTTGAGACGGGACTATTTGATTGTGGTAGACGGTCGTTACTTGTGTTTGCAACGACCGTAGAGCGTTGTCTAATGTATACATGACATTCCAGTGTGGAAGACAAGAATAATTGAAAGACACTCTATTATTGATAAAGTACGAGATTTTATCCCGTGGGATTACATTGTCGAAGGAGGGTGCGTCTACATCAGCAGAGATATATTCGCCAAGCTCCTCATCTGTAAGCACTGGGGCCGGATCAGGAGAGTCCTCCACCGCTCTGACTTTGGGGTCTGAGAGGGTTATGTGAGCCCTCTCCGGCATCTTGGATGACTGCGGCGGCTTGCCTTTAAGACGCACCTTGAGGGGTGCCTCAGTTGCGCCTTCGATGAGTGGCGCCTTCCCTTATAATTTTACCACCAGGGGAGCCGCTGTTTGTGGTGGCTTCCCCTTGAGGCGTATCTTCAGGGGAGCTTCGCGAGCTGGCGCTTTTCCTGATAGCTTGATGCTCATTAGAGGCGCCTTCTGGGGTGGTCTCCCCTTCAGACGGATTTTCAAGGGGGCGTCAGGAGTCACTTCGGGCTCCAAGTCCGGCTCTATTGCCGTCTCTGCTTCATCATCGGCATCGTTGGCTTCCTCCTCGTCAAGTGGCTTGTACAAGTCAGAATCGGTGAAGTAGGCCTCAATCCCTTTGAAGGGATCGATATCTGCAAACTCCGTCCGGATGACGCCGTTGGTGGATACATATTTCATGCATTGGTGGAGCGTGGAGGGCACCACCATGTACTCATGTAACCATGGTCGTCCGAGTAAGATGTTGTAGTTGACCTCGGCATCCACCACATAACAAGTCACCTCAATTTTGAGGCTGCCAATGTGACACTTCAGCCGGATCTTGTCCAGTGGCTCGCTCTTGCTGGCGTTGAAGCCGCTGATGGTCGTATTGGAGGGCGCCAGCCGGTACATTAGGATCCCCAGCTTTGATAGCAGCGCCTTTGGAATGATGCTTAGGAAAGACCCCGGATCGATCTGAATCCTGCTCACCTTTACCGAACTGATGTACCCTGTGTAATACAACGGTCGGTTATGTCGGTGATGCTTGAGCAGCATGTCTTGTTGGGTGAAGGTTATGTTTGGGATAACTTCATCCGCACAATGACAGTGTGCACAAGTAGTTGGGAGGTCTTCAGGCTGCTTGACCTGACTGAGAAAGGATTCGACATCCTTCAGAGCTTCGCAGAGAGCTTCTCGAGAGTCCTTGGAGAGACGCAGGAGCTCGAACAAAGACAGGCGTGCATGAGTACTGGCCAGTTGTGCCAGAATGTCAAAATTGTGGGGCTTGGCTAGCCCCGAAGCATTTTCTTTCCGCAGAGGTCTGTCGAAACGGGCCTCCACTTGCTTTTGTTTATTGGCTGCTGAGGGCTTGGATGGACCCTCCTCAGGGATGGTGCCAGGAGGCACCACTTCGGCGGCAGCTTCACCGGGCTGGGAGTTCTGTTGTGCACGTGTCTGCACAGGAAGCGCCTCTTCCGTTGAAGAAGAGACCGTGCGGCAAGACTTGATCTTCCTGCCTTTTGCTTTGGAGGTAGGGCGTACCTCCGGTTGAGTTACCTCGGAGACGAGGTCGGGGTGAACCCAGAGGACCTCTCCTCGAGATGTGGTGAGTGGGACAAGTCCACTCACATTGTCACGGGTGGGTGGCAAATTCACCACGTCCATTGTCGCCTTAGGGATGGGGACGACGCCATCTTGTGTGGTAGTCGGCGGCAAGGTGCCAAACTGAAGTGACACCATATTAGCTGACACCGTCTTCTCTTCGTAGTCGACGAAGATTACATCCGCATTGATCATGCGCTGGATGTAATTTTTGAGGATGTAGCAGTCCTTAGTCGGGTGTTCGACAAACCGATGGTAGTGACAGTACCTCGGGTTGTCCACTTTCCCGACTTCATCGGGCCGCTTCGGGTCCGGAAGCTTGATCTTGTCACCCTGCTTCAGTATCTCAAAGAGTTGCAGGGTGTCGTCATCATTGAATGAATACACCTCCTTGGGTCTCGGTGCCAGTGGAGGCTTTTGAGTAGGCGCAGATGCGTCCTTCGAGGCATTAACAGTCAATGCCTGTTTCCCCTTTGTTTCTCGTCCGGAGTTGTTGGTTGCGGACTTTTTCCCCTTATCGTCAAAGGCGGGGAAGCTAACACCCAGAAGACGTGCATTGGCCGCCTTCTTCTCTGTAGCTTCAGCTTCAATGATTAGGGAGCTCCAGTCGGGAGGGGGGGTAGAGTTAAGCCAGAGCTTTACTGCAGGCAGCATGTTCATACTGTAAGCGGAGAGAAGCGCATGTTCTGGCATGCCTGGAGGTAGCCTGAAGCAGGCCTGACGGAAGCGTTCGATGAATGCCCGAACCATTTCCTTGTCCTTCTGGCGTATCTCAATGAGAGACGCCATCGTCATGTCCTTCCCACCGTCGTAGAAGTGGTCGAGGAAGAGGCGTGTCAGGTCGTCGAAGGACGATATGGAATGATCGGGGAGGCTGCAGTACCAGTCATACGCCACCCCTTTCAGGGCCCCAACAAAGATGCTGGTGAGGAGCGCGTCCTCCTTTGGAAGATGCCCTGTCTGCGACTGGAAGTACGTCAGGTACCGTCGTGGAGAGTCCTTCCCGTCATACGGCGTGAGTGTTTGTGGTTTATACTTTGGGGGATAAACCACCTTGTTCCACTCAAGGGGATAAGGCTGGGGAATGCCCATCTTCTGGCGCTCCTCCTGCCTGTTCTTGGACTCGAAGCGCTCCCGCAGATCTTTGATCATTTCGACCACGTCCTCCGTGGAGCTAGGAGTCGGGAAAGGAGGTACGACCTGGAGTGGAGCGTTTGAGGGCTCCGATGTCCGGGGTGCTTCTGTGTCTGAGGGTGTCCGCTGGAGGGGCACACTCGACTCTCCATTGGCTCCTGGGTCGGGTCCATTTGAAGGTGTCCTGATCAAGGCCGATCGCATCTCAAACACTGCTTGAGTCAGTGCTTGCATTGAGGCAGAGAGGGTTTTGAATCCTCCCTCTAGCGAGTCTATGCGCTGGACAATGTCCTGTGGCGGCGCATCAGTCTCAAGATCACCCCCGGTCATGTATACTGTCATGATACGGCCGGAAGTGGATGGATTAGTTGAGGCTTCGCTCTCAGCCTCGCTCTCATGTGGGGGAGTGACTTCTCCTGGTGTTTGGCCACCCCCAGCCACATTCTGGAGTTCGTCTTCGACAGGCGCATCTGCAAGGGCCTGACTGCCCTCAGCTCTGTCTTGAAGGGCCTCTTCGTTTTCAGCACTACCCCCGGCGGTGTCCTGGAGGACATCGTCCATTTGAGGGGCTTCAGGGAGGCCATCTTCGCCTTGATGAAGATCCGCCGCAGCTGTGCTTTGGACATCTTCGTCTTCGGAAGGAGGCTCGACAAGGGTCTGGCTACCCCCAGCTTCCTCCAAGGACTTCTTCCTCGACCGAGTGCCTTCGAACACTCCAGAGGTCGTGACAGCTGCCTTGGTTTTCCTCGGCTGGCTTTTGGATGAAGACGAGGAATTGGCAGTCGTCTTTCGGACAGATGAGGAATTGGAGATCACGTTGCATGACGCAATCTTTAGTTCCTCTTCTGCTGACACCTTCGTCCCAAGGCGATGTCGGAGGGGTGTCGATGATTGTAGCCGTTGGAAGACCGACTGCTTTGGCGGTACTGCCGTCTTGCAACAGCAGTTGATGGTGACCACTGCACAAGTGTGCCCCGTGAGAGGCGCATCGTGCTTGTTGGTCAACTCTTCTGACCGGCGCTTGTGAGTGATCACGTTGCGCAAGTCGTTGGAGGAGAGTGCTACCCTCACATCCCTCTCAGGCGCATGGCAGGGCCAAGCGCCGGGGTGGTCGGGTGAGTGCTGCGCCCCCTGATCTAATACCAAGCAGGCATCACGATCAGTAGTGGGGGAACCACAGCATTTGAAGTGACTTGAACGGACCTCGAACGCACAACCAGAGGAGGCGCGGGAGTTCAAGACCACAGAGTTTGCCTCTCTCGGCTTGGTTGTGCACGCAGTGAATGCGCCCAAGCGAGATGAGGACTTTGAAGGTCGACTCGTTGTCGGTGCAGAAGCACTTGAGTCAACCTTGTACAGCTTGCCATCGGCAGCGCTCGTGATTGTAAGCGCGTGCCTCTGGCCGGCTGCTGGCATAGCACGTTTGTGGCGCATGGCCCGTGCCGCCTTGGATTTCTTCGTACCAGCCCGCTGGGGCGCATAGTACTCAGTATCTAAATTCTCCTCGCCATTACAGCGAGTGAGTCTGTCAAAGACAGAGGCTCTTTGTGGCGCATCAGAAGTGATGCACGGGGCATTGGCTGCGCCCCTGCTCCGTCGACGTATCTTCCTCGCCTGAGAGGAAGATGGCTGGGGAACGTGGTCAGCCGCACGCTTCCCCGAGAGATGCGCTGCATCAGCGGGCGCACCTTGACTGCTGAGGACGTCAGCAGGAAGGGAAGGCTGGACGGGCGCATCCCCTTCGACGGTGGTGCCCGAGGCGTCGACCTTGCGCACCCAGACTGCGCGGGTCTTCTTCGGCTTCGACAGCCGCTTCGAAGGACTCGCACTTCCTTCAGAAATGAACTCCTCGTACGCCTGTTGATTGAGGCGCACTACCAGCGTCTTGTGGGAGGAGCCCACCTTCACGTCGTCGGCCTGTAACACGACTTTCTCGGTAGAGGAGAAAGAGGTCCCCAGCAGAGTCGCCAGCTTGTTTGCCATTAAAATTGTTTTGATTGAAATCTTAATACAAACAGAACAGTGATACAATATAGGACTTAGATGTAGTCCTAGGAGTACACTTTTGTTTAAGCTGGGTCCTTAGTGCCAATGGAGCGAGTGGTAATGCGTTGACTCCGTTGACCGGCTGACGGCGGTTATCGGTTCTCTGAAGGTGTTGATTGCTCTGGGTGCTGGAGCTTGCTGAGAGGAGGAAGACGTTGAGTGTCTAGAACTGCCTCTCCGGTGATTCTCTGTTGTGGATTCTCTGTGAGTCTTGTGTTCTGAGTCTCTGTGTGTGTGTGAAGGGGACGATCCTTCTATTTATAGTTCTGCAGGCTGGCTGCTCATGCGCGCATATAGGATGCTCCGGTGTGGGGACGCCACGTGGAGGTTGCTGATGGAGGCGCACGGATGCTGCGCCCTGATCGAGGGGGAGAACTCTTCATACTGCTGTTGTGAGCCGGCACGTAGCAGAAGAGAAGATCTTTCCGTTGCTGAAATCTTGGACGAGTTGAGTCAAAGGACACGTGTCATCGACCCATGGTTCGAAGATCTCGGATTTGGTGGAGAGGAGTAATCTGGTGAGCTGCGTCTTGGATTGGGCGCAGGAGGAGGCTGCGGCTCATAACCTTTAGGAGTTACAAACCATTTGGGGCGCATGGCTTTTGAGGCGCATGCAAGCGACTTTCCTTCTGTCTTTTGGGATCAGAGATCAGTCTGGGGCGCATGGCTTTTGAGGCGCATGCAAAACTTCAACCGGAGACTCTTCTTCTGTCTTTAGGGATCAGTGAAGGGTCTGAGGCGCATGGCTTTTGAGGTGCATGCTAGTTTGGACGCATGGCCGTAGAGGCGCATGCGGGTGTGGACGCATGGCCGTAGAGGCGCATACGGGTGTGGACGCATGGCCGTAGAGGCGTATGCGGGTGGCCACGTGGCAGTAGCCGTCGGAATAGAGTCATGATGATGCTGACGTTGCCGACGCTTCGTTTTCTGAATAAAGCTGTCAACTGTTCAGACTTTGGGAGGCGTGCTGCCAACTCTGTCAGTTCAGCATTTAATGTTGGTGACGTTCGATGGACAGCTGAGTGGGCGCGTCGGTTGGCGTTCCACTCGGTATGGAGATGTGTGGGGGCGCACCCTCTATAATGCGTCGAGTACTGTAGGGCGCGTCTGTGTGATGCGCCTGATGCCGAAGGAAGCGTCCGTGTGATGCGCTGTCTGGCTGGCGCATCGAACATGTCTTTTAATGATGCGACTGTCTCGCTCTTCGAGTGCTATAAATAGCCGTTTGGCTGAATTCGAGGCGTCCGGTTCATCCATTTAATGTAAATTCATTGCACGGAATTCGGAGGGCCATCCACTTGGCGCGTGGGTTTGATCTGCCCGGCCTATAAATAGTGGCATGGAGAGAAGGTTTGCTTCTCATTCCCTCACGTACTTCCAACATGAACTTGAACATGCGGGTGCATTCTGTTGACGAAGTGCTCCCGAGGGTGAAGATGAGACGTTGTGTTGTCTTTGATGCACTTGAAGGTGACTGTTACATCCAAAAGACGGAGTCGAGGGCTTCTGAGGCAGGCGGAAGGTGCCTGTTGCATCCAAAGATAGGGATGCTCGAGCCTCGTCTCCGTTATTCCGGAAGAGCCGTAGATCGGAATGGCGGTGCAAGGCTCTCTCTTCCTGCAAAGTGGGGTTTCCCCACTTTGATCGTGTCGAAAGCTGCTCCTTTAGCCGCGGTTTCGATCACGGTCTTCCTTCGGCTTTGGGGGCTCTTTCGAAGCCTCCCCTAGCCACAGCATTTGCGGTGCTCTTCTCTTCCTTGGTTCCAGCCAGAGGGTTAAATGCTTTGCTTGGCGAAGCACTTATCAGGTGAGCCTGGTTGGAAGAGCGGCACATAACTGGGCTCTGCTCGGCCAGGTGAGCCTGGCTGGAAGAATTTGGCTGAAGGGATGCACATAACTGAGCTGCTGAAGAGATGATGGGATGCGCCTGGATGGAGGCGCATGGTATTTGCTGCGCCTAACTGACAGCGCATGGTGACTACTGCGCCTATCGGAAGGCGCATGGTGGCTGCTGCGCCTATCTGGAGGCGCATGGTGACTGGCAGCGCATGATGACTGCTGCGCCTAACTGGAGGCGCATGGTGGCCGTTGGCTGTAGACTTAGGATCTTTCCTTTGTAGAAATTCTCCTTTGTACAACCTTTTCTAGACATGTAATAGACTTTTATATATAAATAAAAAGTCCTTCTTCGAATGTCTATACTTATTGACTTTGCTGTGAAGTTCTTCGTCTGAGTTCTGGCGCACATGGGTTTTCTGTTTGTGAAATTCCATGCTTCTACAATACCGGTCGAACAGTAACGGTCATATTAATATCCGTTGGGAGCATTTAATGCTGTCATTAATGCAGTCCATGCCATTCAAAAATCAAATTTCGTTAGCCGGTATACCGTCGGTATACCGATGTGTGTCACAGAACGTTTTTGTGATAGACAAAACGGTATACCATCGGTATGCCGGAGCATACCGTCGGTATGCCAAAGTTTGTCACAGAAAGTTCTATGGCTCACAAAATGGTATACCGCCGGTATGTCGGAGTATACCGTCGGTATTTCGACGATTATCACAGAACGTTTTTGAGGCAATCAAAACGGTATACCGTCGGTATGCCGGAGCATACCGTCGGTATGTCGATGTTTGTCACAGAACGTTTTGTGGTCCACAAAACGGTATACCGCCGGTATGCCGGAGCATACCGTCGGTATGCCGACATTTCTCACAAAAAGTTTTGTGGACAATAAAACGGTATACCGCCGGTATGCCGGAGCATACCGCCGGTATGCCGTTCTATAGGATATTGATTTTTGACTTTAAGAAGTAGAAAGCTTTTAGTTTTTCATCCAACCTTAAGTGTTTACAGACAGACCTAGACCATGTACAGACTCGAATTCATGCAGTGTAGGAAGCCGTCTATGCAAGGAGCGCCGGTCTTTGCTTCAGTCTTCAAGGCTATGGATGGTAAACTTGAATGGACATACTTTATGTAGTAGAGCTTCTGAAATAATATCAATCTGAAAACAGAGAAAACTAAACTACGAAGATGCTGTTAATATTATCAAAATAAATGTGCCAACAATCTCTCCCATTTTGATAATTGACAAAATAGAGAGATAGCATTTTCAGGGAGTGACTCCCCCGTAGGTAGACAACTCCCCCTCAATACGTTTTCTCCTCTTTTGTCACTTAGTCAAAGATGGGAAAAAATAATAAAAAATAGCATAAATATGGAGCACAGTATCATAGACAAAAGCATGTATTGATATATAAAAGTTGAAAATTGAATACATGCAGGACACCCATAACATACTTCATAAGACCAAATTAAAAACTCTCCTCTACGAGAGTTAGCAAGACAATAAAAAGTCAGATAACAAGTCCCCGTAGGATTGCAAACAACAAGTAACAACCAAACACTGGTCCCCGAAGAACCTCAAAAGACAGAAACAGAAACAACCATAGACAAACTAAGACAACCATTTATTCGACACCACCATCAAAAGGAAGGAACCCCTACTCGTCAGCCGGATCATCCCCACCATCCTGATCCTGGTGGAAAGCGCCAAAAGGATCAATGCCGTCCGGGAACATGAAATCGTAGGCATTGGGATCGAAAAAGTGGGAGGCCTGGTACATCGGATCCTGAAGATTCAGATCCAGAAATGCATCCCGGTCCTGAAGGGTGCGCTGAATGAAATAGGCCTGGTCATGGAAGCGGGATTGGATCAGAGTGCCAAGGCCACGAGTGTTGGCTCGCATCTGCTCCTCTGCCTGAGCCATACGCATATCGAAATGCTGCTGAGTCAGCGGCATGTAGCGGCCGGAGATAGGAGGAGTAGAGGCAGGTGCAGCATGAGTAGAAGCAGGCGGCTCTTGGGAGGAGGAGGCACGGGATATGGAGGCACCACCGACAGAGCGAGAAACAGCAAGGAAGGATGGGACGCCATCCGAGTAGCATTGGGAGAATTTGACTTGCTTGGCTTCCAAGATGAGAGTGATGAAGGAGCCATAATAGAGATTCTGCTTCCCCGCGGGCAGGACGCCGAAGAAAGCATGGAGAAGAGTCTTGGAGAAGGACCAAGGCTTCCTCGAATACAAGTTGTACATGCACACCAGGGCGTCACCAGTGATAGCGTCATCGTTGCCGCCCTTGGAATAGAGAGTGTGGCACACGATCCTATGGAGCTCGTAATAGAACGGCTCTAGTTGGACGGAAAGAGCCGAGATATTAGGAGGGTTTAGGCCCTTGCAAATAATAGCGCAAAATTCGTCAAAGGAGACCGACGCTGAAGAATGAAGAGCAGCCAAGCCCGGTAGAGCCTCTCCTCTGTCTGGGATGCCAAGAATGCTAGAGAGGGCACGAGCCGTCAGGCAAAAATGACGGTCGTTGACCATCGTCTCAATGGCGCCGTTCTCCATGTCCGGGACCATGTTGCAGTAGAAGAGACGAACGGCGGCGGGATAGACAGGCACCTGACGCCGAAGAAGGGAAGATAGTCCAGCCGCCTCGAAGAGAGAAACATGGCCGGGGAAGAGATTCCAGTTGATGGCGCGGTCTTTGTAGACATTATGGTGCACGAAGTATTGGAACCAAGATTCGACAGCCAAGGGAGAGATAAAGACCCGCTGATCGTAGCCATGGGGGAGAGCCATTGGGGTAAAGGAATTCGAAGCGATGGAGGAGGAACGAGTACGCTTGGGGGCAGCCATTGGGAGAAGAAGATAGTTGAAGAAGGAAGTAGGGTTTTGAGAGGATGTGAGAAGTGGAGGAGAATAAAGAAGAAAATAGGGTTTTTAAGATTATGTCGGAAAGGGGAAGGGTGGTTAATGGGGAACGGTTATAGAGAGTAAGTGGAGAGGGTTGTGGGTTGGAAATGATGATAATGGAGATAAAGGAGGAGTAAAGGGGAATAGGAAGAGATGGGTAGTTAATGTTGATGGGAAGTTAAGATATGGGAAAATGGAGAGGAAGAGGTGGGTAATAAAGAGGAAAGTGATGGATGTGAAGGGTATTAATGAGGAGAGGAAGGGAATAAAGAGGGCATGGAAGAAAGGTGGGCCCGAGCTGGATTTGACACATCAGTCCATCGCGCACCGGTATACCGTCGGTATGCCGATGTATGCCAACAATATACCGATTTTTGGCATAGAACATAATTCTGAACCAAAATCGGCATGCTGTCGGTATACCGCAGTATACCGTCGGTGTGCCGACCGAGTAGAACTATGAGTCAAAATTTAAAATGTCCAATTCTTGGCAAAGAAAAACGAAGCGATTCTCCGGAAGCGGTTTGGTGAAAATATCGGCTAACTGATAAGTAGTGTCAATAAATTCAAGACAAATATCTCCCTTTTGTTGATGGTCACGAAGAAAATGGTGTCTAATTTCAATGTGCTTCGTGCATGAGTGACAAATCGGGTTTTTCGTGAGATTGATCGAGCTAGTGTTATCACATTTAATAGGGGTGCAAGTATGAGAAATGCCATAATCTATGAGTGTTTGTGACATCCAAAGAATTTGTGCACAACAGCAACCGGTCGCAATATACTCAGCCTCAGTGGTTGAAAGAGCAACAGAATTTTGTTTCTTACTAAACCATGATACCAAGGATTTCCTAAGGAATTGACATGTGCCGCTAGTACTTTTTCGGTCAATCTTGCATCCGGCAAAATCTGTATCCGAGAAGCCGTGAAGCTCAAAGGATGAAGATTTCGGATACCAAAGGCCCATGTTCACGGTGCCTTTGAGATATCGAAAAATACGCTTTACGACACATAAGTGCGATTCCTTTGGATTTGCTTGATATCGTGCACAAAGACAAACACTAAACATGATATCAGGACGGCTAGCAGTTAGATAAAGTAAACTACCAATCATACCTCGATACTTACGAATGTCAACCGATGTGCCATCTTCATCATTGTCAAGCTTTGTCGTTGTTGCCATTGGAGTCCTCATTGATTTGGATGAGTCAAGTTCGAAATGCTTGAGGAGATCCCTTGTATATTTTGCTTGATTGATGAAGGTCCCTTTGGGTCCTTGTTTGATTTGTAAGCCCAAAAAGAATGATAGTTCACCCATCATGCTCATTTCAAATTCTTCCTGTATAACTTTAGCAAATTCTACACAGTGTATTGTTAGTAGAACCAAAAATAATGTCATCGACATAAATTTGAACCAATAAAAGAGTGCCACTATGGGATTTGATAAAAAGTGTTGTGTCGACTTTTTTCCTTAGAAAAATTGTGTGAAATAAGAAAGGAACTAAGGCGCTCATACCAAGCACGGAGAGCTTGTTTGAGGCCATAAAGGGCTTTGTGGAGTTTGAACACGTGATTAGGAAATTGAAAATCTTCAAAACCAGGAGGTTATTTTACATAAACTTCCTCTTTAATAATACCTTTTAGAAAAGCACTCTTAACATCCATTTGAAAGAGTTTAAAATCATTAAAGCAAGCAAAAGCACATAGCATACGAATGGATTCAAGACGAGCAACCGGAGCATAGGTTTCGTCGTAGTCAATGCCTTCCTCTTGTTTATAGTCTTGAGCAACCAATCGGGCTTTGTTACGAGTCACTAACCCATCTTCATTAAGTTTATTTCGAAACACCCATTTAGTTCCAATAATGGGGTGATTGCTAGGTTTTGGGACAAGTTCCCAATCCTTATTTCGCTCAAATTGATTAAGCTCTTCTTGCATCGCTATCATACAAAATTCATCAAGAAAAGCATCATTAACATTTTTAGGCTCTATTTGAGAGATAAAAGCCACGTTTGCATAAAGATCACGAGTGGAGGATCTAGTGCTAACACTAGAAGAAGGATCCCCAATGATAAGCTCCTTAGGATAATTGGTGACAAATCTCCATTCTTTTGGGAGATCCTTTTGAGGAGGCTCGAGAGGTGGAGACTCTTTTGTTGGAGGAGTCACAACTTCTTTGTTAGATGAAGAAGGACGATCTCCAATAGTGGAGTTCTCCAACCCAAACGAGATGTCATCAATATCATCGGAAGAGGAGAATGTAGAAGAGTTAAGTTCATTAAAAGAGACATTGATTGACTCTTCGACAACAAGACTTCTTTTATTAAAAACATGAAAACCTTTACTATGAGTAGAGTATCCAAGGAATATTCCTTCATAGACTTTTTCTTCAAACTTGCCTAGGTTATCCTTGGTATTCAAAATAAAATAATTACATCCAAAAACTTTAAAATATTCAATAGAGGGAATTTTGTCAAACCAAAGCTCATAAGGACTCTTTTTAGAAATAGGTCTAATCAAGATCCTATTTATAACATGACATGTCGTGTTTACGGCTTTCGCCCAAAAATATTGGGGGAGCTTATATTGGTTTAACATAATCCGGGCCATATCGCCAAGGGTTCTATTCTTTCTCTCCACAACACCATTTTGTTGAGGAGTTCGTGGACAAGCAAAATCATGTCCAAAACTATTCTTTTCACAAAATCTTTTGAAATCGGCATTGTCAAATTCTCCTCCATGATTACTTCTAATCTTGTTAATAGAAAAACCTTTCTCATTTTGAACACGTTTACAAAAAGCAGCAAATTCACGAAAAGTATCACTTTTACAAGCAAGAAAAATAACCCAAGTAAATCTCGAAAAATCATCAACCAAAACAAAAGCATAAAGCTTGCCTCGAAGACTAGCAACTCTACTAGGACGAAAAAGATCCATATGAATAAGTTGAATTGGTCTAGAGGTACTTACAGAGTTGATGGATTTGAAGGATGACTTGGTCAACTTACTTTTCTCGTATTCTTCACACACCATATCCTTTTTGAAGGGATACTTGGGAGTCCTCTTACGAGCTTTTTGGTGGCAAGACGAGAAATGGTATCCATGTTGGCGTGTCCGAGCCTCATGTGCCAAAACCAACTTTCATCATTCTTAGCAACTAAGCACCTATCATTGTTAGTGTCTTCGACAAGATATAAAACATAGATATTGTTTTCTCTAATGCCTTCATAAACAATAGATCCACTTGAACTATCGGTAATGAAACATTTGAGCTTAACAAACTTGATATCATAACCATTATCGGTAAGATGACTAATACTAAGAAGATTGTGTTTAAGATTAGTAACAAGACACACATTCTTAATTTACAAGGATAAAGAGGGAAATCAATATTACCATTTCCTATAATGTGACCTTTAAGATTGTTAGCAAAGGAGACGTGTCCTTCCTTCTTCATCGATAGCGTTGTAAATAATGAAGCATCCCCGGTCATGTGCCGTGAACAACCGCTATCGAGAATCCACTTACTTCTAGCATGAGAAGGACTCTTCACCTACAACATAAGTTGAAGATGAACATTTTGGTACCATGATCGTATGGGTCCTTGAGTGTTAGTCTTAGGAATCCACTTATAAACTTTCTTATCAACTAGTTTCCTAGTATGACAATAATTGGTCGTATGTCCAAGCAAGCCATAGTAGTTACAAATCATAGAGGATTTAGAAGAAGACGTGTGAGTGTCATGCATATGTGAATCTCTAGTACGAGGAGTTCTATCATTAGTATTATGATGATGATAATAAAAAGCATGATGTGAAGTATTTTTCTTAACAAATGGTCCTTTTCTTGTGTTAGAAAAGGACTTATGTGTAGTGTTCATGTAAGAAGTATGCCTAGCATTGTGATGAGTGTGGGGGTGTTTTGGAGTATGTATGTGAGTAGTGTTCTTATTACCTAGTTTCTTACTCTGTACAAGAAGATCAGTATACTTAATAGAAGTATCATATTCTCTCCTATTAGCATTTTGAACTTTATGCATAGCAAATTCATAAGCGCTTCTCTTGGATTGAATCTCATCATCCTTTTTTTTATAGTGACAAGGGATTCTTGAAACTTGAGTCGCAAAGACTCTATTTCATCCGTGTCAGAAGCAGAAGATTTCCCCTTTACATCAATAATGATGCTTAAGAGTCTCTCTACTTCAAGTTGAAGAGCATCAACCTCCTTTAGAGATTTCTTGTATTTATTCCTAACATCTTTGTGCTCTTCATGTAGTTCAAGGATAGCTTTCTCCAAGTCATCATAAGTAAGTGTATTTAAGGAGAGATCATCAAGTACCTCATCGGTTGCCATGAGACAAATATTAGCATTGTGTTTGCACTCTTTGTCGTTGTCGGAGTCGCTTAGGTCACTCTCATACCAAATACTTGTGCTTGTGTTGGCGAATTTCCTGAAGGACAAGCTTCCTTTGCTAGGCTTCTCGTACTTACTTGAGTCTTTTCTTATCATAGGACAGTCCCTCTTGATGTGTCCGGTTCTTCTGTATTGATAGCACGCCGGATCTTCCTCATTGTCCCGTCTGAAGCGGTTGGCTTTGTTGAATTTGAGGAACTTTTGAAAGTGCTTAGCTATGAGAGTTATTTCTTCATCATCGTCCGACTCGTTGTCGTTGGAGCTATCCTTGGAGTAGGTCTTTGTAACTTTGAGAGCAAGAGACTTCTCCTTCTCTTTGGCCTTCTCCTTCTCCTTCTCTTGTATGGAAGATTTCTCTTGATCTTTCGTATCGAGTTCATGAGTCATAAGCTTTTCCATGTGGGTCTCAAGGTTCATGATTGTCAGGTCATTCTCCTCAATGATTGCAGTAGCTTTAGGACTCCATCCTTTTGTTAATCCTCTAAGGATTTTTCTGATCTTTTCGTGAGCAGGATACTCCTTACCAAGAGAAGAAAGATGATTAATAATATCACCAAAATGAGTAAGCATGCAAGTAATAGACTCATCATATTTCATCTTAAAGGACTCATATTCTTGCGTGAGTCTACTAATCTTGGATTCCTTTACTTGTGATGTACCCTCGTGTGTGACTTCAAGTAACTTCTACATCTCATTGGAAG
The DNA here is from genome assembly GCA_029216955.1 of Iris pallida. Classification (NCBI taxonomy): domain Eukaryota; kingdom Viridiplantae; phylum Streptophyta; class Magnoliopsida; order Asparagales; family Iridaceae; genus Iris; species Iris pallida. Next base: position 1,746,997 of record JANAVB010002395.1, on the reverse strand, counting down.
TCTTGCAAGTAGATATTCTATTGAATTCACTACTATCGAGAGCACAATAAAGAGCATTCATAGCCTTGGAATCTCGACTAGCAAGCTTCTTGGTGTTTTCAGAAAGTATGTCCCTAAGGGTGTCATATGCAACATCCTCAATAACTCTGGAAGGAGTAGGAAGACCATTTATCACGCAATCCTATAAATCGAAATCTATGGACTTCAGATAAATGCTCATCCTAATCTTCCAGTAGTTATAGTTGGTTCCATCAAATAGGGAAGGACTATTTGTGGAGTGTCCCTCATTGTGGAAGGTGTTGGTACTAGGGTTAGTGGTCATGGATCACTCAAAGGGTGTAAATCCAAATCAAGAGAACAAAGCTCTGATACCAATTGTAGAATCCTAAAGGGGGGGTGAATAGGGAAATAAAAAATAACTTAAGCACAAGAAGCAATATTTGTCAAATAAAAGGATAGAGTAAGAAGATCAAACACAAGATGTATCCTGGTATCCTCGCTTGAGGCAATCCAGTCCCGAAACTCTCTCCGGCTCAAATGCACTATTTAATAAAATAGTACACACGAGTTTGGATCCGAAGAACTCGCCAACTTCAACACACGAGTTTTCTTACGAACGCTCGCCAACTTCAAAGAAATGAGAAGAGAACCTGTTGATCTTCTAACACTTGAAGATCGAAAATTACAACTCTTAAATACTCTAGCACTTTGAGAAAGGATGATAATTAAAAGCTTGGAAGAGTATTAGTGGTGGAGCTCTTGGTAGTTTAGAAAATTTATGGCAAGAGTTGGTGAAAGCTTCAAGAGAGAGAATGCTTTCATTTATAGAGAAACCAAGAGTATGTAGCATTTAATGCTCCTAGATACAGCCTGACCGGCATACCATCGGTATACCGGTCGAACAGTAACGGTCATATTAATATCCGTTGGGAGCATTTAATGTTGTCATTAATGCAGTCCATGCCATTCAAAAATCAACTTTCGTTAGCCGGTATACCGTCGGTATGCCGCGGTATACCGTCGGTATACCGATGTGTGTCAGAGAACGTTTTTGTGATAGACAAAACGGTATACCGTCGGTATGCCGGAGCATACCATCGGTATGCCAAAGTTTGTCACAGAAAGTTCTATGGCTCACAAAATGGTATACCGCCGGTATGCCGGAGTATACCGTCGGTATTTCGACGATTATCACAGAACGTTTTTGAGGCAATCAAAACGGTATACCGTCGGTATGCCGGAGCATACCGTCGGTATGTCGATGTTTGTCACAGAACGTTTTGTGGTCCACAAAACGGTATACCGTCGGTATGCCGACATTTCTCACAGAAAGTTTTGTAGACAATAAAACGGTATACCGTCGGTATGTCGGAGCTTACCGCCGGTATGTCGTTCTATAGGATATTGACTTTTGACTTTAAGAAGTAGAAAGCTTTTAGTTTGTCATCCAACCTCAAGTGTTTACAGACAGACCTAGACCTTGTACAGACTCGAATTCATGCAGTGTAGGTATCCGTCTATGCAAGGAGCGCCGGTCTTTGCTTCAGTCTTCAAGGCTATGGATGGTAAACTTGAGTAGACAGACTTTATGTAGTAGAGCTTCTGAAATGATATCAATCTAAAAACAGAGAAAACTAAACTACGAAGATGTTAATATTATCAAAATAAATGTGCCAACACAAGGGAGTCAGTGGACCTCATCATCAGAGCTCAGGTACATCTCCCCTTCACAAAATCCTATGCTTTCGGAACCTAGTTGTTCCGTGGCATTCTATCCTCAGTAGAAGAACAATCACGTCTACATTACCTCTGAGTTGCTCCTCTACGTCCTGCAAAGCGTAATCTTACACCACATAGGATTGTGCTGCTTATCATGTTTACCACGTCCATATTACCTCTGAGTAAACACCCCGTACGGACAATCCTTGCATTGCCATACATTGATCGCAAAACTTTCATGTCCATATTACCTCTGAGTAGTTCTGCGTATCCCTCTAGAGTCACTCCTACCACGTCCATAGCACCTCTGAGTAGGAAAATTCTGTCATTGGAACCCCGTATTTGCCACGTCCATATTACCTCTGAGCAAACATGTCGGTTCTCTCAAACTTATTATCTGTACCTAAAAATCGAGGTGTAAAAAAGATAATAGGTCCACACAAATCACTAGTTCATGACAGCAAAAATGAACATACCATAAAATTCTTTATTTTTTTTTGAAGTAAAGGATTACATCCCCAGCAGAAGTTATAAACTACAAAATAACAAAAAAAAGACTACAATCCGTAAGCATCACTGGGATTGGCAGAAAGCTCTTCAATTCGATGCTTCAAGTCTTCCGCTCGAGTCTCTGCGGTCGCCAAGACCCGACGTTCGGCTTCTTGACGCATCACCTCTACAGCTTCAGGGACGGTATCATTCTCATACTTCTCGTCTAGCTGTTGCCGCTAGTGAGTCAAAGAAAGAATCTGGCGGGTAATGGCTGCTTTTTCCTCCTTGGATGCTACATGCTCAGCCTAGGCTCGCTCAGCTTCTAGTAATAGTTGGGCTCTCTGGTTTTCAAGGAGGCGAATCCTGGCAGTAACCTCCGCTATACTAGCCTCCAATGAGGCCCGCAGCTCCATATTCTCCTACGTGGACTGAGATAGTCTCTCTGCTGCAGCCTCAGCAGCGGCCACCTCGCAGTCCCAGATGGCCACCGTGGCTTGATAAGATGACTCAACCTCATCTATCAATTTCTTTTGTTCCTCCTCTATCTGAGCGAAAAAGTCATTCCGCTGAATACTCTGCAGTTTAGAAAGATGCTGGTCGAGCCCAGCCACCGACGCCTCCAGAATCTCAGCTATATGATCGCGGCCATGGTGTGAACGTATCAAACCAATGGAAGGGAGCGCCATGGCTTTTGCTGTCGTGAAACTCCCATTCGCATTCAGCACCGTTGATACGCCTTTCTGTAGCATCTTGTACACTGCTTCAATAACAAACTGTACATACTCGTCCGCGTCTGCCAACACTTGAGTCATCATAGCAGGAGTTGTAGGAGCTGCGGTGATGGACGGCGGACCTGAAGAGGATCTATCGACTTCAATCTGCGAGGCTGAAACCTCGATATCAGCGAACTCTCCCTCGACGGGGACTTGAACTTCGTCGCACGCCCATGGAGCCAAGAGAGCGGAAGGAGCCGAGTGGGGCGTCGATATCGTCCCCCTAAGTGGAAGGAGCAATAGAGGGTTCTTTAACCAGCAAACCCTTACCCTTTTCAATTTCGGAGGGACCACCGACGTTTGGGGTTGTCTCCTCCGTCTCCAGAATACTATCAGCAGGCCGCACAGGACCTTCCTCCTCCGGCGAAACAGCAAGATCAGCACCTGTTTCCTGACTTGGCTCCCCTGGAGTCAGGCTCGGCAGACAAGTCTCGCCTCCCTCACCGAATTCCTCCGCGGGAATAGAATCTGTCGGTACCTCCCGGTCGACAGCCAGCTCGGCTTCTGCTGCTGGGTCTGGGGTAGGGCTCGACAACGGTACAGCCGACCTTCCCCCATCATGACAAGGAGGGGAATCAGCCCTCTCCTCTGTTACAACCATGCCTGTTGCTCCTACTTCAGGCTCATGGATCTCTGGAGGAACGTTATCCGAAGAAGACGAACTCCATTCCTCTTCCTCCTCCGGAGGCACAACTTCTGCCGGGACCTCGACATCAGAGACCCCCACGGCAGTTTATACTACCCCAGGAACAGCTACACCTCCAGCTTCCCCTTCAACACAATCTGGAGACACCAAAATCCCCACAGAAGCGAAATCATCAAGATTCTCCTCCACGGAAGACGCTACAATCGACGGAATGGGCTCGTCAGATGAGCCCGCTACAGACTTCGATCTGCTGGCACCCGGTTTCGAAGCTCGAGGTTTCTTCTTCTTCAGTGTATCCTACAAAAAGAAGACATATGTCACAAGAATATTAAGATGAACCAGACCATGTGGGACGTCCTTACCTCTACAAGAGCTGATTCTGTTGATACTGCTGGTGGCACTCCTTTCATTTGCCTCTTCGGTGCAGAAGAACCAGCCTCCGTGTCAGCACGTCTCTTCGGGTGATCGGCCGAAGGCTCTGCACCCCCTGTGGATACGGCAGGGGTACCTCAGTAACCAACCTCTGGCGGGCGATATGAACGAGCCTTCCCCAGCATGTTCCCAGTCACCTCCAACTGGGTACCGACGATGAAACTGGTCTCCCTATCATATCCAGGGGATACAGCGTTCATCGCACAATAAAATTTGGCGGCTGAGAAAAGAATCGGCGGCCGTGGATTCAGAATTGGCATGGTAAAGCGAGCTCCGGTACATCCGACATTGTAGTAATGCCAAGCTCGTGCCCTCCAGCAGACTCCCAATATACCCCAGGCTAGTACTGGGGTTTCCTAACATCAATTGAGCATAGCCGAATTGACGTGCAAAATAGCTCGGCAAGTACGGCTCCAAGTAACATTGGTTCTTATTTCGGTACACCAAATGGGAAGGCCGGATACTTTGCAACCAACGGAATTCCCACGGAGGCAGGATTGTTGCATCTTCACCCGAATCAGCTAGATCTTCATTTGCTTCAAAGCCGATAAAAATGGGACCGACTTTCGCAATCTTCTATCCCTGAAGATAGGATAAAACTTTTCTACAAACAGGGACGCTAGTATACAGCCACTTTCTCTGATAGAAGCGGCAAAGTAATGCGTCTCCGGCCATGTAATCTTCTTCCTGGCATGGACTCATCACATTGGGATGGTACAAAATCAACCACCCCATCAGATAATGGAACGGCAGCTCGGCACGGAAAAGTTGTCATTTTTTCCTCGTTCATGAACGACGTCACTCGCGAACTCTCGTAAGCCTCGCAGCAGGTTACACACCATCGCGGGGAGTAGAGCCAAGCGATGGCCAAAGACCAACTTCTCAGCTGGCAGGATAAGGTTCCGGGTTACTCTTTCCACAGAGCCAGACCCGCCCAAAAAGATGTAATCCCGGAGCCAAATCTTCAGATAAGCAGCCAACACTGCTTTGGACGACATCCGATGAGTAAGGTACCAGAAGCAGCTATAGGAATGCTCGTCCAACTCTCGATCCTGGTTTTCCTGGGGACTCTTCTCATTTAGCCTGCTCATTTCAGAGAGCACCTCTTTACTGGAGAGAGCTGGCGGAGTTGTGAAACGAGAAGGATCCTCCTTGTCTTGCTCAAAGACATAATCCCTCCAAGCGGTCATATGGGGCTGCGCCCCGCCCTTATCCTTCTTCTGTAGATAATAATGATGACTCGCCACTTCTTTGAAGACAGCCATCATCTCCTTTTCTTTGTCCCCCAGGACCTGGAACTCCTCGTTGGTCAGAAAATACTCCTCATATGGCTCCGATCCCCAAGGAAGCCTCGACACCTCATACATTTCATGAAGTGCAAGTTCTAGTTCCCCCACTAAAGTGAAGAAGGTCCCGGTCTGGGTATTAAACATCTCCAAGAATGTAAGGAACATATGCCTGCTGATGTCAACGCCCGCCTGGGTGGCACGGATAGCGGCCGTCAGCCCAATCTCCTTGAGTTCGGGTCAAAACTTCGTCAGAACCCAGAGTGTCAGCTTGTCCCACTTGGATACATAATGACACTAAACGTCTACCGAAATTCAGCCTTCGGGTACGATCGCTTCAACGACAGCATACGATTAACGAAAGTCGAAGCACTAAAGACAAAGGTGTCGACAGGAACGTCACTATAAATACTCCCAGGACGCAGAGTTCACCAGGTGAAAGAAGGACCAGCTCGTGTGGCAACCAAAGTATCCCTCTGGTTCGAGGTAGCATCGATCCTGATGGTGCCCGCCACCGCTCCCCCTTGAGACGGGGTTAGCTCCTATGTCATCCTCCTCTTGGAAGCAAGACGACAGAAAGCTGTCAGAGGCCATTGACGCTCGAGCTGCTTCATGAACATGTGTACCCCTTTGGCCGAGAAGAACCAATCTTCTTTGATCCGTAACACCTTCGCTTCAGTAGAAGTGAGGCGATCCCCAAACAGGAACTCAGGCTTCAGGAAAGTCTCATTTCCAGGAACTACAGATTGCAAACTACCACGCTCCATCATCCGCTGGAGGAACGCATACTGCTGCTCCTTGATTTGGGTCATTCTCTCGGGAGACTGATCCAGCATGATGGCAGCTTGGGCAGGATTTATTACCTCCCCATTATAGTCAACTCCCATCTGACAGAGAGCAGCATCCAGAAGTACTTTGTTCAAAAACGGAACGGTCATCGAAACTGGCGGTCAGGGAAAGATGACAAAGACTCAGATATGTTAAAACAACCAAAAAATATATTTGAGCCGAGTTCTCATCAGAAGCGCACATACTGACCCAAGGCTCAAGCGCATCTAAAAAGAAGCTTCAGCGCATCATCAGGACTCGAAGTCCATGCGCATCAGCGAGAAGCTTCAGCGCATCATCAGGACTCGAAGTCCATGCGCGTCAGCAAGAAGCTTCAGCGCATCATCAGGACTCGAAGTCCATGCGCGTCAGCGAGAAGCTTCAGCGCATCATCAGGACTCGAAGTCCATGCGCGTCAGCAAGAAGCTTCAGCGCATCATCAGGACCCGAAATCCATGCGCATCAACAAAAAGTTTCAGCACATCATCAGGACTCGAGGTCCATGTGCGTCAGCATGTGCGAGTTCTAAAAGAAGATTTTGTGTTTCTCAAGTTCAGAAAGCAACGACAAAGAATGACAAAAACCCACCAATTATCGCCGGCCAAACGTCGACGGGCGTCCAAGCCTCCGCAGGCTCTTTTCCTTTGCTTCTTCCTCGGCCAGCACCACCGCGGGGAGTTTTAGGAGCCATTCCTCGAAAAGGACTAAAGGTTCTCAAAGAAGAAGGAGAAAAGAACTCTGAGGGGGAAGAAAGCTTTGGCAGAAAGTAGAAGACTCTCTCTCTCTCTCTCTACCAGATGCCTACTTATAGGCTTGGGTAACGTCAGCCGCCGCTTAGGGTTCTGCGAGGTGATTATTACGGATAAACCAAAAGATCATCATTAATCTTTCCATTTATTCTAAAGCGTTATCATTTGGCATTTAAAATTGAGAGGAGCATGCGCCTCATCACTTGGAGTAATCATACACCCCAGTGAAGACACCACCACGCTTATTATTCAAAGTATTCCAAAACTTGACGAAAAGTTTTGAAAACTTTGAAGGGGGTCTTGTAGAAGCATGGAATTTCAGGCGCATCCATAGGCCAGAATTCCTATGCGCCTAACATTACATATGCTAGGGAGCTCAGATGAAGTACTTGGCACAGCAAACAGCAAAAGCATAGACATCAAAAGAAGATTTTTATTTTCATAATAAAATCTATTACATGTCTAAAGAAAGATTTTACAAAGAAGAATTTCTACAAAAAAAAAGATCCTAAAACCCCAGCCTGGCGCATCATCCGCCAGGCATATTTCTTCAGCGTCTCAATCAGATGTATTCTTCAGCATCTCAGTCAGGCTCATTCTTCAGCGTCTCAGTCAGGTGCATCATCTCAGCCTATACGCTCCACTTTGATCCGATCACTTGCTTCGGCTAAAGGAGCAACTTTGGACAGAACCAGAGTGGGCAGCCAACCCCACTCTAGTAGGAGGAAGAGCTCTCCAAAGCCCAAGGAAGATGGGGGCACAACAATTCCGATCTGCGGCTCTTCCAGCATAACGGAGATGGGGCTCGAGCATCCCGATCTTTGGATGCAACAGGCACCTTCTACCTGCCTCAGAAGCCCGCGACCCCGACTTTTGGATGTAACAGTCACCTTCGAGTACGTGAATGAAGACAACTCGTCGCATCTTCACCCTCGGGAGTGTCTTATCAACAGAATGCACTCGAGTAAGGAAGTTCATCTCCATTCAGGAAGACGAGAGAACGAGAAGCAAACTCTCTCCTTGCTGCTATTTATTGGCCGGGTAAATCAGACCCATGAGCCAAGTGGCGGGCTCTCCGAATTCCATGCAATAAATTTGCATTTATGGTGATGAACCTGACCCTTCGAATTCAGCCAAGTCAAAACGGCTATTTAAAGCACTCGAAGAACTCAACAGTCGGACCAATGAAGATGCGTCATGCAAATGCACCGGTCAGACCGCGCATCATACAAACGTGCCCATCTGCACCAAGCACCTCATAAGGATGCGCCATACGTGTCCCCATGTGCCTAGTGAAATGCAGATCAATACGTCCACTCAAAAGCACATCACCCGTCAAAGAACATTAAATGCTGAAGTCTGACACGACAGCAACCATGCCTCGAGGACAGAGCAACCAAAAAAATGAAGTGTCGCTGACGTCAACGTCATCATTACTCTCCTCTGGCGGTTATAAGCGACGTGGCCGTGCAACCATTCGCATGCGCCTCCACAGCCATGTGCCCAAATCTTTGTATACGCTTCAAACCTTCCTCTGATCCCTAAAGACAGAGGTCAAGTCGCTACTGAAGCCTCGTATGTGCCTCAAAAGCCGTGTGTCCAGACCGGTTCGTAACTCCTGAAGGTTACGAGCCAAAGTCTTCTCATGCGTCCAATCCCAGGCACATCCTGTCAGATCGCTCTTCACCAAATCTGAGATCTTTGAGCTACGGACATGCGAAGTATAGCAAGAACAGGGCCATTCAATTCTCTTCAAAGAAAACAAATCAAGAATCGATAAAATCTATCAATTATTGACTCGATCAGTCGACCGATATGGTTCCAACCGAAATTCCTGGATCGATCAGGAGTAGATCGATCGAAACTAGGAGTACAGGAAGGAATGAAGCGATTAAATAGAACTCACCGGGCTAGCAACTGCTCCCTCGTCGCGGACAGAGAAGAACACAAGTCTCGATCGCCGTCGACGAATGCAATCTGCTCACTGCCGGTTGGGAACGGAGACTCATAGTCCGCGGGAAGAACCCCGCTGTCACCGAAGAAGAACGGGGTCTCGGTCGAACACCACCGACGGAGGCTTGCTGATGGAGTAGAGCGGTGGCTCTGCCTTCAATCGTCGGAGCCGAAAAGATCAACGGACAGATGCTATCGTCATCAACTTGGAGGGAACGGTGCTCAACTACCGTTCGTCTCCTTTGAAGGAGACGACTCTCTGCTCTAGAGTATCGGAGAGGACTGCCGGAGACGAATCATCGCGCCGCCACCGTCGTGGCCTGAGTGGTGGCCACCGCCGCCGTGAGCCCTACGCTCGGCTGAGCTGAAGAGGAGGAGAGTCTTGAGGAATTTTGTAAAAAAATATGAATGAATGTTCACTCTCTCTCTTCCTCTGATCTGATATAATGAGAATTGGAATTTTACAAAAAAATCCTCCCACCAATGGAAATCTTGCAATGGAGCCCTCCCCCTTTTCACTTATTACATAACTGTTAGAAATTTAGTTAAAAAGGTTGTTTAGGAGATTTTAAAAAATGGGGACAACTTACATTAGTTGTAACCAACTTTTGAATTTTTTAAAAAATATTCCTACTCCAAATTTCTTTCCCTCCAAAATATTCATAAAGTATATATTTAATTATAGGAAAAAGAAATGAAGTATTATTATTAAAAATTTAAATTCTACTAAAAATGGGAAAAGTGGAGTTACAACATGAAACCGTTTGTCCTAATAGGTTCAACCCCCCTCACCACCCTCAAGAAGAAAAACACAAGATTACAATTGAGTTCACTCACTAACCCGTAGCAATCTTCCTAATAGAAGTTGACGACTCCTCGATTAGATCTTCTTCTTCCTTCTGTCTTGGATGACGAAGTTCTAAGAGCAAATTATGAACTTTCTCTTAGATTTTCTTGTGGACGAGCACCCCGCACTTTGTGTTTTGCTTTGTGCCTCTACCCTCAGCCCATATATATAGGATGAGAAAATCATATTCTAGTCATAAGAGGATTCCTAAATAGGAATAAAATAGGAATCCTATTATACCTAAAATATTATAAATATTTCAAAGATATTTGATTATTCAAAGTAGTAGTAAATATAAAATACAAATCACTTATTCTTGTATTCGGTACACTCCTTAAAATCGGAATTTAGCCAAAGTTTTGTTGCATCAAACGAATCCAAAATTCCAATCTTAGATACAAAATAAGTAAACAATGCAATTATATAATTATATTAATATATAAATATACATAAATAATCTGCAATCTCTAATAAAATAAAGTACTTACAATTGAAGATCCTGATTTTGCAGCCATGTAAAATAACTATAATAGAACCATCAGAACCCTTTTTTTAAGATAAGAATTCAAACAGTTGTATAATCACCACATAAAATACAGTCTAACTTGTTACCCCTATATGAAAATGACAACAATAATGGTAAAATTGAAGATAATTAATTATGCACAAAAGGGAAGAAATCAAAAAATAGTATACATAAAAGAAATGTTCTAAAAAATGAAATAACTCACTCTAAATCTAAGTCTATCAGCAAGCTTTAACACCATTTTTTTGTTCTTCCTCAAAGCACTTCTTTGCACCACATGTCCAATAACATTTAACAATATAAATAATAACAAAGAAATTAAATTCCACCTTATAAAGAGTATTCAACAAAAAGCTTTAAATTAAATTCTGAAAAGTAATACCTATCAAATGGTTTCATCTAAACCATATGATATAATAGCAAAATTAACAAAATTAAAAACACAAATAGGAATTCTTGAATCATCTGATTTAATGCATATAGTGATCCTTATAAACGTAAGTTTATATTTGTGACGGGAAGCGCAGAATTTTGATTCAACATTGGCAGCAACCAATAAATTCTGAATGAGTTAGCAAGATCCTTCTTACAGAGTGTTGTCAAACATTTCAAGAAGGTTTTGCTTCACATAAGCCTAAATCTTTCCACCCTACAGACATGTGGAACAGATATTAAAACAAATAAATATACAAAATTTGTTAAATTAAGAGATAAAAAGACAAAAGATAACATTTTCATCCACCAGTATCATCTCCATTGACTTAGTAATATTGGACTTATTATATTTAGGAACGTTACACACATTCACAACTCTAACTTTGATCCTATAATCAACCTTTCCGGCCTTAATATCGTATATAAGATTAATTCTTGGAGCCATACTTAAATGTTGATAATTGTAAATTTATAAAAATATAATTTTAGAGTTAAATAAAGAGTAAGGGTAATGTATGAAAATAACATGGTAGATAAGGATATAGGAAAAACAGATGCTGCAGAAGAATAAGAAAATAATCTTACCACTTGAAAGGAGTAATACATAATATACTTATTGGCGTATGAATGAAATTGAATTCGATCATAAGCTTCTATTTAAATATGAGAAGCTTTACTCACACTTTGCATTACCGATGCAAGCAATAATGGAGAATGTATTGGAATCTAATAAGTCACTTAGTCTTCTGCATATTGATCATTTATTACAATCTGCATATAGCAGTTATGTGCTGATATATTAAAAAGCATTGGTAAACCAAAGGTCATGTAACAAACTAAAAACGGATGTTTCATGCAATGCATTGGTAAATCGAAATTTTTTGTTTTTTTTAACTTTCATCCCATCCTGATGCATTAGTATACCAAAAGTTTATTAAAACCTTATGATGAAGTGATGTACTCAAAGATAGAATAAAAAACATATTATAGAAATTAAATAAATGAATATTTAGATAGATTTGGGCGGGAATCCCTCCCCCCGTTGTATCCTTGGAGCCGTTGGCCAACCCATCATAAACCTCATATAAATCAAATCAACCCAAGCTAGCTCGGCGATTCATTCCACAACCTCCCCACCCTCCTCCTCTCCGTCCCAAACTTTCTTATTACAACTCTCCATTCATTCATTCATTCATTCATCAATTCATTCCCAACAACAATGGCTGCGGCTTCCGTCTCGTCCGTCCATCTCCTCTCCCCCAACGCCATCGCCACCGTCCGCTCCTCCCTCACCAAACCCCCCATCTCCTCCCCCATCCCCTTCCCCCAATCGAAACCAAAACCCAGAACTTCCCTGTCATCTTCTCCCAACACCGCCATCCGACCCGTGGTGACGAGCGGAAAAAAGCAACAAACACAATCGCCACAAAATGTGCCACCGTCGCCGGCGCCGATCGAGCGCGCGGAGGCGCTGGATCTGTACGAGGACATGGTCCTCGGCCGGTGCTTCGAGGACATGTGCGCCCAGATGTACTACCGCGGCAAGATGTTCGGCTTCGTCCACCTCTACAGCGGCCAGGAGGCCGTCTCCTCCGCCTTCATCCGCAACCTCGCCCGCTCCGACTCCGTCGTGTCCACCTACCGCGACCACGTCCACGCCCTCAGCAAGGGCGTCCCCGCCCGCGAGGTCATGGCCGAGATCTTCGGCAAGTCCACCGGGTGCTGCCGCGGCCAGGGTGGCACCATGCACATGTTCTCCGCCGAGCACGGCCTCCTCGGCGGCTTCGCGTTCATCGGGGAGGGGATCCCCGTCGCCGCCGGCGCCGCCTTCTCCTCAAAGTACCGCCGCGAGGTCCTTGGCGACAGCTCCTGCCGGGATGTGACCCTGGCGTTCTTCGGGGACGGGGCCTGCAGCAACGGTCAGTTCTTCGAGTGCCTCAACATGGCGGCGCTGTGGAAGCTGCCCGTCGTGTTCGTGGCGGAGAACAACCTGTGGGCCATCGGGATGTCGCATCTGAGGGCGAACTCGGATCCGGAGATATGGAAGAAGGGCCCCGCGTTCGGGATGCCTGGGGTGCACGTGGACGGGATGGATGTGCTCAAGGTGAGGGAGGTGGCGCAGGAGGCCATCAGGAGGGCAAGGAGAGGGGAAGGGCCTACGCTGGTGGAGTGCGAGACGTATCGGTTCAGGGGACACTCGCTCGGCCTTCCGGATGAGCTACGCAATACTGGTGAGATTTTGCGGGGACAGTTATCATCTTGCTAATGGCCTTTCCTTATCCTTTTTGAAAATTTACACATTGATTAGTAGCTAGGAAGCTTGGACACTCAAAAAATATAGGCTGTTATTGTGTCGGACAAGAATAGGACACAACCTGGACAATCCAGCCTACACCAGGACACACCAACATGACACACCAACATAGACGCTGTCTCCACATCCTTACCGCGTCGTGGCGTATCCGTGTCCATGTAATATAGGTCAGTAGGAGCATACCAATTGAGCAAACACAATAGTTAAGTGTACTATAGAGCCATTCATACTAAGAACATTATATGGGCACTTTTTAACTACCTATGAGGCAATAGAAATCTAAATAAGTACAAAATGTAGCTCATTTGCATAAGCGACAGGTAATTGGATGCCACAAAGTAAAACCCTTTAACCTACTTCATTAGAGATCAACTTTTACCTGTACGATCAGGACGTACTTGCTTTGGGAAGAAAGATAAACATTTAACTACGTATAAGATTGAATCTAATATTAGACAAATATATTTTTTACTAAAAAGTTTGATAGACTAGCATTTAAATATTGCAAGATCGCTTGACAACCCAAAATAGGTTGATGGTCTTGATATTACTATTACGAAATGGAAGAGTAAGACTAGGCTAGACAAGTGATCGAGAATTAGACGTGGATCTTGAAACTAGAGAACTTAGTAATATTTAAGAATAAAGTAATAAAGGAAGGAGTGTGACATAAAAAATATAATGTTATGAGTGTAAGATGTCAAATTACATCAACAAGGTAGTAAAAGAGGTTTTAGGAGCTTCTGAAAGCAATAGTTGGACTTCTAAAGAAAGTTGGTGGTGAAACGAAGAAATCCAAAAGTTAATTAAGGCAAAAAGAATTTTCTATAAAGAGTAGCAAAAGTGTAAAAATGAGAAGGAGTTTGAGAGATATAAACTAGCAAAGAAAAAAACTATGAAAGCAGTAAGTAAAGATAAATATCAGATATGATTATTCGTAAGTGAGGTTAGGCACTAAGGAGAGAAATATATCTATATACTTGCTAAGAGTAGAAACCTAGGATATTGCACGAGACAAATATGACAAATTATTATTATTTTAATATATATGTATGTTTTTTTTTTTTTTTTGAAAATCACACGCACACACACAATTGGGGGGCTCGAACCTTGCCGGCCCCTCCGGGTGTCCGCTCTAATACCACTAGGCCAGAGAGCTCGGACATATATATGTATGTGTGTGTGTGTTATAGTTATATGAGCTTTTAATTTAATTGGACTATTAAAAAAGTCAACCCAACATGTAAAAGTCCAGACCAATTTGCATGACTAACTCACCGGACAAAGAGAATCAAGAGATTTAAGTTGGAAAATTCTAGTTTTTTCCACCCAACAAATTTAACTTTTTAACTTAAAAATGGTTTTAAGTTACATATTGTGGCTTGGCCCCACCTAATCCATTTTATATATTGGTTACTTTTTGACCTAACTAAAAGAACAACCCTCTCTGATTCCTTCTCCTTCCTCTAGGCTAGGGTTTCTCTTTATCCCTCTGTTTCCATATGTCAGTATCAAGCGGAAGATGGTTGCAGTACGCTCACCGACATAGAGCAATCGTCATAGATGTAAGCCCTTCCACATTTTGTTTATACTGTCCATATTCGACTTGAATTCGTGTCTAACCGTATCTACCCTGAATCTGGCCAAATCCAAGGGAATTTGAACTGAGCTTAGGGGTGTGTCCGTGCAACATAGGACCTAGCTAATATTACATTTATAAAGAGTGAATACTATGAAGTACTAGTAAGAGAAAATGGTATTAAGAAGAGTTGGTGGAGTTATCGTCACAAGTTAATGTTGGGTTTATAGCCTTTTGTTTTGATTTTTAGTCCCACATCGGCTAGAAAGGAATGTGTATCTCCATATATATGAGTCTTTACTCTTTATGGAGATGCACATGTAGTGCACATGGGTGTGTGCCATGTGGGATTAATTATTAATGGTATAAAGGCTTAATCAACAATTAATAAGCTGTAAACTTTTTGCTCTTGGGAAATTTATTTCCATAGGAGCTAAGTCCCGTTGGGGCTTAGCGACTCGGACTCGGGCTCGGACTCGGGCTCGGGCTCAAGGGCTCATGAGGCGTAATAGTGCGCAGCGTACGCAGCGTACGCAGCGTACGCAGTGTGCGTAGAGTGCGTATGGCTAGCTGCATATTAGAGCGGGAACGGTTGCAGCAGTTGCTGCATGTTCAGGAGTGGTTCTGCCACTACCCTGAAGTGCAGGCAACTGCTTGGCAACCGCCCCGTGGGCTATATATGCAGGTTCTCTCCTCTCTCTCAGTTGGCAGAAGTAATCAGAATTCCAGAGAGAAAACTCTAAGTGTTCTTTAACACAACAGAGTAGTGAGCGTGTTGTTTAACACAAACACTAGTACTTTTTAGTACGCGTGAGTTCTGTTACTTCAAACAGAGAGAGAAGATTACCATTGCTAGAGGAGTTCGCCGTCTTCCGAGGAGTCAGAAGAGCAGGAGTGTTCCAAGGTTTTCCGTCAACCTTGCTGGTTCCTGGAAGCTGTTCGCAGAGGGCGAATAAAGCTTTGAGCAACGGTGATAATTCACCCCAGCAATACCATCTCTCGCCTGTCATCCTTCTGTTGCCTTTAGCAGTTCTGTCAGTATCTTCTTTTTAGAAGGCACTACTGCCAGTTTGCTACGATCACGAAAATCTCTTTAGATTATTCGTGCATTACGATATCTTTTTAGATTTCGTAATTTGCAGAATCCTTCTGGATCTCTGTTGCAAAACCTTCTTTAAGGAGTTGCATTAGAAACGTTGTCTTTACAACTGTTTCATTTTCTCAGTTTTCTATCGAAAAATTGTGCCCCGGCGTTCCCGGCAACAACAATCTCAAAGCTTTATTGCTACGATGGAAAACATTAATGCTTCACTCCTCAATACTGACTTCTGTAAGTTAGAAAAGTTTGATGGAGAGCATTATCAAGTCTGGAAGAGGAAGGTTTATCTCACTCTTTAACTCAGAGACGTTGATCACGTGCTGCTTGAAGAGGAACCTACTGTTCCAGATACTGGGTCTGCTGCTGCAATATCTGCGGCTACTAAACTTCAGGCCAAGTGGAGAAGAGAAAATAGCATTTGCAGGCTCCTTATCCTGAATGCTATGGAGGATTCCCTTGCAGAATCCTATTCTAAGAAGAATATCGCTAGAGACATATGGGAGTCTCTAGAAAAACTCTACGAAGAAGACAAGAACCGCAGTAAAATATTTGTGGTTGAAAAATATCACAAGTGGTTCTTTGAGGACGAAAAGTCTATGCTGCCGCAGGTGAAGGAGTTCCTGAAACTGCGACAGAAGTTGGAAGACGAGGCGATGCCCCTCCCCGACAAGTTTGTTGTTGGAGAAATTGTCTCAAAGCTCCCCGCTGGGTGGAGCAAGTTCTATGCAAACATACATAGGAAGAAGTTTGAGATCACCCTTGAAGATCTCCTACAGGAAATCTATGTTGAAGACCAGATGCGGGCTCAACTGAAGGTGGACATACTGTCCAAGCAATTGGCTAACGCCAATCTGGTTCAGACCAAGGGACCAAAGGGAAAGCAGGCGGCTTTCCACAGCAAGAAGAAGAACCCTGACAATCTAAAAGTCAAGGGAACTTCTATCAAGAAAAAGAAGCCAAAGTCAGAAATATCTTGCTTCAAGTGTGGCAAGAAGGGCCACTTTAAGAATGAGTGTAAAGAAAAGACCAAGCAATCAGAGCAAGGAGAGCCTAGTAAGGTATCTATGATCACTGACGTAGTTGCTATGATTGCACAGGTTGATGCAGTAAGGACTGACTCTGACTGGTGGGTAGACACTGGAGCCTCCTGCCATGTATGCTCCAGTAAGGAGTGGTTCACCACCTATACACCTACTTCTGAAGTGGTTATGATGGCGAACCAGGCACAAGCTGAAGTGCTCGGGATCGGGACGGTGGTGTTGAAGCTGACTTCGGGTAAGTCTCTGACGCTTCAAGGCGTGAAGCACGTTCCTGCTATCGCCAAGAACCTGATCTCGGGAGGCCTACTCTGCAATGCAGGCCTCAGGATGGACATCAATGCTGGCCAGATGGTGATGTCTATTAAGGGAACATATTTCGAGAAAGCTTTTTATACCGAAGGAATGTTCAAGATTCAGCTTGTAAATCAGTCCAATGTAATTAATATTATTAATGAAGTCACTCATTCTGCTTATACTCTTGAGTTGTGGCATAATAGGCTAGGACATGTTCATTGTAAACGAATTAACAGAATGTCTAGTCTAGGACTTATCTCCAAATGTGGGGGTAAGGTAGAGAAATGTGAAGTTTGTGCTCAAACAAAGATCACAAGGAAACCTTTTCCTCGGGTTAATCGAAGTAGATCTTCTGGAGTTGGTTCACTCCGATATCTGTGACTTCAAACAGTTCTCTACAAAGGCCGGGATGAAGTATTTCATAACCTTCATCGATGACTTCTCAAAGTATGCGTTCGTCTACTTGCTGAAGGCTAAAGATGAAGCATTCGAGAAGTTCAAGGAGTTCAGAGCTGAAGCTGAGCGACAGACTGGACAATAACTCAAAAGGATAAGAAGTGATCGAGGTGGGGAGTACAGGTCTCATGAATTCGCATCGTTCTGTAAGAAACATGGAATTGTCAATGAGACTACGGGTCCGTACTCTCCTCAATCAAACGGCGTAGCTGAGAGGAAGAACAGAACGTTGACAGAAATGATAAATTCAATGTTGTTGACTGCTGGCCTTCCTAAGTGCTACTGGGGAGAAGCTGCATTGACGGCCACTTTTATTCTAAATAGAGTGCCTCATGCAACTTCTGATATTACTCCTCATGAACTCTGGTTCAAAGTCAGACCTAACTTGAATGTTATTCGAGTGTGGGGGTGTCTGGCATATGTCAAGCTTCTAGATCTGAAGATTTAGAAGCTTGGGACAAGGACTACAAAGACGATCTTCATGGGGTATGCCGAGAAGAGTGATGCTCGAAGATTTTTTGATATTGAGTCAAATCATATCATTGAATCTCGCGATGCAGAATATTTTGAAGACAAGTTTGCAAGGCACAAGAATATTGTTCTTCCGGATGTTCCGGAGAATAATGAGGGTGCACAAGAGACTGAAGTCTTCAATGAAGATGTGGTCCAAGAAGATGTTGTTGTTGATACAACGATTGAACCAGAACAAGCTGAGCCGTCAGCTAAGCGTGTGAGGAGGCCGAAGGACTTCGGAAGTGACTTTGTCACCTATCATGTGGAAGCAGATCCACTTACCTATGATGAGACGATGAAGACCAGAGACGCGGTTTTCTGGAAGGAGGCGATTGACAATGAGATTAATTCCATCACCTGAAATAACACTTGGGTGTTGGTTGATCTTCCTGAAGGAGCGAAACCCATCGGATGCAAATGAATCTTCAAAAAGAAGATGAAAGCAGACGGAACTATTGACAAGTTCAAGGCTAGGTTGGTAGCCAAGGGGTTTTCTCAGAAGCAGGGGATTGACTACTTTGACACATATGCTCCAGTAGCCCGGATGACCACCATCAGAATGTTGATTGCTCTCGCAGCAATAAATAAGATGGTGATACATCAGATGGATGTGAATACGGCTTTCCTAAATGGCGAGCTGACCGAAGAGATTTACATACAACAACCAGAGGGATTTGTCATCAGAGGTCTTGAAGACAAAGTCTGCAAGTTGGTGAAATCCTTGTACGGTCTTAAACAGGCTCCCAAGATGTGGCATGAGAAATTTGACAAAGTTATAAGGTCAAATGGCTACATGGTCAGCGATACGGACAAGTGTGTTTACACGAAGTTCGCTGATGGAAGAGGTGTGATCATTTGTCTGTACGTGGATGACATGCTTATCCTAGGTACGGATATTAGATGTGTCACGGAGACAAAGAAATTCATCTCAAGCAAGTTCAGTATGAAGGACTTGGGAGAAGCTGATGTGATCTTAGGGATCAAGATCATCCGGACAGATACTGGACTAGCGCTGTCACAGTCTCATTATATTGAGAAAATGATCACTCGTTATGGGTATCGGGATCTTCCAGGGATCGATACGCCGTACAGGTGTGATCTGAAGCTGGAGCCTAATTCAGGGGAAAGCGTCAGGCAGCTGGAGTATGCAAGCGTAATCGGGAGTTTGATGTATGCTACTACTGCCACAAGGCCTGACATAGCTTTCGTCGTAGGAATGCTGAGTCGTTTTACGAGCAATCCAGGTGTTGAACACTGGAAAGCTGTGGAACGGGTTATGAGATATCTCAAGAAGACTCAGACATATGCACTGTACTACAGCGGAGATCCGTCGGTAGTGGAAGGCTTCAGTGATGCCAGTTGGTGCTCAGAGGTGGAGAGCGAGAGGTCCACAGGTGGATACATTTTTACAATGGGTGGAGCTGCTATATCGTGGAAGTCGAAGAAGTAGACTATGCTCTCGCGGTCATCCATGGAATCTGAGTTCTTTGCACTTGATACCACAGCCGAGGAAGCAGAATGGCTTCGGAAGCTCATGTATGATCTTCTAGTGGTTGGGGCGCAAATACCGGCGATACCGATATACTGCGACAACCAGACGACTGCGGCGGTGGCATCAAATGACCTCTTCAACGGGAAGAAGAGGACTGTGCGGTTGAAGCACAGGGCAGTACACGATCTTATCAAGAGAGGTGTTATTGCAGTAATTGATGTTCGGAGTCAGGAGAACCTGGCGGATCCGTTCACCAAGGGCCTCAAGCACCAGCTGGTCGATGACACAGCTTGTAAAATGGGCTTGAAGGCATTCTGATATTGTATTATTGTATTCCTACCATAAAGTTTTATGCTATTAGTTCAAAGATTTATCTACTAGGCATCTAGCTTTTGGTTCAAGGGAGGACCACTAATCGGAAGAATATCAGGAACGGTGGGTACATGTTCTATTGGGCATGGAGAGGTTACGGACCTATAACCACTGTTGTCTACTGTTGTTTTCTGCGGAAAACAGGTCCTGTGGAAGGTTGGCTTAAATGCCTTAATGAGTTCTCAGACATTTGGAATGTCTGGTATGCTTTACAGGAAGCATGGTAGCACAGCACTACAAGGAGTGTGACTCCATGCTATGTGTGGCGGTGACTCCACCATAAGGTTCTCGAAGGAGGTAAAGCCTCGGCTATGTTAGCCAAGTCACAGCGGCATAGCACCGCAAATAGGCAGTTGGCCTAATGCTGTATATTGAATTAAAGAGGGATGTAGTCAGCACTACAAAGAGGAGGTGTTCCTCATGTTACGGGTGGCACGACACCACAATGAGGTAAACTCGGCTAGGGATAAAGCCTCGGCCTTGCAAGCCATGTCGTAGAGGCGTAACACCGCACAGAAGCGTAAGGCTTCATGCTGGGTAGTTTGGCACTACAAAGGGGCTAGACCTCATGCTACGGGTAGTATGAAACTACGATGAGGTTCCCGGTGATTCGGGGTAAGGTCCTCTGCTTAAGGCCATGTCATAGCGGCGTAGCACCGCAAAGGAAGCGTTGGACGCTTCATGCCATGTCTCTTTAATAAAGAACTCACCTATAGTGTATGGACAAAGAAATATCAGGCCGTCTCTTGAGGGTAAACTTGTAGACACCCAATATTATACACTGAAACCAGGCTGGCACACGGCCTTAAATGTGCAGCCAGAAGCACATGTAACTACATTATGTGAGTGGAAAGAATTTCAGCTATGATGCAGAATTCAAGGCTTAGTCCATTCTTGTATTATAGTTTGATTTTTGACTCACGTGGGAAGATTCAAGTCTTAAGTGGCATTTATCCTAAAAGCATAATGGACAGTTACTGTGGGGAACACTCGTACTCATATATATAGAGATATGTGGGGGATTATTGGGTTTATAGCCTTTTGGTTTGATTTTTAGTCCCATATCGGCTAGAAAGGAATGTGTATCTCCATATATATGAGTCTTTACTCTTTATGGAGATGCACATGTAGTGCACATGGGTGTGTGCCATGTGGGATTAATTATTAATGGTATAAAGGCTTAATCAACAATTAATAAGCTATAAGCTTTTTGCTCTTGGGAAATTTATTTCCATAGGAGCTAAGCCCCGTTGGGGCTTAGCGACTCGGACTCGGACTCGGACTCAGGCTCGGGCTCGAACTCGGGCTCAAGGGCTCATGAGGCGTAATGTGGCATTTTGTTGGCGCACTTTGCACTTAGCACGTCAGCATCGTCGCTAGGCACATAGTGCGCTTAAGTTGCGCTCGTTGCGCGAGCCACTTGCGCGACCACGTTGCGCGGCCCGTTATGCGAGCCCAGTTACGCAACCCAGTACGCAGCCCAGTGCGCGCAGTATGCGCAGCGTACGCAGCGTACGTAGAGTGCGCAGTGTGCGCAGCGTACGCAGCGTACGCAGTGTGCGTATGTGCGTATGGCTGGCTGCATATTAGAGCAGGAACGGTTGCAGCAGTTGCTGCATGTTCAGGAGTGGTTCTGCCACTACCCTGAAGTGTAGGCAACTGCTTGGCAACCACCCCGTGGGCTATATATGCAGGTTCTCTCCTCTCTCTCAGTTGGCAGAAGTAATCAGAATTCCAGAGAGAAAACTCTAAGTGTTCTTTAACACAACAGAGTAGTGAGCGTGTTGTTTAACACAAACACTAGTACTTTTTAGTACGCGTGAGTTCTGTTACTTCAAACAGAGAGAGAAGATTACCATTGCCAGAGGAATTCGCCGTCTTCCGAGGAGTCAGAAGAGCAGGAGTGTTCTAAGGTTTTCCGTCAACCTTGCTGGTTCCTGGAAGCTGTTCGCAGAGGGCGAATAAAGCTTTGAGCAACGGTGATAATTCACCCCAGCAATACCATCTCTCGCCTGTCATCCTTCTGTTGCCTTTAGCAGTTCTGTCAGTATCTTCTTTTTAGAAGGCACTACTGCCAGTTTGCTACGATCACGAAAATCTCTTTCGATTATTCGTGCATTACGATATCTTTTTAGATTTCGTAATTTGCAGAATCCTTCTGGATCTCTGTTGCAAAACCTTCTTTAAGGAGTTGCATTAGAAACGTTGTCTTTACAACTGTTTTATTTTCTCAGTTTTCCATCGAAAAATTGTGCCCCGACGTTCCCGGCAACAACAATCTCAAAGCTTTATTGCTACGATGGAAAATATTAATGCTTCACTCCTCAATACTGACTTCTGTAAGTTAGAAAAGTTTGATGGAGAGCATTATCAAGTCTGGAAGAGGAAGGTTTATCTCACTCTTCAACTCAGAGACGTTGATTACGTGCTGCTTGAAGAGGAACCTACTGTTCCAGATACTGGATCTGCTGCTGCAATATCTGCGGCTACTAAACTTCAGGCCAAGTGGAGAAAAGAAAATAGCATTTGCAGGCTCCTTATCCTAAATGCTATGGAGGATTTCCTTGCAGAATCCTATTCTAAGAAGAATATCGCTAGAGACATATGGGAGTCTCTAAAAAAACTCTATGAAGAAGACAAGAACCGCAGTAAAATATTTGTGGTTGAAAAATATCACAAGTGGTTCTTTGAGGACGAAAAGTCTATGCTGCCGCAGGTGAAGGAGTTCCTGAAACTGCGACAGAAGTTGGAAGACGAGGCGATGCCCCTCCCCGACAAGTTTGTTGTTGGAGGGATTGTCTCAAAGCTCCCCGCTGGGTGGAGCAAGTTCTATGCAAACATGCATAGGAAGAAGTTTGAGATCACCCTTGAAGATCTCCTACAGGAAATCTATGTTGAGGACCAGATGCGGGCTCAACTGAAGGTGGACATACTGTCCAAGCAATTGGCTAATGCCAATCTGGTTCAGACCAAGGAACCAAAGGGAAAGCAGGCAGCTTTCCACAGCAAGAAGAAGAATCCCGACAATCTAAAAGTCAAGGGAACTTCTATCAAGAAAAAGAAGCCAAAGTTAGAAATGCCTTGCTTCAAGTGTGGCAAGAAGGGCCACTTTAAGAATGAGTGTAAAGAAAAGACCAAGCAATCAGAGCAAGGAGAGCCTAGTAAGGTATCTATGATCACTGACGTAGTTGCTATGATTGCACAGGTTGATGCAGTAAGGACTGACTCTGACTGGTGGGTAGACACTGGAGCCTCCTGCCATGTATGCTCCAGTAAGGAGTGGTTCACCACCTATACACCTACTTCTGAAGTGGTTATGATGGCGAACCAGGCACAAGCTGAAGTGCTCGGGATCGGGACGGTGGTGTTGAAGCTGACTTCGGGCAAGTCTCTAACGCTTCAAGGCGTGAAGCACGTTCCTGCTATCGCCAAGAACCTGATCTCGGGAGGCCTACTCTGCAATGCAGGCCTCAGGATGGACATCAATGCTGGCTAGATGGTGATGTCTATCAATGGAACATATTTCGGGAAAGCTTTTTATACCGAAGGAATGTTCAAGATTCAGCTTGTAAATCAGTCCAATGTAATTAATGTTATTAATGAAGTCACTCATTCTGCTTATACTCTTGAGTTGTGGCATAATAGGCTAGGACATGTTCATTGTAAACGAATTAACAGAATGTCTAGTCTAGGATTTATCTCCAAATGTGGGGGTAAGGTAGAGAAATGTGAAGTTTGTGCTCAAACGAAGATCCCAAGGAAACCCTTTCCTCGGGTTAATCGAAGTACAGATCTTCTGGAGTTAGTTCACTCCGATATCTGTGACTTCAAACAGTTCTCTACAAAGGCCGGGATGAAGTATTTCATAACCTTCATCGATAACTTCTCAAAGTATGCGTTCGTCTACTTGCTGAAGGCTAAAGACGAAGCATTCGAGAAGTTCAAGGAGTTCAGAGCTGAAGCTGAGCGACAGACTGGACAACAACTCAAAAGGATAAGAAGTGATCGAGGTGGGGAGTACAGGTCTCATGAATTCACATCGTTCTGTAAGGAACATGGAATTGTCAATGAGACTACGGCTCTGTACTCTCCTCAATCAAACGGAGTAACTGAGAGGAAGAACAGAACGTTGACAGAAATGATAAATTCAATGTTGTTGACTGCTGGCCTTCCTAAGTGCTACTGGGGAGAAGCTGCATTGACGGCCACTTTTATTCTAAATAGAGTGCCTCATGCAACTTCTGATATTACTCCTCATGAACTCTGGTTCAAAGTCAGACCTAACTTGAATGTTATTCGAGTGTGGGGGTGTCTGGCATATGTCAAGCTTCCAGATCTGAAGATTCAGAAGCTTGGGACAAGGACTACAAAGACGATCTTCTTGGGGTATGCCGAGAAGAGTGATGCTCGAAGATTTCTTGATATTGAGTCAAATCATATCATTGAATCTCGCAATGCAGAATATTTTGAAGACAAGTTTGCAAGGCACAAGAATATTATTCTTTCGGATGTTCCGAAGAATAATGAGGGTGCACAAGAGACTGAAGTCTTCAATGAAGATATGGTCCAAGAAGATGTTGTTGTTGATATAACGATTGAACCAGAACAAGCTGAGCCGTCAGCTAAGCGTGTGAGGAGGCCGAAGGACTTCGGAAGTGACTTTGTCACCTATCATGTGGAAGCAGATCCACTTACCTATGATGAGGCGATGAAGACCAGAGACGCGGTTTTCTGGAAGGAGGCGATTGACAATGAGATTGATTCCATCACCTCAAATAACACTTGGGTGTTGGTTGATCTTCCTGAAGGAGCGAAACCCATCGGATGCAAATGGATCTTCAAAAAGAAGATGAAAGTAGACGGAACTATTGACAAGTTCAAGGCTAGGTTGGTAGCCAAGGAGTTTTCTCAGAAGCAGGGGATTGACTACTTTGACACATATACTCCAGTAGTCCGGATGACCACCATCAGAATGTTGATTGCTCTCGCAGCAATAAATAAGATGGTGATACATCAGATGGATGTGAATACGGCTTTCCTAAATGGCGAGCTGACCGAAGAGATTTACATGCAACAACCAGAGGGATTTGTCATCAGAGGTCTTGAAGACAAAGTCTGCAAGTTGGTGAAATCCTTGTACGGTCTTAAACAGGCTCCCAAGATGTGGCATGAGAAATTTGACAAAGTTATAAGGTCAAATGGCTACATGGTCAGCGATACGGACAAGTGTGTTTACACGAAGTTCGCTGATGGAAGAGGTGTGATCGTTTGTCTGTACGTGGACGACATGCTTATCCTAGGTACGGATATTAGATGTGTCACGGAGACAAAGAAATTCATCTCAAGCAAGTTCAGTATGAAGGACTTGGAAAAAGCTGATGTGATCTTAGGGATCAAGATCATCCGGACAGACACTGGACTAGCGCTGTCACAGTCTCATTATATTGAGAAAATGATCACTCGTTATGGGTATCGGGATCTTCCAGGGATCGATACGCCGTACAGGTGTGATCTGAAGCTGAAGCCTAATTCAGGGGAAAGCGTCAGGCAGCTGGAGTATGCAAGCGTAATCGGGAGTTTGATGTATTCTACTACTGCCACAAGGCCTGACATAGCTTTCGCCGTGGGAATGCTGAGTCTTTTTACGAGCAATCCAGGTGTTGAACACTGGAAAGCTGTGGAACGGGTTATGAGATATCTCAAGAAGACTCAGACATATGCACTGTACTACAGCGAAGATCCGTCGGTAGTGGAAGGCTTCAGTGATGCCAGTTGGTGCTCAGAGGTGGAGAGCGAGAGGTCCACAGGTGGATACATTTTCACAATGGTTGGAGCTGCTATATCGTAGAAGTCGAAGAAGCAGACTATGCTCTCGCGGTCATCCATGGAATCTGAGTTCTTTGCACTTGATACCGCAGCCGAGGAAGCAGAATGGCTTCGGGAGCTCATGTATGATCTTCCAGTGGTTGGGGCGCAAATACCGGCGATACCGATATACTACGACAACCAGGCGACTGCGGCGGTGGCATCAAATGACCTCTTCAACGGGAAGAAGAGGACTGTGCGGTTGAAGCACAGGGCAGTACACGATCTTATCAAGAGAGGTGTTATTGCAGTAATTGATGTTCGGAGTCAGGAGAACCTGGCGGATCCGTTCACCAAGGGCCTCAAGCACCAGCTGGTCGATGACACAGCTTGTAAAATGGGCTTGAAGGCATTCTGATATTGTATTATTGTATTCCTACCATAAAGTTTTATGCTATTAGTTCAAAGATTTATCTACTAGGCATCTAGCTTTTGGTTCAAGGGAGGACCACTAATCGGAAGAATATCAGGAACGGTGGGTACATATTCTATTGGGCATGGAGAGATTACGGACCTATAACCACTGTTGTATACTGTTATTTTCTGCAGAAAACAGGTCCTGTGGGAGGTTGGCTTAAATGCTTTAATGAGGTCTCAGGCATTTGGAATGTCTGGTATGCTTTACAGGAAGCATGGTAGCACAGCACTACAAGGAGTGTGACTCCATGCTATGTGTGTCGGTGACTCCACCATGATGTTCTCGAAGGAGGTAAAGCCTCGGCTATGTTAGCCAAGTCACAGCGACATAGCACCGCAAATAGGCAGTTGGCCTAATGCTGTATATTGAATTAAAGAGGGATGTAGTCAGCACTACAAAGAGGAGGTGTTCCTCATGTTACGGGTGGCACGACACCACAATGAGGTAAACCCGGCTAGAGATAAAGCCTCGGCCTTGCAAGCCATGTCGTAGCGGCGTAACACCGCACAGAAGCGTAAGGCTTCATGATGGGTAGTTTGGCACTACAAAGGGGCTAGACCTCATGCTACGGGTAGTATGACACTACGATGAGGTTCCCGGTGATTCGGGATAAGGTCCTCGGCTTAAGGCCATGTCATAGCGGCGTAGCACCGCAAAGGAAGCGTTGGACGCTTCATGCCATGTCTCTTCAATAAAGAACTCACCTATAATGTATGGACAAAGAGATATCAGGCCGTCTCTTGAGGGTAAACTTGTAGACACCCAATATTATACACTGAAACCAGGCTGGCACACGGCCTTAAATGTGCAGCCAGAAGCACATGTAACTACATTATGTGAGTGGAAAGAATTTCAGCTATGATGCAGAATTCAAGGCTTAGTCCATTCTTGTATTATAGTTTGATTTTTGACTCACGTGGGAAGATTCAAGTCTTAAGTGGCATCTATCCTAAAAGCATAATGAACAGTTACTGTGGGGAACACTCGTACTCATATATATAGAGATATGTGGGGGATTGTTGGGTTTATAGCCTTTTGTTTTGATTTTTAGTCCCACATCGACTAGAAAGGAATGTATATCTCCATATATATGAGTCTTTACTCTTTATGGAGATGCACATGTAGTGCACATGGGTGTGTGCCATGTGGGATTAATTATTAATGGTATAAAGGCTTAATCAACAATTAATAAGCTGTAAGCTTTTTGCTCTTGGGAAATTTATTTCCATAGGAGCTAAGCCCCGTTGGGGCTTAGCGACTCGGACTCGGACTCGGGCTCGGGCTCGGACTCGGGCTCAAGGGCTCATGAGGCGTAATGTGGCATTTTGTTGGCGCACTTTGCACTTAGCACGTCAGCATCGTCGCTAGGCGCATAGTGCGCTTAAGTTGCGCTCGTTGCGCGAGCCACTTGCGTGACCACGTTGCGCGGCCCGTTACGCGAGCCCAGTTACGCAGCCCAGTACGCAGCCCAGTGCGCGCAGTGTGCGCAGCGTACGCAGCGTACGTAGAGTGCGCAGTGTGCGCAGCGTACGCAGCGTACGCAGTGTGCGTAGAGTGCGTATGTGCGTATGGTTGACTGCATATTAGAGCGAAAACGGTTGCAGCAGTTGCTGCATGTTCAGGAGTGGTTCTGCCACTACCCTGAAGTGCAGGCAACTGCTTGGCAACCGCCCCGTGGGCTATATATGCAGGTTCTCTCCTCTCTCTCAGTTGGTAGAAGTAATCAGAATTCCAGAGAGAAAACTCTAAGTGTTCTTTAACACAACAGAGTAGTGAGCGTGTTGTTTAACACAAACACTAGTACTTTTTAGTACGCGTGAGTTCTGTTACTTCAAACAGAGAGAGAAGATTACCATTGCCAGAGGAGTTCGCCGTCTTCCGAGGAGTCAGAAGAGCAGGAGTGTTCCAAGGTTTTCCGTCAACCTTGCTGGTTCCTGGAAGCTGTTCGCAGAGGGCGAATAAAGCTTTGAGCAACGGTGATAATTCACCCCAGCAATACCATCTCTCGCCTGTCATCCTTCTGTTGCCTTTAGCAGTTCTGTCAGTATCTTCTTTTTAGAAGGCACTACTGCCAGTTTGCTACGATCACGAAAATCTCTTTAGATTATTCGTGCATTACGATATCTTTTTAGATTTCGTAATTTGCAGAATCCTTCTGGATCTCTGTTGCAAAACCTTCTTTAAGGAGTTGCATTAGAAACGTTGTCTTTACAACTGTTTCATTTTCTCAGTTTTCCATCGAAAAATTGTGTCCCGGCGTTCCCGGCAACAACAGTTAATTAATGAGAGCAACATAGAAGGATTTAATTTAGATAAAAGTTACTTTGCGATAACTCAAATAGCTATTTTTGTAAAATTAGAATTTCTGGAATCAAGGATATTTTAAAGAAAATGAAAACTGGAAAAGTGGTAAGACCAGATGATATTCCAATTAAGGTTTCGAAATAATTGATATGGCTTACTGATTTATTCAACAAAATTCTAAGGACTAAGAAAAGAAAAGACTCGAAGAACAGAAAACCATAATATAGTACCCATATAATAAAATAAGGAAGATATACAAAGTTGTAACTTGTAACAACTATCGAGAAATTAAGCTTATGAGTCATATCGTGAACCTATGAGAGAGTAATTGAGCAAATATTAAGAAAAGAAACTAGGTTTTCAAAATCGTTTTAATTTTACGGAAGCTATTTACTTATTTAGAAGTTCCATGAAAATATTTAGAGATAAAAAATAATTGACATATGGTTTTTATTGACCGAGAGAAGCTTATGATAGAGTTTTCTAAGGAGTAAATGTGGCGGACTTTCGAGAAGAAACGAGTTCCTAGTAGCCATATATATTGTGACTATTAAAGACATGCAGATGGAGTCATGGCGATTGTGTGGGTCATTGGAGGAGATTATAAAGCATTTTCTGTTCCCGTTGGCTTATATCAATGATCAATATTTAGTCTATACATTTTTGCTCTAGTTATGATGAGATTATTAGGTATATTCAAGAGGAGGTTACACGGTGTATGATATTTGCTTATGATGTTGTGTAGGAAGATGAGAGTAGGGAAAATTAGATGCTAAAATTCATGTGTGAAGAAAAAATTTGAAATCTTAAGGGATTTAAAATTAGGACAAAGACAAAGTATGCGAAATGTAACTTCAACGAAAAGGCGAACTGAAAAAAAGTGGAATACATATAAATGGACAAGTGATACCTATGATTGATTATTTTGGTATTAAGATCAATCATTCATCAGGGCACAGAGATTGAGAACGATGCAATGTATAAAATTAAAACAATATGATTTAAATGAAAGTGCCTTTCTACTTTCTAGAGTATTTTGTGATCATATTATATCTTTGAAGTTAAAAGAAAAATTCTATAAGAGGAGTAAAAGTTAGCCATGCTTTATGGATTGTCTTTGGGCAATCAAGAACATGTCATGAAAATTAGTGTAGCATAAATGAGAATGTTAAGATGGATGAATAACAAGACATTGAAAGACATGAAAAGATATGAGCATATTCCAGAGAAGTTAGATGTGACACCAATTTGGACATGTGCAGGGTAGATAAATAGATGATCACAAGTAAGGAGCCATAAGATTATATATAAAGGAGCTACTGGGACTAGAGGTAGGTCTAAGTGAGTGAACTTGGATTAAGGTTTTAAAGAATGATATGCTTTTTGCTAGCGTTATAGCAGACATGCCCCTTGCCAAAGCTAAACTATATGTAAGAATAGCCGACCCCGAATATTTGGGATAAAGGTTTTATTGTTGTATGTCAAATGTATGAATTTGCAACTTTCCTAAATTAGGTGGGAAAGTTAAAATGCTTCAATAAATTAGATAGAAAAGGTGGAGTAAAATAAAATAGGCTTCAATAGTGCATTTACTTTCCTGAAAAAGTGATATCCTAAAGTCATTTTCAGATTTTTACGAAATAAAGAAGAGATGATTTTCAGGAAAGTATTTTGTTGGCTGTGGTCTCTAATTTTTTTCTGCCACAGATATCATAGAAACAACCGAATACTATTCTACAAAACCCAATAAGAGGCTTTGCAGACATGTGTTTGATATCACTTGCGAACAAAACAGTCCCAAGTGTCTCCAAATTTCTTCTTTCTCAACATTTAGTAACCCAATTTTGCCTTTCCTTCTGATGTTTTGTTCTCTCCAACAGTTTTTAGGCTGTTACTTGCTACCATTACATTCTAGTTATTTTTATGATGGTTTTTTACATTGGTTGTGAGCATACCTCAATGTTTGTATTGGAGTCACTTGCATTACCATGGTTTTTTACACTTGTTGGTTCTAGTTTCGTCCACTGATATTGTATTTATAGTCCTATAGGTTGACCATGTCATCCTGCAATTTGACTTGGTTTTAAGTTTGTATCTGCACAATTATTTAAGAAGAATATATTGTTATTATTATGCTATTGCATTTTGTAAGCTTCTTTTTTTGGTTGTTGGCAGATGAGAAAGCCCATTATGTTGCAAGGGATCCCATTAAAGCATTTAAGAAGTACATCCTCGAAAATAATCTTGCTACTGAATCGGAGCTCAAGGCTATTGAGAAGGAGATTGATGCCGTAGTTGAAGAAGCTGTGGAGTTCGCAGATGCAAGCCCTCCTCCACCTCGGAGCCAATTGCTGGAGAATGTATTTGCAGATCCAAAAGGTTTTGGAATTGGCCCTGACGGCAAGTACAGGTGTGAGGACCCTAAGTTTACCCAAGGAACTGCACAGGTCTAAGGATACAAAAGCTTCATTGCATCCATAGTTCACAGTATCGACCGATACTGATATGATCCGGCCGATACCGATACGGTCTGGCATATGTAGAAAGAAATAATTGATGATTTTATTATTCAAGAGGGAGTACATATATATAGGAGGAGGTAAGCCTCCTCCATATTTCTATCCGATGTGAGACTAAATAAGTCCTCATAACTCAACACTCCCCCTCAAGATGGACGACAGATATCAGTCATCCCCATTTTGTTACAAAAGATATCAAACTCTCTAGGACTTAAACCTTTAGTTAGACAGTCAGCTAACTGCTCTCCTGATTTCACATAGTTCAAAGTCAAAAATCCTTTATTCAGCTGCTCCTTGATGAAGAACCGATCAATCTCTACATGTTTGGTGTGATCATGTTGAACTGGATTGTTTGCAATAGTAATTGCTGATTTATTGTCACACTAAAGTTGCAGAGAGTCTCCTCTAAATAATCGCATCTCAGACAACAAGTTCTTCACCAACATCATCTCGCACAGACTAACTGCCACAGTTTTGTACTTGGCCTTAGCTGTAGACCTAGCAACTACATCTTGCTTCTTGCTATGCCAAGATACAAGATTGCCTCCAATAAAACAACAATAACCTGTAGAGGACCTGCGATCATCCATACAACCCACACAATCGGCATCATAGTAGCCTTCAACTCTCAGATGTTCCGAACTTTTGAACCATAACCCCTTTTCCTGGACTTCCTTTAACATACCTGAGAATACTATGAACTGCCCCCTATATGCTGCTCTCTGGGATCATGCATATATCTACTCACCACACTCACGACATGAGTAATATCAGGAATCGTGTGGCATAGATATATAAGTCGACCAACTAATCTTTGATATTTCTCCTTACTCACCGAATCACCACCCTCGGCACACAACTTGTGATTTTGCTCGATAAGAGTAGAAGCAACCCTGCAACCCAGCATCCCTAGCTTAAAAGAAGGTCCAGAGCATACTTTCGCTAAGAAAGTACTATACCCTTTCATGACCTTGTAATTTCAATTCCAAGGAAGCAACCCTGCAACCCAGCATCCCTAGCTTAAAAGAAGGTCCAGAGCATACTTTCGCTAAGAAAGTACTATACCCTTTCATGACCTTGTAATTTCAATTCCAAGGAAGTACTTCAACTGTCCCAGATCCTTGGCTTCGAATTCCTCTCCTAGTCTTTTCTTCATCCATATTATCTCTTCGGTATCGTCTCCAGTAATTACAATATCATCCACATAGACTGCAAGAACAATGATACGAGTCTTGGAGTGCCTGTTAAACACAATATGATCTCCATTGCACTGCCTATACCCCATACCACAGACTACAAGCTTGAATCTATCAAACCATGCTATTGGAGACTGCTTTTAGCCCATACAAAGGCTTTTTCAATTTTCATACCTTCCCAGTTGCTTGTGAAGCATCAAAGTCTGGTGGAATCTCCATATACATCTCCTTCTGGAGATCCCCATGCAAAAAGGCGTTCTTGACATCTAGCTGATGTAGTTGCCAATTAAAGTTGGCAGCACATGACACCATCACTCATACCGTGCTCATCTTTGCTACTGGAGCAAAGATCTCGTCATAGTCGATACCATAAGTTTGGTTGTAGACTTTAGCAACCAATCTGGCCTTGTACCTCTCAATCTTGCCCTCTGGAGTCTGCTTAATAGTATAAACTCATTTATATACAACAAAACGCTTTCCAGCTGGCAGTGTACCAGCTCTCATGTGTCATTTTTTCCAAGGCATAAAGTTTCTCCTGCATGGCACTCAACCACCTAGGATCTTGCTTAGCTACCTGCCAGTTGTTAGATACAAACACTGAATGCAATGATGCAAGGAAGGACTTATATGCAGGTAGAATAGATTCATTTGAAATGTAATATGCAATGTCAGTATCCCAACTGTCAAATTTAGCTGAAGGTTTTCCAATATTGATTCTAGAAGTTCTACGAAGTAAGACATGAGTATTAGAAGTATCAGGGGAGGAATTATTACCAGGTGACTCAGGTGGAAGGGTTGAAGAAGGACCTGGAGAAGAGAGACTTGGGATATTAGCATTTGTTAGTACTAGCATAGACATAGGAGGAGCCGGCTCATGCTGTTCATGCTGAGGCGGCTCTTGCTGCTCATGCTGCTTCTGGTGCTCATGCTCCCCAAGCTCCCCCTGACTGTCTGTTCCATTTGGATGTCGGCTTCCTTCTGAGACACCACTATTCCTTGGTGACTCAAAAGAACATGGAATCATACCAACACAATATCATTCTCATTATTCTCCAACTCTCTACTAGCATCAGTAGAGCCATCATTGAACAATAAACTCAACTCTGTCTTCTCTCCATAAAATGGTTCAAACGCCTGGAAGGTCACGTCCATACTGACAAACAGCCTTCTTTCAGTAGGACACTAACACTTGTCCCTTCTGACTTGATGAGTAGCCCACAAAAATATATTTAACTGCTTGTGGATCTAGCTTACTCACAGACGGTCTATGATCTCTTATGAAACATGTGCATCCTGACACTCTGGGCGGAACACGAAAAATATTCGAGCCCAAGAGCATCTCACATGGTGTCTTCATCCCTAATACTATTGATGGCATCCTGTTGATTAGATAAGCTGTTGTCATAACAGCCTCACTCCATAAGAGCTTAAGCACATACACCGTCAGCATCAATAAACGTGCTACTTTTAGGGACTGGAGTGCCCCTCGGGAGTATATCATGATACATCGGATGTCAGTATTATTATTGCTTCTTCTCTTTCACTCTTAATCTTAAAATTGTCTATTAACAATCGTTTAGTGCTTGATTAGATTGCTTGACCCTATTCACCTCCCTCTAGAGATTTACAGAGGAGTCCCACAACAGAAGCTCCGTTCATCAATATGCTCGACATCCAGACCAATAACCAAGAACCTAAATAAACATCTTCATTAGCATACCTGTGCAGTATCTACCTGTACAATCATGATAGTAAGAATAATGAGCCATGTGTATATAATCTAAATTCAAGCACATGAAATTTTACTTGAAATTTTACCTATTGGTAGATATATATGTAGCCAAATCTTTGGAGAGTGCATACAACTGTCCTGTTGCGTGCCTGAAATATTTATTTTCCTCGGGAAAAGCTGACCAAAGCCCATGTCCAATCCATTTCCATCTGCGGTTTACATAGCCCGGTCCACCGAAACACCTAAATCCTTCCCTCATTTTGGTTTCTTACGTTTTTAACACTATGTCCAGATCAAACACCATATTTCACATATTTGAAAATGAGATATTGCAGCTATACAAATACAGATTTCAGACCAATACATTCTTTCTTCTTCTTCTTCTACTAATCTATGTATATAGAATGATTTGTTCGCCATCGAAAATGCGACAAGGTCTTTTTGATTGATAAACCTTGGTACTTCAATTACAAACAGAACAGTATACAATGTAGAACTTAGACGTAGTCCTAGGAGTACACTTTTATTTTTATCTAGAAACCGTATCGGTGGAGTGAGTGGTAATGTGTTGACCGTTGACGATCTGACGACGATCTTGGATCCTGTGAAGGTCTGGGCTGCTCTGAATGCCGGAGCGTTTGGAAAAGAAGTAAATGTTACGTGTCTCTTCTCGTCTCTTTAGGTAGATATGATAATCTATCCGTCTGTCTGTGTATGTGTGGATGAAGGAATGATCCCTCTATTTATAGGCAACAGACTGGTCTGCTCATGTGCGCATATGTAGGATACGCCTGTATGTGGGAACGCTACATTGCTGATGTTGTGAGACGCATGGACGATGCACCCCGAGTTGAAGTCAAATCTCTTGAACTGCACTGTTGGACTGTGACAGAGTTGACACGTGGCAGTTGTAAAGATTCGACTGTTGCTGAGATCTTTTGTGGTTAGCACCCATTTGTATGCAGAACTGAGTCAAAAGACACATGGTGCATGTCTTTGCCTCAAAGATCTCAAATTTTTTTGGGAGGTGAATGATCTTTCAGGATGTGCCTAGGATCTGGAACAAGGGGGCGACTCGATCTATGAGTTTTAGTGGTCACAGACAAGTCTGGGCGCATGGCTTCTGAGATGCATGCAGAGCTTTGGGCACATGGCTGTGGAAGCGCATGCAGAGACTTGGCTTCTGTCTTTTGGGGTCAGGAGTAAGTCGGGGGCGCATGACTTTTGAGGCGCATGTAAATTGCTAGGCGAATGGCTGTGGAGGTGCATGCAAGTGATCGGTCGGCCACTTGGCAAGGACAGTTGTAGCCGACAAAATGTAATGATGAAGACGACGTTTGTGGCTCTTCATTTTCTGCAAAAAGCTGTCAACTGTTCAGTCTTCGAAAAGCGTGCTACCGACTCTGTCACATAGCATTAAATGCTTGATGGCTGATGAGTTAAAGTGGGTGCATCAGTTTGTGCCCCACTAGGCGCATGCGTCTATGTCCCATTGGGCGCATCCGTACGGAGCGCACGGTGCTGACGGCGCATCTGCCACATGGCGTATCCTTATTAGCCCGTCTGTTGAGTTCTTCGAGACGTTAATGGCTGTTTTGACTTAGTTGAATGCGAAGAGGTAGATTCATCGTCATAATTGCAAATTTATTGCACATAATACGAAGATACTGCCACTTGGCGCATTGACGAGGGTTGCCCCGGCCTATAAATAGCTTTGTGAAGAGTTATGTTTCTCATTTTACTTAGCTTTCCTTCATGGAGACGAACTCGATCGGTCCCCTGCCTTGGCGAGTTGATGATGAACTTCTTCCAAAGACGAAGATGTGCCGAGTTAGTTTTTTCACCATTGGCCCTGTGAAAGTGCCTGTTGTATCCAAATATCGGGATCGTCGTATCCCGACACAGGCTGAAGGTGCCTGTTGCATCCAAAGATCGGAACGATTGTATCCTGATTTTTATTATGCTGGAAGAGCCGCAGGTCGGGGCTATCGTGCCCCAACTTTGTTAGGTTAGAAGAGCCACTCCTCCTGCTAGAGTACCCGCATGCTGACGAGAAAGTGATTTGCTCTGACTATACACGGGGATGCGCATGTCACACCCCAAGTCGATAAACCATTCGTCTCCGGT
This sequence comes from Iris pallida, assembly GCA_029216955.1. Lineage (NCBI taxonomy): Eukaryota > Viridiplantae > Streptophyta > Magnoliopsida > Asparagales > Iridaceae > Iris > Iris pallida. The sequence continues at coordinate 1,710,991 of JANAVB010002395.1, read as the reverse complement.
GTTATTATGCCAAATCGATCGTCCTCGCTAAGACGTGATGCCGTATGAGTTTAGAATTGCACTTGTACAAGGCAAGAACGTTACGTTGATTATTATATTGAAACATCAAGCTAAAACTTCATAAATCACATCAGAATATAAGATGTAGTATAGGAAGATAGAAATATATTTTTCATTCATAGCTTGCAACGAAGTGCAAGTCGTAATTACATTAGATGTCGTTGCGGCTACATTGATTGGAAATAAAAAGAAACATACTCGACAAGCTGCCTGAAATAACACTTGTCGTTCCATATATTCGCCCCTTTATACATAAGCCTTCGATTGAATTGGCTTCAAAATACTTCAGTATAGGAAGAGCTTCAAAACGCCTTTCCGCACTTCAGCTTCAGTTTAGAGCTCCTGCCGCACCTGGAGAATTGGAGGAGGGGGTTAGCACACTTGCTAAGTGGACGAGACAAACCCACTCGTCTAAACCGACTCTGATTGTTAAGGTAGGCATGCTTTAGAGTTTTCTTTCTATTTAGAACTAAATAAATTCAGTTCATAACGATATCCATCTTTGAAGTAATTAAGCATACAGAAAAATATAGCAATTTATCACAGTTCTTACCACGGTCATACTCGTCCCTGCATAAAACACAGATAATATATATTTACTACCTGCATAAGACAATAGGTGAGCATGATCTATCTTATATGTGCGGTCATTGATGTTATGTACCACGAGGGACTTTTATATGGTATTACGACGTGCCTGTCAGCTTGGGTTGCAAGCCCTGCTGCAGGCCCCGCAATGCCTCGCGCTGAAGCACAAATTTGTTTATTCCTCCTAGGTCGATTCGGTTCCGATGCCCTGGATACCGCATCGAGAAAAGTAATTCAACTTGTGCACGAGCTGTCCATGACCATGCCAATGCGTGAACAGTTTAATATGTGCAGACAGATTTGTATAGCGCGGACAGTATTGAACGATATTATCATTTTTTGTCCTACTCATGCAATGAATCATTTTTCCTGAGCCGTACTTCTGACTTAGCATCCCGTAGGCACCAAATTCCTTGAGGCACCGTAAGCCACAATCGATGTTTCATATTATTTTGCAACACGTAAAATAGTCTATCTTTTTACTATAATCTTAAACTTTCTCGTTTTGGTGCGAAACTTATATTTTTAAAGTAAATTACTCTAAATCGATACATTTTTTCTGAGTTCTTGACCTTAGTGGATTGGCATGCATTTAACTTGGCATCGTCGATTTGAATGAGTTCGAGGCAAAGAAATTTCTTTTGCGAGACAGAGTAGAAAAGAAGGGGTCAAATCACCCACCAAGTACTTTGATCGTGCCGACCGTCGAAGCGCTTCGCAATGTTCAAGCTTTAGTTACGCGAGCTCCTGCAATGGCACCAACACTTAGTTAAAATTCCTTCTTTTTTCTTTGCTTCAAAATTCGTAGATTGTATTCAGAAAATGATGCGAAAGCACTTTCATAAAAACCAAGCGACAAAAGCTCCAAGAAAACCATACAGCGGTCCGGTCCCGTCGAAGGGACTCTTATATAGAGCTCACTCACCGAGACACAGCCCGCTACATTTAGGACTTATTCCAACAGAAGTCGTTCCATTAGTTGGATCAATTCTCGCAAAATTCGTCCAAATCGATTTGATCGATGCCGCAAGGTGTTATCGTTTACCAAGCTCAACGATCGAGTCAGATGGCCATCTAAGTTTCTGACCGATCTGACTCGGTGCAAGCATATTATGAAGTCCGTCGCCTATCGAAAGCGGGGCACTACATAATATACCACTAAAAAAAAGTTTCGTCCCGAAACTTAAGAACAAGGGTCTGACCTTAAATTAGGAAAACAACGAAGGGTACTTCTCCTTCATCTCCGCCTCCGTTTTCTACGTTGACTCTTCAACTGAATGGTTCTGCCAAAGCACGCGGACTAAGGACATCGACCGATTTCGAAATACCTTCTTCTTACGGTCCAAAATTTGAACAGGATCCTCCGAGTAAGACAAGTCAGTACGTAGCTCCAACTGATCGAAGCTAACCACGTGACTTGGATCGTGTACGTATTTTCGAAGTTGTGAGACGTGGAAAACATTGTGCACATCAACCAAGGCAGAAGGTAGTACGATCCGATAAGCAACCGTTGCAACTCGTTCGATGATCTCGAAGGGGCCTAAAAATCTCGGGCTCAATTTGCCTTTAACGTCGAACCACATCACACCACGCATGGGCGTTACTTTCAGAAATACGTGGTCCCCGACCAAAAATTCTAGCGGTCGTCAACGAAAAACTGCGTAGCTCTTTTGTCTACTTTGCGCGATACGGAGTCTATCTCGGATCAAGCGGACCTTTTCGACGGCCTGCTCCACCAGTTACGGTCCAAGTACTTGTCGCTCTCCGACTTCGTCCCAGTATATTGGAGAACGACACTTCCTTCCGTAGAGCGCTTCATACGGAGCCATCTGAATGCTCGACTGATAGCTGTTGTTATACGCAAACTCCGCAAGCAGCAAATGCGTATCCCAACTAGTCTTTAGATCGATCACACACAGACACAACATATCCTCTAAGATTTGATTTACCTTCTCCGTATGACCGTCTGTCTGGGGGTGGTACGTAGAACTAAAATTTAGTTTGGTCCCTATCGCCGCTTGCAGGCTCGTCCAAAAATGCGATAGGAATCGCCCGTCTCTGTCCAAATTTATTGAGGTCGGTACCCCGTACAGTCGAACAATCTCGTCAATATAGATTTACACTAACCGATCGACGTTCCATCCTACTTTAAATGCGATGAAGTGAGCCGACTTGGTCAATCTATCAATAATAACCCAAATTGCATCATTCCTCCATGGCGTCTTCGAAAATCCCATAATAAAATCTATCAAGATGTTGTCCCACTTCCACTCGGGAATGGAGAGATTCTGTAGCTCTCCGCCTAGCCTTTGGTGTTCTGTATTCATTTTTTGACACGCCATGTACTGCGATACGAAAGTAGCCACGTCCTTCTTCATGTCTTGCCACCAAAAGTTTGTACGCAAGTCCATGTACATCTTGGTGCTTCCAGGAAGTAACGAGTACTTCGCATAATGTGCCTCCGTCATAATTTCTTTTCTAAGCTCGACAGTTTCAGGAATGCAGAACCTTCCTTTTAGTCGTATCGTCCCGTCTCCGTCTTCCGCAAAGTCAGTCATCTTTTCTTGAAATCAGCTCGCGCATCTTCTTCAGGAATGAATCGTCCTTCTGTGCGGTCTTTATTTTGCTAAGCAGGCTCGACCCTAACTTCAACTGAGCTAGGTGTAGGTGTCGATACTCAATTCCGAGTCCGATACCCATCGCTTCAAGGTTATCTCATTATTTATAGCCAGTGATCCCATAAACATTCTGCTAAGCGCGTCGGCTACAACATTTCCCTTATCCGGTGTATACTTGATCATTAGCTCATAATCTTTTATGAGTTCAAGCCATCGTCGCTGCCTTAAGTTGAGTTCTCGTTGCGTAAACAAGTATTTCAGGCTTTTATGATCTATGTAGATTCTGTAAGTCACACCATAGAGGTAGTGCCGCCATAGTTTCAATGCAAACACGATCGTCGCCAATTCTAGGTCATGCGTTGGATAGTTTTTCTCATGCTGCTTCAACTGTCGTAAAGCATAGGAGATGACTTTATCTTTCTGCACGAGTACGCATCCGAGGTCAGTTCCCGATGCGTTGCTGAATATTTGAAAGCCTTCTGGACCATCTGGAAGTGCAAGGATTGGAGCTGAGATGAGTCGTTGCTTCAACTCTTGAAAGCTGGATTCACAGTCGTCACTCCACTCAAATACTACTCCCTTCTGGGTGAGGCGAGTCAGAGGCGACGCAAGTTTTGAAAAGCTTCGTACGAATCTTCGGTAGTAGTCCGCTAAGCCCAGGATGCTCCGAATATTGCCAGTCGAGGTAGGTCGTTTCCAATCTACCACCGCTTCAATCTTCTTTGGGTCCACCGCGACACCTTCGGCATAGATAACATGCCCGAGAAATGTCACACTGCTCATCCAGAACTCGCATTTACTCCGCTTGGCATATAATTTATTTTCATGCTGAGTCTGCAATACCGTCTTCAAGTGTTCTGCATGCTCTTCTCGATTTATTGAGTAGATAAGGATGTCGTCGATGAACACGACTATAAATTTATCGATTTGGGATTGGAAGACACGGTTCATCAGATCCATGAAAGCGGCTGGGGCATTCGTCAAACCGAACAGCATGACTAGGAATCCATAATGACCATATCGAGTGCAGAAGGCAGACTTTGATACGTCGTCGGACTTGATCTTCAACTGATGATAGCCTGAACGAAGATCGATTTTTGAAAATATGGACGCGCCTTGCAGTTGGTCAAACAAGTCGACGATTTGTGGCAAGGGATACTTATTCCGTACGGTCGCCTTGTTGAGTTTACGATAGTCGATGCATAGCCGCATCAATCCATCATTTTTTTCACAAATAGTACGGGAGCTCCCCACGGAGAGACGCTAGGGCGAATAAATCTGCAGTCTAGCAACTCTTGTAATTGCACCTTCAGTTCCTTCAGTTCTGTTGGACCCATTTGGTAAGGCGCCTTTGATATCGGCCGTGTATTCGGAAAGATGTCGATGCTGAATTCTATTTCTCGATCCGGCGGCATCCCGGGCATCTCATCAGGGAAAATGTCGAGAAAATATGCAACAACATCAGTCTGCATTGTGTCTGGAATATCTTTTTTCGTATCTCAAACTGATGCTAAGTATCCCGCACAGCCGGAACGCAACATACGCCTCACCGAGATTGCTGATCCTATCGATATCATTGCCGTCTTTGAGACCATATCGTACGAATAGGAGAACTTTTCTCTCCAGGAAGACGAAACACGACTCTCTTCTCTGTGCACTCGATTGTTGCATGACAAGCGCCAAACCAATCCGTGTCCAGGATTATGTCGTACTCTTTGATGTCTAGTACGACGGCATCCAAGGATAGATTTCTTTCCCAATACAAATGTGGCCATTCCTATAAATAAAGTTCGCAGGCATATCGACTCCCGTCCGAGTGTTAACGCTAATGTCCATATCTAGTGATTGCATGGTTATTTTATTTTCTTTTACAAAACCAGCAGATATAAAACTATGCGTTGCACCCGAATCGAATAGAACCCGAGCAGGTATATTTTTGTAGAGTAATATACATGTTACAATAGTATCGGACGCAAATACCTCGTCCCGAGTTAATGCATAAACTCGGCCTTGAGCTCCATGGTGTTGATTTTGCGGGTTCACGGGCACCGCATTTGTGCCTTGTAGTGTAGGCACTTTATATTGATTCAGAATTTCCTTGATGGGTGGTGTTGATTCGGAACATTTCTCGGACATTCCGGCTTTGAATGGCCCCTCTCTCCACACCCGTAACATGTTCTGTAGAAACAATCGCTCGGGCGATGCCCATGCTTGCCGCAGGTATTGCAATGTACTCCTGGATACGGATGCCGATTCTCGGATGTGTTTGTACGCTTGTGTACTCCCGATCCTCCAGCGTCATTAGGACGCCTGTTGAAATTGTTGCGGACGACAGGCACGGCCCTTTGCGTCATACGGCCAAAGATCCGCTCGCTATCAAGTGCGGCTTCGTAGGATTCATGATAAGTTCAGCATCGTTGATTCATGACGTCCCTATGCAATTCGTCGTTGAGGCCTTATTGAAAATGATGCACCATTATTCTTTGTTGGGTAGGAAGGCGCCGACAAATTTTATAAGTTTTGAGAAGCTTGCATCATAATCTTCAACAGTCATATTCCCTTGCCTCAACATCATGAACTCATCCTCCTTCTGTCGACGGATGGCGCGAGGAACGTGTTGGCCCAATGATTGTATCATGTTTTTGAATATGATTAATATGTTTAGTTTAGCATTTAATTATCACTAATCTTTATTCTATCACTATAGCATTTCTACTTATACTTATACCTTTGGTGATATATGCCTATTGGCTTACATATTAGTGATATGAGCTTTCTATCTTAAATTTAATCAAGTTGCCAAAATCAAAATTATGTTTTTTATTGTGGTTATTCAATTAAGTCTAATCATTATGATATCACTAACATTTATATTATCACCTTAGCACTTATACTTAAACTCAGCATTGTCCTAATATGCATTAAACTTATCACACTTGCTACTATGTATATTGCTTTGTTCGTCTAACATGTACATGCAGAAAAGCAATAAGCAAGATCAATATGGACATATGCAATGAAGAAATCATGGTGGGCCAAAGACGACGGATCCCACAAGATTTCTCTGAACCACCCGACGACATCTCCGGAGCCACGCACTCGGGGGTTTCGCTGCCCAGTCAGCGGACGAGGTAGAGGGGGTAGCACCCCTCGTCGAGGGTTCGGGGGCGAAGCCCCCGAAAGGTATTCAGTTTTCACAAACTGGATATCTTTGGACAGCTGCCGCCAAGGGAAAAGGCCAACATCTATCAAGGAAAGAAGCCATGCCATACCATCATCATTTCAAGACTCTGAAGAAGCCTGCACCTGCTACAATATATCTGGAGTCTGTAATGAGTCTTAGAAATAATTGTAAACACAAGAAATGGATGGTAAAATCGAAAGCTATGGTAGAAATTAGCCCAGGATCATTTTCGGATGCAAACCGGCATACCGACGGTATACCGGTCTATACCGACGGTATACCGATTTTTGTTTACAGAAAGTTTTCTGTCTACAAAATCGGCGTACCGACGGTATACCGGTTCATACCGACGGTATACCGTTTCAGTAACGTTGAAAGTCCAACGGTCGGATTTCCAGCACTAAATGATCCCAACGGCTATATTTCGAGCCGTTGCAATCCCAGACCGGTATACCGACGGTATGCCGACTCATACCGGCGGTATACCGGTCGCTGTCTGAAAAGTTGCCTTTGAGCTCTTTTCAATGCTTTGGTTATAAATAGCCTTGAACCCCTTTATTCAAGGTTGATGCTTTGAGCCTAAAAATTTCTAAACCACCAAGCCTATCCACAAACAACTCTACAAAGCTTTCATTTGCCATCCACAAATTGTGTTAGAGTTATTGAGTTGAAAAGTGAGATCTTCATCTTATTATATAAGGAGATCAAAACCTATTGTAAAAGGTTGAAGTTGGAGAGTCTTCGTATCCAAACTCTCGGTTGAAGTCGGAGAGGCCTTAGGATTAAAGCTCTCGTGTAGGAAGTTGGCGAGTTCTTCGGATCCAAACTCGTGTGTAACTATTTACTCAAATAGTGGATGAAGGCCGGAGAGAGTTCCGGGACTGGAGTGCCTCTTGGGAGGATACCAGGATATATCGTGTGTCGGTATTGTTATTGCTTCTTCTCTTGCACTTATATTTTTTAATTGCCCATTAGCTTGTGCTAAGTGCTTGATTAGTTAGCTTGACCCTATTCACCCCCCCTCTAGGGTTCCTACAGAACGTACTGCTCAAGAAAGGCTGCCTTGAATATTTCCCAGGAAATCTTGGTGTTGGGATCGGTTTCACAGATTTCATATTTCTTCGCCGCCCACCAGTCGTATGCTCTCAGTTGTTGTTGTAGCGCCGCACAGGCCACCCTCTGGAACCGTTCGATGCAAAGAAGATCAAATAAGTCCTCCATTTCTGCGATCCATCCCACTATCACATCGGGCTCTGCTCGGCCATTGAACTTCGATGGGTTCATCTTACGGAACTCCTTTGCTTTGAACAGAGAAGAAGAGTTTATCATTTGTGGTTGGACTTCTTCCTCGACTTCATCTTAAACATCTTGCCTCTCTTCGGATACCATGACCGTTGCTTTGGTATTTCCCTCCATCTTGCTTACGATCTGCGTTAGGTCGTCTATTTGCTTCTGCTGCGCATCAAATTGGAATTTGATTTGCATCTGAAGCTGTTGCTGCTGCAGCTCCATCAACTGTAGCATTTTCTCTATCGTCATCTCGCTAGGGCCAGTACTCTTTGAACTCGATGTACTATCCACTGTTTGGATTGTTGTGCTAGGATTATTCTTTTTTTTAGTCATTTCTACAAAACAGAGTAAACCCGTTAGTATTTTTTAAAATATCTACGGGCTTACCTGTATGGAACTTTTATTTCATGCAGCATGTCGACAAGCATTCAATCAAGCAATCGCAACGAACATTCCAATAATGAAACATCTTTCAAAAATCCGAGGAAACATAACTAGGTTCTGATACCAATTTGTCACGTCCCGAGTCGACAAACCATTCGTCCCCGGTATTATTATGCCGAATCGATCATCGTCGCTAAGGCGTGATGCTGTACGAGTCTGGAATTGCACTCGTACAAGGCAAAAATATTACATTGATTATTATATTAAAACACCAAGCTAAAACTTCACAAATCACATCAGAATATAAGATGCAGTATAGGAAGATAAAAATATGCTTTTCATTCATAGCTTGCAACGATGTGCAAGTCATAATTACATTGGATGCTGTTGCGGCTATATTGATTGAAAACAAAAAGAAACATACTCACCAAGCTGCCTGAACTAACACTTGTCGTTCCACACATTCGTCCCTTCATACATAAGCCTTCGATTGAATTGGCTTCAAAATACTTCAGTATAGGAAGAGCTTCAAAATGCCTCTCCGTACTTCAGCTTCAGTTTAGAGCTTCCGCCGCACCTGGAGAATTAGGGGAGGGGGTTAGCACACTTGCTAAGTGGACGAGACGAACCCACTCGTCTAAACCGACTCTGATTGTTCAGGTAGGCATGCTTTAGAGTTTTCTTTCTATTTAGAACTAAATGAATTCAGTTCATATCGATAGCCATCTTTGAAGTAATTAAGCATACAGTAAAACATTGCAATTTATCACAGTTCTTACCACGGTCGTGCTCGTCCCTGCATAAAACACAGATAATATTTACTACATGCATAAGATAATAGGTGAGCATGATCTATCTTATATGTGCGGTCATTGATGATATGCACCATGGGGGACTTTTATATGGCATTACGACGTGCCTGTCAGCTTGGGTTGCAAGCCCTGCTGCAGGTCCCGCAATGCCTCGCGCCGAAGCACGAATTTGTTTATTCCCCCTAGGTCGATACGGTTCCGATTCCCCGGATACCGCATCGAGGAAAGTTTAACTTGTGCACAAGCTGTCCATGATCATGCCAATGCGTGAACAGTTTAATATGTGTAGACAGATTTGTATAGCGTGGACAGTATTAAGCAACATTATCATTTTTTGCCCTACTCATGCAACGAATCATTTTCCCCGAGCCGTACTCCTGACTTAGCATTCCGTAGGCACCAAATTCCCTGAGGCACCGTAAGCCACAATCGACATTTCATATTATTTTGTAGTACGTAAAATAGTCTACCTTTTTAATAGAACCTTAAACTTTCTCATTTTGGTGCGAAACTTATATTTTCAGAGTAAATTACTCTAAATCGATATGTTTTTTCTGAGTTATTAACCTTAGTGGATTGGCATGCATTTAACTTAGCATCGTCGATTTGAATGAGTTTGAGGCAAAGAAATTTTGTTTGCAGGACAGAGTAGAAAAGAAGGGACAGAATCACCCACCAAGTACTTTGATCGTGTCGACCGTCGAAGTGCTTCGCAACGTTCAAGCTTTAGTTACGCGAGCTCCTGCAATGGCACCAACACTTAGTTAGAATTTCTTTTTTTTCCTTCGCCTCAAAATTCGTAGATTGCATTCAGAAAATGACGCAAAAGCACTTTCATCAAAACCAAGCGACAAAAGCTCCAAGAAAACCATATAGCGGTCCGGTTCTGTCGAAGGGACTCTTATATAGAGCTCACTCGTCGAGACGCAGTCTGCTGCATCTAGGACTTATTCCAACAGAAGTCGTTCCATTAGTTGGATCGATTCTTGTAACATCCGTCCAAATCGATTTGATCGATGTCGCAAGGTGTTATCGTTTACCAAGCTCAGCGATCGAGTCAGATGGCCATCTAAGTTTTCGACCGATCTGACTCGGTGCAAGCATATTATGAAGTCTGTCGCCTATCGAAAGCGGGGCACTACAGCGCATACGCTGAGATGCGGGAATGATGCACCTGGCTAAAGTACTTGAGTGATGCGCCTGGCTGTACGTTGAAGTAATGCTCCTGGCTGTAGCACTGCGCCTGACTGTAGCTTTTAGGATTTTATTTTTCTTCTGTAAAAGAATTCTCCTTTGTAAAAGACATGTGATAGACTTTCATATGAAATAAAAGTCCCATTTATATGTCTCTACTTCTTTGTTGTTTTATGGCGTGCCAAGTATTCTGTTCCTGGCGCATGTTGATTTCTGGCATATGAGAGTTAGGGCGCATAGGAGTTTCGGCCTTAGATGTGCCTGAAATTCTATGCTTCTACATGATTGACCCATGACAAAATAATATGTGAAATTTGGTGTAAGATCAAAACAAAATTATATTACAAAGAGGGGGAGAGAGGTATATAAAGTTTTTTAGAAGGATTGCTGACTTGGGCCTTCCACTCACAATCTGTCCCAATGATTGGTATTAGACACACCAACAAAAAATAAAATTTTGAAAAGCTAAGATCCAGTAAATAGACAAAAGATATTAATTTCTAACTTCCTGCAATAAGGCCAACGACAGTCGATGTCGAAGTGTGTATCATTCATGGCATTCAGTTCATCCTCTTAACAATTATTTGCCAGAGTACCATGCTAAATCTTTATATTCTCCCTCATAAGGGTAGTTTACTAACAATCTACTGTGAGCCCAATATTAGGTACATGACTGTTACAGGAATTAAATTTGCTTGCTCATCTTATCACAGACACACAAGAACTTTTTGAATTTTCTCTTATAACCATTCTCAACCTCAAAGCAGGTTTTTTAGTACTTCAACTTACGAATGGACAGACTCAATTTACTTTATGATTATCATGGTCATTTCGAAGGGTTGAAGAGTGAGTTTTTTTTAGATGTTGTCTAATAAAGATTGGACATTATTGCAGATGATTTATCTACAAGAGATAGGTAAGAATGTCAACTTGGAGACAACCCATAGATCTTTGGAATGATGCAACAGGGGGCATTGGATAAGAATGAAATACAAAAATAAAGATGGCAAATCTCTGTACCTCCCTCATGTCAAGATCAGATATATCATTAATTTATTAAGGTAACAAGGGTTTCCAAAAAAGAAAGAAGGTTGTATTAGGACAATAAGGTCAATGTTAACACAGTAGTGAAATGGTGACAGTCAAAAAAAATCTTACTTCCAATTCAATCACTGTAACAAATTTCTTAAGAAAGAAGGTTATAATAGAACAATAAGGTCAATGTTAATGCACTAGTGAAATGGTGAAAGTCAACAAAAATCTTACTTCCAATTCAAACTGCAACAAATTTATTAAGAAAGAAAGTTATATTAGAAAAATAAGGTCAATGTTAACGCAGTAGTAAAGTGGTGACAGAAAACAAAAATCTTACTTCCAATTCAATCACTGCAACAAATTTTTTAAGAAAGAGGGTTATATTACAACAATAAGGTCAATGTTAACGCAGTAGTGACAGTCAACAAAACTTACTTCTTCCAGTCAATCACTGTAACAAATTTCTTACCTGGAGGATGTTAGCCCAATGATCTGACTATATTTTTTAGTATGGTTATTCGATTAAGTTTAACATTATGATATCACTAATATTTATGCTATCACTATAGTATTGATACTTAAATGTAGCATAGTCCTAATGAGCATTAAACTTATCATACTTGCTACTATGTGTATATTGATTTGTTCGTCTAATATGTACATGCAGAAAAGCAATAGAACAACATCAACTTGGACATATGCAATAAAAAAAATTATGATGGACCAAAGTCGACGGTATCCCACAATATTTCTCTGAACCACCCGACGACATCTCCGGAGCCACACACTCGGGGGTTTCGCAGCACGGTCAACGGACGAGTGTCGAGGGAGCATTGCCCCCTGTGGGGGTTCGGGGGCGACGTCCCCGAAATGTATTCCTTTTTCACAAACTGGGTATCTTCGGACAATTGTCATAAAAAATGCCATCATCTATCAAAGGAAGAGGCCAAGCCATGCCATTGTCATTTCAAGACTATGAAGATGCATGCACCTGCTAAAGTATATATGGAGTCTGTAATGAGTCTTAGAAATATTCGTAAACAGAAGAAAAGGATGGCATAATCGAATTCTAGGGTAGAAAAAACTCAGGACAACCTTCGGACATCCTGACGGAAGATCCGGCAGATCTTCCTAAAAATCCGACGGAAGATCCAAATGGACCCACAGAATACCTTGTGTGAACATTCGGATTATCCGATGAAAAATTGTAAAATTCCAAAGGATTTTTTGTCCTGTTACCGTTTGCATTCTAACGGTCGAATTTTATCGAAGATTCATCCCAACGGTTATATTTATATCCGTTGGACTGTGCATGCGGATGATCCGACGGATATCCATAAAAATTCGGCAGTTGTTCCGCTCATTTGTTGAAAGTTGCATTAAATGCTTTTTCCAATACTTTGGTTATAAATAGCCTTGAACCCCTTCATTCAAGGTTGATGCTTTAAGCCTAAAAAATTTTAAACCATCAAAGTCTATCCACAAACAACTCTACAATGCTTTTATTTGTCATCCACAAATTGTGTTAGAGTTGTTGAGTTGAAAAAGAGAGATCTTCATCTTATTGAAAGAAGATCAAAAACCTTCTTGTGAAAAGGTTAAAGTTGGAGAGCCTTCGAATAAAAGCTCTCAGTTGAAGTTGGAGAATCTTCAGATAAAAGCTCTATGTTTGAAGTCGAAGAGGCCTTCGGATAAAAGCTCTCGTGTAAGAAGTTGGTGCACCTTCGAATGAAAACTCACTTTGTACTATTTGCATAATAGTGGATTAAAGTCGGAGAGAGTTCCTGGACTAGAGTGCCCCTCGGAAGGATACCAGGATACATCGGGTGTCAGTATTGTTATTGCTTCTTCTCTTGCACTCTTAATCTTAAAATTGTCTATTAACAATCGTTTAGTGCTTGATTAGATTGCTTAACCCTATTCACCCCCCTAAGGATTTACAATTGGTATCAGAGCAAGGACTCTATTGTTAGACTTAACATCTTTAGAGTAGATCCTTATTATTTTTCTATGGTATCATATTCTTCCTCCGACAGAGAGAATTCTATTTCTAGTAGCATAGACAATCATGCTTCTTCAAAATGCAAGAAATGCTCTAAGTGGAAATTCATAGCTAAACAATCCTTAGAGATTCTTGATAACCTTCATTCTACAAATAAAGAACTTTCAAAAAAGGTTATTTATTTAGAATAATCAAATGAGTTGTTAAGAAATAAACATATGATTTATTATTTGGACTTGATTCTCAAAACTTATCATGTGTTTCTTTAAAGAGTTTGAATGAGTCTTTAATTTTGAAAATCAAATCTCTTTTCTCATCTATAGAAGATCTCAAGGCTCAATCACATGAGTTAAACTTCTTACATGATTCTTTTATTGATGCTTTAAAGAAACAAAATGATATTTTTATTTCTAGAATTATTTTATTTGAAAAAAAAGAATAATATTTTAAATGTTAAACTTGATTCTCTTACATGCATGCATGATGATTTGTTGTTAGAACATGATATTCTTAAAACCGAATCTTTCCATGCTCACTCTAGAAATATTCATCATTCTAGTATGTCACATGATCACAACTATGTTCATTCCGATACATGTGCACACTGTAGCATTAGATGCTTCTTTTGCTCTCGTATTGGTCATATGAACTTTGCTTGTCCTATTCGTATGAGCCTTACTACCAATGCTAGAATAAATGCTATATGGATTCCCAAAGCTAACAAATATGGATCCAAGTCTATTTGGATACCAAAGTCTTCACCAAATATTGTAGGTAGAGCCTACTGTGTTGCGGTATAGCACCGAAGAGCGTGTTGATGGTTACAAAGATCAAAGATTGCAATTGTACCAACACAAGTGTGGCCACTAGAGCCACTTTGATAACATACTAAACGATTCTTCCTAAATGATTTTATTCATAGAATCTAGCATGTTCTTATTGATGTCTTACTACTAACTCACATTGATATATTTTAAGTGCTTATTATCAAAATCAATGTGAGATATGATACTAGCATGCTTAGCTTATTTTCTTACAATTTTTCTTATCTAGTATGACTAGTTGTTTAGCTTAAATGATTAGTTCATACTTTTAGTTTATCACTCATTTTCTATTAGTGTGACACATTTATTTATGCATGTTCTTTATTCTTAGTCTTTATCTATTATGCATGCATATCACTCTAGTCCATATGAGCTTAATTTTGATTTGAGTTAATATGATTTTAACTCTTCGTCTTTAAGATTTTTGAAATAGTTACTACTTATCGATTTGCTTTTGAATGTCATATTTAATTTAATCAGTATTTGTAAATATATGTGTTTAGCACAAGCTTCTTGTCACTTGAAGAGTATATACTTATACTTCTTTTTAAATTTGTTCTTGCATAATATATTCATTATTGATTCTCATATTTTATTTTGATTATCTTCTTGTGAATCAATTATTATTTTTGCCTAATAAAGCATATTTATACATATTTTTGAACTTATGATAGCTTTTCATTTATTCGATAAGGATGCATGACTATATACATTAAATTTCTAATTATATATTGTTCATATATCTCTTATATTGATATATATTTTCGTATAAATATCTTTATGGTGGCATATGAGTAAAGCTCAACTTTTATATTTATTTGTAGAGTATTTAATTATACTTGTTACCTTCAAACTTGTGCTTATCTCATACTTTATTCATTGATTCTTTTGACCAAATGTGTGCATCTCTTCTTGAACCAATTAACTTCTTCCTTAAATCTTTCTTTTAATGATATCTTCTTGGCTTTTTGGTTGACTTTATGGATACATGTTTTTTAATTGACTATTGAATCTTTTCATGTATGCCTAATATATATATATATATATATATATATATATATATATATATATATATATATATATATATATATATATATATATATATAAATATATATATATTAGGCATATATATATATATATATATTAGGCATATATATATATATATATATATATATATATATATATATATATATATATATATATATATACACACTACTATATAATGCCAAATTAGGTTTCATTGTAAAAAAATTCTTCCAAAAATATCCTTACATATCTATACTAATTAAAATAGTTCATTAATTTTAATAAGGACAACTTAGTACTTACGAAGATTGTTTTTTGGTCTTCGTAAGTAGTCTTCTTAAGTTAATTAAAGAATGTTAAAGTACATGCAAGGCACGTGCTTATCTGCTAGTATGTGTGTGTGTATGTGTCTATATATATATATATATATATATATATATATATATATATATATATATATATATATATATATATATATATATATATATATATATATATAACTTTTGATATTTATTTGTTTTATACCTTTAAGTTGGGATGTTGAGAGAAAATATTTATTAATACCTTGATCATGACTATTTATGGATATTTTATTTTCGGTATCACATGGTTTTGTGATTTATCGTGCATTTTAAATTTATGTCCCTAATTAGTGGACATTTTCGAGTCTATATCTTCTATATATTTCTAGTGCACTATGAAAGCTTTCTTGAAAAACATGGTTTTTACTATTTTTAGCTCGTTAGCTTTTTTTTATCTTTCTTTGCTCATTTCTTGGGTGTTATTCTTTCTTTGCAGTATTGTTGTCCAATGAACTTTTAATAGCACATAAGGATACATATAATTGATACATCATATTTTTTATATTTTTAGCTACTATGGTTTAAGCTTTTGTGTTGAGATTTTCTATTTCTAGAGAATACACTTATTTCATAATGGGTATAATATTTTGCATTCTCTAGATTGATCTATTCTTTCATTACCTTGGATTAATTTCAATACTTGGCAAAGAGATTTATTTTGTTGTGTTTTCATGAATATCTTTGTTGGCCTATACTTGATAAGAGTCTAATTCCTTTTTTTTGTTATCTTATGCTATAATCCTTTCTTAGTAAAGAGTCTATAAATCATTTTGATCATTCAAAATGCATTATCCTTATTGTGAACTCTATTGTAGGCGCTCAAAATTTTGTCTTTCCTAGGTGCCTAGCACACTTAGGCGCCCACTGTTTCTTCGGCGCCAAACATTCTTAGGCGTTCATTACTTTTAGGAGTTTTGTTCTCCAAGGCTCCTATGCATTCAAGCGCCCACCTCTCTAAGGCGCCCTGACCCATTTAGGTGCCTACTGCTACTAGGCGCTCAACTTTTCTAGGCACCTACTTCCTTGGATGCCTTTCTCAAAGTACTCAGTTTTCTGCTGACATCTACAAATCTACGTGGCATATTAATCTGCCATATATGCTGAACGTGGTGCACTACTTCGAATTTCCTGAAGAGCGTGCCCATCACTTGGTCACGACCATGCGCCTATTCCGTATAGGCTCCACATGTCAATAGGCACCTCTGCTTAAAAATGGCGCACAGTGGTTTAGACGCCCATCTACAAAAAGGTACCTACTTTGGATAACTGTCAGGTGGTTATCTCTTGGCTCTATAAATAGAGCTCCATTCCCCCAACGTACAGACACAGGGAGGAGGGGTATAGTTTGAGCACTCATGCACTTCCATCTTCTGCAATCAACAATTCTCAAGAACAAGTTCTTCAACCGTTAATCGAAGCCGAAGTTCTGTCGATACTTCTATACGGCCGAGCCATACAGAAGATTCCTCATCAACAAAAGCTCTGAGACACAGTGACAAGCATGCTTCCATCCACAATCGCCTCGTCAAAGGGACAAAGAGGTCGCCATTCAAGGCCGGACTCCTATAGTTATATTTTTTCAGAATTTATTGTACTCGTGTACAATTCTTTAAAGTTTATAATAAAAATATTTTTTATTTTTGCAAACAAAATGACGACTCTGCTGGGGACAACCTTCTCCTCCAACGAGAAGGTGACAACTCAAATCGATTCATCATCGATTGGCACTAGAAAGGAATGTTGGTCGTTAAATTCATCCAAACAGCGTTGAAAAAGATGCTAAGTGCTCCTGGTGCAAAGCGCTCCCCTGATTCTACAAACAAGGCGCGTAAAGCCACTGTGACCAAAGCTAGGCGCAGTGTACAAGTGCAGAACCACTCTCTGAAGAGGCACCTCGAATGGGTGCCTAGGTCTGCTGGTGCACCACAAGGAGATAGGGGCCCACTTGAGGGCG
The DNA here is from genome assembly GCA_029216955.1 of Iris pallida. Taxonomy (NCBI): domain Eukaryota; kingdom Viridiplantae; phylum Streptophyta; class Magnoliopsida; order Asparagales; family Iridaceae; genus Iris; species Iris pallida. The sequence goes on along the minus strand of JANAVB010002395.1, from coordinate 1,693,658 downwards.
CCCATTCTCTTAAGACCACTGATCCCACCCCTACTGTGATGTCCAAATCATTAGGCACAACATCTTGAGATAGGCGCCCACTTGAGGGTGCCCATTCTCTCAAATTTGCCTCTGCAGTGATGCCCAAATCTGTGGGTGCATCATCTGGAGATAGGCGCCCACTTGAGGGCGCCAATTCTCTTAAATCTACCATCCCTAGTTCTTCTGTAGGAGATGAGCCACAGAGAGATAGGCGCCCACTTGAGGGCGCCCGTTCTCTTCCATGTATTTTGCCAAATGCTAAATCTTTCAGCAAAGGCACTACGGCTGCTCAAAGGCGCCGTATCAGACGCACTGAGAGATTGCGCTCACAACAAAAGGGAATACTTCTTACCCCTCATTTGAATAAAAAACTTTCTAACATGCGCATAAGTCGTAATGCACGAATAAAACTCTAAGAGCAAAAGATTGAAATGATGGTTGATACTGATATGCGCACCCATCCTAATAGGCACCAAGCCCATCTTGACCAGAATGTGTGCCCCATTGCTGAACAAGCAATGGCGCCTATAAGTTCTGGGCACCCAAAGTTCCCTTCTGCTAATATGAATCATATTCAAAGGGTGACACCTACTACTTCAAAGCGCCCAAAGATAAGTGCTAAAAATCCCCTCACTTATGCTGTTGAATTACGCGCTTTCTTATACCTTCAAGGAATTTTTAGCACTTATCTTTGGACCTGTACTCATAGACCCCCGGTTCTAAGAAATCGCTCTCACGAGGCTAAGATTAGCCCAAGACGTACTTCATCTTGGACCTGTACTCATAGACCCCCGGTTCGTACATATCGCACGTTTGATGTGGTCTATCGACATACCAGATCAAGGAGTCGAGCTATAATCGGTCAAAGGAATCTTTCCATCTCTTATCATGGGGGCAGCTCTTTACATGATTTTAACGCCGCCAGCGAGAGTTCTGAGCAGACTATCCCTTCTTCAATATCCAGAGAGGTGACTGCGTATGCCATCACAGAAGATCAAGATGCTTCCAGTTCTTCTAGCCAGGAGCAACGAATCGCCGTGCTAGAAGACAAATTGAAAACGATGGCCGAAATGGTGGCAAGCATGCACACCATAATTGTGGCTTAACATACGGTTCCACCGGTTGTGAATACAACCCAAGAACCTATATCGGCATCTGCTCCTGTCAATGTTAGTTTGGGGGTACAGTCTCATCATATCGCCTCTATACCGGTACAGGATACTCCAAGTCAGTCTGGGATGGGGGTGGTACTTATCATGCAGTCCCTCCTCCTAACACATCCAATCAATCTACTACTCTGCAACTGTTGGGAGACACTAACGAGGCTGTGAAACTCTTGCGTTCTTAATTTGAAGCCTTCAAGCAAAAAAGACGGCCTACAGAAGCTTGGTATCAAACAACCATACCCTATTGAGTGGAAAGAGGTACAGTTTCCACCCAAGTATAAGCCTACTACTATAATGTTGTTTGATGGCAGTACATCTCCGAATCAATATCTCGATCATTTCTAGATAATGACCGACCAGCTTCAACCTAATGATGCTCTCCTCACAAGAGTCTTTGTTGGGTGCTTGAAAGGAATAGCCTACGACTGGTAACGCAGCCTGCCAGATGGGTGCATTACTTCTTTTGTAGTTCTGAAACAGATGTTCTTGGAACGCTTCTACGAAGAAGAAAAATGACATGACTATGTCGGCTTTGATCAAGATCAAACAAAGCCCCAACGAAACCGTAGATCGTTTCATTGAGCGTTACCGTAAACACTCAAAATGTCTTTGGAAACTCCGGATGCATTAACTATAGATACATGCAAATTAAACTTGTTACCTATAGTTAGCATATGGACGGGTTCCATTCAATTTCAAGATTGTCCTTCCTTCATAATAAGCGCCAGAGCAGCTGAGGAAAGTGCTAAAAAATTCAAACAGTTAGGCATCCAGATGACTAATCTCGAAAAAGATGAACAAAAAACAACTAGCAGCGGAGGTTGCCAGAACAACCGCAATGGCAAAAAGACTTTGGCTATCAATCTCGAAGGCAAAGAAGCTCCAGCCATCAACATAAATCAGCCAATGCCTACCCCAACATTACCACCACCGAGGGCACCACGTCCGAAAGAAGAATATTCCTTCGACGAGGATGATATCATGAGCATCTTCGATTGCCTAATCTAGAGCAATAAACTTCATTATCGGATACAAAACGACCAGAGGAAGTCGGTAAGACTGACCATCCTAAATATTGTATCTATCACAGGTTTATTGGACATCCGACTCGAACATGCTACGTGCTCAAAGGAAAGATCCAAGAGATGGTCAATTCTGGTGCAATCACTCTCCAGCAAGACGAAAAGATTGTGACGGCTAACATCGTCTCTCTAAAATTTGGCAATTTCCCTGCTCAATTTGTACAGGATGGTGTCGTCCCTATTCCGAAAACTACTATGGAGATTGTAAATCTTCCACCTGCACGAACTGATGGTCAGGTTCCTCTTTCTACTGAAAAAAAGGAAATCATGTGGATCCATCCAGACTTGATGTCAGACTTTGAAGCACCATCTTCCTCTACAAAGTCCAAGAAAGCAATAAAGCACAAGTCATGTCATATGATTTCATTGGGTGAACGTTGCCTTCCACCCTTAACTGCTACCTTCATCTCGACGGCTGATTCTTCTTCTCCTTCCTTCCCTTCTGAGATAGCATTGTCAAAGCCAGAAGCCAAATATCAATCAGCTTTTTATCTGTATAGTCCACAGTCTCGTGAACTAATGACAAAGATGGGATATGACTTACAAAAGGCCCCCGGCTCGAATAATGGAAAGGGATCTCCAGTACCCCTTTCTCTATGCCTTTCACATAATCAATCTCGTGTCGGCTTAGGTTTTTGGACGAACTCTTCATTCTCCTAGAAGAAACGTTTTAAAACCAAAATTCGTACGAAGAATTGTAACGTGGTGTCCTTTGAACCAGTCTTCGAAGAAGAAGCTTTAACCAGTACCAGATTTGGGATACTCTACTTGAGGGATTATTCAGAAGGTCAAGAGAACTCTGTTCCAACTCTGGAGGCTATTCCAGCATCATCTTCTTCCTCTACCGCAAATGTTTCGTCTACTTCATCATCTTCAGTGGAACAGACTCTTCCCAAACCAACAGCAGCAGACAAGGGAAAACAGTCAGTCCGCTTCGATAAGGTATTGAAGAAGACTCCATCCCTTGGGCTGGAGAAGCTATATAACTTTGGTATATTGGCTCAACTAGCTAATACTCCAGTAAGATTGTCAATCTTTGAACTCTTACGTCTCTCAAAGGAAACTCGAGAAATATTAAGTGAAGCTTTGATACAAGCTGATACTTATCTGGCACTCCTTAAAAAGTCGGAAGAAGAACCTGCCACATGTTTGCATTGTCATAGCGTATTAGAACTGAAGCCCAATATCACCTTTACACAGGATGACATGCTGTTAGAAGACAATCATCATGATCGTCCTCTCTATTTCACAGGATATGTCGATACTATGAAGGTTGATTGTATCTTGATCGACCCAGGGTCTACACTCAGTATCATGCCAAAGGCTCTACTGGATGCTCTGAAGATCCATGTGCACAATCTGTCCACAACTACAACGACAATCCTGGAATTTAATTCCGACAGAAGCGAACCATTAGGAAAGATTTGCCTGAAACTTCAAATCGGTAATCTTTGTACAAAGGTGACCTTCTACGTGATTGATAATCATGGCTCCTACAATGCTTTGCTCGAAAGACCATTCCTACACGAGTATAACATTGTACCATCCATTTTCTACCAATGTTTTAAGTACGTGGATGTCAATGGTGAAGTCCAGAAGGAAGTGGCAGATCTAAATCCTTTTACAGGTGTCGAAGCATACTGTAATGATTCTCGGATGTATAAGAAAGAATTTATGAAGGTGGTGCTGGCCATGGACACTGATGAAGATCATAGAGATACCCCAAATGATGTCTGGTGATTCTAGTTAAAGGATGTACTTCTTGTCCTCAATCTTCCCATATGTTAACCATTCATCTTCCCTCTCGTAAAAAGAAGCCTCCTGCTGGAAAGATGGAACAAAGGGAGCTCACCTCTTCTGAGCCACTTGTTATTGACCTTCATCATAACAAACCTCCTCCTCATTCTCTTTCTTCTTCTCCTCTTCTAGTTATCAATCTGACTAAGTCTTCTAAGGCTAAAAGTCATATTGTAAATGATGATGTACAGATCAATAAAGTAGCATCTCTTTTGTAGTATAATGATGTATGTTACTATACTCGATATTATTTGGATATGCTAGATAATTTTAAACCACTTACAATAGGAGTAGTTCAACCTCGTCAAAGTAAAGTATCGCTTGAACCAGTGCAAGATTCCTTCTTTCTAGTTCCTTCCAAAAAGAGGGGGAAAACTCCTATACTTTTTAGTAAAGGAGAAGAGCAAGAAACCACGCTCGATAGTGAGGATGAAAAAGATGATAACGGACGACTACAACTACGTCGTTATAGTCGACAATCTAAAGAAACATTCGAAAGATGGGCTATAATTATAAAACTGGTCTTAATGACGGTAGAGGAAGACGAACTCACATTCGTACCCCTGCTCCGAAAGGGAAATCATTACCATATTATCGTAGGATAAAGCGTGGGTTGGGTTATACTTTACTGGTTGTAACTCCAGAAGCCTCTGAGTCTGACAGTGAAGAACGGTCTAATTCTTCTGACTCCATATCATGGAATTTTGACACTAGTGTCGGACATGTTCATCGAGTGACACTATCTTCTAATATGGTGTATGCCAAGTTCTCGAAAGATGACGAGGATGACTTTGAGGAAGCTCCTGAAGTAGATCCTTAGGCACAAAATATGGACACTCAGTGGGAACTTCGTTTCGAACAACGAGAACCACCTATAGAAGATCAATTAATTCAGGTCGATGTTGGAGAAGAAGGTTCGCCTAGGCCAACCTTTCAGCAAAAGCCTCCCAGAGGCGGATAAACAAGAACTAATTCAGCTTATTCGGGAATATATTGATGTCTTTGCTTAGAGTTATGAAGATATGCCATATTGGATCCTCAGATCGCTACCCATAGACTCCACATTCGGCTTAATGCAAGGCCAGTCAAACAACAACAACGTCGATTCAAACCTGACATGATGAATGCCATAGAGACTGAAGTTAGAAAACTTATCGCTTCTGGCTTTATTAGAGAAGAACAACATCCCGATTGGGTCGCCAATGTTGTCCCAGTTATGAAGAAAACGGGAAAGGTCAGAGTCTTCATTGACTTTAGAGACCTCAACAACACTTGTCCCGAGGATGAGTTTCCTCTTTCGATCACTGATGTTATGATCGACAATACTTGCGGATTCGAACGAATATCTTTTATTGATGGCTTCTTAGGATACAATCAAATCAAGATGCATCCAGAAGATGAGAAATTACTCCTCTGGGAGTCTATTGCTACACTGGCGTACCATTTGGTCTTAGAAACGCTGGTGCAACTTATCAACGGGCTATGAGTACTATCTTTCGTGATCATTTACGGAAGACAGTTGAATGTTATATCGATGATATTGCTGTCAAAAGTCGTCTAAAGGAAGACCACATCCAAGACTTGAGAACTATCTTCGATCTAATGCGCCAATATCAACTCAAGATGAATTCCACCAAATTATTCCTGGGCGTCTCTAGTGGCAAATTTCTCGGATTCGTATTACCTCTAAAGGTATGTACGTTTACCCTGAGAAAATCAAAGACACTCAAGAGATGCGTCCTCTACGCAAGTTAAAAGAGCTACGAGGATTCCAGGGATGGCTTGCGTACATCAGGAGATTCATCTCAAATCTCTCTAGACGTTGTAGACCATTCACTCAACTCATGAAGAAAGGTGTGTCTTTCATTTCGACTGAAGAATGCCAGCAAACATTTAAAGACATAAAGTGGTACTTGATGAACCCTCCAGTTCTAGTATCTCCAGTCTCGGGAATATCCTTTCTGATGTATGTTCGAGCAATGGGTCATTCATTGGGTACATTACTAGCCCAGAAGAATAAAGAGGGTCATGAACAGGCTATCTATTATCTCAGTCGTACGATGATCGGACCTGAACATCGTTATAGTCCAGTAGAAAAAAATGTTTAGCCTTGATGTTCGTTGTTCAAAAGACATAACATTATATAATAGGCAAACCATTCATGTCATCTTCCGAGTCAATCCTCTACGGATTTTGATGAGGAAGCCCAGTACGCACAATTCCAGGCTCGCTACATGGGCCATATTATTAGCGTAGTACGATATGGTGTATGTTTTCCAAAAGTATGTTAAGGGTCAAGCCCTCGCTGACTTCCAAGCGGCTTATCCAATTCCTGAAATTAATGACGAAACCCTGGAATCTAACATGATTTTTGAAAAATTTCCTACTTGGCATCTATTCTTTGATGGAGCATCCAGAATTGGATCCAAAGGTACCATCATCGCTGGAGTCAGAATTGTCCTCGTATCACCCGATGGATTGGTTATTCAAAGAGCTTATTCTCTGGACGAATCATGCTCCAACAACGTGGCAGAGTACAATGCTTTGCTCATTGGTCTTCAACTAGCTAAACAGCTGAATATTGAATATCTTAAAGTTTACGGAGACTCTAAACTGATCATCAATCAGGTCAAAGGAACGTATGAATTTCGACATCAGGATCTTGTCCTATATCATAAGGCAGCAGTTAGAATGGCTACATCATTCAAAGGCTTCTTCATTAAGCATGTACAGCGAGCATGCAATACAGAAGTTGATGTACTAGCTAATCTTGCTACAGTATTAGCAATTCCAGTCGGAAGACGGCAGATGGTTGTTGTCACTAACAGAGAATTATTTTGCATCGAAAATAATTCCAACATTGAATTCAGCAATTCAACAGAAATCAATGCCATCAGTGGAGATTGGAGGGCTCCTTTATTGACTTCGTGGTACATAACATCTTACCTGAAGATCCTAAAGAAGCTACAACTATCCGTCGGCGATCGCTCCGATTCAATTATAATTATACCACCAAGACTCTCTATCAGCGAATGTTTGATGGTCTACTCCTACGTTGTCTGGTGGGAGACGAAACAAAATAAATACTACGTGAGGCTCACGATGGTGTTTATGGAGCACATCAGCCCGGTCCTAAGCTACAGGATTGTATCCGATGTATGGATTTGTAGCTCCCCTTCCCGGAAATTTACAATATTTTATTATTAATTATTTTATTTAAATGATGATTTTTAGATTTTATAAATAATTAATTATTGGCTTATTGAATTTTGTTATTATTTTATTGAGGTTATATAATATTAATATTATTATTATGGTTATTACATATAGATCATTTATTATTAATAGTTATCATCATTTTATCCTTTATCAAAAGATATAGGTGTATATATAAATGAATAATATATATGGGTAGTTGTATACATAAATATAGGAGAGTGATTATATAAATGAATATTAAATATGTGTATGTGTATTAATATATAGATAATATATATATATATGGTTATATATATATACGTATATATAAATATATATGGTTATATACATGTATACTCGTATGGTTTAATTGGAATAAATAAGCAATCCCATGCACAGCTCAGTCATTGGGCCCTCCCCCTTAAATCCCATGAATCCGAGGCTAATAAGCCCCATACCCAGCTCGGCCCAGCAATCAATCCCAGGCCCGAGCAAACAAACCCAACACTCAAACACCCCCAGCCCCCCCGCGAGTATAACAGACGGAACCCGACCTTGCCGTTCCTATAAATGTTGTCGACAAACACACACAAACCCTAATCCTAAACTAAACTGCCCAACATCCCGGCGACCCCCTGTCCTCCGTCGCCGCCACACGCCGTCGGCCGGCCATGCGCGCGGAGAACAGCAGCGAAGGCAGTAGCGCGCGCGAATGCCGCAGCAGTGACAGCAATAACAACGGCAGCAGCCGAATTCAGAGGAGCAACTTCGTGATGGAAGTTCTTCCGCAATTCTCGATCGTTCGTCAAAGTAGTTGCGCAGGTTCGAGCACCTTATAACCCCCTTCAACTCCTGTCAATCCGTTTTATTTTAGACGACCTAGAATCTAGGGAAAACGCGCCGAAAAGTCGAGCGAAAACCTGTCCAAAACAGGACAGGAAACCCCTCTCGAACCCCAAGTTGGAAGCCAGATTTATATCGACCTATCGAGATATCCAGCAATCTACTTGAACAGACCTATAGAGAACCTATAGGAGATGGAAACCTAGTTTTTAGTTTTAATTCTAGGGTTTTAAGCAGGGAGTTAAATCGATTTGAAAATAGAGAAAAACCTCAAAAACAGTTTTTGAAAAAAATAGAAAATCGCTCCACACGACGTGCATCACGCCAATCGGGACGACGTGGTCGCGAACCGAATGCATCGAAAGCTGCGTAACGGATTCGTGGTCGTGTGGGCTTTGACGGAATTCAAATTGGTCGCGTGTGCGCGACGAATTTGATGCGTATCCGTCAAAATTCACAGTATCGTGCACTTTGCAAATTTCTCAATTACTTTGTGCACGCTCGTCAGATCAAGACGAAACTTGCGCCATCAGGACCGTATCGTTTTTCTGGTCCTGCATGCCAAATTTGGTCTGATTCTGAGACCGTTGACAAAATTACCGTTTTGCGGGCCCCACGGTTCCACTCAACGGGCGATTTTGTGCACGATCCGCCGGAATCCAACTCTGGACATACGGTTGGGTTCGTATCGGAAAACTGGATCCGTAGACATATAGTTTGATGACTTTAGAGACCGTTGACTCTGGCACACTTTTCGGTGCAAAGCGGATCCAACGGCGGACATCGTTTTTGCCCAAAATTACCGTTTTGCCCCTGTGTCCAGAATTAGACTTAAGGACAGGCAATCCTAGCTAATTTGACCCTTCTGGACACGTTGGTGATAATTGTTTTAGCATCCGACAATGTTTGTAGATATTTTCTCTAGGTGTCACCATTAGTTGGTCAATTCTTATATTTCCGTAATTCGGAATTAGTACAACCTCATAGTTTAATACTTAGAGACTAGAATTGATCCTCCTTTGACCAGGTTGACTATATTAACCACAAATCAACTATAGGTCAACCATTGGCTTAGTTTGACCCGGATTGAACTAGAATTTGGCTTTAGTTGACCTAGTGGACTTGTTGATTGGACTTTGACCTAGAAGGACCTAGAACTAACTAGAATGTACTGTAGATTACTTTTATTTCATGTTAGACTCTTTTGTGACTTGTGATTGCTCTGAATAGGACACTGTGACTCCAGTTGGACATCTACACTTATCAGCGGCTTGGATTACCAGGCGAGTACAGTTTATTGTCTGCATTTCGATATTGATTTTCACTATATTTCATTGGTTGGTTTCATTAGTTATGTGATTATTTTCTATTATAAATTGTTGAGTCGGAAATGAGAAGTACCAACGATGTGTGATCTGACCTTAGACCGTGTAGACCGTGTAGACCGTGTTGCATTTATTTCTTGTAGACCGTGTAGACCGTGTTACATTTATTTCTTGTAGACAGTGATTTATTTATTGCAAAGTAGACCGTGTAGACAGTGATTTATTTATTGTATTTAATCTGTGTAGTTCGTGATTATTATTCTGTAGACAATGTTTCTTTATTGCAATATTTTCTGTAGACCGTGTAACTTTAGACCGTGTAACTGTAGACCGTGTAACTTTAGACCGTGTAACTGTAGACCGTGTAACTTTAGACCGTGTAGACCGTGTCGCATAATTGTTCCGAGACCGATCACATATCAAAGGTACTTCTAATGGTGGAAAAGTATATTGGTCTATTTATTACTATTGATTTTTCTTACGGCTTTACTGTTTATTTCAAACCCATGATTGATGTCTAACCTTTGTCTTATAGTCATTTTCTTTATTTGAAATTGCATTCAGTGGATTGTGCTCGTTCCATTCCTGACTGGAAACCAACATTTTCAGGTTAGCCGTGGATTCACTTAGCATGGGAGATACGGGAATATTTGCAGCCAGAAGCCTAGAGACTAGCTAGATAGTTGAGTTGTAGTCATTCTATAATTGTACAAGTTTATGTTTTATGCTAAGGTAAAACTTGTGATCTTTGTAAATTAAATTAATCTTGTGAATGAGTATTATTTGAAATTTTGATCTTCATGGCCGTGACAGCGTTCTACCGCCGACACTGCGGCGTAGGCTAGCTTGGACACGTCTCGTATCCGTTTAAAAAAAAAACGGGTGCGGGTCGTGACAGGATTACTACTGGCCTACTATGGTATCATATGCCATTGAATATGCAAGGAAGTATCGAGCTTGTCAAATCCATACAAACTTCATTCATCAACCATCAGAATTTTTCCATCCGACTGCCGCATCGTAGCCCTTTGAAGCTTGGGGCATGGATGTCATTGGTCCTATTAATCCACCATCATCTAAAGGACATCAGTTTATACTGGCTATAACCGATTACTTCTCGAAGTGGGCTGAAGCTATACCTTTGGCCGAAGTTAAGACTAGCAGTGTCATCAACTTCATCAAACATCATGTAATATATATATTCGGTGTCCCTCGACGAATCATTCATGATAATGGACCACAGTTCATCAGCTAGAAGTTTACTCGGTTCTGCGACGATAACAAAATCGACAATATCGCTTACACGACCTATAATCCTGCAACTAATGGCTTGGCCGAGGCATTCAACAAGACCATCACTAAACTTCTTAAAAAGTGCATTTCTACTAACAAACGTAACTAGAGTGAGAAGCTCGGAGAATGTCTATGGGCTTATCGTACTACCGTGCACAATCCTACCTGTTGTACACATTTTTTCTTGGTGTACGGGTGTGAAGCTGTGTTACCATTGGAAATTCAAATTCTATCTCTGAGAATTACAATTGCCAATGAACTTACGACCGAGAACAATGATCGTCTTCGGCTTCAGAAGCTTGAAGCGCTGGACGAGAAACGGTTACTAGCTCAACAGCATATTGAGCTATAGCAAAGCCTGTATCTCCAAAGCTTTCAACCGAAAGGTCAAAGTACGAAATTCCAAAAAGGTAAATTAGTCCTTACTGTCAAATGTCCTATGACTATATGACACATATGAGCAAGGGCAAATTCGAAGCAAAGTGGGAAGGTCCCTATGTTGTAAGCAAAGTTTTCTCAAAAGAAGCTTAACAATTGACCGGGATGGATGGTCGAGTGGCTATGATGCCCATCAATGACAAATTTCTCAAGAAATACTATGTATAAATATTTGGTGGCCCATGCAGGTCTACGTTAATCACTTCGGTTACGTCACTGTGCCGTCGTGAGCCAGTAAATAGGATTAGACTCATAGGATCTCATCTACATGTCTTGACTCATTATTGGCCTCTAATCCTTGATTTCATTGAATCCTTGATTTGCATCCTGCTTGAAATTCTCTTCAACGGTTAAAGTATTTTCCTTGTTACAGTTAAAATGGTCTCTCAAGACAGGAACAATGTGACACTGAACACTCCACCGGGTACATGAGGCTTTTTCACGTACATGAACCCACCGACACAAGGAGGCCACACTCAAGAAAATTGTCGCAGAAGATTAGGGTTGTGTTCGACTTGTGGATCCAATCAATACTTGTCTCAAAATTATCCGAAGAGGAACGCAAGTGCCCCACCACTACCAACCGCAAAAGGAGGACGAGCCTTTGCCATGATCACGGAGGATGCGGCAACACCACAAGGAGCAAATGGCAGAAATTTCCAGTAGATACTGGCAGTAGTATAGATAGACCTATATTTTAAACTTTAAATTGTTTAAGAGGCATTACATTTCTTTTATAGCAGTTTGTTCTAAACTATTCATTCTAGTGGATCACGGCTCATTAAATTTCGAGGACAAAATTTGTTTAAGAGGGTAGAGTTGTCAACCCCTTGACCAAATTTTTATTTTATTTATTTATTAAGTTTATACCATTTTTTTTATTTGTCTAGTTATATGTTTGTTATGATTATTATTTTTGTTTTACTTAAAATATCAAATAAGGTAATATAGGAGATAGCAGGGACCTTAGTGCATAAGTATCAAAAAGGATTTTATTACATGAAAGGGGAGTTGTAAATTCAAATAAGTTATAGGGGCTCTATTAAAGTTTCAAATTTAAACTTCTCAACAGCCTTGATAACCAGAGAGATTCGAAAAGGATTTGAATTCCCTCGTAGTTCATCCTTCTGTGATTCAAACTCCTATTCGATCCTATCTTTCCCTGTATAAAAGATGCAGGGGCTCGGCTAATCCCTCAGTTTCCAAACCCTAGCCGACTACTTCACCTCCCTTTCGAAGGAAACCGGGGAAGAAAGCAAGAATGGGTTCCAATTCGATCGAGAATTATCCAAACCTGCCATCCATATCAAGAGGTACCACCTACCATCTAGATACTTATTAAATTTCGGTCAGTAGCAAGTTTGGGGTCTGGGATTGATTGGTGTTTGATAAAATTCCTATAAGAACCTAAATGGGGTTAGGACACATAAGAGCGTCGTGTACCAGGGTACGAAGTGTCTGTATCTCGAGTTTATTGCTTACCTGCATTGATCAGTCCATACATATGTGTATATTTTCAAGCCAAATCCTGTTCTGAAGACTTAATCTCATATACCAGTCACTTCATGATGTATCATCCAGGTTGTAGGGGAGGGCTATGAATGTAAGGTGACAAGGGATGCCCTTTCTCTGTTATAGGTTGGGTACATATGTACAGCAAAGGGTTATCCATGAAGGTCACATGACCTGTTCACTGTCAGGATGCCATACTAGGGAAACTGGATGCAACCTATACTGAGCAAAGAATAATTAAGACTAAATAGAAAGTGTATAGATGGTAGTATCCATGTGCAGGTTGATTGAGTGAACTAGGGTAGGGGTACTCTGATACCTAGATAATGCCTAGGGATAGGTTAGTCTCTTGTACCAGGCATATAAAAGTGATAGGTTAGAGGAAATTGAGAGTATGAGTAGTTGTGGAATATTAGAAAATGGCACATATGCAGGACTAGGAAGGAATTAGGCCAATGGGTACCAGAGTTGGGTTTGACTTAGTATCCAGTGATAGGCCAGGTGTGATTGATGTATCAGGATGTACTGATACACTAGTACATAACTGTACCAGGTTGTGTACAGGAGCAAATCAACAAGCTCTGTGTGCCTCCATTGTCCTCTTCCTTGCTTGTGTGTACCAGCAGGGTAATAGGTTCAGTAGTATTGTTGATGTCCTATAGTCCAATAGGAGCTACAAGTACAGTTGAGAGGTTAGCCTCAGGTGACAGACTTTAGAAGGATTGGTACTAAGTATTGGCTTGTGAAATTCCAAAGCCTCCTAGGAATATCTGCAAAACTAGTCCCACCCCTGCACAAAGTCGATTAATATCTTAGGGTATCAGCCCACATCATGAATGATATCAGTCCTTGCACTGCATTACAGCCCTACTAAGTATCCAATGGATACTGACCTATAGCCTCTTGTGTATCCATTAGGTGCTTAAGTGGGATTTTCCTTTGAGGCCAGTTTGGTACTAACATTGGGAACTTCCAGGATTATCTGGTGTCAGGGTAGTTAAGGGGATATCAGATTACATTAGCTGGATTTAAGAGTGTAGCAAGAAAACATTGATGTGCTACCTGGAATGGTTAGCAAGGCTGCCAACCTTGGGAGTAGGGGATGATACATGCAGCAGGACAGCAGGGTCCTACAGTGCAGGGGAGGTTGATTTGGTTGGCCTGTGTAGTGCACAGGGAAGTAAGTAAGGTTAGGATGGAGAAACATAGGAAGAAGGCTATACATTGATATATTTATATATATATATATATATATATATATATATATATATATATATATATATATATATATATTGGCAGATGGTTGTGTCTAGGCTAAGAAGGTTGAATACACATAGGAACGTGAAGACATGTAGGGCTATCAGGGGGTACCCATGCCTCTGTGTGTGTGGGAAACAAGTGGGATACAGTGGGTATAGAGAAGTGCTCGAGTATGAGTGGAGCAGGGTTAAAACAGTAGACAAACCAGTATCAGGAAATTGTCCCTATCAGTGTCAATTAACTGATAAGGATAAGGTAAAATCTGAGGCTCGGGTGGATACCACAGATGTCAAGTTCAGGGTTGGAACTGAATACCAAAAACTAACTCAAATCACAGGGTATATCTCTATAGAAAAACAGAGTCACCAGGAATTGATCTATCGTTCAAATGTTGTCATATGAACCCCTTGTATGAATGGGTGATTTTTAGTTAGCAGCCTCAAGTCTTTCCTTGTGATTTCACTACCCTATAGCAGTCTTCTTGTATAGCTAGTCTACTTCTTTACTGATATAGTTTATTATCCTTCTAATTTCATAAATGATTAACAACAGTATCAAAAGGGATTTATTACTAGTATCAGTCGAACGGGTAGGTCTATTGCAGGTCCATAGGTCAATAAGAAGTAACAGGGACTGATAAGTCCCATCTGTAAATATCTGCAGCAGTAATATGGCACCTCGGAACTATGGTGTCACGACCCGCACCCACTGTTAGGGTACGAGAACGTAACTACGCCCAGCCTACGCCGCAGTGTCGGCAGTAGAACGCTGTCCTAGGTCACAATATTTAACAATATAATGCTAAGCAGTTTATACTCCCCGAATGGGGGTGACATAACAGATACAGACTCAATCACATCTAAGGTAGAGCATGATAAGAATAGATAAAACATGAAATCCAAAAGAGGTACAACAGAGAGAAATCTAAGTGTCTAAGATACACAAATCCAGAAATACATCTCAAAGCTCAAATACAGTAATACATAAATACAACTTAAAACAACTGAAAATAAGCTATGAGCAAAACCCTAGCTATCTATACAACCTCTATTGTGTCTCCTCTAGGCTAGCAGGCAACCTCCAGGCTATCTGTAAAATTTATCAACAGGTCCAGTCAGGACGGGAGCGAGCACAATACATCTCAACAAATCATAACAGGAAAGGAAATATAATCATGCTAGAGAATAAAATACAGGATCTGAAGAATAGCATAATGTAAAAGAGAGACTGTAAGTAAATATCTATGATATATATATAAAGAGAGACAGTACTAGTGATTTAGAGTACAGACGAATCATGTGAATGGCTTATGACTGATTCATGACTACACTAAGAGTGATTCATGACTACACTACTTTGGATATTATTTACATGACCATTCATACTCCCCCGTACCCCAATCAATACACAAGGATCCAGTCAAGTTGCGTTAAGATTCATGACTAAACTACTACCCGTATAGGGTGATTCATGAATTGATTCGTGAAGGCTCGGTGATCATGTGAGTACATGAGTCACTAGCTGATAATGAAGATTCATGATAATAGAAGCATAAGATACGTGACGTAAGTGAAACACACCGAGCAAAAGTATCTGATGCTCCCGAGAGGGATAACATCTCATGAAGGGATCCATCTAGTACCAATTCGTGTTACCAATGTGTCAGCATCAAGTAAGATAGTCTAAAGCAGGAAATATAATCCTAAACATGATATAAAATGATCAGAGAATGTACTCGCCTGATATCTGAATGTCCTAGGTAAAGATACTGTCCGAGGAGAGGTGTCTGGCTCCTAATTAGAACAGCATAAGTCACAACATGTCCAGAAGGGTAATATAAAGCACTACAATGCATTCTACATGAATCTAGGTCAAACTAGGCCAAAGTTAACCCTTGGTCAACTCTGGTCAACTGTACTAGTCAAACTAGGTCAAACTAGGTCATGTCCTAACCCAGCAAGTCTTACTAGGCCTAACCAAGACTTATCCTAGCAAGCACACATCAATACAAGGCTATACAAGCCAACATATACCTAACTCTATATAGCATGCAATTATTCAATACTCAAATAGGCAAGAATTTACATTGGATAAACACTAGGTAATCTATTACTTTAAGCTATATAGGTCTACACATATATACACATGCATATATTGGTATTCAACATTAGGTCTATAATCATGGCATTTCAAATGGTTATATAAACTTATATATATTACAACACAATATGCTAACATATATATAATATACATACATAGCTAAGTTAACTATATTCATAAATACTTATTTAAGAGTCTATGTGTGTGTATGTGAACATAGCAAAGGGGCAAGTGAGGGTTAAATGGGCATATATAGTGTATACATATCAAAGAGTGTCAAAGTGTAAGTGAACAAAGTGTCAAGTGTGATAGTGTCAACATAGTGTAAGGGGGTACATGAGGTAATATAAGATTTGTGTTAACATAGAATATTACATCTCATTAACTTGTATATTGCATATATTACATCTATTATTACATTACATTCATGCTTGCATTCATTCATCATTTATTTATTCTCTTGCACTACTATATGCACCATACATTACATACTATGGAACCTACATATTCATTACAAGTCATACTTATACATGCTTACATTAGATAGAATACTTACACCTCATACATCATTTATTTAACCATTTACTCATGCTTGCATTCTCTATTTAGTTACATAATGTATATACATTAACATGGGTTAAAATCAAATAGAACATTATATTACACACAAGGGTGCACAAAATGCATATGCCAAATAGTAACTCCTACTAATAATCAGTACTGTACCAACTCAGCATGAATTAAATTCTAGGATTAAAGTATGATATAGATCTATGTGTTAGCTTTCCGAAACTTCAAACGGATCGCGTTTTCGTTTCCGAAAACTCCCGGAATTGCGAAAACACCGAGAACGCGTTTGTCTTTCGTACAGCTGACACTCAAATAATTCTCCAGAAAGTTATAGAAAGAATTAGGCCTATTAATACATGTTTTTGGAAAGCTAACTTCAATACGCTTCTTTTAAAAAAACAGGAGATTAAACCGAGCTTTGAGCTAGAAGTTATGACATTTCTAAGTTAGGGCTGAAATTAAAAACGTGGATAAAAATCATGACGGATTTAGATAGTTTGAGCCAAAAGAATACACAATATATATCCTAATTATCCACAACAATAATAGCAATAATAATATGAGGAACCACACTCACAAACTTGATTATATAATCATCATGAACTATTTATTACATATATAAATATAGATACACTCTCATTACAATATATATATATAAATCTATATATATAACATGAACACATCCACAACACAAAGGACACTCATATGACCTCCAAATGGACACAAAATGGACACAAATGGAGATACAATCATGGGGATCATTCCTACGGGTTTAAAATAGACCTATATGCATGAGAAAATGAAAAGGAGAAGGGATTTATATCTCCCGGTAGGTCGAATCGAAGAAAAGCCTTCCCGGAGCGACACCGACACGTAGAGATTCCAAAAGGACACGAACGAGCTCCGAATCCTCCCAAACTTGGGTAGCTTCCTCCTTGGCTAGAATGGAGAAGGAAAGAAGAAGATTTGGTGGCGAAATGGAAGGATTTGGTGGAGAAATTGCTAGGGATTGCTCTCTAGAAATTTGGGGAAGAACAAGAGAGAGAGTGTGGATGAGAATAATGAATGAACTTGAGCCTATCCTCTCCCAAAGTGGCTGGCCATATGGGCTATTTTTCTTATTATGGTAAGGTCCAAAATGCCCCCACTAACCTATTCTATGAGTATTAGGAAAGGGCTAATTGGTTGGGGCTAAATTAGTCATTCTAAAGTCTCTAATCACACTAACCTTATCATAATAATTAGTCTAACCTCTAACTAAAATATTTCTATCATGTGGACTAAAATTAATATCATGTGGGCCATGCCTAACTAGTGTGTGGGTCCCACTAGAGTCAACTACCCCCGGGTCCCCGTTTCAAGTCGGATTGAGTTGAAATTCGAACCCGACTCAAATAACCCCAAAATAATATCATAAATAATAAAATAATATCAAAATAATTCAAAGAGGTCAAATACAAAAATATCCTTAGGCCAAAAATGACATTAAAATATCATATTCACATGGTTAGGCTCTAGGTCAAACAGTCTCTAGGGTTTCACTAGCAAAACGTCAAAACCACAAGTCATTGATTTAAATAATTTTAAAAATAGTTTAAAATTACCAAAAATCATATCATGAATTAAATATCATTATTAAAATAATTATAAACATGAAATTTTAAAATTACCCTTATTTGGAAAACTGGGTGCTACAACTCTACCCACCTTAGAAAAATTTCGTCCTCGAAATTAAAACGTCCATACTCCCTCTAGGTCAAACTCCCACAATCAAAGTCCCAGAACTTAAACAATCATACGATTTAAAAGAATGACATACAGGGTCATGGCATACGGTGGTAGTGAAAGTCTCATCTAGGTATACTAGTCATGCTAAACCAAAACGGTCATAGGGTATCAAAACACACAAGCAATCTAGGGTGCTAAACTAGAAAAGATACAGAAATAACAATCATCAAGAATATAAGGCAGTCTACCATCCTATATGAAAACTGGTACTTATCAAAATAAAATAAAGTTAACTACCATTTATCTAATAAGGGGTACTATTCAAGAAAATCAAAATCAAAAGTTAAAGAATGAAAGCCAATTGCATGGAAATCCAAGCACAATATATTTATATAGAGAGAGAGGGTTAGAGAGGGAAAAGCTAGCATTATGTAAAGGTTATGTGGTTTGTGCGTGTATGGGTGTATATGGACATGTTCATGTGGTTAGATAGTAGGCGTGTGTGTACGTGAGTACATATGAAATTGTATATGAGAAATTGGGTTCCAAAACAACAGCTATCGAGTTACACTAATCATGGCATATGGGTTAACAACCTACAATACGCAACTTATTCACTCATAACATGCATGGCTAACCTTATACATATATATATAAAGAGGGTATGTGTGTCCTTGTACATGGTTATAGCCTAGTATTGAAAGGTTAAACCCAGTTTTAGTTCAGCATTTACATGCAAAGTCTGAAAATAAGCTAACATTTAAAACAGTAAAATATTAACATAATGCAGTCTCAGATTTTAGGGTTTTGAAACATCGCAACCCATCTCAATGGTCCTAATACATCCTAACATGATAGAAATGAAACCCTAACATACTATCCATACATTTATCTATGCACACAGTTCAATATTACATATTAAACCTGAAATTGAACTAAACCTGGAAATCAATGTAAAAAAATGTTAACATGTATTCAGTTTTTTTTATTTAGGATATTAGCGAAATTTGAACATCAAAACCAACTCAATGTTTATCACAAACTAACATGTAAGAATATGGAACCTAAATTTACATTCATTTAAAACAACAATTTGAACTAATATTTAAAATCCAACATTAAGGGTTAATAAGCACACAGTCTTAGATTGGACAAATTCAAACACAAAACTCAACTAAATTTTTTTTGAATTGAAACCCTACGTATAACATACATGTGCAGTGATGTAAACATAACTAATAACATAAAATTTATATTTAAATTACGAATTTAAACTGGAAAAGCAGAAAACCAGAAATATTGGGGTTTTAAAAATTTAAACATTAATGACATATTAATATGTATTTAGCTAGGTTGGAAATCAAACGTAGCATGTATATGTATCAGGCAAGGTGTCTGCTATATATATATATTCATATGCATTCTCATGTCCCATTTTAAAAAAAATTAATTCTACGTTAAGACTAACATTTAAATTCCTACCATGATTGCAAAGCAGGTGATTGACATAACCAAGACAGTTTAATTATTATTTAATACAAGAATAATAGCAAGATAAAAATCTGTTTTACTTATCTGTTTAAAGAAGAACCATTTCGAAACCCAGAGCTGAAATATCAAATCCAAAACAAGTCTAGCAAAATCATTGATTCATTGTATTTAAGAAAATTCATAGAAGAAGTTACACAAAGGTTTATAAAAAAAGATAAAGCTACTCCTAAGCTAAATAATGAGGAGCAAACAAACAAAACAATTAATAATAATTTTTTTAGGACTGAAACAAGGTAGAGAAAACATGTTCAAAAACCTTTAAGGTACAATCTGATAATCATATGCGTCTGTCCAAGATAATGGTACCCTAATCCTCGTCATACTAGTAAGCAAGGCTACGATAATCACAGAGTCCTCGACTTGGGCATATACCTCTAGAATCATGGTATTTAACATTTTTGCGATGCCGCTAGCTTGGCTGCGAAAACCTTAAATTTCCACACCCGAGAAATATATCCAGAGTCAGACTATATGTCCTCACCATGCTGGCTAATGTGACTATAGAAGACAAGATTTCCATAACTTAGATGACCTAGCCCATATAATTTTATCTTGCCAAAAATTAAATTAAATCAACAATGAATACCCAAAAATCAAATCAAATTTATCAACGAACATCAAACTCAAAAACGAACAAAAATCCATCAAAATACAAACTCGGATGCAATAGCTATCATCAAAATTTAAATTCGACAATCATCCATCAAAATCAATAATTACAAACTCAAATTCAATAATAATCTATGAAAATCAAATTCAATAGCAGAAAGTAAAGATAAATCAAATCAAGGAAAAAGAAAAGAGTTTTCAAATCGGAGTTAAACAAGATTCTCAAGGGTCGTCCCAGTAATCTCTCAAGGGATCCTAATTGTGATTGAGTAACTTCAAAAATATATCCTAATCCTACTGCAGGCTGTAGTGGTACTCTAGTTCGAATACCACTACACAAACTCGACCTGCATGGGCCACCACTAAAAACGTGTCACGACCCGCACCCACTGTTAGGGTACGAGAACGTAACTACGCCCAGCCTACGCCGCAGTGTCGGCGGTAGAACGCTGTCCTAGGTCACAATATTTAACAATATAATGCTAAGCAGTTTATACTCCCCGAATAGGGGTGACATAACAGATACAGACTCAATCACATCTAAGGTAGAGCATGATAAGAATAGATAAAACATGAAATCCAAAAGAGGTACAACAGAGAGAAATCTAAGTGTCTAAGATACACAAATCCAGAAATACATCTCAAAACTCAAATACAGTAATACATAAATATAACTTAAAACAACTGAAAATAAGCTATGAACAAAACCCTAGCTATCTATACAACCTCTATTGTGTCTCCTCTAGGCTAGCAGGCAACCTCCAGGCTATCTGTAAAATTTATCAACAGGTCCAGTCAGGACGGGAGCGAGCACAATACATCTCAACAAATTATAACAGAAAAGGAAATATAATCATGCTAGAGAATAAAATACAGGATCTGAAGAATAGCATAATGTAAAAGAGAGACTGTAAGTAAATATCTATGATATATATATAAAGAGAGACAGTACTAGTGATTTAGAGTACAGACGAATCATGTGAATGGCTTATGACTGATTCATGACTACACTAAGAGTGATTCATAACTACACTACTTTGGATATTATTCACATGACCATTCATACTCCCCCGTACCCCAATCAATACACAAGGATCCAGTCAAGTTACGTTAAGATTCATGACTAAACTACTACCCGTATAGGGTGATTCATGAATTGATTCGTGAAGGCTCGGTGATCATGTGAGTACATGAGTCACTAGCTGATAATGAAGATTCATGATAATAAAAGCATAAGATACGTGACGTAAGTGAAACACACCGAGCAAAAGTATCTGATGCTCCCGAGAGGGATAACATCTCATGAAGGGATC
Source organism: Iris pallida (assembly GCA_029216955.1). Taxonomy (NCBI): domain Eukaryota; kingdom Viridiplantae; phylum Streptophyta; class Magnoliopsida; order Asparagales; family Iridaceae; genus Iris; species Iris pallida. Next base: position 1,671,852 of record JANAVB010002395.1, on the reverse strand, counting down.
CATATAGTACCAATTCGTGTTACCAACGTGTCAGCATCAAGTAAGATAGTCTAAAGCAGGAAATATAATCCTAAACATGATATAAAATGATCAGAGAATGTACTCGCCTGATATCTGAATGTCCTAGGTAAAGATACTGTCCGATGAGAGGTGTCTGGCTCCTAATTAGAACAGCACAAGTCACAACATGTCCAGAAGGGTAATATAAAGCACTACAATGCATTCTACATGAATCTAGGTCAAACTAGGCCAAAGTTAACCCTTGGTCAACTCTGGTCAACTGTACTAGTCAAACTAGGTCAAACTAGGTCATGTCCTAACCCAGTAAGTCTTACTAGGCCTAACCAAGACTTATTCTAGCAAGCACACATCAATACAAGGCTATACAAGCCAACATATACCTAACTCTATATAGCATGCAATTATTCAATACTCAAATAGGCAAGAATTCACATTAGATAAATACTAGGTAATCTATTACTTTAAGCTATATAGGTCTACACATATATACACATGCATATATTGGTATTCAACATTAGGTCTATAATCATGGCATTTCAAATAGTTATATAAACTTATATATATTACAACACAATATGGTAACATATATATAATATACATACATAGCTAAGTTAACTATATTCATAAATACTTATTTAAGAGTCTATGTGTGTGTATGTGAACATGGCAAAGGGGCAAGTGAGGGTTAAATGGGCATACATAGTGTATACATATCAAAGAGTGTCAAAGTGTAAGTGAACAAAGTGTCAAGTGTGATAGTGTCAACATAGTGTAAGGGGGTACATGAGGTAATATAGGATTTGTGTTAACATAGAATATTACATCTCATTAACTTGTATATTGTATATATTACATCTATTATTACATTACATTCATGCTTGCATTCATTCATCATTTATTTATTCTCTTGCACTACTATATGCACCATACATTACATACTATGGAACCTACATATTCATTACAAGTCATACTTATACATGCTTACATTAGATAGAATACTTACACCTCATACATCATTTATTTAACCATTTACTCATGCTTGCATTCTCTATTTAGTTACATAATGTATATACATTAACATGGGTTAAAATCAAATAGAATATTATATTACACACAAGGGCTCACAAAATATATATGCCGAAGAGTAACTCCTACTAATAATCAATACTGTACCAACTCAGCATGAATTAAATTCTAGGATTAAAGTATGATATAGATCTATGTGTTAGCTTTCCGAAACTTCAAACGGATCGCATTTTCGTTTCCAAAAACTCCCGGAATCGCAAATACACCGAGAACGCGTTTGTCTTTCGTACAGCTGACACTCAAATAATTCTCCAGAAAGTTATAGAAAGAATTAGGCCTATTAATACATGTTTTTGGAAAGCTAACTTCAATACGCTTCTTTTAAAAAAACAGGAGATTAAACCGAGCTTTGAGCTAGAAGTTATGACATTTCTAAGTTAGGGCTGAAATTAAAAACGTGGATAAAAATCATGACGGATTTAGATAGTTTGAGCCAAAAGAATACACAATATATATCCTAATTATCCACAACAATAATAGTAATAATAATATGAGGAACCACACTCACAAACTTGATTATATAATCATCATGAACCATTTATTACATATATAAATATAGATACACTCTCATTATAATATATATATATAAATCTATATATGTAACATGAACACATCCACAACACAAAGGACACTCCTATGACCTCCAAATGGACACAAAATGGACACAAATGGAGATACAACCATGGGGATCATTCCTACGGGTTTAAAATAGACCTATATGCATAAGAAAATGAAAAGGAGAAGGGATTTATACCTCCCGGTAGATCGAATCGAAGAAAAGCCTTCCCGGAGCGACACCGACACGTAGAGATTCCAAAAGGACACGAACGAGCTCCGAATCCTCCCAAACTTGGGTAGCTTCTTCCTTGGCTAGAATGGAGAAGGAAAGAAGAAGATTTGGTGGCGAAATGGAAGGATTTGGTGGAGAAATTGCTAGGGATTGCTCTCTAGAAATTTGGGGAAGAACAAGAGAGAGTGTGGATGAGAATAATGAATGAACTTGAACCTATCCTCTCCCAAAGTGGCTGGCCATATGGGCTATTTGTCTTATTATGGTAAGGTCCAAAATGCCCCCACTAACCTATTCTATGAGTATTAGGAAAGGGCTAATTGGTTGGGGCTAAATTAGTCATTCTAAAGTCTCTAATCACACTAACCTTATCATAATAATTAGTCTAACCTCTAACTAAAATATTTCTATCATGTGGACTAAAATTAATATCATGTGGGCCATGCCTAACTAGTGTGTGGGTCCCACTAGAGTCAACTATCCCCGGGTCCCCGTTTCAAGTCGGATTGAGTTGAAATTCGAACCCGACTCAAATAACCCAAAAACAATATCATAAATAATAAAATAATATCAAAATAATTCAAAGAGGTCAAATACAAAAATATCCTTAGGCCAAAAATGACATTAAAATATCATAATCACATGGTTAGGCTCTAGGTCAAACAGTCTCTAGGGTTTCACTAGCAAAACGTCAAAACCACAAGTCATTGATTTAAATAATTTTAAAAATGGTTTAAAATTACCAAAAATCATATCATGAATTAAATATCATTATTAAAATAATTATAAACACGAAATTTTAAAATTACCCTTATTTGGAAAACTGGGTGCTACAACTCTACCCACCTTAGAAAAATTTCGTCCTCGAAATTAAAACGTCCATACTCCCTCTAGGTCAAACTCCCACAATCAAAGTCCCAGAACTTAAACAATCATATGATTTAAAAGAATGACATACAGGGTTATGGCATACGGTGGTAGTGAAAGTCTCATCTAGGTATACTAGTCATGCTAAACCAAAACGGTCATAGGGTATCAAAACACACAAGCAATCTAGGGTGCTAAACTAGAAAAGATACAGAAATAACAATTATCAAGAATATAAGGCAGTCTACCATCCTATATGAAAACTGGTACTTATCAAAATAAAATAAAGTTAACTACCATTTATCTAATAAGGGGTACTATTCAAGAAAATTAAAATCAAAAGTTAAAGAATGAAAGCCAATTGCATGGAAATCCAAGCACAATATATTTATATAGAGAGAGAGGGTTAGAGAGGGAAAAGCTAGCATTATGTAAAGGTTATGTGGTTTGTGCGTGTATGGGTGTATATGGACATGTTCATGTGGTTAGATAGTAGGCGTGTGTGTACGTGAGTACATATGAAATTGTATATGAGAAATTGGGTTCCAAAACAACAGCTATCGAGTTACACTAATCATGGCATATGGGTTAACGACCTACAATACGCAACTTATTCACTCATAACATGCATGGCTAACCTTATACATATATATATAAAGAGGGTATGTGTGTCCTTGTACATGGTTATAGCCTAGTATTGAAAGGTTAAACCCAGTTTTAGTTCAGCATTTACATGCAAAGTCTGAAAATAAGCTAACATTTAAAACAGTAAAATATTAACATAATGCAGTCTCAGATTTTAGGGTTTTGAAACATCGCAACCCATCTCAATGGTCCTAATACATCCTAACATGATAGAAATGAAACCCTAACATACTATCCATACATTTATCTATGCACACAGTTCAATATTACATATTAAACCTGAAATTGAACTAAACCTGGAAATCAATATAAAAAAATGTTAACATGTATTCAGTTTTTTTTATTTAGGATATTAGCGAAATTTGAACATCAAAACCAACTCAATGTTTATCACAAACTAACATGTAAGAATATGGAACCTAAATTTACATTCATTTAAAACAACAATTTGAACTAATATTTAAAATCCAACATTAAGGGTTAATAAGCACACAGTCTTAGATTGGACAAATTCAAACACAAAACTCAACTAAATTTTTTTTGAATTGAAACCCTACGTATAACATACATGTGCAGTGATGTAAACATAACTAATAACATAAAATTTATATTTAAATTAATAATTTAAACTGGAAAAGCAGAAAACCAGAAATATTGGAGTTTTAAAAATTTAAACATTAATGACATATTAATATGTATTTAGCTAGGTTAGAAATCAAACGTAGCATGTATATGCATCAGGCAAGGTGTCTGCTATATATATAGTCATATGCATTCTCATGTCCCATTTTAAAAAAAATTAATTCTACGTTAAGACTAACATTTAAATTCCTACCATGATTGCAAAGCAGGTGATTGACATAACCAAGACAGTTTAATTATTATTTAATACAAGAATAATAGCAAGATAAAAATCTGTTTTGCTTATCTGTTTAAAGAAGAACCATTTCGAAACCCAGAGCTGAAATATCAAATCCAAAACAAGTCTAGCAAAATCATTGATTCATTGTATTTAAGAAAATTCATAGAAGAAGTTACACAAAGGTTTATAAAAAAAAGATAAAGCTACTCCTAAGCTAAATAATGAGGAGCAAACAAACAAAACAATTAATAATAATTTTTTTTAGGACTGAAACAAGGTAGAGAAAATATGTTCAAAAACCTTTAAGGTACAATCTGATAATCATATGCGTCTGTCCAAGATAATGGTACCCTAATCCTCGTCATACTAGTAAGCAAGGCTACGATAATCACAGAGTCCTCGACTTGGGCATATACCTCTAGAATTATGGTATTTAACATTTTTGCGATGCCGCTAGCTTGGCTGCAAAAACCTTAAATTTCTACACCCGAGAAATATATCCAGAGTCAGACTATATGTCCTCACCATGCTGGCTAATGTGACTATAGAAGACAAGATTTCCATAACTTAGATGACCTAGCCCATATAATTTCATCTTGCCAAAAATTAAATTAAATCAACAATGAATACCCAAAAATCAAATCAAATTTATCAACGAACATCAAACTCAAAAACGAACAAAAATCCATCAAAATACAAACTCGGATGCAATAGCTATCATCAAAATTTAAATTCGACAATCATCAATCAAAATCAATAATTACAAACTCAAATTCAATAATAATCTATGAAAATTAAATTCAATAGCAGAAAGTAAAGATAAATCAAATCAAGGAAAAAGAAAAGAGTTTTCAAATCGGAGTTAAACAAGATTCTCAAGGATCGTCCCAGTAATCTCTCAAGGGATCCTAATTGTGATTGAGTAACTTCAAAAATATATCCTAATCCTACTGCAGGCTGTAGTGGTACTCTAGTTCGAATACCACTACACAAACTCGACCTGCATGGGCCACCACTAAAAACGTGTCACGACCCGCACCCACTGTTAGGGTACGAGAACGTAACTACGCCCAGCCTACGCCGCAGTGTCGGCGGTAGAACGCTATCCTAGGTCACAATATTTAACAATATAATGCTAAGCAGTTTATACTCCCCGAATGGGGGTGACATAACAGATACAGACTCAATCACATCTAAGGTAGAGCATGATAAGAATAGATAAAACATGAAATCCAAAAGAGGTACAACAGAGAGAAATCTAAGTGTCTAAGATACACAAATCCAGAAATACATCTCAAAGCTCAAATACAGTAATCCATAAATACAACTTAAAACAACTGAAAATAAGCTATGAGCAAAACCCTAGCTATCTATACAACCTCTATTGTGTCTCCTCTAGGCTAGCAGGCAACCTCCAGGCTATCTGTAAAATTTATCAACAGGTCCAGTCAGGACGGGAGCGAGCACAATACATCTCAACAAATCATAACAGAAAAGGAAATATAATCATGCTAGAGAATAAAATACAGGATCTGAAGAATAGCATAATGTAAAAGAGAGACTGTAAGTAAATATCTATGATATATATATAAAGAGAGACAGTACTAGTGATTTAGAGTACAGACGAATCATGTGAATGGCTTATGACTGATTCATGACTACACTAAGAGTGATTCATGACTACACTACTTTGGATATTATTCACATGACCATTCATACTCCTCCGTACCCCAATCAATACACAAGGATCCAGTCAAGTTACGTTAAGATTCATGACTAAACTACTACCCGTATAGGGTGATTCATGAATTGATTCGTGAAGGCTCGGTGATCATGTGAGTACATGAGTCACTAGCTGATAACGAAGATTCATGATAATAGAAGCATAAGATACGTGACGTAAGTGAAACACACCGAGCAAAAGTATCTGATGCTCCCGAGAGGGATAACATCTCATGAAGGGATCCATATAGTACCAATTCGTGTTACCAACGTGTCAGCATCAAGTAAGATAGTCTAAAGCAGGAAATATAATCCTAAACATGATATAAAATGATCAAAAAATGTACTCGTCTGATATCTGAATGTCCTAGGTAAAGATACTGTCCGAGGAGAGGTGTCTGGCTCCTAATTAGAACAGCACAAGTCACAACATGTCCAGAAGGGTAATATAAAGCACTACAATGCATTCTACATGAATCTAGGTCAAACTAGGCCAAAGTTAACCCTTGGTCAACTCTGGTCAACTGTACTAGTCAAACTAGGTCAAACTAGGTCATGTCCTAACCCAGCAAGTCTTACTAGGCCTAACCAAGACTTATCCTAGCAAGCACACATCAATACAAGGCTATACAAGCCAACATATACCCAACTCTATATAGCATGCAATTATTCAATACTCAAATAGGCAAGAATTCACATTGGATATACACTAGGTAATCTATTACTTTAAGCTATATAGGTCTACACATATATACACATGCATATATTGGTATTCAACATTAGGTCTATAATCATGGCATTTCAAATGGTTATATAAACTTATATATATTACAACACAATATGCTAACATATATATAATATACATACATAGCTAAGTTAACTATATTCATAAATACTTATTTAAGAGTCTATGTGTGTGTATGTGAATATGGCAAAGGGGCAAGTGAGGGTTAAATGGGCATACATAGTATATACATATCAAAGAGTGTCAAAGTGTAAGTGAACAAAGTGTCAAGTGTGATAGTGTCAACATAGTGTAAGGGGGTACATGAGGCAATATAGGATTTGTGTTAACATAGAATATTACATCTCATTAACTTGTATATTGCATATATTACATCTATTATTACATTACATTCATGCTTGCATTCATTCATCATTTATTTATTCTCTTGCACTACTATATGCACCATACATTACATACTATGGAACCTACATATTCATTACAAGTCATACCTATACATGCTTACATTAGATAGAATACTTACACCTCATACATCATTTATTTAACTATTTACTCATGCTTGCATTTTCTATTTAGTTACATAATGTATATACATTAACATGGGTTAAAATCAAATAGAACATTATATTACACACAAGGGTGCACAAAATGCATATGTCGAATAGTAACTCCTACTAATAATCAATACTGTACCAACTCAGCATGAATTAAATTCTAGGATTAAAGTATGATATAGATCTATGTGTTAGCTTTCCGAAACTTCAAACGGATCGCGTTTTCGTTTCCGAAAACTCCCGGAATCGCGAAAACACCGAGAACGCGTTTGTCTTTCGTATAGCTGACACTCAAATAATTCTCTAGAAAGTTATAGAAAGAATTAGGCCTATTAATACATGTTTTTGGAAAGCTAACTTCAATATGCTTCTTTTAAAAAAACAGGAGATTAAACTGAGCTTTGAGCTAGAAGTTATGATATTTCTAAGTTAGGACTGAAATTAAAAATGTGGATAAAAATTATGACGGATTTAGATAGTTTGAGCCAAAAGAATACACAATATATATCCTAATTATCCACAACAATAATAGCAATAATAATATGAGAAACCACACTCACAAACTTGATTATATAATCATCATGAACCATTTATTACATATATAAATATAGATACACTCTCATTACAATATATATATATATATCTATATATGTAACATGAACACATCCACAACACAAAGGACACTCCTATGACCTCCAAATGGACACAAAATGGACACAAATGGAGATACAACCATGGGGATCATTCCTACGGGTTTAAAATAGACCTATATGTATAAGAAAATAAAAGGAGAAGGGATTTATACCTCCCGGTAGATCGAATCGAAGAAAAGCCTTCCCGGAGCGACACCGACACGTAGAGATTCCAAAAGGACACGAACGAGCTCCGAATCCTCCCAAACTTGGGTAGCTTCCTCCTTGGCTAGAATGGAGAAGGAAAGCAGAAGATTTGGTGGCAAAATGGAAGGATTTGGTGGAGAAATTGCTAGGGATTACTCTCTAGAAATTTGGGGAAGAACAAGAGAGAGAGTGTGGATGAGAATAATGAATGAACTTGAGCCTATCCTCTCCCAAAGTGGCTAGCCATATGGGCTATTTGTCCTATTATGGTAAGGTCCAAAATGCCCCTACTAACCTATTCTATGAGTATTAGGAAAGGGCTAATTGGTTGGGGCTAAATTAGTCATTCTAAAGTCTCTAATCACACTAACCTTATCATAATAATTAGTCTAACCTCTAACTAAAATATTTCTATCATGTGGACTAAAATTAATATCATGTGGGCCATGCCTAACTAGTGTGTGGGTCCCACTAGAGTCAACTACCCCCGGGTCCCCGTTTCAAGTCGGATTGAGTTGAAATTCGAACCCGACTCAAATAACCCCAAAACAATATCATAAATAATAAAATAATATCAAAATAATTCAAAGAGGTCAAATACAAAAATATCCTTAGGCCAAAAATGACATTAAAATATCATAATCACATGGTTAGGCTCTAGGTCAAACAGTCTCTAGGGTTTCACTAGCAAAACGTTAAAACCACAAGTCATTGATTTAAATAATTTTTAAAATGGTTTAAAATTACCAAAAATCATATCATGAATTAAATATCATTATTAAAATAATTATAAACACGAAATTTTAAAATTACCCTTATTTGGAAAACTGGGTGCTACATATGGCATTTATTACTGGTATCAAGCTTCCTGTTCATTTAAAGGAGGACATGAACTTTGGGTATCAGGAAACTGAAATACAGGTAATTATTAGAATGTCAAGGGTAAGGAGATAGGTTGGAGATATCCCTAAAACATTAGAGCAGTTCGACTTTGAGTTTGAAACCTACACACGCTATATCAGTCGGGATTATGCATTATAGGCCACTCAACATGCAAGTACAATACTGATGCCAATATGCACATGTTTATTACCAATGGGCAAACCTGTATGATCGAGGGAAGACTAGTGCCTAGGGAGAACTGTGGGATTTGGTGGTTTAAGTTGAGTAATAAACTGCTTAGTTATAAGTAGCAAATCCCATGTAGGTCTTAGACTAAAAACCTAGTAGATAAAGTACCTCTTACTTTGATTTATCTATTTGACATCGTAAATCATCAAACAGGTTAATTGGGTTTTGACTCAGTGCATCGACCCGTACCAGCAGCTCAGGACCTAAGGCAAGTATACCTTGTCTTTCTACACAGCTTTATTTACATGCACTGTGTTTTTATTATTATCCAATTTTCTCATATTATTGACATGTACCTTTCATATCCTGCTTGTATATTTGTATCATTTCTATATAGATCGTGTTCACAGTTAGCTTTGTGTATTATTGGATGTATTCATTTGAGCCTTGATTGAGTCATGTCGTGGGTTGAGAAGTCATAAACTGATCTGTTATACCTCCTTGTCTTGAAATCTTGAAGCTAACCTGCGAGTCCACACTAGGGACGAGGGTTAGTAGTTATCTGTGTCTTATGCTAGCCTATGAGTCCACACTAGGGACGAGGGTTAGTAGTATATGGTTCACACCTGCAAGTCCACATTAGGGGCGAGGGTGATGCTAGCCTGCGAGCCCACACTAGGGCGAGGGTTAGTAGTTGATGCTAACCTGCTCGTCCATACTAGGGACGAGGGTTAGTAGTTGTTCAAACATGCGAGCCCACACTAGGGGCGAGGGTTTGAGTATTAGATTTAGTTATCCGTTTTCATAGTGATATCGTGTTCTCTTGTTCTTCTCCAGCAGTTCATTTATGTGTAGTTAGTGTACAGATTCGTGTTTTATTCATTGCTTAGATTTACTTGTTTATTCTGGATTTTCTCCATGCATGATAAACTGTTAGAAAGGCTTATTTTTATGTATCTTGCTAGTCCTCTGAGGACCTGATGATCTCTTCAGGTTAGTCGAGTTTGAGTCAGAAGCAGACGAGAGGTTTGAGTCAGCAACAGACCGCAGTGCTTGCAGTTGAGGTCGTCTTGATTAGCAGGTTGTACTCAGTTACTGTATTTTATGTACTTTTCTCTTTCCGTCTATTGGTAGTAGATTTGTGTCTACCGGACGTGACATTGCTTCTTGGAGATATTCAGTTATATATATTATTGTCCAGTTTTATGTCTTATTCATTGATCTTGATTGTGATTCTATTATTCTGTGGATGAGATATAGTTTACCATGAGATTCTAGATTGTCGTGACTTGTGTATATTAGACAGCGTACTACCGCCGACTCTGCGGCGTAGGCTGGGCTTGGATACGCTTCGTATCCGAAAGGCAGGTGCGGGTCGTGACAGAATACAGAGAGACATCATGAATAAAGTATTTCTAATACATAATGTAAATAAAACTCCTTTTATTATATAGCCAAAAAAGAAGGAGATACATAAGATCAAGGAGAGGAATGAGGACTGGAGCCTTCCTGATTAAAGACATAGTTTGCAAGAAGCTCGAAAACATTATTGTCAGATGACACTAACAGTTCATATGCAGCCTCTCTTAGAGATTTTTCCTCGATAGTATTTCCAAGCTCTATAAGTCCAGCAAGAATGTCCTATTTTGGTTCAGGAGCAGTGAAGCTTTTCCCTGCCTCTTTCTGAATGGGCAACAGAGGCTCGTCGGAACAAGCATCCTTGGCAATCTCAGTCTCCAAAATGACATCAGTCTCCTTGGGTACATCTTCAGAAGCCATTTGTACTAAAGGGGTAGGTGTTGGCAGCATATGCAAAAGTTACATATTATTTATAGGCAGAAAGATCAAATAGTCTGTCTTGAGAACCGAAAAAACGATTTCTTCTTGAAAAGATGTGATCATTCAGTCATTCATCGAATTTATTTACCTTGTGAATCGACCCATCGGTTAACAAGTGTCTCTCAATAAATTCTCCAGTGGAATATAATTCAAACTCTCTCGTGAAAAGCCACTACATAAACATTCCATCATCAAACATCGTCCCCTTTTAAAAAGCCAGTTGCTTTAAAAAGGATCTTATGACCGATCGCCATGATAAAGTTCATGTCCATCATACCTCTGAAACTTTATCTTTGCCAATTTATCTTTGGAAACATTTTCTTGATTATGTGTTCTCGCGAGAATGAATCGATTATATAAGTTCATGTCACATCCATAAAGACCTCTGACAAATACACTTATACAGACGATACTCTTTTCTCATCTGGTTCATACATCAAGGATAAAGTGTCATTTCGATGATAAATTCAGACATACATCAAAAGTTCTACTCACTATTCAAGTTATGAATATCCATGTAGGTACGAAAATACAAAATTCCAGTGACGCATCTCCACAAAATAACAAATATTTCTTTCAAAAAATCATACTTTATTTTGCTCTTTATCTACAAAAGGATGTTTATATTTTAATGAAAATCTATTACATCTTGGATTTTCATTCTAATGTAACAACAAAGACCTAATGAAAATCTATTACATCTTTAGATTTTCGCCATCTGGTCGTACTGTTGGTCGCAATTCCTTGTTGTCCCGACCCTCAGTGGTGGGCAGGGCAACGGAATCACTCATGGTCTTCTCTCTCAGAAAGGCGAGAGAGAAAATGGAGGCAGAATGACGGTCTTCCACCGAAGGCAGTAATACGTTTACTCTTGTGATACGATTCCTAATTCTGCCGTCAAAGGAACTCTTCTACCTAAATACTCGGGTTAGATTTCACTCCATCGTCCAACTCTCCATGTATAAAGGCACTTTCTACCATCTGAGGGAGGCCCTTCTGAAACATGGAGAGTTATGAGCTTTCTGATGTGTGTGTCAGATCGATTCATCTTCACGACAACCAAAATCACCGATACCGGTTCTGGGGAAGCTTGCTAACTGGTTCCCTGCAAGTATTAAGAGGAAGGAAGTTAGCAAATTCATCATATGAATACATTCAACAGTCGCCTTCTTCTTAAAAGTTAGGCGCCCATCTTCAACAGGCGCCCCTTCTCGAAGTCAGGCGCTTGCCTTCAATAGGAACCCCCTTCTCGAAGTAAGACTCATGTCTTCAACAGGCACCCTCTTTCTCATAGACAGACGCTTGCCTTTCACGGGCGCCTCCTTCCACAGGCGCCTCCATCTCGAAGTTGGGCGCTCGTCGTCAACGAGCAAACAGGCGCTCATATTTAGGCGCCTTCAGGTGCTCAAACAAGCACCTCCTTCTTTAAATTCGGTGCTCAAGATTAAATGCTACTGTATTTGTCTCCTAAAAACTTACTGTCAAGATCATATATATCGATGGTCGTCGATAATGCACACAACGGCCCAATACTCGACGAAGTGGCGTGTGATGGGATGGCAGCATGCTGTGGTGGCGTAGAGAAGCTCATAAGCACCTGATCCTTCTCGACAGCCAAGATCTGCGGAGAGCCATCGTCGAAGAAGAAAGAATGGCATAGGAGTTTGGAAGATGAGAGTACAATGGACTCTTTCTTTTTCTCGCAGCTATTTATAAGCAATTTTAGCTGAAACGGCATGTCGCTTCCCTAGGCGCATATTTCGGGAAAGATAAAACGTAAAAGATTTGAAATCATACATGAATTGCCACGTGTCTCGCAGAAAAGACTAGACATTGAATCAGTCAGATTTGGCGCTATCCACTAGAACCAATAAAGTTTGGACGTTTGTTTTTGTCAAACAGGTACACAGCAAAATTAAAGGCGTCAGGATCCAATAAAGACAAATTTTTTATTGTATAACAAAAAGAAGACAGACCCTACAGACGTAGGCACTATGGCTATTTTTGGAAAGTAAAGTAAGGCACCTTCATATTTCATCACTTCTTCTCTTCGTCATCGGTTTGACGTAAAGCGGCACCCAATTCTTCTATGTTGTGAATCCCCGAACGGCACATCAAACGAAGGAATCCCTCTATCAGTTCTAAATTGCCATGCTCTTCAGAGGAAGACGATGGCCTACCACTCGAGTGATTGAAGACTTCTGGGGTCAGGCCAAAACAATCTAGAAGATTTCCTGCTCGTAGAAACAGGTCAGCCTCCAACAAGTAAGCCGTAGACGCAATATTAGGCCCCCCTCAGGAGCTTTGCCATCGACGTCAGCACCGACCTCCTTCTCCTTCTTCTTTCTTCCCTTGGGTGCCATGAGGGTAGACGAGGGTGAAGGCTGTGCAAAAGCCCATTCTCATATATGTAGTCGAAACCAATCCCGTCGGCGCCTTACATTCTTCATGAAAGGCCGAGTATCATTAATGAAAGCTTAAAAGAAGGAAGAATAAGAGTCATTTTGGAAAAGAGCACCTCTCCATAAATAGGTTCATCGTCGAAAATGAACCAAGCATTTAATGTGTGCCGTCATTCAAAGTATTCCAAACATTTGGGCGCCCAAGTTTGAAAACTTTGAAGGGGTCTTGTAGGGCTCAAAATTCTATCTTTCTTAGGTTCCTAGCACACTTAGGCGTCCACTTTTTCTTAGGCGCCTAACATTCTTAGGCGCCCATTACTTTTAGGAGTTCTGTTCTCCTAGGATCCTTATACATTCAGGCGCCCATCTCTCTGAGGCGCCCTGACCCATTTAGGCGCCTACTGCTACTAGGCGCTCAACTTTTTTAGGCGCCTTTCTCAAAGTATTCAGTTTTCTGCTGATATCTACAAATCTACGTGGCGTATTAATCTGCTATACATGCTGAATGTGGTGCACTACTCCGAATTTTTTGAAGAACATGCCGATCACTTGGCCACGACCAGTCGCCTATTTCGCATAGGCGCCATATGTCAATAGGCGCCTCTGCTTAAAAATAGTGCACAGTGGTTTAGGCACTGTCAGGTGGTTATCTCTTTGCTCTATAAATAGAGCTCCATTCCCCCAACGTACAGACACAGGGAGGAGGGGTATAGTTTGAGCATTCATAGCACTTCCATCTTCTGCAATCAATAATTCTCAAGAGCAAGTTCTTCAACCGTTAATCGAAGCCGAATTTCTGTCGATACTTTCACAAACTGGATATCTTCGAACAACTGCCATTAAAAAATGCCATCATTTATCAAGGGAAGAAGCCAAGCCATGCGATCATCATTTCAAGACTCTGAAGAAGCATGCACATGCTAAAGTATATCTAGAGTCTATAACGAGTCTTAAAAATATTTGTAAATACAAGAAATGGATGGCATAATCGAAAGCTATGGTAGAAAAAATCTAGGACAATTTCCGGACATCCTGATGGAAGATCCGACGGACCTTCACAAAAATCCGACAGAAGATCTGAATGGCCCCACAAAATACCTTATGTGAACATTCGGATTATCGGATGAAAAATCACGGAATTTCGAAGGATTTTCTGTCATGTTACCATTTGCATTCCGACAATCGAATTTTATTGAATATTGATCCCAACGGCTATATTATAGCTGTTGGACCGTGTAGGCGAATGATCCGACGGACATCCGCGAAAATCCTGCAGATCTTTCGCTCGCCTGCTGAAAGTTGCATTAAATGCTCTTTTCAATGTTTTGGTTATAAATAGCCTTAAACCCCTTCATTCAAGGTTGATGCTTTGAGCCTAAAAAATACTAAACTACCAAAAATCTATCCACAAAAAACTCTACAAAGCTTTCATTTGCCATTCACAAATTGTGTTAGAGTTATTAAGTTGAAAAAGAGAAATCTTCATCTTATTGTAAGATGTCAAAAACCTTCTTATGAAAAGGTTAAAGTTGGAGAGTCTTAGGATAAAAGCTCTCGGTTGAAGTTGGAGAGTTTTCGGATAAAAGTTCTTGGTTTGAAGTCAGAGAGGCCTTCGGATAAAAACTCTCGTGTAAGAAGTTGGGATAAAAGCTCTCGTGTAAGAATTTGGTGAGCCTTCGGATGAAAACTCACGTTGTACTATTTGCATAATAGTGGATTAAAGCCGGAGAGAGTTCTGGAACTGGAGTGCCCCTCGGAAGGATATCAGGATACATCGGATATCGGTATTGTTATTGCTTCTTCTCTTGTACTCTTAATCTTAAAATTGTCTATTAACAATCGTTTAGTACTTGATTAGATTGCTTGACCCTGTTCAACCCTGCTGGAGTCCCACAACAGAAGCTCCGTTCATCAATATGCTCGACATCCAGACCAATAAACCAAGAACCTAAAGAAACATCTTATTAGCATATCTGTGCAGTATCTGCCTGTACAATCATGACAGTAAGAATAAGGAGCCATGTGTATATAATCTAAGACCATCTCCAATGGTGATTTCTAAAATTGAGTTCTTATCCTACTTGGCATTGTACTTTAAGGAGATTTCTATCCTAGTTGAAAAAGTTTCTACATAGAAATTGTAGACATACAAAAATGCTCTCCAATGGTTCTCCATTTCTATCCTATGTGTCACATAGTAAAAGGACTCATTTAATGGTGTGGGGTCCAATAATAATTGTCATGAGAGATATGAGAATTTCTATGAGAGTTTCTACATGTAGAAACCCTCCTAGAAAGTTTCCATCCTACATCATTGCCACCTAGGATAGAAATGGTGATAGAAATCACCATTGGAAAAACTTTTTTCTAAAATAGATTTCTTCCATAGAAATAGCGAAGATAGAAACCCCCATTGGAGATGGTCTAAATTCAAGCACAAAGAGATTTCACTTGAAATTTTATCTATTGGCGGATATATATGTAGTCAAATCTTTGGAGAGTCTCCTGTTGCATGCCTGAAATATTTATTTCCCTCGGGAAAAGCTGACCAAAGCCCATGGCCAATCCAGTTCCATCTGCGGTTTGCATAGCCCGGTCCACTGAAACACCTAAATCGTTCCCTCATTTTGGTTTCTCACGTTTTTAACATTATGTCCAGATCCACAGTCCACACTACTCACTCGGTGTGTGTGTGTCGCACTCGAAATTGTCCAGCCGGTAGAGCTGTTGGCCAACCCATCATCAAACTTCGTATAATTCAAATCAAACCAACCTAGCTCGGCGATTCATTCCACAACCTCCCCACCCTCATTTTCTCCGTCTCCCCTTTCTTATTAGAACTCTCCTCCATTCATCAATTCATTCCCAACAACAATGGCTGCGGCTTCCTTCTCGTTCGTCCATCTCCTCTCCCCCAACCCCATCGCCACCGTCCGCTCCTCCCTCACCAAACCCCCCACCACCTCCCCCATCCCCTTCCCCCAATCGAAACCTAAACCCGGAGCTTCCCTGTCCTCTTCTCCCAACACCACCGTCCGCGCCGTGGCGACGAGCGGGAACAAGAAACAAACAAAATCGCCACGAAATGTGCCATCGTCGCCGGCGCCGATCGAGCGCGCGGAGGCGCTGGATCTGTACGAGGACATGGTCCTCGGCCGGTGCTTCGAGGACATGTGCGCCCAGATGTACTACCGCGGCAAGATGTTCGGCTTCGTCCACCTCTACAACGGCCAGGAGGCCGTCTCCTCCGCCTTCATCCGCCCCCTCGCCCGCTCCGACTCCGTCGTCTCCACCTACCGCGACCACGTCCACGCCCTCAGCAAGGGCGTCCCCGCCCGCGAGGTCATGGCCGAGCTCTTCGGCAAGTCCACCGGGTGCTGCCGCGGCCAGGGCGGCTCCATGCACATGTTCTCCGCCGAGCACGGCCTCCTCGGCGGCTTCGCGTTCATCGGGGAGGGGATCCCCGTCGCCGCCGGCGCTGCCTTCTCCTCCAAGTACCGCCGCGAGGTCCTCGGTGACGAGTCCTGCCGGGATGTGACCCTGGCGTTCTTCGGGGACGGGACCTGCAACAACGGGCAGTTCTTCGAGTGCCTCAACATGGCGGCGCTGTGGAAGCTGCCCATCGTGTTCGTGGTGGAGAACAACCTGTGGGCCATCGGGATGTCGCATCTGAGGGCGACCTCGGATCCGGAGATTTGGAAGAAGGGCCCCGCGTTTGGGATGCCTGGGGTGCACGTGGACGGGATGGACGTGCTCAAGGTGAGGGAGGTGGCGCAGGAGGCCATTGGGAGGGCAAGGAGAGGGGAAGGGCCTACGCTGGTGGAGTGCGAGACGTACCGCTTCAGGGGACACTCGCTCGCCGATCCGGATGAGCTACGTAATCCTGGTGAGATTTTGCGGGACAGTTATCAGCTTGCTGATGGCCTCTTTTTTTCCTCTGTTGAAAATTTTCACATTGATCAGTAGCTTGGAAGCATGGACACTCAAAAAATCTAGGCTGTTATTGTGTCGGACACGTATTGGACACAACATGGACAATCCAACCTACACCAGGACACACCAAATAGATGTTGTCTCCACATCCTTACAGTGTCGTGTCGTAGCTGTGTCCGTGTAAGATAGATCAGTAGGAGCATACCAATTGAGCATACATAATAGTTAGTGTACTATAAAGCCATTCATATTAATAACATTATATGGAAACTTTTTAACTACCTATGAGGCAATAGAAATCCAAATAAGTACAAAATTTAGCTCGTTTACGATAAGCGACAGGTCGGGGGATGCTGGGTAGTAGGAATCGCTGTCACCATAAAATATTTTCCACAAAGTAAGACCTTTAACCTTATTCATAGAGATCAGCTTTGACCTGTACAATCAGGATGCACTTGCTTTGGGAAGAAAGATGACCATTTAATTACTTTTAAGAACGGATCTAATATTACTTTTAAGAATGGATCTAATATTGGACAAAAAGAAATTACTTTTTAAGAACGGATCTAATATTAGACAAATAGATAAATTTTTACTAGAAAGTTGGATAGAGTAGCATGTAAACATTGCAAAGCTATACCACGAGATACTTTGATAACCCAAAATAGGTTGATGGTCTTGATATTACTATTACGAAATGGAAGGATAAGACTAGGCTAGACAAGCGATCGAGAACTAGATGTGGAACTTGAAACGAGAGAACTTAGTAATGTTTAAGAATAAAGTAATAAAGGAAGGAGAATGTGACAAAAAAAAAATTCTAAAGTTATGAGGTGTAATATGTCAAATTACATCAACAAGATAGTAAAAGAGATTTTAGGAGTTTCTGAAACTAATGGTTGGACTTCTAAAGAAAGTTGGTGGTGGAACGAAGAAGTCAAAAAGTTAATGAAGGCAAAAAGAATTTTCTATAAAGAGTAGCAAAAGTGTAAAAATGAGAAGAAGTTTGAGAGATTTAAACTAGCAAAGAAAAAAAACTAAGAAAACAATAAGTAAAGTTAAATCTCATATATGATTATTCGTATGTGAGGTTAGACACTAAGGAGAGAAAGACATCTATATACTTGCTAAGAGTAGAGAAAAGAGTAGAGACCTAGGCTATGTTGCAACGAATTTGGCAAATTATTATTATTTTAATACATATGTGTGTGTGTGTGTGTGTGTGTGTGTGTGTGTGTGTGTGTGTGTGTGATATATGGGCTTTTAATTTAATTAGACTATTAAAAAGTCAACCCAACATGTAAAAAGTCTATACCAATTTGCATGACTAACTTACCGAACAAAGAGAATCAAGGCATTTAAGTTGGAAAATTCTAGCTTTTTCCACCCAACAAATTTAACTTTTTAACTTAAAAATGGTTTTAAGTTACATATTGATGGCTTGGCCCACCTAATTCATTTTATATATTGGTTTTTTTTTACCTAACTAAAGGAACAACCCTCTCTGGTTCCTTCTCCAACCTCTAGGCTAGGGTTTCTCTTTCTCCCGCTGTTTCCATATGTCAGTATCCAGAAACGGAAGATGGTTGCAGTATGCTCACCGACATACAACAATCATCATAGATGTAAGTCCTTCCACTTTTTGTTTATACTGTCCAGATTCGACTTGAATTCATGTAACCGTATCTACCCTGAATCTAGCCATATATGGCTAAATCCAAGGAAATTTGAACTGCGTATAGGCACAAACAGCTGAGGGGTGCAATCGTGCAACATAAGACCTAGGTAATATTACATTTATAAAGAGTGAATACTAAAAGATACTAGTAAGAGAAAATGGTATTAAGAAGAGTTGGAGGAGTTATTGTCACAAGTTAATTAATGAGAGCAACCTAGAAGTGTTTAATTTAGATAAAAGTTACTTTGCGATAACTCAAATTGCTATTTTCGTAAAATTAGAATTTCTGAAGTCAAGGATATTTTAAAGAAAATGAAACTGAAAAGCGGTACGACCAGATGATATTCTGTTGAGGTTTGAAAATTATTGATATGGCTTCCGGATTTATTCAACTAAATCCTAAGGACTAAGAAAAGACTCGAAGAACGGAGAACCATATTATAGTACTCATATAAAAGAAATAAGGAATATATACAAAATTGTAACAACTATCGAAAAATTAAGCTTATGAGTCATACCGTGAATCTATGAGAGTAATTGAGCAAATATTAAGAAAAGAAACTAGGTTTTCAGATAATCATTTTAATTTTATATCGGGAAGATCTACTACGAAAGCCATTTACTTATTTAGAAGACCCATGAAAATATTTAGATATAAAAATTGATTTACATAAGGTTTTTATTGACCGAGAAAAGCTTATGATAGAGTTTTCTAAGGAGTAAATGTGGTGGGCTTTTGAGAAGAAACAAGTAGTAGCAGCTATACTGTGACTATTAAGAATATGCAGATGGAGTCATGACGATTGTGTGAACCATTGGAGGGGATAGTAAAGCATTTTCTATTCCCATTGGCTTACATCATGGATCAACGTTTAGTCCATACATTTTTGCTCTAGTTATGATGAGATTATTAGGTATATTAAAGAGGAGGTTACACGGTGTATGATATTTGCTTATAATGTTGTATTGGAAGATGAGAGTAGATAAAGTTAGATGCTCAAAATACATGTGTGAAGGGAAAATTTGAAATCTTTAGGGATTTAAAATTATGATAAAAACAAAGTGTACGAAATGTAACTTCAACCAAAAGGTGAACTAAAAAGAGAGGCATAGATATAAATGGATAAGGAATACCTATGATTGATTATTTTGGTATTAATATCAATCATTCATCAGGACACAGATTGAGAACGATGCAGTGTATAAAACTAAAACAATATAATCTAAATGAAAGTGTGTTTCTACTTTCTAGAGTATTTTGTGATCGGAATATAACTTTGAAGTTAAAAGAAAAATTCTATAAAAGGAGTAAAAGATAGCCATGCTTTATGGATCAGCCTTTGGGCAATCAAGAAATATGTCATGAAAATTAGTGTAGCATAAATGAGAATGTTAAGATGGATGAATAACAAGACATGATAAGAAATGAGCATATTCGAGGGAAGTCAGATGTGACACCATTTTGGACATGTGCATGTGCATGGTAGATAAATAGATGCTCAAGTAAGAAGAAGCCATAAGATTATAGTTAAAGGAACTTCTGGGACTAGGGATAGGTCCAAGTGAGTGAACTTGGATTGAGGTTTTAAAGAATAATATGCTTTTTGTTAGCGTTATAGCGGACATGCCCCTTACCAAAGCTAAATGTAAGAAAAATGATTCAAATAGCCGACCCCAAATATTTGGGATAAAGGTTGTGTTTGTTGTATGTCAAATGTATGGATTTTCAACTTTCCTAAATTAAGTTTTTGGGAAGTTAAAATGCTTCAATAAATTAGCTAGAAAAGGTGAGTAAAATAAAATAGGCTTCAATAATGCATTTAAATGCATTTACTTTCCTGAAAAAGGGATATCCTAAAGTTATTTTCAGACTTTACGAAATAAAGAAGAGCTGATTTTCAGGAAAGTATTTTGTTGGTTGTGGTCTCTAATTTTTTTCCTGCCACAAATATCATAGAAACAACCAAATACTATTCATACAAAACCCAGTAAGAGGCTTTGCAGACGTGTTTGATATTACTTGCAAACAAAACAGTCCCAAGTGTCTCTACGTGCTTGAAGTTACCTTTTTTTTCCTCAACATTTAGTAACCCAATTTTGCCTTTCGTTATGATGTTTTGTTCTCTCCAACAGTTTTTAGGATGTTTTGTTCTCATCTAGTTATTTTTATGATGGTTTTTTACATTGGTTGTCAGCAACCTCAATAACTGTATTGGAGTCACTTGCATTACCATGGTTCTTTACACTTGTTGGTTCTAGTTTCATCCACTGATATTTTATTTATAGTCCTTTAGGTCGGCGAGGCCATGTCATCCTGCAATTTGACTTGGTTTAAGTTTGTATCTGAACAATTATTTAAGAAAAATATATTGTTATTATTATGCTATTGCATTTTGTAAGCTTCTATGTTTGGTTGTTGGCAGATGAGAAAGCCCATTATGCTGCAAGGGATCCCATTAAAGCATTTAAGAAATACATCCTTGAAAATAATCTTGCTACTGAATCGGAGCTCAAGGCTATTGAGAAGAAGATTGATGATGTAGTTGAAGAAGCTGTGGAGTTCGCAGATGCAAGCCCTCCTCCACCTCGGAGCCAATTGCTGGAGAATGTATTTGCAGATCCAAAAGGTTTTGGAATTGGCCCCGACGGCAAGTACAGGTGTGAGGACCCTAAGTTTACCCAAGGAACTGCCCAGGTCTAAGGATACAAAACCTTCATTGCAGCAGTTCACATACACCTAACGGTCTTTCCTAGGATTTTAGGATGCTGCTGCAGCCGTAGAAGCAAATTAATCTTCACTTTCACGTGTTATTCAGTTTGTCCTATTGTTTGTTCCTTTTTTTTTGTTTCATCAATTTATGAAAAACAGAAGTTTTGTTTATTTCCAGATAATTGTTAAATTTCCCCCTCTTGTATTCATCTCGTCTTGCTTAGATAGTGGTATGGACGAAATTGATCTGCAGAATTTTATTTAATCCTGAAATTATTGCATGATTGTCAAGCTAAGTATTTTCTTGATGTTCCATCGTACATTATAGCGTGCTATGTACCAGGAAGAGAATTCCTATTAGTTCGTAAGCTGAAATCAGGGAAATTACAGGTTTTCAAGTATCTGGCAAAGGAAAATTTCACAGAGAGAACTGCAATTTTCGACGTTCTCTTCTTTGACCTTTGACATGGTTCGTTTGTTTAGATTTAACAAGAAATACTCTGTTCAGTTGAAAGTAAGGAAAATGCAAATACAGAGTACTTTTCTTCATAGTTCCATTTCCATCTTTCCTTTCTCTCAGCTATTGAATAAACAGATAACCTCTCTTTAGTTTCTTTGTCCTAGACTATAACTTAGTCAAGATGATCCTTCTACGTCGTCGACCAGCGTCTTGCTGCAAAGAGAGGATACAATTGTCTTTTTTACAAATGAACAATAGATGATACTGTAAAGTTAGAATAATGAATGACTTGCATATTAACACAATTTTCAACTCATTCTTCATAACTTAGTACACTTAGGGGGCATTTGGTACGTGGTGTTTTTTTTTATTCCTCGAAAAATTTAGGGTGGAAATCTATTACCATGTTTGTTTGGGCTATAAAAAATTTATTCCCGAAAATTAGAAATATCTGGGTAGATAGTTTACCCATAAAATATGGGAATCCTATCCCTTAAGAATATGTGGGTATTTTTCTTTTACCTGGGCAAATTTTTTTTTTTTAACTTTTTTCTCCTTTTTTTGATCATTTTTTAACGTTTCTTTCGTTTCTTTTGTCTCTTTTTTTGTCGCTTTTTGGTCAATTTTGTCTTTTTTGTTATTTTTGTCGTTTTTTGTTTTTTGTCGCTTTTTGATCTATTTTGTCGTTTTTTATCAGTTTTTTGTTGTTTTTTGTTGTTATTTGTCGTTTTTTAGTCTTTTGTCTTTTTTTAGTTTTTGTCGTTTTTTGTGTCTCTGTCATTTTTTATCGGTTTTGACTCTCTTTTTTGTCATTTTCTGTCGTTTTTGTGTTATTTTTTTTGTTGTTTTTTGTCGTTTTTTGTCGTATATGTCTCTTTTTGTTGCTTTTTACCCTTTTTTGTCGTTTTTAGTAGTTTTTTATCGTTTTTTGTTACTTTTTGTCATTTTTGTCGTTTTTGTCTCTTTTTTGTCATTTTCTTTCGTTTTTGTAGCAGTTTTTTTGTTCTTTTTAGCAATTTTTTTGTCATTTTTGGCCTTTTTCTCCTTTTTTTTTGTCGTTTTTTGCCGTCTTTTTTTTTTCTTTCTTATCGTTTTTTTGTTGTTTTATGTCATTTTTGTTTCTTTTTGTCGTTTTTTTAATCCTTTTTTGGTTGTCTTGTTTTTTTATTTTTGTCGTTTTGGTCTTTTTTTTCTATTTTGGTCGTTTTATTTTGTTTTTGAATTTTTTTTTTGTTTTTTTGTTATTTTTTTGTTGTTTTTTGTCGTTTTTACTTTTTTTTTTCCTTTTCTTATCAATTTTTTTTTTCGGAAATATTTATATAGTCACCAAACATGGAAATGTAACTTTACAGAAAATTTAATTACTTGAAATTTGATTTCCGAAAATATATAATTCTCGGCTATATAATATTCCGCATACCAAACACCCCCTTACTGTCTAATACCTTGTCCTACAATTTCAACGTTCTGTCTTGTCCACAGTAATACCATACTTGCTATTAGCCCGTACAAACACCATATTTCACATATTTGAAAATGAGATCTTGCAGCTATGCAAATACAGATTTCACACCAGTATCATTCTTTCTTCTTCCTCCTCTTCTAATCCATGCATGTAGAATGATTGCCCCCATAACAAAATAATATGTGAAATTTGGTGTAAGATCAAAACAAAATTATATGACAAAGGGACCAAAGAGGGGGAGATAGAGAGGTATGTAAAGTTTCTTAGAATATCGTATGCCAAACTGCTCCGTCGCCTTCTCCGCAACGTTGGTGTACCTCCCCCATCCTCTCAACAGATTGACAAATGCCGCTGCAGCTCCAGTCAAACGATGCAGCACAAGGATTGCCGGCTTGGGCCTTCCACTCGCAATCTGTCCCAATGAGTGGTATTAGACTCACCAACAAAAAATAACATTTTGAAAAAGCTAAGATCCAGTAAATAAACAAAATATATTAATTTCTAAAATCCTCTTAACACTTCCTGCATTACGGCCTACAACATTCGATGTCGAAGTGTATCATTCATGGCATTCAGTTCATCCTCTTAGCCCAATATTTATTTTCTAGCTCAAAAGAGTAGTTTACTAACAGTTTATGTCTATTGTGAGCCCAATATTAGGTACATGACTGTTACAGAAATTAAATTATGTTGCTCATCATATCAAAGACACGAGAACTTTTCGAATTTTCTTTTGTAACCATTCTCAACCTCAAAGCATCTTTTTTAGTCAATTCGAAGGGTCGAAGAGTGAGCTTTTTTAGATGTTGTCTAATGAAGATTGGACATTCTTGCAGAAGATTTATCTACAAGAGACGGATCAGAATGTCAACTTGGGGACAACCCATAGATCTTTGGAATGATGCAGCAGGGGGCATTGCATAAGAATGAAATGCAAAAACAAAGATGGCAAATCTCTGTACCTCCCTCATGTCAAGATCAGATATATCTTTAATTTATCAAGGTAACAAGGGTTTCCAAAAAAGAAAGAAGGTTACATTAGAACAATAAGGTCAATGTTAACGCAGTAGTGAAATGGTGAGAGTCAACAAAAATCTTACTTCCAATTCAATCACTGCAACAAATTTCTTAAGAGAGAAGGTTATATTAGAACAATAAGGTGAATGTTAACGCAGTAGTGAAATGGTGATAATCAACAGACATCCTACTTTCAATTCAATCACTGCAACAAATTGCTTACCTGGAGGAGTCCCACAACAGAAGCTCCGTTCATCAATATGCTCGACATCCAGACCAATAAACCAAGAACCTAAAGAAACATCTTCATTCGCATACCTGTGCAGTATCTGCCTGTATAATCATGACAGTAAGAATAAGGAGCCATGTGAAGAAATACATTTTGCATTCAAGCACAAGAAATTTCACTTGAAATTTTACCTATTAGCGGATATATATGTTGCCAAATCCTTGGAGAGTGCATACAACTGTCCTGTTGCATGCCGGAAATATTTATTTCCCTCTTCTCCGAACTTCCAGTATTCTGGTTCGTGGTACTTCACTCCCCTATACAGGTTGAAGACAGGTGATTATTTTCAGATACTTTTAGCATAATTCATGCGTACAACAACAACAGCAACAAAGCATTTATTCCAATTTTTTTGGGGTCAGTAAACTGAAGGCTTCATGTGGTTGAATAATATATAAATATACCAACTAACAAGCTGAAAAGTTTTGAGATCTTACTGCTTTGCCAGAACAGGTCCTGATTTCATACAGCCTATATAAACACGCGGTTTTGACCTGTGTCGTGCTAAAGCAGAACCGATACTAGCTGTTGTTAAGTGTCAAAAGCACTATATAGTCAGATGAAAAAATGATGAGCAACAGCCTAAAAGATGTAGTCACAGACCAATATTGACATGCACATCATCATCGACTTTAATATAGAAATCAGCATCCCATTTTGCTAATGCTGTGGAGAAGTATTTCTGTGTTTTTGAAGACAATTCATGGTATCCCTCAATATGGCCCTGCAAAAGTACATTTTCGTTATATGGACAATTTCACTTATTAACCTGGGACTATAATTCTTTGGTTCAAACTAGACAATAGTTAGATACTGGAAAACTTGGTGGTTCTTACCGAAAATAGAGAGCACATACCAGTATAAGGAAATCCTTATATTGTTCAATTTCCGCACTGATAGCATGGTCCACTACACCACCTGGAGTTGTGCTATAACACACAGAGTGATTATCTTATCAGCTTATAGACGATGTGAAAATAAATTTTCATTTTAAATGGGCAAGCAAACCTGTGTCCAATAACAAAACGCATGACAATTTCTTTCTCCTTCTCCAATTTTTGTAGCGTCTCTCCTAGCAAACCAATAATTTACTTAGGTTTGAATTTTTTTTTTATTATCATTTGATAGAAGGGATAAAGGAGGCAAGGTACCTTGAGGCATCCAGGTATCTCTGATCGAGTCTCTACGTTTTCTGCTGCTGAAAGCAGTCATGATTCCCATGACAAAGAAGACTTTTGGGCGTTCCGTCAGGTGGTCCATTACCGGTCTAGCAGCAACTGGCAGTTTGTCTTCATTACTTTCCTGTGCAGCCCTGGCTGATGCTAGTTGCATCTCGAGATTTGAAATCGTCCTGTCTAATGCCCTGAATCATACAATAGGTTGCAAATTATAATGCCGTCCCAAACAGTTTCTGAACACCCAATACTTATGGTTTCTAATTGAAAGACTCGTAAACAAACTACAAGAAAAACAATGTAGAGAAATGTAGGAATAGCACAACATAAAGCATGCATTGAAAGGTTACAGAGAATTACATGATTACTTCCTGAGCTTCTGAAACTTGATTAAAAACGTCACCTACATGTAAAGAAGTTTCCTGGATAACAGAAGCAAAAGCAGGTAGACATGCATGTAAGCAGCAGTTAGTTGAAGCGTAAATGTGTCAGAAATACAGCTTAGACCAGTAATGATTAACAAGCAGAAGAACACATAATCAGTAACTTCATAACATATGCCCTAGGGATATCCAACTTACCTTCTTTACACATTTTACAAAATTGTCTCTCTTCTGATACCTTTCCACCGATGAACTGTTTTCCTTTGATTTCACCAGCTCAGGATCACTCCATATCCTGTAAAGAGAATTACTGAGAGGCTCAGCATCCTGGAAGCCAACTTCTTTTTACCTTTGTATGTTGCATAGACATGAATACAACATGGTAAGGAAATCGCAACACGGCACATATTTTAGTGTGTCCTAGTGTATTTTGGAGTATCCAGATTGTGTCCAATACGTGTCGGAAACGTATTCGTCACGGCCAATATTTTTGGTGTGTCCGTGCTTCCTAGCCTTTGAGCAATCAGGAACCTCCACAGATTATCCACTTTCTCATAATTCAAAAGCACAATCCCAGGTTTATTGGAATTTCATTCCATGTCACTCTTTGGCTTAATGTGCCAACGAGTTGAATGCAATTCCCTATACAAAGTGCAAAGGCTCTTCATTTCCAGGGATCTTGAAGGGTTCTTGATTGCATGAGCTTCAGTAACCTATGAGGTTTGGCAAGGCTCTCTCTTGGTCATAGCTACCTTAGCTAGTATTTGGCATCAACAAAGAAAGTTGACGTCAGGTTGATTTTTTTTTTTTTTTTTTTTTTAAATCTAGCACGTTCGGGCTCAGTTAAATCGTGTCTCTCCCCGCATATGATTTTTAGCCGGTCGTCATATCGTTTCGGACTCTTCGTGTGGATCTTGACCACACGGACTTTGTCATCATCGTCCCACGCGCACACCTCGCGCAATCCGCGCACTCCAGAGCTCTACGAGACGGCCATGACGTATTTCGACGTCCGCAACTCAACGCCGAAGCCTCCTCCGACATCTTCACAACACCTACGACAGCCGATGCCGCTTAGCCATCCGTTCTATGCGCACGACGCCTTTACGACATCTTCTCGACGCCCTTACGACGCCGCACGACAGGCCGTGTGGTCGGCCGTCGTTTATACCCGTGGTAGAATGGTGCCGGTCCTTGACCGTCCGCGCGGCGTCCGATCCGTTGAGTTTTCATGAACGGAAGTCCTATTCTGGTCCATGCCAAAAAAAAAAAATCTATAGGCTCGGATTGTAAATTATTTTCACTATCTTGGGTTTCCATAATTTACTTGTTTTCTCGTAGTCATTTCTCCTCGTTCATGAGATGCACTTTTGGTAGAATATGAAGTTTTAATGTGTGATAGTCTAAAAGTCTGATTATTCGTTTTCTTGCAAGTCTTTTCGAAATCTCTGATCGGTCTTTTCCTTGCAAGTTCTTCTAGAATCAATCGTGTGATATTACAAAACATAGCTGTCAGGTGTCTAAAGCCCTTCAGAACAGGTTGTCAATTGCCAAACAATGGGCTCTCAAGGAAGACTCATGCAACAAAGGATAAGAAAAACAATAAGATTTTTTTTTTTTTTTTTGAGATAATCGGATAGACATTCAACCCATAAATGTTCAGCCATTTTAATTGAATTTATAAAACAATAAGATGATAACATTATTCGATTTGGGAAATTGTGCTAAATTCTTGAGAAGATCTTGAAGTTCATTATGAAGTTCAACAGTATGTCAATTCTAACTTCAACTTAGGGTCCGCTTGGCAATTATGGGGTAACGGTTATGAGGTATTTTTATAGTAGCAGAAATGAACGATTACGAGGGATTCAATTTTTGGTGGTTTTAAGTACCGGCTTTTAAACCAGTCCAATCCATATTTGGTAATTCATTAACCAGCGGTTCTGAAAGTTTTCTATAATAATAAAATTACCTTTATGTCCACATATAAATAAAAGTTATTTTTGATAAAATATGGGTTTATGGACGTGAAGGTAACCCCTGCATCAAAAAGTCTTTCATGCATTCTTGTCTCAGAAAACAACTCTGCACCCAATGGAGCTCCGAGGACAAGTACAAGACAAGTTCATGAATTTTCCTTCAATCGGGAAGAAAAGAGCAGCCGCGGGAAGGAAAAAAAACATAGGAAGAAAAAATAGGATTTAGTTATTAGTAGTTATATTTATATATATGTTTGGCGATGATATAAATGGAATAAAATAATAAAGCCACCCAAAACCCATCAATTTGGGGTGTTTATAAAGCAACCCAAAAATACATTACACCGGTTTTGGATGGTTTTTGAGCCGGCCAAATCCAGTCACTAAAAAAAATTAACAAGCATGGTTCTAATAAACGGTCGGTTTAAAAACACCACAAAACCGGTGAAAACACCGTTACCAAGCAGACCCTTAGTAAAATTCCCTAATTACTGTATAAATCAACAATCATATCCATTTCTTTCTTACTTTCTTATTAAACAAGAAGAGAAGTTGGATGACAGAATCACATCTAAGATCATAAGCCAACTAAAACCTGTGAGAAATCTTCTAATTTGAACACCCCCTCGGCCCCTCCCCAAACACACACACACACACACACCCCTCACCGACATTATACTATTTTCTTCTGACAATCTAATTATTTCCTCCATTCTAGCACACCCAACTACTAAAACATCCTACAAAATTAAAAGAACAATAATTCTACATCTACCTACACCCAAACAAGAGAACTTGATGGAAAAAAAGAGAGGATCACCTGTTAACAATGAAAACACCAAAACAGAAGCAACAGATGCATAGGAAAGAAACACATCTGGTGGGAACACCACCACCTGCTGCTGCCTTGTGATGAAGCCTCATCACCAGCATAGAACCCAACAATGCTAATGCTACTTGTCAAGTTTAGGCCATGGAAGGAGAGAGAGAGAGAGAGAGAGAGAGAGAGAGAGTGTGTGTGTGTGTGTACTGCTATTCCAATGCTCTTCACATCAAAATACAAAATATAGACAGACACATGAGCTTAGCATTTAATACCCCTCCCCATTAGCAAGAGCATATACTTTTGTTAATAAATGGAAAAGTTGGCACTGTCCCATCTTTTGCTGCCCATACTTTTACTTTCTGGATTCAAATATTTCAATGGTTATTTTTTTTTCCCACTTCTTTACTTCACTACACTCTGTCCTCATCACTGTTCATTCATGTGGTCCTATCCTATAAGCTGCTTTTATAATTTTGGTGGCCACTCATTGATTGTCCTGAACTTGAATAGAAGAAGGCAGAGTCGCATTCAGCATCAGAGATCTGATAAAAATGGCTAAGCTAACTCAGGATTAGTGAGGCTTACATAAAGTGGATTGGCTCCCTTAGGTTTACTTGTCCATATTAGGGATGAGCATATAATTCTTGGAAACCGAAAACTGAATCGAATCGAATCGAATCGAACCGAACCGAAATATGACAATCGGTTCAGTTTTTCGGTTATAGGTTCGATTTTCGGTTCGAAGGTTTGAAATTTTGATGTATCGGTTCGATTTTTTGTTCTTTGTTACCCAAAATATGACAATCGGTTCGTTTTTTGTTATAAATTCGGTTTTCGGTTCAAAGATTTAAAATTTTGATATACCGGTTCAATTTTTGTTTCTTGGTTCGAGTAATCGAACCAAATCGAAAATCGATTTAGGTTGAATAATTTACCAATCCATCCTCAATTTATATGTACTAATGTTTTCTCTAATCCTATCTAAGCGAACTCTCTCCTTTCATTCTCTGTTGGTACTTGTTGTCGCTTCTTTGAACATTTTACTCTCAATCTATATATACTAATATTTTTTTCACTCTCTGTAATTGTAATAGTTCATAAATGCAACAATGTCAAATTTTTTTAAGATTTGTTTTTTAAATTTGTCCATTTGCTAAAATGTGAAGGTCCGACCCATTGGTCCATGAAATCAAACCGACTTCGATTTTTATAAAAACGATTCAATTTTCGATTTTAAAAAATATAATTTACGATTATTTTAATTTTATATATTCAATTCGGTTTGAACGGAATTGAACCGCTGCTTACCCCTAGTTCTTATTAACAAAACTAGCATATGTGCACGTGTCTTACACGTATTTTAACATCCTTTTAATTAACTTAGGAAGACTTTTTGAGAAGACCAAAGGGTAGTCTACGTAATTACTAAGTTGTCCTTATTTAAATTAATGAACCATTTTTAATTAGTATAGACATCTAAGGGTATTTTCGGAATTCAAAAATTTCACCATCAAACTTTCCTATTATATAGTAGAATAGATGTACATAAATGTTAAGACTGTGGCTCTGTACGATGCCATTGTAAGGCGTTATAACCTATGCTTGAGATTATTAATTGGGGGTTGGGGCCATTAGGTCGGAGGAGGAGACAAGATTTGAGAGGAGTTAACAAAAAGATTTCCTATCCACCGGGATGTAAAAGTCCATCCATCTCCAATCTATCCTAAAAAAATATTCTCTCAATTTGAGGACTCCAAATAAAATATTTTTATATTATGCTATCCTCAAAAAATTTTATCTGCAATCCATCAATCCTCAAATAATAAACAATTATTATTTATTTCTACAAAATTTATTTCTTCACAATTATTTAATATAATCATATATATTATTTACCGAGATAATATTAATATTATTGCTTTAGGCATTTTTAATTTCAATATTGTAACGTTTAGACTTTTAATTTCAATTTTGTTGTTGGTTGCGTTATTTTAAATTTCGATGTACTTGTTTATGTTTTTTAAGTCAATGTATTTTAATTTTAGACAATTTGGTATTTTTCTATTAATTTCAGCCAAATTATTTAAATATTATTTTATTAATCAAATGAATCTAATAAAAAAAATATTAATAACAAATTTATTCAATATTGAATTCTATTTGAAGATCTCAACAAGAATATTTTGTTAGAATTATTCAATAATATGGGTCACACATGTAAAATTAATTGTGTTGGACTATCTAAATAATTAAGCCAAATTAAAGTGGTCTATTTGGAAATTTGCTTAAGGGTATAATTGTCATGAAAATAATGTGTAGATACCGGAGATAAATCTAATTTGATGAGGGGCCAAATTAGAAATATCAAAGCATATAAATATATGTATTCATTAGGATTATGGTCCCCAACTTATACGGCCACCAAAAAGAGAGATTTTCTCTTTTTTCTCTTCTGCATCCCCATCAACAGAAAGAGAGGGACGAAGGATTCGGATTCTTCTTTGTCATTAAGGGCCGTAGCAAGTTGGAAGATCGAACCCCATAAAAGGACGACCGCTTCATGATCCATTAAGTCTAGCAATGGATTCAGGTACGCTTCCGCAATTTAATTTATGTTCTTCATCTCATGAATCGACATGGTACAATAAGTTTCTAACAAGTGGTATCAGAGCCTCCCTGTTTGATTCATGAGTTTGAAATTGTCAGGTTTAATTTTTGTTATTGTTCGGAAACCCTAGATCGTTTGATCTAATTTAATTTAT
The DNA here is from genome assembly GCA_029216955.1 of Iris pallida. Classification (NCBI taxonomy): domain Eukaryota; kingdom Viridiplantae; phylum Streptophyta; class Magnoliopsida; order Asparagales; family Iridaceae; genus Iris; species Iris pallida. The sequence continues at coordinate 1,639,732 of JANAVB010002395.1, read as the reverse complement.
GGTTCCTATTTTTCCATCAAAATTGAGATATGCATACAATTATATAATGTAGTTGTTGATGTGTTCTTATGTATATATATATTGTATCGCACTGGTTATAGTTTCGGTCCTTCGAATATTGGCATGAAAATATTTGTTAACAAAATGTTCATATTCTGATGATGAGAGTTTGCATTTCTCGGACCGAGATGCCACTCCACGAATTTTTTGGTTATAGAAACAGCAAGCTATAGCCTCAAACCTTTAATTGATTCAGGTCATGATGGAGGAATATATGGTGGTTTGTTGTGCTTTTACCATCTTAGAATGTAAGATTATGTATATATATTTTTTGGTTCCTTTTTTTTTTAATTTCTTCCATTGTTTAGTGTAACACGATGGCTATAATAGGTTTGGGTTCTCCAATTTTTTATTTCTTCCATTGTTGTGCACTAAGGGCTTAGCAACAAGCCATGAATTACTAGTTTCTTTTATGTTTGTTCACATGGATTCAGCTTCTTAACTTGGTTTCAAAGAACCAAATAATGGTTCTGTTGATATATTTTTTGTTCGACAAATAATTTGTGAAGGTCTGATTTTGCAATGGACACACAAAAGGAAGAAGATTACTTTAACATGTCAACTTGGGATTTACTCAAGATTTGAGTGCATCTTATAAGGGAATATTGTATGAGATTTGCCTCATGAGTAATATTCCATAAAACTTTAGTATGTTAGTGATATATTTGTTTTGATATCTGATTGAGTCAACAAAGTTGGAATTTCTGAGTATTCTCTGTTGTGAACACATAAATTATGAAATGGTATGCATGTACATACTATATTTTATTGCCGGCCACCTACTATAATTTTATAATATTAGGAAGTCTACTAGGCAAGCTTTCAATATTGTATGCAATACCATAAAGATATTGGATGATTATCTTCTGTATGGTTTATTAGAAGAATATTATCCTCTTTGGATATATATTTTCAGTAGATTTTTTGATGTAATCTTTTCATGCATATATTCAGTAAATTTTGCTACTGCAATCTGTTGACTTATGATTATTTGAATTGAGTAATAATCTTTTAAATATGCATGTACATAAAATTTTGGACATGATTCAGTTTTGTAAAATTTAGTTAACATTCAAATTTTTTGTGTCTTTTGTGACTAGCAATAGTTGTCTAATATTCTAAATAGATCCATTGAAACAAGATGTCGTCAAAGTGACCTCTCTTGCGTAGATAGTCTATGAGGGATGTCAGATGTTTATGTGTGTACATTCATGCGGGTATTAGCCGGCCCAAAGGAAGGTTAATACTTGGCCGAATTGCACACATACTTGTGATGATAAATATGTGACAATTATAAGGTTTACATGTGAATAATAATCCGATCCAAATATAGGCTTATTATTTGACATGACTTATTGTCAACATTTGATCATTACACCAAGAGTACCACTTGCAGTTAATATCACTGTCCAAAGACTTGATATTAATGATGTACTAGGTATCTTGAGATGGGGCTCACCATTATTCGAATTTGTTTGACTATATTTTACTCTTTGGTTATTAATTAGAGCATATTTGTTTTTTTTTTTGGTTCTCTTTTCAGCTAGTGTTGCTTCAATATCTGCTAATCTGAACTCAATTCCAATGCTTAACAGGACAAACTTCAAGGACTGGAAAGAGAACATTTATATTGTTCTCGGCTGTATGGATCTAGACCTTGCACTTAGGATTGAGCGTCCCACTACTCCTAAGGATGACAGTTCATCTGGTGACAGAGCGAATTTCGAGAAGTGGGAACGCTCAAACCGCATGAGTCTAATGATCATAAAGCACGGTATTCCAGAGGCATTCAGGGGTGCAGTATCTGATGAGGTTACTAATGCCAAACAATTCCTTGCTAAAATCGAGAAGCGATTTGCAAAGAATGATAAGGCGAAAACAAGCACACTTTTGTTGCGCTTGATTACCATGAAGTATAAAGGCAAAGGTAACATAAGGGAGTACATCATGGAGATGTCTCATATTGCTTCAAAACTTAAGGCACTTAAGCTCGACTTGTCGGATGACTTGCTTGTTTATTTGGTATTGCTCTCACTTCCTACACAGTACAATCAGTTCAAGGTCAGTTACAACTGTCAAAAGGAAAAATGGACTCTAAATGAGCTCATTTCGTACTGTGTACAAGAAGAAGAGAGATTGAAGCAAGATAAAACTGAAAGTGCTAATTTGGCTACCACCCCTAAAGACAAGTATAAGGGCACTAAGCGAAAGAATACAAAAGCTACTAAGGGTCCAGTGCAAAAGAAACAACAAACTGAGGCTAATGGTTGTTTCTTTTGTGGCAAGCCAGGACACGTAAAGAAGGAATGTACAAAGTACCACGTATGGCGTGTAAAAAAAGGGTTGCCAGATCTACCGAAAGCTAATTGATGGTGAAAGACACATCTATGTGGAAGACGGCAAGTCGGTAGAAGTGGAAGCAATAGGACAAATTTTGGATATTAGTTATTATTGGATTGGATAGACAATTTTATCTAAAGCTTTTATTGTACCGTCTTTTAGACGAAATTTAGTTTCAGTTTTCTTGTTTGACAATCTTATTTATCATTGTTCATTTGGGAACAATAAAGTTTGATCTATCTTTAAATTCAAAATAATGTTGGTATTATTTTTTTTAAATATTCGTGACATGCTATTATCACTTGAAACTATTGCGTCCTATAAAAAAACATTGCATATGGAACCACGTGGTACTAAACAAAAAAATAAAGAATTTTTTTTTAGACGATAAGTGTAATATTTTTTTGAGGATGTTGAGTTTGGGGGAGAAATAAAGTCAATGACATTGTCTTTGAGGAGGAATCGATTGCGATTCCTACTATCACTTTTGACGATGTGCAAGATTCTGCACCTATCATTGATCAAGAAGTGAATTCGGAGTCTCAATAAGACAATGTCGAATTACCTCTATAAGTCGATGTTGAGCTACCTCAACAAGACAACATAAAGGCACCCCCATTCAAGATAACGTAATTGTTTCTGAGGAACAAACTCAACAACCTCAAGAGAAGAGGAAGGAATTATTTTTTTTAAAGAGACTTTCTCTTCGGTTTCTTTGAAAGACTCTTTTAAACCAATTATAGTACTTGTTGTACATTTTAATATTGAGTTACATCAAATGGATGTCAAAACGGTATTTCTCAATGGTAAAATTGACGAAATAATTTATATGGTGCAACCAAAAAACTTTGTGTCAGAAGACCCAAAGAATATGGTTCGCAAACTGACAAAATCTATTTATAGACTCAAGCAGGCTTCTCGTCAAAGATACTTTAAGTTTTACCAAGTGATTATCTCGTTTGGTTTTGAGATAAATACTATTGAAGATTGTGTGTATCACAAGTTCAGTGGAAGTAGGAATAATTTTCTGGTTTTGTATATTGATTAAAGTATTTAATGCAAACCAGGTGACACCTCTCGTTAAAGGAGACAAATTCGGTCTCAATCAAGTGTCCTAAGGTTAGCCTTAAAATTAAGAAAATACAATAGATTTTTTTTTCATGATCAGTTGTAGAGAGTCTAATGTATGCTCAAGTATGTGCGCTTCAGGATATTACGTACATATTAGGATGTTAGGCAGATATTTAAGCAAATATGGATGGATCATTGGGTAGCAGCCAAACTACTTAAGTAATTAATAGAGAACAAAAAATTATATGCTCTTTGTAGGAGATGAAATAATTCTGGAGATCATAAGGTATTCCGACTCTGATTTTGTTGGATGCCAACACAGCAGGAGATCCACATCAGATTATGCTGATTAATGGAGATATATTTTGGATGAGTGTCAAACATGCACTCATAATTTTTTCACCATGACAGCAAGGTTTATAGCATGTTGTGAGGCATCTATTCAAGAAATATAGTTGCGAAATTTTGTCACAAGGCTGCGCCTACAGGAGGGTGTTGAAAGACCACTTAAATTATGGTGTGACAATAAATCAACAATACTGTATTCCAATAACAACAGAAACTTGTATAAGTCAAAGGATATTGACATAAAATTTCTAGTTGTGAAGGAAAGAATTCAGAATTGTTATAGTGTCCATATAGCACATTAGGACAAACTCCATGTTAGCGGATCCGCTCACAAAAGTATTATCACCCAGGATCTTTCATGAGCATACTGCTCATATGGGTGTTATCTTAATTAAGAATATGGCAATACAGTGGGAGTTTGTATTTTATGTATTTGGATGCTATTTGATTTTGGACACATTTATGTATCAAAGTATTTTGGATATTTATCTGATCAGATATATGGAAATTCAATTCATTCTGTTTTCATTATGTTAAAGTATTGATCTAACTAAAGTTAAGGAGGACCAGTTGGAAATAGACATGTATTGATCACATTGCGTGTAATTTTTATGCTACGCATCCATGATTGATCTATGCCGTTTAGCTATATTGGTATATGTGACCATTGATGGTTTAGTTACGCTATATGTGACGAATGCCGCTTTGATCCTATGTTGATATGATTAATGGACGAGATTGTCCGGATATACCCTAAGGATTAAGATAGCAATTTATGAGCTCACTAAGGTTAACACAATTGTAAGGTTACATATGTGGCCCAGTGGAAGATTGTTAGAATTATTCAATAATATGGGTCACACATGTAAAATTAATTGTGTTGGGCTATCTAAATAATTAAGCCAAATTAAAGTGGTCTATATATTTGAAAATTGGCTTAAGGGTATAATTGTCATAGAAATAATGTGTAGATACCGGAGATAAATTTAATTTGATGAGGGGCCAAATTAGAAATATCAAAGCATATAAATATATGTATTCATTAGGGTTATGGTCCCCAACTTATACGGCCACCAAAAAGAGAGGTTTTCTCTTTTTTCTCTTCTGCATCCCCATCAACAGAAAGAGAGGAACAAAGGATTCGGATTATTCTTTGTCATTAAGGGTGGTAGCAAGTTGGAAGATCGAACCCCATAAAAGGACGACCGCTTCAAGATCCATCAAGCCTAGCAATGGAGTCAGGTACGCTTCCGCAATTTAATTTATGTTCTTCATCTCATGAATCGACATGGTACAATAAATTTCTAACATATTTGAATAGTATAATTATTTTAATTATTTATAATTATAAATTAGAAAATATGGTAAGTTAATTAAGCTTAATGGTCATAAATAGTGGATCCTCAAATTTAAGAATTTTCTCTCTCTTCCTTCAAATTTGAGGATACATCCTCCTTCCCTCAAAAAATTTGAGAATTTTTCCTCAATTTGAGCCTTAGTTGGAGAAGGTTTTTGAGGAAAAATCCTTAATTTGAGGTTTGAGGAGTGTGGTTGGAGATGGCCTGAGCTACAAAGTTCCTCAACTAAGAATCCGCCTCTCACATTTGAATTTAAAGTTTCACTGTTCTTTGGATCATGGATTACAATGGAGACCATATCCGGAAAAAAAAAAAAAGGATAACGATTGGCCTTTTTTTTTCATGGAAAATATTTCCATCACAAAATTTTCACCAATTGTATTGTTTGATAGCATATATTTTTCATAAAATTATTTTCCAAAAAGTTATCATTTTCTATATTTTCTTCTAAAATGGTGGAATATGAAACTTGTCCAACCCATAGGTAAATATTATTTTCCATAAAAAATAACTATTTTTCGTGGAAAATAATGACAATCAAAAACCCAAATTAAGTTTTCTATAGATTTTTTAAAAAAAAATTTATGGATTTTTTTTAAAAAAAATAATTCCATAAAATTAATTTTTTTTATATATTTTCTACTTGCAATCAAACGCACCCTTATAAATTATATCTATGAAATTCTTGAACCGAATCGAAGAGTCTGAGTGGAGCCCAATCAGCTACTTACCATTCACTCCAAACCATCAACCATTCACCCTAAACCATCAACCAAAGATGGCATAGAGCATCTCCAACCCTATTGTGAGTTTGAAAAAAAAGCTGTTGCTACATAGGAATAACAAGTTTTATTTAGAAAGTGTTCCTCCAATGCAAATTTCAAATAAATTATGAAGGTGACATGGGAAAAACATTGTGAAGTTGATAGTATAGTTCTATACAATGAATTTGACAATAACTTTAGCTTCACATCATCAATTATAAATAAAAATATTTATATAAAAAAGGAAGAAGTGGAGAAGTTGCATTGGAAGTTGCAAAAAAATGTATTTTTTATTATATTCTCAATACTTTTGCATTGGAGAATACTTTTCTACCTCATTGTCTTTTGTGAATATAATCTTGTCATCTATGAAAGACATTGTCTTGTGTTTCATGCCACATAAGAATCACAAGACAATAGGGTTGGAGATGCTCTTAGGACAAGTTTGGATTGCGGTATGGACACCTGGAGAGTTGAGCACCCAAATGATTGAGGATGTCTGGGTGGGATGAAACGGGGAGTGGGATTCAATCTAAGCTTGTAAGACTAAGCATATGTCATAAGGGTCTACTTGGACTGGGGGGGGGGGGGGGGGGGGAGGGAGGGAAGAAGAAAGAGGTAAGTGGGGTTTTGAGTGAAAAGAAGATTAATAAAAAAATACAATATTACGAAATACAAGAAATACAATTACTGCATATGGCATAAAATTAGATTAATTTGATTGGATTTTAAATTAAAACTTGTCAAAATATATTCATAAAAAAATAATAGCTATAAATCTGATACATGTATAAAAAAAAAACTAGCATCTAAACACAATTAAATTAAGTAACATGAGAATTATAGATTTCTACCATTTGTAAGCTACGGAACAGGTTGAAAAAAAAAGTCATAATATTTTAGGACAAATAAGGAGTATTTATGTCTTTTTAAACAAAGCTCTCATTTTTTCCGTTAATCTTCCGATTTGGAGTAAAAAATGGACAAAAGAATACTAAACAAAATCTGAGTTAACCCTCTACGACTCCACCCAAATTATTACCTTCAAACTAAGCGAAATTTTTTTTTTCTTACTTAACTTCCCTTTGCTTAACTCTTTAACCCTTAATCAAAGTAGACCTTAATAGATTCGGGTTCCGGGTAGGCAAAGGCAAAGGGATGATGGCTTAGAGCGAGGCCAAGATCTAATTATCTACCAAACCAATATAGTAGAATTGATTGTGAACAGGGTGGTAGGGGAAGATCTTAAGGAAGATATCAACTAATTCTTTTAACCCTACATTTTGGTAGACCCTTTGAGTTGGGCACAACAAATTGGCGTAAGAAAATAATATTTTGGTTGAGTAAATTCTTAGCAAACAATCTGTGCTATTCAAATATTGGTAAATAGACCGACCCAACTAAAATTTGGGGGAAGCTATATAACCTTTGTAGCGTTCTTCCATAGCATGTTGTAAAAGAAAGGGCTATGGTTGAAAACTTGAAAGGAGGAAAATAAAGAGTGATCGATGGCCACGATGGACAAATGTGGCTTTAGCCTTTCCGGCTTATTTTTTTGTTTAACTTTTTTATTTTTTAATTTACTCTTTTGCTTGATCTGTTGCTCTCCCTTTGTCGCTGCTGTTGGAGTGGGTGGGATTTTCAACCTATGTGGAGAATATCCCGGAGAGTGACGAGCGCCATCCGTGTGTCGGAGAAGCTCGGTGAATGCATGGATCCTATTTTGGAATATATATGGTAAGAAAATATATGATTGGATTTCTATATTTACTTTGATCATATATTTATGATTGGACCATTCATATAGTAGCTTTCCATATAATTGAGTTTCCAATTATGGCAAGCCAATTATGATTGAATTTTCATTAAATATATGATTGATGCATATTGAAAGTTTTCATATATATTGGCCTCCATGTATAGATTACCAAGGGCTTATAAAAGGGTGATGCATGCTAGTTGGAAAATTATCTTAAAAAAAAAGAGTGCTTTACAATCTTTGAGAGAGAGAGAGGGGATTAAGGACTATTGTGAATGAGATATTGCTTCGAATAATTTTTCGGCATCTCTTGTTCATCGGTGTCCGCAATCAAAAATTTTCTTCTTTCAAGTGAGTTGTGGTGATCCGTGTTGGATCGGGAGGAGCTTGTAGAGGGTGTATTCTCTTTATTCCATTAGTGGAGGTTCTTCAGGGTTGGACTCCGATCGTCCCGTAATTTTTTCCGCAAGGGTTTTCCACGTCAAAAATCTTTGTGTTTGCGATTGTGTTTGGCGTTTTTGGTTTGTGTACTTTTGTTCGGTTCTCTTGCAGGACTTTCTGGTTTGGGGGAACGGTTTCCACGCTTCGTTCCCAACAGAGTGGTATCAGAGCTTTGGGTTCAAAGAAGTGTCATGAGTTGACAGTCAAACCAGGAAGCAGAGATGGACGCGAAGCCGGTGCGCATGGTGAACCTGAACGGTACCAACTACCATTATTGGCGGAGCAAGATGAAGGATTTGTTGTTCGTCAAGAAGCTGCATCTTCCAGTATTTGCATCCGAGAAGCCCAGTGACAAATCCGATGAGGACTGGAACTTCGAGCATATACAGGTGTGTGGGTACATACGGCAGTTCGTTGACGAGAACGTGTACAACCACGTTGCCAATATTGAACATGCGAAGACGTTATGGGATAAGCTGGAATCTTTGTACGCGAAGAAGACCGGGGTAAACAAGTTGTTCCTGATCCGGACGATGATGGGTCTGCGGTACAAAGATGGAGCGTCTATTACAGATCACTTGAGTGATTTCCAGGACGTGGTTGACCAGCTATCCTCGATTGGAGTCAAGTTCGACGACGAGGTTCAAGGACTATGGCTGCTGTGTACATTGCCAGACTCGTGGGAGACCGTACGAGTATCTATGATCGCTTCTGCTCCAGAGAGCGTGGTCAGTCTGGAGTTTGCCAAGAGCGGGATGCTGAATGAAGAGATGCGGAGACGTTCTCAGGACACTTCATCCACATCCTACCACTCTGAGGCACTAGTTTTAGAGAGCCGCGGAAGGGGCAAAAGCAGGGATCCAGGTGGTGACAGAGACAAGAGCAGAGAAAAGTCCAAGGGTCTGTACGAGGACTCGGAGTGTTACCACTGTGGCAAGAAGGACCACATCAAGCAGAATTGTTTCGCTTGGAAGAGAGAGAAGAAGGATGACAAGGGGAAGCAAGATGAGAACACTACAGCGGCGGCCTCGATACATGGAGGCGATTTAATCGTCGTAGGTGATGAGGTCATTACAAACCTCGCCTGCGATGACAATTCTTGGCTGGTGGACTCAGGGGCTTCGGCACATGTATCTCACAACAGGGCACTATTTGCCACTTACAAGACAGGCGACTGTGGAGTGTTGAAGATGGGCAATGGAGATGTGTTGAAGGTGGTTGCCGTTGGAGATGTGCATTTGAGAACGAAGACGGATGCAGTTCTTGTTCTCAAAGATGTTCGTCATGTCCCTGATATCCGTTTCAACCTGGTGTCGGTTGGAAGGTTGGATGACGAAGGATTCTTCGGTCTCTTCGGGAATAGTCAGTGGAAGATTTCCAGAGGTTCGATAGTGATTGCCAGAGGAAGCAAGAAGTCCAGTCTCTACTATATGGAGGGGAGCGCACAGGGAGCACAGAAGGTGAACGCAGTCAGTGATGCGTCTACCGAGTTGTGACACAGACGGCTCGGCCATATCAGCGAGAAGGGGATGAGCTACTTGGTGAACAGGAAGGTGATTCCAGGGCTCAAGTATACAAAGTTGGAGAAGTGCACGCACTGCTTAGCTGGAAAGCAAAATAGGGTGTCTTTTCAAAGTCACCCAAGTTCAAGGAAGCCGGCATTGCTCGAGTTGATTCACTCGGATATCTGCGATCCTATGAAGGTAAAATCTATTGGTGGTGATTCTTACTTTGTAACTTTTATTGATGATTGTTTCAGGAAGGTTTGGGTCTATTAAAGACCAAGGATCAGGTACTGCCCACTTTCAAAGAGTTTCAGGCCTCTGTTGAAAGAGAGACGGGCAAGAAGAAATTGTGTGTTCGTTCCGACAATGGCGGCGAATACATCGGTCCCTTTGATGCTTATTGCAGAGAGCAAGGGATACGACACCAGAAGACTCCGCCCAAGACACCTCAGCTCAATGGTGTAGCGGAGCGCATGAACAGGACACTGATGGAGAGGGTGCGGTATTTGCTGTCAGAAGCAAATTTGCCAGGCAGTTATTGGGGTGTGGCTCTTTTCACAGCTGCTTATGTTATTAATTTATCTCCTAGTGCTCATTTGCAGGATGATGTGCCTGACAAAGTATGGTACGGTAAAGAGCCGTTACACAATCACCTGCGAGTGTTTGGCTGTAAGGCCTTCGTGCATATACCGAAGGACGAGAGGTCCAAACTTGAGCCGAAGATGAGGCGATGCGTCTTTGTCGGCTACGGTCGGGATGAGTTTGGCTATAGACTCTATGACCCGGTAGAAAAAAAGCTCTATAGAAGCAGGGACGTAGTATTCGTCGAGGATCAGACCATGACCAACACTCAGGATTCCGAGACGCCTTCTGAGGCTGAGGAATTGTCTGAGTTAGAGTCATTTTGCTTTGAGCAGTTTCTAGAGGACATCGCAGAGGATCCAATTATGGGAGAGCCAGTACATGGAGTTGCTTCCAACCTTGATAATCAGCCTGTCGATGGTGGTCAGGGTTTCCCTCAGGAGGATAAGCATGCCGGGGAGGCGGTTCCTGAAGAGGAGGAGCCTATTGGTATACAGCCAGCACCAGTGGCTCCACTGAGAAGGAGCGAAAGAGAGCGTCGACCATCTACGAGATATCACCGGGTGAGTATGTGCTATTGACTGACGGGGGAGAGCCCGAAAGTTTTACAGAGGCTATGGAAGACGAACACAAGTAGGAGTAGATGGAGGCTATACAGGAGGAGATGAGTTCCTTACATGCCAATTCTACTTATGAGCTGGTGCGGTTGCCAAAGGACAAGAAGGCTTTGAAGAATCGATGAGTGTTTAGAGTGAAGCAGACGGATGATGCTACTCGCCCTCGATACAAAGCGAGACTGGTAGTTAAAGGCTACGGTCAGCAGAAAAGCGTGGATTATGATGAGATCTTTTCGCCTGTCGTCAAGTATTCGTCTATTCGGGTGGTGCTAGCATTGGCAGCCAGTCTCGACTTGGAGGTCGAGCAGATGGACGTGAAGACGACATTCCTCCGCGGTGATCTTGAGGAGGAGTTATACATGGAGCAGCCAGAGGGATTCTGTGAGAAGGGCAAGTCACATTTGGTCTGCCGATTGAGGAAGATCTTGTATGGTCTGAAGCAGGCTCCGAAGCAGTGGTACAGGAAGTTCGAGTCGTTTATGGGGGAGCATGGCTAAGCACGGACGACGTCGAATCACTATGTATTTGTGAGGTATTTTGCCGATGATGATTTCATTGTTTTATTGCTCTATGTAGATGACATGCTATTAGTGGATCGGAATGCCAATAGAGATAGCGGAGTTGAAGCGCCAACTGGGCGCGGCCTTCTCTATAAAGGATTTGGGTACAACAAAGACTATTTTTGGGATAGAGATCAGCCGAGAGAGAGAGAGTCCAAGTTACTACACTTGCCCAAAAGAAGTACATTCACCGGGTACTTCAGCGTTTCGGTATGGACGGGTCAAAGAAAGTGAGTTGCCCCCTTGCGGCCCACTTTAAGTTCACTGAGGAGCATTGTCACGTCCCGATCCGAGAAATCACTCGTCTTTGCTAGATTTTACCCGAATTATCGTCCTCGCTGGGGCGTGATGCCACACGAGCCTGGAGTTGCGCGCGTGCAAGGCAAGATAACAGGTTCACATAATGTTTATCTCAAATTGATAACATAAGCAGCGGAAGGAAATAAGGTATAACATAAGAATCTCTTTTATTGATAACAAACTGAAGATTACAAAGGCTCTGAATAGACCAACATATATGCCAATTGGCTACAACGCTCATGATCTCTCTAGCTCACAAGGATTACATTGTTCCATACATTATGTCTCTTTATAGCCAACAAGTAGTCTTCGGCCGAACATCTTCATGTCGTAAGTCCGAACGCCTATGCGGTAGCTCCTCTTGAACGCCAATGACTCCATGCCTCGGCACGTCCAAGCCAAGCTCCGCCCCGAGCCGAACATTCCTGAACCTGCAGGCAAACTAGTGGGGGATTAGTGCTTTCATCCTCGCTTTGCACTGATCAAGACCCGCTCGTACCCAAACCAAACACAAGGTATATTTAGTGAAACATACATCTTAATTTGTGATCTTTCTATTTAGCCTTAGGATCAGTTTTATGGCAATACTTAAACATATCACCTTATCATAAGTATGTCCAATATCGTGTCCCTGCGGCAGATATAGTTAAACATAATATGAATATAAACATAGTGATCGTGCTCATCTCCGTCCCATTGCCTAGCCTGTAAAGGTTAGAACTTTACATAAGAAATTATTCAATTCACGCAACCAACCAATCATAAACTCAGACAATGCATAAGGGTCGCAGGCCCTGCGCCTGCACCCAACTCTAATCTCAGCCCACCGGCCCTATCTATATGAAGGTCACGGTGTTTCGTACCATAATGGACTTGGCATCTCTTATGTGTAAGCCTATGATCACTTCGATACGGGTTGCGAGCCCAATATCCGAAGGATCCCAAACTTACTGATATTATAGCTTATCACAACACTGGCCGGTCGCAAATCGTCCGAATGATGTGCACCATAAATACCATACATAATTTCCTCCTAGGTCGAACGGTCCCGGTGCCCTGGTCGTAACCGTCCGAGGGAAGCCGCACCCGTGCACGGGCCATCCGAGTCCATTGACCATGCAATACGCGCCATAGCATACAAGTCATACATTCCAACCCATCTCGTGTTCCATAAACGTAATCCCCTTATCTTTGTCTCAAGTTCCATCGGCATTATGCCCCCAACATATCTATATTGATGCACGACGTCCAACGACTTAGACTTCTCGTACTTATATTTAATGCGTTTCATTCATAAGTTATTCACATAACCGTGGTTCCGTAGTTATTTAGTCATTTCGTAGCTTAAGTGCATGAGACACGCTTAATGTCGTAATCAATGTTCTAGACCTAGTGTTCAATGTTCTCAGAGCCGTGCACGTGATGCACATCTCAATATCATCTTTCAATGTTCTACCATCATTGCCCTACCGCGACCCGTACACTTGATGTACGTCGCTTCAATTGTTCAATGTTCTACCTTAGTGTTCAACACATACTAATACACTTACTCGCGGAGCCACGCTCGCTAACCTGACAGCAACTTACGCATACAATGATATATTTTTATTAGGCGTGAAGGAATAGGGAGAGAGAGTCAAGAACCCGTCCACCTTAAGTCGATACGCCTTATCGTTTCATCGAGCTGGAGCGGCTCGATTCCATAACTTGGTTGCATAGCTAACTCTCAGACTTAGCCATTCATTTGAACTACTCGATTGATTTTGCCTACCGTGACCATGCCACAATCTGTTGCAAGGCCACGATTTGGTTTCGCGGACACTTCACTGAATAAGGCAAAATGTCGACCTCTTATCGTCCAGCGTAAAAGCATAGCCTGCACATCAGATCAACTAAAATCAGCACTTGCTTCAACGGGACTTATCCTTTGCATCGATTCAATTCATTAATTCTAATCGACTCAAAGCTTACCTTTGGCCAACGTAACTCTTACATCGATTCGCATCGATACTTCATCTGGTCAACGCAACTCTTCGAGTCAACGACTCATCATAATGCACCGTACGGAGCGGGACATTACATAATATACCACTCAAAACAAGGTTCGTCCTCGAACCGAAACTAACACTCAAACCAAGTGTTTCGCTAGATCGTTTCACGATCTCGAGCTACTAACGTTGGAATCATACAACTTAGTTTGGATCATACACATATTTTAGGCGTCCCACCAATATATGTATTTCAGTCAAGCTCAGTTGTAGGATACTGGGACAACTAACAAGCTCAACTTAAATCCTCAAGCACCAATCATTCCGTACTTGACTTAGTCAAATCTCAGCGCCTATTCTTAAATTACTTTTCGTATGTCTATTCTATAGCATGCGATCATCCTCCAAACATTTTTGTACTTAACTTGATTCAAACCGTAACTTCGATCCCATATGTTTCTCGCCGGCCATCTAACGCACACATTGTATCAAGTCATTGCGTATCTGATCGCAACAATTCTTCGCAACACCTATTCGCCTAACCGTTTTCTATCTCTCGTACAACTCAAGTCCTTCATCCAATCATTCATAACATTTGGCCTTAATGATATGGACTAAGTCCAACATGTCCAACTTTTCTTGCCTACAATCCATATTATGCATCGCACTCAACTATTATAACACGATCCACATTCTCGAACTACCTACGCATTGCGTCTGGGGCTACCCCCGCTAGGTAACTTATCCAGACATCATACTTAATCTCTCCCGACACAAGAGGTCAACTTGAGTCTACGATGCTCAAAGGCAACAATCTTTCTGACCCAAGGTCTCTTACGATGCGCCTATCTCCGATCCTTGATCGAATAGGAATTCCTTACTCAATCTTTGAATCAATCCCAACTAGTGCGTTTCATAATATCGATGGTGCGCTCAACACACATTACCTAACCGTTACTCAAACCGATCTACAACACAACTCTTAGGGTCGTTCTACTATCCGTCGCTCTTGCACATTACAGAATTCTTGCAATCGCCTTACCGTATCACTAAGCTAAGTACATCCCTCAACATATACTCGATCATTGACCAACCAAGTCTATTTACGCACTCATTCGATCGACCATCACTTTTCTGGCCATATCGATCTAGTCGAAGGCTACTCTCTAACTTTCGAAACACGATACTCACTCGCTTAGACTTATCCTCAACATGCACTACATTATCCTTCATCCTCGACAAAATTTCTCATGCGACTCCATTGGGTCATCCTATGGGATTTTAACATTCACTTGATTTGGCGGTCAAGTCTTCTAGGATCATCTGCCCCGAAACTACGCTCGATAATTGAAGATCATCAACGAGGGACAGTTACAACGAACCATGCTATATCCTATCGTGAAGCCAAATCAATTCCCGATAATTTCTATGAGACTTTATCCAATTTGACATAATTTACCAATCCACAATTTCTCTACTCCCGCGCAACTGATGCGCCGTTGTTACTCGAATGACTCATGCGCTTGCGCGCCGTTACTACTCGAATCACTCATGCATTACCGTCGACTATTTTCGCTAGTCGTATGACATTTACTCGCCTCAAGTCTGAGTTTACCTATTCGTGATCATAGTTCGACACATTCCATACTCCTCGAAACCATTCTCGAACAACTTTCGCATCAAACCACAAGTTAAATCCAATTTGCCACGCCTTGCAAGTTCAATCATCCCCGCTGGATGAATCACCATACCAGCGCTCACGCAGAATGATCGCCCTAATTTGACGTGACGTATGTGCGATGCTGGAGTTGCACTCGCATAAGACAAGAATGTCAACATTGTGGTTATCCTCGAAACAATCAAGCACTTTCGTTTTCTTCCGAGTAACATCCATCGACTCTCAAATTCTCATAAGCATTCCTACCGTTATCATCCAAACTGCCATCAACTTAACTTGCATCTTATTCATCCAACAACAATGCTTAACATAATTTTCGTTCATTCGATCAGAGTATCCCCGAGTTATTGCATATCGTCTTTGATACGCCTCAATACCATTGTCGATATGCATAACTTGAACATCTTCCTCTCTCATAAGCTTCAATTCGTTGCAATCACTGTCATTATCCGAACTCGAATACGAATCAAGTCTAGCACGCATCAAGATTTATTCAGTTGTAACTATCTACCATCATTGCGACAAAATTTCTAATTCACATATCCATTTCTCATATCCCTAACTCGTACTTCCAAATCGTGCTATCAACTTATCGCACTAACTCAAATTCGTTCGCACGATTTCTTCGCACCTACTCAACTCGTTCCGAATAAGTCTTCGTACTAACTCAACGTAAATTCGACCGGGTCGACCATTTCCTCAACGTAACATTCCTTCGCTATGCTCAGCCTATCGTTCGACTTACACTTAACGAATCCTCGTCCGACTTATCATCCATAGGTATGACTTCGCGCATAATTGTTCAACTCAATTCATCAAGGCATACTTGCATCGACTTCTGTCACGACCCGCACCCGATTTTTGGACGCGAGCTCGTGAGCAAGCCAGCTACGTATCGAGCGGAGTCCAGCCCGACTCGAGTACGTATAAGCTATCAAGGTCATGGTATCATGTCTAATCTAAACTATATCTCAATCCACAAGAATCTTTTAAAGCAAGAATGAACAAGTATGGGTCATGGTCTGCAGCCCATTAGCATATTGTTCGATTAGACTCCAAGAATAATATGAGTCTATACAACTAAGCTGATAAGCAGAATATATCATAAAAGCACGAGAAAGATAGTAAATCAATATCACTAGCAAAATACCTGAATTATGCAGATGAAGTCAACTACCACATGCTCAGCTAACTAACTCCGTGCAATCAGCTACCTGAAGAGATCATCAGGTCCTCAGAGGACTAGCAAGATACATAAAACATGCCTACTAATATGACAGTAAATAACATGTATGGAGGATAAGAACGGTGCAAGAAAGATCTCTAAAATGTAGAAATGTAATACTAGACTTGGCTACCAATCAATCGATTAACCTCTATAGCTTGTAGTACAATGCAAGATACTTCCAATCTATAGTAGGTTTTGACTGTAATACAATGTAAGATAATCCCAGTCAAGATTAGCCAATTCTAGTATCGATCTCCTCTCCTAAAGGATACAAAGTCAAGTAGACTCCTATAAATCGTAGTACAATGCAAGATACTTCCAATCTATAGTGTCGCAAGTCAAGTCAATCAATAAATCAATATATGCTATAGGTCGTAGTACAATGTAAGATACTCCCAATCTATGGCATGTCTCAAGTCAAGTCAATCAAGTGATATCAAGGTAGAAGAATCGGCTATAGGTCGTAGTACAATGTAAGATACTCCCAATCTATAGTATGTCTCAACTGTAGTACAATGCAAGATACTCCCAGTCAAGATTAGTCAAGTCAAGAACAGATACAGAAACTAACAACTCAATCGCAAGGCAAGGTAACATGATAAGACCAATAATCTAGCAATGTCAAATACCCTATACGTGCACGTAATCTAGAACAAGTAAGGCAATCAAGGACGAATCAATCACAATGTGAAATCATGTGACAATATGAAAATGAATACAATAAAGGGAGAGAAAACCATTTAAATACTGTATATGTTCGGCAAGGTATACTTGCCTGGAGGTTGCACGGAGAACCAACAATGTATCGCCAATCAACAAGTCAGAAAGTCCAAGTCATCACAACTGTCTCCGAAAGCTGAAATAAACATTACCAACATTCTCAAAATAGTCAAATTTAGCTAGGATTTCCTGTCCTTAAGTCCAATTTTGGACATAGGGGCAAAACGATAATTTCGAGCAAAAACGATGTCCGCCGTTGGACCCGCTTTGCACCGAAAAGCGTGCCAGAGTTAATGGTCTCTAAAGTCGTCAAACTATATGTCTACGGATCCAATTTTTTGATACGAACTCAACCGTATGTCCAAAGTTGGATTCCGGCAGGCCGTGCACAAAATTATCCGTTGAGTCGGACCGTGGGGCCCGCAAAACGGCGATTTTATCAACTGTCTCAGAATCGGACCAAACTTGGCATACAGGACCAGAAAAATGATACGGTCCTGATGGCATAAGTTTTATCTCGATCTGACGAGCGTGCACAAAGTAATCAGAGTTTGTGCAAAGTGGTCGATACGGCGAATTTCGACGGATACGCATCAAATTCGTCGCACACACGCGACCAATTTGAATTTCGT
This sequence comes from Iris pallida, assembly GCA_029216955.1. Lineage (NCBI taxonomy): Eukaryota > Viridiplantae > Streptophyta > Magnoliopsida > Asparagales > Iridaceae > Iris > Iris pallida. The sequence goes on along the minus strand of JANAVB010002395.1, from coordinate 1,621,781 downwards.
CAAAGCCCACACGACCACGAAGCCGTTACGCACCTTTCATTGCTTTTGGTTCGCGACCACGTCGCCCGGATTGGCGGGACGCACGTCGTATCGAAGAATTTTCAAGTTTTTAAAACAGGTTTTTGTCAAACTTCGGGATTCGATTTCTCGACATGTAGTCGATGATTTCCAAATCCACGAAAAGGGTCGTGCAGTCCTATATATTGTCTAAAAGACTCTTCAAATAGATTTTCTAATATGGTACTGGATCGATCAGAATCGATCATCAAATGTGGGTGATTGGACTGTATTAGGTGTCCTATTTTGGACAAATTTTCTATCGACTTCATGTCGATTTATCGGTCAATATAGATTTCCTAAAATCAAACTAATTGCTAGGAATCGAAGGTGTATATATCGGGGTTTTACCTGAAGAGATAGCTTGGAAAATGGTCGAACGACGCGCGTGCACTTCGATCACGAAGTTGGGGTCGAAACTGGCTGTCACCGCCGTACCCCTGTTTTGCTTGCTGTTCGCGCGCGTTTCCCGGCGGCTCCGGCCGTGCGGGGTGGTGGCGCCGGCGGCGGGTGGGTCGCCGGACCACGGGGGTGGTCGTTGTGGCGTAGGTCTGCTAGGGTTTTCGATCAACTTCGATTGCGCGTGTGGGTGTATATATATACTTGGATGTTCGGTTATGAACCGAAGGGGAAGTCGAGCCTGCTGGAAGCCTGGGTTAAATGGCTCGGGCTGTGGGGGTTCAATTCCCTTTGCTGTGCTGGGATTAGGCCAGGCCTGGGATAGGCTTTGGGTTACTGGATTGGGCTCGGCCTGCGGGCTGGGCCACTGCTGTTGTTGTTTCTCTTTTTCCTTTTTCTCTTTCATATATATATATATATATATATATATATATATATATATATATATATATATATATATATATCTAAGTACATGTATATATATATATATGTATACACACACACCTTATATATATATCTATATTTTCAGATATACACATATATATACACATATACATTTATATATAATATATACATTTATATATGAATACACAGATACACTTATATATATATATATATGTGTGTATATCTGAAAATATAGATATATATATAAGGTGTGTGTATATACATATATATATATATATATACATGTACTTATATATATATATATATATATATATATATATATATATATATATATATATATATATATATATATATATATATATATATATATATATATAAATATATATATAAATATTGTATATACATATATATATATATATATATATATATATATATATATATATATATATATATATATATATAAATATATATAAATATATATAAATATATATATAAATATATATATAAATATATATATAAATATAAATATGTGTGTAAATACACACATATTTAATATTTATATATATATTTATATATATATATATATATATATATATATATATATATATATATATATATACATACATATATTTATTTTATATTTAATCCAAACTTCCAAACGATATTATTATAATTATATTAACAATATTAATAATAGTAACAATTATAACAAACCATGGAATCCAAAAATAGGTACGTATACAAATATGGGTTGTAGCCTAAATATTCCAAAAATACACCAGGATAAATAAGAAAATCATTTAAAATACTTTTAGATATCTTATGAATATCAAATACTTATATATATAATAACCGTAATAATATTAATAATAATTACTTACAAAATATGTGTAATAGAGCATTTAAGAAAATACGTACACACAAAATATATCGATACTAACATCTTGGTCACACTTCCTGCCTACACGGGCTTGAGCTTGGTTCGGGTCCAATCTAGTTGGTTTGGCACGATCGGGTCTTCTAAAAGTCAATAATCTAATTAATGGATATTTAAATCATCTATAGGGTTAAGCCGCAACTTGGCCTGGTTTACCTAGTTAGGACACTCCTATGGTTTTGCATTCTCCTACCATGGCTAAACACTAGTCAAAGCACGCTACTGCACTATCCGTACTATGATTCCTAGCCGTCTTCTACTTCAAAACTCAATCATGGCTAAAATCATCTACCGTAATAATTAACTAAATAATCATTTATAAAAATCTAAAAATTGCCGTTTAAATCAATTAAATAAATAAAAATAAAAAATATTCCGGGAAGGGGAGCTACAACTTCTATCGAGTCATTCTCACTCGAGTCTCGTTACTACTCCACCCGTTGCGGATAAACCTATCATAACCGACACAATCGTCTCAACGTAATCAATTGCAAGTCACCAAGGCTTAACATCGCTATCGCTAGGTGGTACTACATATACCACTCAGAAATCGAGCCTATCGTTACCGATACAGTACTTTGCTATACTGATCGCATAATTGGTATTGCATATACCACTCGAAATTGAGTCATTACTCGACATCACACTCCGTATAGGTCCGACATCTATTTCAACTTAACTATTCCGTGGCGATCTTTCCGATCCCAGCTCTAGCGTTTGCTTACTCGAGTTGGCACAACAACTGAACCAACATGTCCTATCGTTCGCTCAATTTCGACATACATTCAATCTAACCATACCTTAGTGATCATATCGATCACACCCGCAACATTCGCTTATTCAAAGCTCAACGCAACATTCGGCCAATATAAACGTTCGCCTACACAACTCGACTTAGCGACCAACTCGACCCGTTACTATCGCATCCGCGATTTTCTAATCTCACTCGTTGCAACTCGTGCAACAATTCACTCTCGATACATAAGGTCATTGCTCAATCTTATTTAACATATCGCTATCTATCCGTATAGCCATACAACATATATCCAACCATGTTGACTCGTTGCGCCAATGCAACGAACGATTAACGACTTGCTGTACTCTGTGCAACCAACAACACATAACCGTTCGTATAGAAACATAACACGCATCGCCTCACATATCGACCCGTTGCACTTCGTGCAACCAACAACACATATCTCCTCGCACTTCGTGCGACCACAAACACATAACTTTTCGTATTTTGTGCGATCAACAATACGTATATCATTACACTTCGTGCAACCAACATCACCATATTCGTTGCACTTCGTGCGACCAATATTCCATAACTCGTTGCACTTTGTGCAACCAACATTCTCCGATGGCACCCGGAGATAGCGTGATAGTCACGACATTCTTGTGGCAGACGTACGCACTTAATATAGACTTATTGTATGGAACATCCAATGTAGCATCGAGCAGATCTATGAGCCATGCGGTTGCGAAAATAACTTAGAGTCAACTGAATTCGATAGCGAAGCAACTGAGGGTCAAAGAGATTCATGCATGGTCCAAAGGATGGAACCGCTCTGATACCAACTTGTCACGCCCCGATCCGAAAAATCGCTCGTCCTCGCTAGATTTTACCCGAATCATCGTCCTCGCTGGGGCGTGATGCCGCACGAGCCTGGAGTTGCGCTCGTGCAAGGCAAGATAACAGGTTCACATAGTGTTTATCTCAAATTGATAACATAAGCAGCGAAAGAAAACAAGGTATAACATAAGAATCTCTTTTATTGATAACAAACTGAAGATTACAAAGGCTCTGAATAGCCCAACATATATGCCAATTGGCTACAACGCTCATGATCTCTCTAGCTCACAAGGATTACATTGTTCCATACATTATGTCTCTTTATAGCCAACAAGTAGTCTTCGGTCGAACATCTCCATGTCGCAAGTTCGAACGCCTATACGGTAGCTCCTCTTGAACGCCAATGACTCCATGCCTCAGCACGTCCAAGCCAAGCTCCGCCCCGAGCCGAACATACCTGAACCTGCAGGCAAACTAGTGGGGGATTAGTGCTTTCGTCCTCGCTTCGCACTGATCAAGACTCGCTCGCACCCAAACCAAACACAAGGTATATTTAGTGAAACATACATCTTAATTTATGATCTTTCTATTTAACCTTAGGATCAATTTCATGGCAATACTTAAACATAGCACCTTATCATAAGTGTGTCCAATACCGTATCCCTGCGACAGATACAATTAGACATAATATGAATATAAACATAGTGATCGTGCTCATCTCCGTCCTATTGTCTAGCCTGCAAAGGTTAGAACTTTACTTAAGAAATCATTCAATTCGCGCAACCAACCAATCATAAACTCAGACAATGCATAAGGGTCGCAGGCCCTGCGCCTGCACCCAACTCTAATCTCAGCCCACCGGCCCTATCTATATGAAGGTCACGGTGTTTCGCACCGTAATGGACTTGGCATCTTTTATGTGAAAGCATATGATCACTTCGATACGGGTTGCGAGCCCAATATCCGAAGGATCCCAAACTTACTGATATCATAGCTTATCACAACACTGGCCGGTCGTAAACCGTCCGAATGATGTGCACCATAAATACCATACATAATTCCCTCATAGGCCGAACGGTCCCGGTGCCCCGGTCGTAACCGTCTGAGGGAAGCCGCACCCGTGCACGGGCCATCCGAGTTCATTGACCATGCAATACGCGCCATAGCATACAAGTCATACATTCCAACCCATCTCGTGTTCCATAAACGTAATCCCCTTATCTTTGTCTCAAGTTCCATCGGTATTATGCCCCAACATATCCATATTGATGCACGACGCTAACGGCTTAGACTTCTCGTACTTATATTCAACGTATTTCATTCATAAGTTATTCACATAACCGTGGTTCCGTAGTTACTTAGTCATTTCGTAGCTTAAGTGCACGAGACACGCTTAACGCCGTAATCAATGTTCTAGACCTAGTGTTCAATGTTCTCAGAGCCGTGCACGTGATGCACATCTCAATATTATCTTTTAATGTTCTACCATCATTGCCCTACCGCGACCCGTACACTTAAATGTACGTCGCTTCAATTGTTCAATGTTTTACCTTAGTGTTGAACACATACTAATACACTTATTCGCCGAGCCACGCTCGCTAACCTGACAGCAACTTACGCATACAATGATATATTTTTATTAGGCGTGAAGGAATAGGGAGAGAGAGTCAAGAACCCGCCCACCTTAAGTCAATATGCCTTGTCGTTTCGCCGAGCTGGAGCGGCTCGATTCCATAACTTGGTTGCATAGCTAACTTTCAGACTTAGCCATTTCTTTGAACTACTCGGTTGATTTCGCCTATCGTGCCCATGCCACAATCTGTTGCAAGGCCACGATTTGGTTTCGCGGACACTTCACTGAATAAGGCAAAATGCCGACCTCTTATCGTCCAGCATAAAAGCATAGCCTGCACACGAGATCAACTAAAATTAGCACTTGCTTCAACGGGACTTATCCTTTGCATCGATTCGATTCATAGATTCCAATCGACTCAAAGCTTACCTTTGGCCAACGTAACTCTTGCATTGATTCGCATCGATACTTCATCGGGTCAACGCAACTCTTCGAATCAACGACTCATCATAATGTACCGTGTGGAGCGGGGCATTACAGTGTCCATCTACCGAGGACGAAAAAAGATATAGAGCGGGTTCCATATGCCTTAGCTGTGGAAAGTCTTATGTATGCTATGGTATGTACGAGGCCAGACATCGCTCATGCAGTTGGCACAATTAGCAGGTACCTTTCAAATCCTGGAAGGGTACATTGGAGTGCGGTCAAGTGGATTCTACGATACCTTCAGGGCACTACTGATTGGAGACTTTCTTTTGGTGGTGATGAGCCGAAGCTGGTTGGGTATACTGACGCTGATATGGCTGAAGATGTAGATACGAGGCGATCGACTTCGGGATATATATGTGATGATGTTTGCTGGAGGAGCGGTATCGTGGCAGTCGCGGTTGCAGGTGTGTTGCCTTGTCGATGACAGAGGCAGAGTACATTGCGGCGACGGAGGCTTGCAAGGAGTTACTGTGGATGAAAAAGCTGTTGCAGAAAATGGGGCTGAAGCAAGAGCAGTATACTTTGCTTTGCGACAGTCAGAGTGTCATTCACCTTGTGAAGAATCAGACATTTCATAGTCGGTCCAAGCACATTGAGACTCGGTATCATTGGATACGAGATGTGGTTGAGAAGAAGGACGCGATGCTTGAGAAGGTCTATACTGATGACAATGGAGCGGACATGCTCACGAAGGTTCTACCAAGGGAGAAGTTTGAGTACTGCAGGCGGATCGTCGGGATGATGAGTTCCTCCATCTAGTTGTGAAAGGAGAGATTTGTTGGAGTGGGTTGGGTTTCCAACCTATGTGGAGAATACTCCGAAGAGCGACGAGCGCCATCCGTGTGTCGGAGAAGCTCGGAGAGTGCATGGATCCTATTTTGAAATATATATGGTAAAAAAATATATGATTGGATTTCCATATTTACTTTGATCATATATTTATGATTGGACCCTTCATATGGTTGCTTTCCATATAATTGGGTTTCCAATTATGACAAGCCAATTATGATTGGATTTTTATTAAATATATGATTGATGCATATTGGAAGTTTCCATATATATTGGCCTTCCATGTATGGATTACCAAGGGCTTATAAAAGGGTGATGCATGCTAGTTGGAAAATCATCTAAAAAAAAGAGTGCTTTACAATCTTTGAGAGAGAGAGAGGATTAAGGACTATTGTGAAGGAGAGATTGCTTCGAATAATTTTTCGGCATCTCTTGTTCTTCGGAGTCCGCAATCAAAAAAATTCTTCTTTCAAGTGAGTTGTGGTGATCCGTGTTAGATCGGGAGGAGCTTGTAGAGGGTGTATTCTCTTTATTCCATTAGTGGAGGTTTTTCAGGGTTGGACTCCGATCGTCCCGTGGTTTTTTCCGTAAGGGTTTTCTACGTCAAAATTTTTTGTGTTTGCGATTGTGTTTGGCATTTTTGGTTTGTGTGCTTTTGCTCGGTTCTCTCGTAGGACTTTCTGGTTTGGGAGAACGGTTTTCGCGCTTCGTTCCCAACAGCTGCATAATATAGCTCATGTATGGCCTCCTCTGGTTCGCGGAAAGGAAAGTAAATCAATTCCTTGATTTTTTTTTTCTTTTGAAAAATTAGGGTTTGTATCTATTTTCTTTTTGGCATTTTGAAATGTCAAGAAAATTAGAAGGAAAAGTGTACTTAAAGTTGAGGACTTACTTGGATAGATGAAACCATTTTCCTCCTAATTTTTTCCATTGAATATTACTTTACTTTCTATCTCAATTTCTTTGGCACCCAAACATAAGAAGTAATAATTTTCATTTCCAATTCCATGATTCTGTCAACCAAATCAGGCCTAAGTATAGGGGTGAGTATTATAATGGAGCAATAATTGTAATTAACCACAAACCAAAAAAAAAATGGTACATTTTTTTTTAAATTTTTACTGTTTTTTTCCATTCTTTATAGTTCTGTTAGTGCTTATATCTGGTCAACCAAGAACACTTCACGTTGGCCCCACGTGATGTGCAAAAATACAAATATACCCTCTACTAACTCAAATTCAACAGCCACATGTAGCCGTACATTAGTACCGACGAAGTGTATATATGTTGGTCATCTCCAACACTACCTTCCACATCCTCATTTACATCATCAAACACCATCCACATTCTGATTTTTATCATCAACAATATCCACATGGAATTCACCTCCAGCATCACCTCCAGGTCCCACACTTTCTGCTAGTATTAATGTACGGCTATATATGGTTGTTGAATTTGAGTTAAGTGGAGGGTATATTTGTAGTTTTGCACGTCACATGGGGCCAACGCGAAGTGCTCTTGGTTGACCAGACGGAAGAACTGACGGAACTACTAAGAATGGAGAAACAGTGAGAATTAAAAAATTGTACCAAATGCAAAAACTAATAAAAAATGAGGAGATTATACAAAATAGATCTAGATTATTATATCTTGTAATCATTTACTCAATCCTCTATTGATCCTCTTAAACAGGAAGTTATTGGTGGTTTTGGGTTGATATATAGAGATGACCTAAAATCATTTAATCAATCCTCTATTGTGCGTAAGGTTTTGAGGGTTGGACAGTGTAATATATTTGGTACTATATTGTAAACCTAATTTGGATATTTGGCTAGACAAAATTTTCAAATATAATGTAATTGTCATTACAAGCTTTATGACATTACATTACCATTTTTTAAAAAAATCAATTACATCATGAAACTCATATAATCGTAATTACACTACAACTTAAAACTTACAAAAAAAAAATAATTTTTTAAAATAACAATTATTATTCCATAACATTATATGGTAAGCCAAATATTCGAATGCAATTTATATTATATTACATGGTTTGATTACATGTTCCAACTAAACATTATAATGTAATTGTAATTCTTTTACATTATAAATTCAATTATATTACAAACTCCATTCCACTACGTTTATAATTACATTGCAATGAACGAAACGCAATCTAATTGCATTAACTTGCATTAAATTGAGTGTAAGCATGCAAAAATGTATGTAGGTTTCAAATTATTATTTAAAGAATCAGCTTTGTTCTTCTTCATAGAGGAGTAGAAGAGCTTCATCAGTCTTGCATATGTGGAGTGGTCTGTAAATGTGTACTTATTGATAGAAGCACTCAAATCCAACAATTTTCCTTTCATAGCGATGCAAGAGGTTTGCAGGTGGGGAGGTCCTTCTCAAAATATGGTGCTGCTCCGAGGATGGGGTTCCTCCTGAAGAAATTAACCGGCTTCAAGTCGAAGCTCGACGACACCGTCGGCATTATCGGATAGTCCTCCTGACAAGGAATGTGGTGAAACCCCAAGGTGTACCACATAACAATATCCTTGTTCTCTATAGGCCGATCCCTACGTTTTCATCAAATATCAAATATCAAACAACAAATAACAAGAACACAGAAGAGAATATGTTGTTGTTGTACATATGAAGTACTGCATTGTGTACTGACCTATCGGACCATGTAGCAAGAGTATCGTCCCCTTGGCTCTGGTAGGCAAGCAGTCCTCCAGCCCATTCCTCGCTACGATTGTAGGGAGTCACCCAAATCTTACATAGATATGTTTATACCATAATTAGAAGAAATTAAACAAAAATATTATTTGGCTCCCAAAAAATTTGGGTGATACCATCTTCCATTATGTAGGCATATGACATGCCTGATGACATGATAGCTGACATGACAAAATTAAACATTAAACATTAAAAATAAAATTAAAATTAATGTTAACATTAAAATTAAATTAATATCAAATTAACATGAACATTAATATTAAAATTAATATTAGCATTAATATTAACTTTAACATTAACATTAACATTAATATTAAAATTTAAATTTAAATTTAAATTAAATTAAAATTAAAGTTAGAATTAAAATTAAAATTAAAATTAAAATTAAAATTTGCATTACTATTAACAATAAAAAATTTGGGTACTTAATTTTTTTGGTTAAAATATGACATGTCAGCTATCATGTCAGACGTCACATAATGAAAGATAGTATCATCCAAAAAAAAATTTGGGAGCCAAATAGTATAATTGGAAATTAAAACATGCAATTTACATAAATATGTTTAGGGAACAGCATGTTACCTGGTTATTTGTGAAGGCGCTTCGGTATTGTGGAGGGTCATCTTCGTCAAGCAAGCTAGCGGCAGTGGCAGAGGGAACTATTTTGTAACCGGACGGATTGCCAACTTTGGACCTCCTAGAAGGGTTGACCACATGGAACTCCGAAGGATCGGAGAGCTTAAGCTTGATCTTCGCCTCGCCCTCCGTCTTCGCCACGTCCTTCGTGACTCTTACGTAGCTCTTCCTAGGCGACTCCCCGGGAGACGTCTTCTGCTTCGCCATGTGCATCTTGACGAAGGAGTTGCCTGGCCCGTCGACGTCCATGTCCAGGTAGAACGTTACGAAGTGGTCGTGTACCACTCCGATCAGGTTCTCGGCTAGCAAGGTCCCGTACAGGTCTTCCTGCTCGGGAACCTGGCTCGTGTTTCGGTAGACTGTCCCCTTCACCATTAGCATTCCACTCAGACTGACCTGTCAAGATTTTCCTCCGAATCATCAGCAATGCTTACTGGTTGATGAATCAATCTGAGTTTGTCAAATCAGGGCCGGCCCAGAATTAAGACAGACAAGACTTCGGAATTGGAAAACTCCTTCTCTTGAGGCAACCCCCAGGCTCAGCGTGACCCTTCAAGCTTGACCCACAACAAGGCTCAAGGGACAACGGGCAATCCAATACCGTGGGCCGGCCCTGGGACAAACACAGTGAGAAATGGAGAATGTACCTTGATCCTCATAAGACCATCAGTTTGGAACTCCCAGTCGACGATGTAATCGTAGTTCCCGACGGATGCTGCCGTTCGAGCTACTAGAGTCACTTTGGGCCTTGCCTCACGTATCTTTTCCAAGCACAATTAGTATTCTTAGTCCACAATGCTTAAAGAAATATTAATTACATGTATCTAAAGTTACTACAACACAAATTTAGGATGAGGGGACAATTCAAGTAGCCCTTTCTTCCGGTGGGACCAAATAAATATCAGGAGCTACTAAGTATACTATTGCATGTAAGTTACAGCCTACTTGATTGAGTGGTTGGATATTTGTACTATGTTGGTTGTGCAAAATTTTGTAGTTTTTATTTTTATTTTTGAATTATCACATGAAGCGTTCAGGTTCAACCTTTATTATTATTATTTTTTCCTGAATCTCTTTTATCCCTTTCCGAGAGTTTACTGAAAGAAATACATATGCAAGCCATGTGATATTTATGAGTTTAGCAATATATATAGAACACCATGCTTCCTTTCATATCCATGAATCATTTGGTCAATGAGTGCGACCATTAAGCCGCCACAGGTCGAACGATGCATAATTATTTCGGTATTGGAGGAGGAGTAGCTGCCAATCTACCTTATGGATGGATAGATAAATGTTTGAATTTTTGCCATTATTCTTTAACACGAATAGATGAATATCATAAATTTCTTACATGGAATCCTTTTTTTTTTTTTTGAATAAGTGGAAGGGGTAGGTATTATTGATGGAGAGAGCAATACATTGGAATTTATCAGGACCAATGTTACCAGTTTCTGAATTCAATGGGTTGATCCTGAGTATTATAATAAGTCCGATTGGAAGGTTTGGAAATTCGCTAGCTTGTTATTTAGTACGAATCAGTGAAATGAGGGAATAAGGAATTCTTTTGGGGGGCGGGTGGGCTATGAGAATTTAGAGTATTTTTACTGCTAATCTTAAATAAGTAGTAGACCTCAGTAGAGCACTACATGGAGGAAGAAAATGATTAGTAGACTTCCTGATAGTCCACAAATTGTCTTTATTTTTGTTTATTTTTTTAATGTTTAAAATCTGGTGAAGCGTATGCAGCTTTAAGAAATTAGATGTTGATTACAGCAGAAATAAAGTTACAATATCAAAATGTCAAAATCTGGTGAAGTGTATGCAGCTTTAAACCCAATGTTTTAAACGGACCGGCCCGTTGAACCGGTTCAACCGTGAACCGGTAGTTTTTCCGATCCGGTTCAGTATTGACCCAGTGTTTTGTAAAAAACTAATATTTTTATAAAAAAATAGTGTCCATAAGAGATTAAACTTGGACCATTAAGATTAACCTACTGGTTGAACCAATTGGTTGAACCCGATTGATCCGACCCAGTGCCTTGACCGGGTCAAACTCCGGTCCGCTTTTTAAAACATTGTTTAAACCTAGCTAGATGCAACTAACATAAAATATCATTCATGTAAAAAATCCTCGTAGTGCCTTGGAAAATGGGGCATTGATAACTAACATAAGAGAACTTCTTTCAAGAGTACATAAACTTAGAGACTTTTGAATATTAGTTCTCATCTCTTAAAAGTTAATTAAGAAATCGAAACTCTGTGAGATCAAGAACACTCTGTAGCAATTTTAAAGGTTCTATGCAAAGTTCAACGTAAGATGTCAGATATTTTTTCATTATATATATTCTTTCTGCCTCCTAAGAGCCTAACAATTGTTAGTAATTAGTTTGACATCCTACCAACCTATTGATGTAGAACAATAGAACATTATTATATGATCATTTCCTGTTGAACATGTGTCACATTCATCACCTAAATAGGCAAGAAGAACTAGTGCAACTAGGAAATAAGTAAGAGACATGTGCCGCATGCAAGAACTTACATCCATCTCCTGGATGAGAGCTTCGGAGTGCCGCCACGCGACGTCCCCATCGTACTTCTCGAACACGCACACCACGTCCGGCCGCACGAACGGCCTCCCGTCCGCCCCTGCGAACACCGCGTCCATGTAGTAGGCTTCCCTGGGGCAGTCGTTGAGCCTCACCAGCGGCATTGCGGTCATCCCCAGCCCGTACTCCCCGGCGTCCATGTAGGTCTTGAAGTACCACCCCTCGGTCGGGTCCATGTACGGCACGAACAGCTCCGACACCATCCCCTTGTACATCACGTCCCTCCACTCTCCGGTGTCTGGGTCCACCACCCTCGCGCGCGACACCACCATCCCTGCGCGGGCGTCCGGCTTGATGTGTACCTCCCATCCGGCCCACCTTATAGTGTGGCCGCCTTCTACCTGCACAACGCAATTAAACACTTCTTTTTACAGTAAATTAACACCTACTATACATGTACGCCTCAACGACAAGTTATTTTGGGAATGCTACTTGGCTCCCAAATTTTTTTGGGTGATATCATCTTCCATTATGTAGCTTACGACATTACAGCTGACATGGTGGTTGGAGGTTCCTTTACTACGACGGATACACCACTACTGGAACTATGCTATTACTGGGTCTTCTTTGAAGTGCAAATGCATTATGACGGAGGAAATTTGGAGCTTAATCACATATGAAATACCTCTTTTCTCAGTCTCCCTGTGAATAAAGAAAGTTCGGGCTGCTAGCGAGGACACATAAGTTCGCTTGAAGAGGTCTATTACCTCCCGGCACGGTCACCGCGGAGTGGGATTGTGAGCCTTCGGGCGCCTCTCTTTTCCTCTTGATGAAGAACTTCCGTTTTCGCTGCCCTCTACCTATGGTCAGTCAAGTCCAAGCTACTCCTTCTTTGATTGCTCCGATTGAAGAAGCACCTACCTGACATGAGACCAAGACTTTGAACCAGTACCAGTCTAGTTCATCGCCTGCTCCTGAAGGTGAAGTGGGATCATCAAAAGAAGGCCCCCTGACTCTCTTTGGCTCTCATGGGGGCTTTGGGCTCTTTTTTTTAATATCAAATGGGGGGCAGGGCAATAGAATCTCCTTGCGTAGGGGCCAACCAATCAATTCAGGCATCAAGATACGTTTCAGGCGTGGATGAAACTCATACATAAGAGATTCCCGTTCTTCCAAATCTGCACTTTCCAAATCCAGATGACGGGATTCCAGGATTCGATTCCTCCCTGGGGCAAAGACTTTGACGCATACCTATTCTGGTTGATCCACACCATACTGTATTCTCATAAGATGATACACACTAGCTAACAATCCGCCTGGTGCTACATCATTGTCACTCCCCGTTCCCGGAATGCGTATTCTAATACGTATATTGCCTGAATGTATTTATTTAGTATTTATCATGTAGTATCCTGTATTTAAATTCCTATAACTTCATGTTAATTAATTATCTGCATTTTATTTTCTGTACTTTATTTTTCTGCAATTCTATTGTCTGCTCTTTAAATTTTCATGTTAATTAATTAGCTGCTCTTTAATTTTCATGCTAATTAATTCCTGCAATTTTAATTTCTGTACTTCTTCCTGTAATTTTATTACCTGTATTTTAATTCCTGCTTTAGTTTTACTTTCGGGTTGGCCTTGTTGGACCCGTGCAACCCGACCCATTGGACCCATTGGACTCGGCCCAATTCCCACCTACCACCCCTTTGCTACTTAAAGCTACCCTCTCCCTTCTCTCTCCTCATTCACTCCTTCTTCACTATTACTTCTTATTCCTTTCATTACTCTCTCCACCTACCAACTAGACAAGTACATCTTGCTCTACATGAGGACCATATTTTATGGTTCAATATTCTTCCTCTCATGATTCTAAGAGAGTTTAGTGCTTAGTATTTTTGATTTCATTGGTTCATTTCTTGTAGATCTAAGTTATTGTATTTTCGGTTGTCTATGGGTTTTGATCTAGCAAACTCCTTTGTTCTCAAGATTTGATGGTTCCATGTCGTAGAGCAGTTCATCCTACCCAGTTTTGACCTTTGGAAAGTTGGATTCGGACTTATTTTGACAGAGTTATGGACTTTTGAAGCTTTGGGGTGCAACCATGGAGTTCTTGCTGTTTGGAGAAGACAGTGAGCAGTGTGTGCTAGCTTTTTAGCTGCGTCACTGAGCTGTGCGCGCTCTTTAGCGCAGCGCAGTATGGAGTCTGCCTTTTTAGGAAGCGTGTGTCTTGCATACGCTACCTTTTGGAAGCGTGTGTCGTATGGAGTTCATACGCTGCCTTTTGGGAGCGTATGACTTGCATACGCTGACTTGAATGGTCAGGAGTCGTATGGAGTCCATACGCTACCTTTTGGGAGCGTATGACTTGCATACGCTGACTTGAATGGTCAGGAGTCGTATGGAGTTCATACGCTGTCTTTTGGAAGCGTATGGAGTTCATACACTGCCTTTTGGGAGCGTATGACTTGCATACGCTGACTTGAATGGTCAGGAGTCGTATGGAGTCCATACGCTGCCTTTGGAGAGCGTATGACTTGTATACGCTGACTTGGATAGTAAGGAGTCGTACGGAGTTCATACGCTGCCTTTTGGAAGCGTATGACTTCCATACGCTAGCTTGGCTTGAGCGTAGCTTGACCTGAGCGTACGCTGGCATGAGCGTAGGTTGACATGAGAGTAGCCTGCTTACCCTGGATCTTTTATAGCCCTGTATATTGATATCTTATTAGATGTTTAACGTCCATTTTATATCCTTACGCCTTTTTGCATAAACTTGATATAATCATGATATGTTGATATTTCTGTTAATTATAGATTGTTACGTGGGATGTACCATGTGTCATGAATTGAGTTATAGATACCCGAATTGACTGGGACTTGACCCTGAGAGTTGTAGACTCGACCCTGTTTAATGCTAATTGACTTTCATGCCTTGTCACCATTAATAATAATGGTTATCTTGACTAAATTGATCATGCGTTCCTAATTGGAACTAAGAGACTGGCTAGTCGTCTTATTGAATGAAATGAATGAGACACGTTCATGTTATGAACTATTGTACTCGACTGGCTGATCCCGAATATTGACATACATGCACATGCAGGCTTCAATCTATTTATTTATTTATTTATTTAGCTATTTTTCTACAAAAGAAGCATGTGTACTTTATGGTCAAGGCATGATTACCGTGGATAGATTTGATTGTTGCATTACGCTATGTAAGACCTGCAACCTAACCGCACTGGTATCGTTGTAGAGTTGTGCATATCGTACCCCGTACGAAAGTACTCATTTGAATGACCATGATCCACGACATGGGATTTCACTCAACGTAGAGACTATTAAGTTAAATAAAATAATGATTGCATGGAGAGAATGGATTCCCGAGTTCTTACATGGCAGCCCCCTTAGGACAAGTAGTACCCGACGGGCCGGCTGGTTCCCACAGATACTGTAAATCTGCCACACGGGCAGGGAACAGTATTTGCTTTTATTATTATTGTATATTGTATATTGACGGGCGTCCTGCTAGGACTCGTCTAATTCATGCATGGGCCAATTGATCGACTGGATAGACTAGCCTTGCTTGCACATAGTAAGAACTGAGAAATCCCTAATTGCATTATTCCAAGATAACTTGGGACTCATAATAGCAAGCCGTAGGAGTTGATTGGCCGTTCAAGATGATTTATTTGTGCACTGTACTCTGTTACCTAACTGGGATGATCAGAATGTCAGGACATGACGGGCCAACTTCTGTCCTTGTTTGGTTGGGAGGTTGGTTCGAAGTGTCTTGATGTGATGTGAGTTCTAGTAGCAAGCAGAGATCTATTATTATATTCTCTTACTTACAGGTTTTAGTTCTCATGTCGTGCTCCCTTGTGGTACTTGCTATTAGAGGTCTAACCTCTCTGGTTTTGTATGGCCAGATTTAGAGCCAGTTTCCGAGGACTCAGCGTACTTCCACCTCCAGGATGGTCAATACTAGAGGAATGATCGCAGGAGGCCTCGAGTGGGTTCCTTAACTTCACCACTCGTTTTGTTATCTACTTTATACCTTACCGTTTGGCACCGACATGTTAGTCGGATTGTCTTGTACTTACTTTTGCATAATTGTAATTAAGTCAGACTGCAGCTGATAACAATTGTGTATACTTACTACATTATCTGGCTGTATTTTGTAAAGCCAGATCTCAAAAACATTTTGACTGAGCGTTTGGGATGCCTTACTGCTTTACCTTACATGTTCTATATTTCTGTTTCTTGTTTGAATGATTGAGACAATAGATATGAAATGACCATAGTAAGACGTTTATGTAGTATGCACCCCCTCGTCTGGTTAGACAGCATTGATCGTATTATACGGTATTCATCTACCCGTAATACGTAGCTGGCTGAGTCACTCCCCCGCTCTCCAGTATTCTGGTTCTGGGGCGTGACAATCATAGACACACTGGAATGTATATTATTAATGAAATAATATATAATAATATATATATATATATATATATATATATATATATATATATATATATATATATATATATATATATATATATATATATATATATATATATATATATAAATGAAATGACAGCAATGGTCCTCGGGATTTGTCAAGTCTCTATTCCTTTGTAATCGAAGCCCAAAGATCTATAAACTAGCTCATGCTTGACTAGCCAAGCAGATGAACGACCCTGCATCTTCTTGATCTCTCCCACATTGAAGTACTAGTATTTTACATTGACTTTTTTGTAGAATGACCTGCTCCTTTGTTATTCAGCACAAAAATATCACTAATTAGTGGTAAGATACTTCACTCTTTTCTTTGAAAAATCCTTCAGACCAAAGTAGATGACGATTGTCAAAAAGCTTTTGTAACCAACCGTATAGGAGATTTTGGTTTATTATTAGGAATTTTAGGTTTTTATTGGATAACTGGTAGTTTCGAATTTCGAGATTTGTTCGAAATAGTTAATAATTTGCTTCATAATAATGGAGCCAATTCTTTATTTGTTACTCTGTGTGCCTCTTTTTTATTCCTTGGTGCAATTGCGAAATCCGTACAATTTTCCCTTCACATATGGTTACCTGATGCCACAATTTCCCTCTCCGTTCGACAGACTTTTTTAAAAATTTGTCTCTAGCACCATGACAGTCTTCCATTTCTATTATATTAGTGCTCTGCCTCTGGACCACCCTAAATGATAAGTTTTCAAAAGTTGCATGGACGGACGTAAGAAATTTAAGAGAGGAAGGTCAACCTAAAAAAATAGACGGCGCCAAAAAGTTCGATGGAGGCGATGGATGGGGGTAGCGGCGTGCGACTGATGCAAATCGGATCCCACTGCCACTGTCTGTTGTTGTTATGTGCTGTTGTTATTGCTGCTACGCGTTGGGTCGTAACTGGAGCGGGGTGCACAACTATAATTCTCCAGATGGGGGTGTAACACCCAGTTTTCTAAAATAAGGGTAATTTTGAAATTTTGTATTTTAAGTTATTTAGTTATGATATTTAATTAATAATATAATTTTTGGTAATTTTTAATTATTTTTAAACTATTTAAATCATGACTTATGATTTTGGTGTTTGACTAGTATAACCTTGGAGACTGTTGACCTAGAGCCTAGCCATGTGATTAGGATGTTTGATTAGTACATTTTAGCCTAGAGGATATTTTGGTCATTTTAGGATTTATTTGAATTTTTGGGAATTTTTAGAATTTATTTTGGAATTGTTTGAATGAGGGTTGACTAGGTTGACTTTGACTAGCTTTGACTTTGTGACCTAACCCTAGTTAAGTTGGACTTGACTAGATATGAGATCCTAGGTTAAGTTAAGTTAACCATACTCTAGTTAGGAAAACCAATTAGGAATTTTGAGTTTGAATGGAAGGATTTTGACCACAAGTCATGGCTTGTGATTTTTAAGTCATTATGACTAAGCCCAAAGCCCATTAGTCAAGTGCCCAAACCCTAACCCTAACAATTTTGTCCAGCCAACTTAACCCTCATAGGGATTCCCCCCTTATAAATAATCTCTTAGAATTTAGGGCTAGCCTCTTTAGGAAGGAGCAAGTTTAGAAAGAGGTATTTTCCCTATTTCAAAAATCCCTAGAAAATCCATTTCTCCTCCTTTTTAATCCAAATAAATTGCAATAGGTTTTAATCTGAGTATTCTTGCTGTTGTTACAATTTATTCTCAGATTCAAATCAATTTGGAGGAGTTTCACCATCAAGAGGAGCACATCTCTTTAGAGTTTTTTTGGGGGTTTTGATACTTTGAGGTAACTTCCTATATTCACCATAGAATCCTGAGATTTTTGCATCATTAGGGAGCCCTAGACCTAACCTAACAGTAGGAATAGGAAACCCTAAGTTTTCGTGTCGTTTCGTGTCCAATCTGGACACGTATCAGTGTCCTGTGCATGGTGTTTATGGAAATGCCACAGTGAAACTTTTCGTGTTATTTTTGATTTGTGTTTGAATGAAAAATCATGTTTTGGTGTCGCATATCCATTTCTGTAGCTCTGAGTTGATTTTGTGCTTGTGTCGTGTCGTTTAGACACTCGTGCACACGCACTCGGACGCGCGCGCGCGGGACTACAGTGCTCCCCTGCCTATCGGGCTCTCTTCTGGACACGACACGAACTTGTTGGACACGAGTTTTTGTGGACACTTAGGGGCACCTACTGCCATCACACTCACAAAATTTTGTTGGATTTTATGGTCGGGTTAGGGAGAAATCGGCCACGCACGGGTAATGCACTGCTCTGTGCGCGGGCTGCTTCTAGCCACTGATACGGCTTTGGTTCACGGACACGACGACACGAGGACACGTTTCAGGCACTTAGACACGAGCACCTATACCTAGTCTAGTTGGGGACACGAGCACGAGGCCCGAAGTTCTCTGTGTCGGGTGCACGACATGCGTGCACACCCGCACGATGCTGTCCAAAATCCTGTGTCCAGTTTGCCCGATTTCAGTTTGGATTGAATTGGACACATTTGTGTCCACTCCAGTGGACACAAACTCATCACACAACACGTGGGTAATGTGTTTTTACTGTACCAACCAATAGATTAGTATTTTAGTTGGAATTGTTGGGTAATTTCCATTTTCCTATATTTTTCTGAAAACTGTGTGTATTCAATGTATCCTGTTTTTTTCTCCAGTTTTAATATGTGATTTTGACAGTCCAATTGATCAATCTAAGTGTTGATTATTACATGTTTGAGTCCTTATTATAGCCCTCCTATGTGAATTCTACTTGTAGGTCAATTTTTGGGTGGTTTGGCTTTGAATTGAATTCGAATTATAGTGTTAGGTAGGGTTGGACTATTCAAATGGAATACTGAGTTAGAAATCTATTTTTTTTTGTTTTGATCAACTTGTGTACTGATCATGAAAATCTGAGATTTGTGTGTGTGTAAATCAAAACTGAGTTTGGGGTGTTTGTTTTAACTGTTTTATTCAATATATAAATCTGAGTTTGATTGAACTGTTTTAACCTGAGTTTTGGGGGTTGTTTGATGTGTTGTTGAGCTCAAAACTGAGAATAGAAATGTGTGAACTGTTTCTTCAATACACCAACCTGGGATTGATGGGTGGGGGTGAATGTTGATCCTTTTCACTGATTTTTCCCTATGTGTGCACTGTTTTCAGTTTTCATATTGCTCACTACACACACACATTGTATTTTCTGTCCCTCCCTCACTGTTTCACACATGTATCACTTTACACACACACATTTGTCCCTCTCACCCTCACACACTTTTCACCTTCACATCACTCTACACACACACACACATACACTTGGACACTTACACTAGTGTCCCCTCTCTATACACATGTGTATATGTATGTAGGTGGACACATAAGTTGTATAGTATACTCATTAGCCTATAGTTTGTATTCTAAGTTATTTCTATATTACATATATGTATATATATATTTTCTCTTGTAGATGTGTGATTATATATATATATTATATATGTAGGCATATGGATATACTAGCCTATATGTATATAGGGATATTCATATACTTTCATATGTGATAATGGTATAGGTACATATGTGCTATTGGCCTATGGTGTGTCTATTAGACTAGTGGGCCTAGAATTGACTTGTGTAGTCTAGTTAGACTTAGAAATGGCTTGTTAGACCTAGATTAGACTAGTTAGACTAGTTGACTTAGGTTTGACTTGGTTGACCTAGTTTGACTTCTAGGGTTGACCAGAGTTGACCAGAGTTGACTAAGAGTTGACTTTGGTCTAGATTGACCTAGATTCATGTAGTATTCATCGTAGTGCATCTTATTACTATTCTGGACTTGTTGTGACTTATGCTGTTCTAATAGGAGCCAGACACCACTCCTTAGACAGTACTTTTCAGTTGGACACTCAGATACCAGACGAGTACATTCTCTGACCGTTTCATACTTGTATATATTTACATTCTTGCTCTAGATTACTGTACTTGATGCTGACACGACTGTTATCACGGATTGGTACTATATGGATCTTCTTTTGAGATGTTATCTCCTTATATTCACTAAATACATATTGTGATGTGCGTTTCACTTCCATATTGTATTTATTGAATACCCATATCCTTGTATACTCATTGTGCATATTGTACTCTCATTATCACATGAGCCCCAGGGATAGACCATTGTACACTATTGTATAACATTATACATCCAATGTATAACATTGTACACTATTGTATAAGATAACGTAACTGAAGTAGATCCTTGTGTATTGATTGGAGAGGGGGAGTAGAATTGGTTATGTACTCAAATCCTATTGTACAACATTGTATAACTATTGTATATGTCTATTGTACACCCACGTACAATAGAGTTACCATTGCATTGTCCTAGCCCGTTTACATAACCAGATTGTACTCTAAATCACATGTTCCTTACAGTTCTTACTTATCATATTTAGATATTTACTGTTATCAAATTCTACTGTTTTTCATATACCTTCTTCTTTCAGCGTTTCATGTACTTTATTCTATTGCATGCTTTATATTTCCTAACTCGATATGAACTGCGTAAGATATTTTGTGCTCGCTCCCGTCCTGACTGGACCTGTTGAAAATTTTACAGAGGATGATGAGGAACCCTGCACCCTTACTTGGAGTTTGCCTAGTTGACACTCGCGACCTGGACCCCTGGGGAGGTTCAGGCAGCTGCTCAGGATGATACCTTGTATAGTGTAGATAGCTTAGACTGTCCTCTCTTTTCATGTTTAAACTGTTGTCTTTATTTTCAGAGTTGTATATTTTATAGATGTTGAGACTTGTTATTTATTTCTGCTGTACCTCAGTTGAGGATTTCTTATCTATTTCTATCGTGCTACATTCTACCTTAGATTGTGATTGAGTTGTACCTCTGTGTTGGCCTCCTTTTGGAGAGTATATTCATGTTATGTAGTTATAGTTCATGACCTAGAACAGCGTTCTACCGTCGACACTGCGACGTAGGCTGGGCGTTGTTACGTTCTCGTACCCTCACGGTGGGTGCGGGTCGTGACAGGGGGGTTCGTCTGGCTGGAACAAGGTCAGGACTAGCAAAGTTGCTGCCCACTACCTTGATGGTGACGATCTTGATGTTGACATTGGATTTAGAATTTGAGATGGAGAGAGGAGATGGAGATGATGAAAAGAAAAATTCTAAGTCTATAACCAAATGTTTACAATCTCTCTCCCACCCCTTACATATGGGTCCCATCGGCTCCCACCTCCCCTCTCACCCCCTTGCTATATGGGTTCCACCCGACCGTACCACTTATCCTCCTCCTCAAATCGAAGGCGCACACGTGACGGTTGTAAGAAAATTGTAAGTATTTGGTTGTAGGCATAGCAGAGCTCTGGAGAAAAAGAAAAAGATATGGAGAAGAAGACGAAGATGGTGATGTATGGAGAAGTAGTGGGATTGACTTGAAAAAGATGATGGAGAAGAAGACGAAGATGGTGATTTATGGAGGAGGAGTGGGATTGACTTGATGGTTGGGCAGGGAGAGAGAGAAATAAGGAGGGAGAGAAAGGGGGAGCTATGTGTATTGACTACATAGGACATAGGATATGGATTTGAGTATTTTAATTTCCTTAAGGCCCTAAATAATTAGGGCAGTGTTACGTTGTCGGTATCAGGGCCGGCCCTGGGGCCGTGCCAATAGTGCGGCCGCACAGGGCCTCCAATTTTTTGGGGGCCTAAAAAAATTAGGATTAGTTTTGTAATTTTGTATTTCAAGTTATTCCTTTTCTTTCTCAATTCCTACTCTACAAGACCTCCAATTCTTGGATCCCTATTCCCTACTGACTCTAAGATTCATATTTATAATTATAGAAAAAAAATTTAGGATTTCTTAAAGATATTGCTCTAACCGGTGTGTTAATTGCTATTTTGTTTCTAAAGATCCCTCAATTGTTAGATGAATTTATTTTCTATAATAATGATCAGATTTTATATATATAATTTAAGAATTTGGATGTGCAGGCATATTTATTTAAGAAATAATGATGTCGAAGATCGGAGCTCTTGGTCTTGTATCAGGTTACTCAGGTCCATAGTCGGTCATATGATTTACGGGACCTATGACAAAATTTAAAATTTGGGCCATTGTTCTCACATAAATTAAAAAAAGAAGCACTTTTACAAGCAAAATCATCTATTAAACTATCAAAATCATCAATCAAACTATTATATATTTTTTCCGATTGGAGCACTGGCTTTTTTATTGCTTCCAGATTGGGTCTTCGTTTTTTTTCTTTTTTTTTTTATATACCTAGTCTATTGTAAAATTACGGGACTTTCAAAATTGGGGGCCCATGACGGTCGCCCACCTCATCTGTGCCCTGGGCTGGCCCTGCTTAGGTCTTGGAGGCTCTAAATTGTGTGATTACATATTACTTCTCATTTGGGTATTGATCGTTATTCATTTTATTATATGTTTTCATCAACAGAAAAATTTAACGTCAGATTTAGACAATTTAACGGTCAGTACGTCTTCTATCTAAAACAACTTTATTATACTATATAATGTGTTTTTTTTTCAATCAAACGACTTTAAACTTTATTCATAACCATCAGATACAATGGTGAAAGCTTCTTTCTCCAGAAGCTGAATGATACAGTCTGGTGAAGATGTTATCAGAGTAACTGTTTCACTAGTTGCCTATTTTACAAAATTTGTAGCCACAACGTGCGCTACCTCATTGCCATCCCTTCTAATAAATGAGAAAACAAGATCCTTCCCCATCCGGCGAATCTCCTCTTTGAGCTCAAGGAATAAATTGTGTAATCTCCATGGGGTGAGCTTTTTTTCTCCTTTGATGATACGATGGGCTATGAGTGAATCGCCTTCGATCGAGCAGCTACACACATCAAGAGAACTGGCCAGTTGAATACCCATACGGATAGCCAATAATTCCGACGCAAGACTTTTATCCTCTTCCATATAGATAGTAGCCATAGTAGATATTGCTTTGCCTAGCACGAAGTGCCCCTCCCCGTCTCTCGCAATGGCCGCAGCTGCTAAGAATCCCGACAATACTGCTCAATCCACATTGATTTTGATAGTCCCCAAGGTCGGCGGTAGCCAGTGCCTGACATCAATATATTCTTGTATGTTATTGAGGAACTCCATACTCGCCATATTCCCTTCCGAGTACGTATAGTAGAAGTGGTTCGCCTGTAATATGATATTGTGGATGCTGGGTACTTTATGCTCGAATATACATGCACATCGAGCCTTCCATATAGCCCATAGTATGGCTGCCCCCATATAATACCTGTATCCGTCTAGCTTGTTCGACAACCATTCTTCGAGAAGAGTAAAGATGTCCCCATGCTGATCAATTCTAATACCCAGCGGACTCGCGAACCAGACTGCTCTCGAGACGTTGCATTGAAGGAATAGGTGGTTTGAATCCTCAACGTGTGCCAAACAGAACACACAATCTTTGTTTATGTTGTTAATCCTCTTGCTCATGGCATCGAATAATGGGAGAGCTCCCTGAAGGAGTCTCCAAATGAAGATCTGGATTCTCGGGGATATAGCCTTCATCCTCCACAGGTTACTCCATCTGGTGTTTGTCATTGTGGTTGTCGAGCAACTAGGGGCCTCTCTTCGGAGATATTCATAAAGGGACTTTGAGCTGAATTTACCATTCTTTGATTTCGTCCATACAAGTTCATCCTCCCCTGTGTCTTCCCGAAGTGCAATTTTGGTTATAGCCTCTGCTTCAATATCAGAGAACATTGACCTGATAAGCTCCACATTCCAAGTATTCATATTATTATCAAAGAGATCTCTAACAAAGATAGGATAGTTGTGGGCGGGGGGGGGGGGGGGGGGGGGGGAGGGGGGGGGGGCTGGTTGCAATACGAAATCGAGGAAGTGTGGGGATCCAAGGATCCTCAAATATCCTCACCCTTCCTCTATTTATTCGCCAATATATATTATCCTCCAAGGAGCTTCTCATTTCCAGGAGACTCACCCATGTGGCCGAAGTCGAGTTCGTCTTGCTAGCTGCCCATATAGATTTATTTTGTAGGTACCTTCCTTGGAGTAAACGGACCCATAATTGGTCAGGGTTGATCAGGAAACGCCATAATAGTTTCCCTACCAACGATTTGTTCACCCAGTCGAGCCTCCTTACACTGAGACCCCCTTCACCTTTGGGTTGGGTGATGTGCTTCCAGTTAAGAAAGTGCATCTTCCTTTCCGTAGTGGCGTGCCCCCACCAGAATGAGCGTTGTTGTCTAGTAAGCGAATTGAGAACTTGCTTCGAAATTAGAAAGGAGGACATGTGGAAAACGGGGATCGACCCAAGCGTGGCTTTGATAAGCGTTGTCCGACCGGCATGGGATAGTAATTTGGCCTTCCATCCTTGCAACCGAGCCTCGCACTGAGATACCAGAGGATCGTATGTGGAGGCTATATGTTTGGGCTTCAACAACGGGTAACCCAAGTATTTGTCTTCCGTCGCCATCTCCTTAAAACTAAGAGCAGTCGCGATCGATTCTTGGTCTCTAGTGGGGACTCTTTTGCTGAAATGAATACTTGATTTCTCATAATTCACTTTCTGCCCCGACCATGAGGAGTAGAGGTGAAGTATATCATGAATTGAGTGGATGGATGCTAAAGAGGCTTTGCCAAATATAAGAATATCATCGGCAAACAATAGGTGTGATATAGCTGGGGTGTACCTGCTTATTCGGATTCCTTGATAGAGGCCATCCTGTTCGAATTTTGCGAATAATCTGGAAAGAACTTCGGAGCAGAGGACGAAGATAAAGGGAGAAAGCGGACACCCCTGCCTTATCCCTCTCTTCGGAAATACTAGCCCCTCGGGTGATCCATTAATTAATAAGGAAAATAAAGGAGTGGTGATACCTATAGATTCAGTTATAATATACAATCAAGATCATCTCCAGAGATTTTGATAAAGACATATAATAATATATTTAAAAATATGAATAAATAAATTTAGGCCACATTTTAAAATTCGCACAGGACCTCTAGCATAGATGCACAGGATCCAAGTGGTCGGAGTTCGAGTCCCAGTGGAGAAGATTTCGCCACAATTACTCATCGCTTCAAAATATATATATATATATATATATATATATATATATATATATATATATATATATATATATATATATATAGCAGATGACCTCTAGCCTAGTGGTTAAGAGAGATGCATGCGGCCCGAAAGGTCAGGAGTTCGAATTCCAGTGGGAGCGATTCCAGAAACAATTTACCTGGTTCCAAAATAAAATAAAATAATATATATATATATATATATATATATATATATATATATATATATATATATATATATATAATAAAAAATGGAAACCCTAGCAGAGCATAGCAGCGGCGACCTAGGGTTCTCTGTCCCTCCGGTATGGGATCCGGGGTCGTCAAGTGGCCGCACTGGGGGAGACGAAAGGGAGGTGGGGGCATCAAAAGAAGGTGGGGGGGTGGACGACGGTCACACGTAGGAAAGGTGGCAGGCAAACCATCCAGACCCAACGGACCACGTCGATGAGTCGGCAAGATGGGAATTGGTGAGGGGGGCGAGCGCCGGGGCAGACTCTGTATGGGAGCGGACAGAATCGTCCACAGGCAAGACCACCAGGTGGAGGGATCCGACTGCCAAGCGGAGGTAGTCGGCAACCAAGCGGAGGGAGTTGGCTTACTAACTCGAGGGGCGGGTTGACACCATGTGAGAAAAACAAAGGGAAGGGCATTGTAGAAGACGATATGCAGAGCAAAAGAGGAGACAATGGAGGTACTTGGCCGACCACGGGTAGAAAGTCATGGGCTAACTTATGTCGGCCAGGAACGCCTAAATCCAACATGGCCATGTGGTTCGTAGAACCTAAAAAGGTCGGAGAAGGACTTCGGGCAACCTTTACAGAGGAAGAGATCGACGAGATGACGGCTTATTGGAAAAACATGCTGGTATTATACGTCCTAGGAGACAAACCCTTCTATGGACATGTCCGTGCCTATGCTAATAGGGTGTGGCGGCCGAAAGGAGGAATGGAAATATTTGCGAGGGAAAACAACTTCTACTACGCAAAGTTTGATCTACAAGAAGACGTCGAACGAATCTTACAAGGTGGGCCGCGGACATTTGACGGAAGACTCATCATCCTCCGCGAATGGACACCACAAACTCGATGCGAGAAGGATATTCTGCACACTGTCCCTATCTGGATCAGACTCCCTGGATTATCGATCCAGTACTGGAGCAATGCCATGCTAATGAAGCTGGCTAGTATCATAGGGAGGCCTATTCAAACTGATGAGGCAACTGCATCTCGAACATGACTAATGTATGCTAGGGTGTTTGTTGAGATAGAAGCCGGTAAGCCTTTATCTCGGTGGCTGGAATACGAGGTACCCTTGTAGCCTCCCTTCCCGAAATTTTTTTTTAAAATATTTTGAGAATATTTAATTTTATTGAAATGGTGATTTTTAGATTTTTATAAATAAATATGTAGTAAATTATTACGGTAGATGATTTTAGCCATGGTTGAGATTCGGAGTACAAGGTGACTAGGAATCGTGGCACGGATAGTGCAGTGGCGTACTTTGACTAGTGTATTAGCCCTGGTAGAAAAGGTCGAGCCATAGTGATGTCCTAACTAAAAAAAAAACCAGGCTAAGTTGTGACATGACCGTTAAAAATAGTTTAATTATTTATATTTAATATTATTTGACATTAAGAGACCCGGAAGTACCAACCCAGCCCGGACTAGACCCGTACCAAATCCAAGCCCATGTAGTCAGGCGGCACGTCCAATGACAGTCATGTTGATGAAATTTGGTATAAGGGTGTTGTATTTTCGTTTTAATGGTTTAATGAATATTCCTAAGTAATTATAATTTAAATATTATAAATACTACGATTAGTTGGCATTCAATGACACTTTGTATAAAATAGGTTTTGTGCATCTTGGGATTATTAGGCTGTGCTTAATGGTATAGATACACCAGTACTGCTTTATTAAATTTCGTACATTTATTGTTATCTTATTCGAGGTATATATGTATCATATATAAATAGATATAATAATATAAAAATAAGTATTTATACGTATATATATTAATATATATATATGAATATATAGGTGTATTATATAAATATTGGTGTAAATGTATAGACGTATATTAAAAATATAGGTATTTATATAAATGGTTGTGTGAATATATAAATATATATATTATATATATATTAGCTATACGTGTAAATAATTGTATATATATATACATATATCTAGGTAATTATATATATATATATATATATAGGTAAATATATCTAGGTATTTATATACATATGTCTATGTATATATTTGGTAATTGAATAGAAGGGGTAAAAGAATAAGCAACCAAGCCAGCCAGGCCCGGCCCAACACCAACCCAGGGCCAGCATTCCAGCTGACCCGACCCCAAAGTAACGCCTGAACCGAGCAGCAACAATGCTCAACCAAACTTTCCCAGGCTCTATATCCCCACACCAATTTTTCCCCAGCACCGAGCAAGCCCAGCTCGAAATCGAGCTAGGACCCGGGCATCCCCAACGAGTGAAGTCCTCACAGGCTCATAGCACCCAGGCCTGAGGCCCAGGACCCAACTCAACCACTCCCCCCCCCCGCGTTCGGTTGTAACCGAACTGTATATATATATGAATGATAGGGGGATTCGAAAGAAAGTAAATCATCAAAACCCTAACTCGACTACACGCCACCCGCGCTGCCATCCCAGGCGACCTGGCGCACACGTGTGCGGCCCCGCGCCGCCGTTAGGGTGGCCGGCCCCTGGCCGGAGGCGGCAACGACAGCGCACTCGCGCGCGTTTGAGAAGTTAACAGCAGCAGCGACACTACGCGAGGCCAACTTCGCGTCGCGTTTTCGCAATACATGGTAAACCGTTTGTCGATCCGTAAGTTCAGGTACGTTCACAACCCATAGGGCTGTAAATCCCTTCACATAGATTCCTTTAACACGCACTGTGCACGACGAGAATCGAGTTCCAAACTCGGAAAAATCTGTCCCGAAACAGAGTAAAATCCAGTCCAATCACCCAAGTTTAACGATCGATTCTGATCGATCTAGTATCATGTTAGTAAAACTATTTGAAGGCATTTATTGACAACATGTAGGGCTTCGAATGTCTTTTTGCGGAATTTGAATTCATCGACTGAGCGTCGAGAAATCGAATTCCAAAGTTTCCCAAAAACCTGTTTTGAAAACTAGAAAATTCTTCCACACGACGTGCGTCACGCCAATCGGGACGACGTGGTCGCGAACCGAAAGCATCGAAAGCTGCGTAACAGTTTCGTGGTCGTGTGGGCTTTGACGGAATTCAAATTGGTCGCGTGTGCGCGACGAATTTGATGCGTATCAGTCAAAATTCACCGTATCGTGTACTTTGCAAATTTCTCAATTACTTTGTACACGCTCGTCAGATCGAGACGAAACTTGCGCCAATAGAACTGTATCATTTTTTTGGTCCTGCATGCCAAGTTTGGTCCGATTCTGAGACCATTGATAAAATCGTCATTTTGCGGGCCCCACGGTCCCACTCAATGGGCAATTTTGTGCACGGTCTGCCGAAATCTAACTTTGGACATACGGTTGGGTTCGTATCGAAAAACTGAATTCGTAGACATATAGTTTGACGACTTTAGAGACCGTTGACTCTGGCACACTTTTCGGTGCAAAGCGGGTCCAACGACGGATACCGTTTTGGCCCAAAATTACCGTTTTGCCCCTGTGTCCAGAATTGGACTTAAGGACAGGCAATTTTAGCTAATTGGACTATTCTGAGATTATTAGTATTATTTATTTCAGCTTCCGGGGACTGTTGTACGAGTTTGACTATAGTGGCACATTGAGTAGTTCAGATTGTCGGGTTCACCAGCAAAGGACCACAGGCGAGTACAGTTTATTGTCTGCATTTCGATATTGATCTTTACTATATTTCATTGATTAGTCATTGGTTATGTGATTTTTATACTCTATTATAAATTGTTGAGTCAGGGATGAGAAGTACCAAGGATGTGTGATCAGACCGTAGACATTGTAGATATCGTAGACATTGTAGATATCGTAGACATTGTAGATCTCGTAGATATTGTTTATTTTATGCAGTAGACATCATAGACATTGTTTATTTTATGCAGTAGACATCGTAGACATTGTTTATTTTATGCAGTAGACATCGTAGACATTGTTTATTTTATGCAGTAGACATCGTAGACAGTGTTTATATTCTGCAAGTAGATATCGTAGACCGTGTGGTGTAGCACCCCAGACCGATCACATGTCAAAGGTACTTCTAACGGTGGAAAGTATATTGGTCTATTTTTTTACTATTAATTTACTTACGGCTTTACTGTTATTTTCAAAACTCATGATTAATGCCTAACCCTTGTCTTATAGTCATTTTCTTTATTTGAAATTGCATTCAGTGAATTGTGCTCGTTCCATTCCTGACTGGAAACCAACATTTTTAGGTTAGCCATGGATTCACTTCACTTGGGGAGTGACGGTAATATTTGCAGACAAAGGCCTAGAGACTAGTTAGATAGTCGAGTTATAGTCATTCAATATTGTACAAGTTTATATTTTCTGCAAATGTAAAACTTGTGATCTTTGTAAGTTAAATTAATTTTGGTGAATAAGCATTATTTGTGATTTTGATCTTCATGGCCGTGACAGCGTTCTACCGCCGACACTACGGCGCAGGCTGGCTTGGACGCGTCTCGTATCCGTTTAAAAAAAAACGGGTGCGGGTCGTGACAAGTTTTTGTGGTGGCCCATGCAGGTCAGTCTTCGCAAATCACGCGAACTCGTGATGGTACTTAAGTTAGTTGTATTATTGCGAGCCTGCGGCAAGGAAATGCTCATTCACGAATTAAGATTAATTTAATTTAAGTGAATGACTAGGACTAGGAGTCCCTTATACAAATTTACCGATGGGTAGTCTAGGCCATGCAATTTAGGATGAGGGTCATTAATTTTGATATCGTGTCAGATCCCCATAGTTACACCATTACCTCTTGATAGGACGATATGATCCAATATGGATAGATTATTTACTTTGTGAGGCAGAGTTTCCTAGAGTAATGATCTAACCTTGATGAATTATTCAATTCATTCTCTTTGCCTCTTAGATATCATCCCCATATCCTAGCCGAATTATCTATATAATTGCTAGTTGCCCTAAGAATCATTATTTTACAAAGTTCTGATTTTGTTATCCATATACGGACCTCGAGTTAGTTTCGATTCAAGTTTGTTCCTCAGAGGCTTGAATACACATGGAAGAGTTAGAATGTTTGTATTTCCTTTTGTCCTCAGTTATTTTCTCCTGTGCAATCTTTTATCTTAAGGGTTGTGACTGATAGGACAAATGCTTACGCTTTATTTCATAGACAATTTGTTTGAATCTCTATAAGCTCATGAATATTTTCAGATATAGTTAAAAGAATGTTAATTAACTCATAATGGCAGGACAGCAGCGCACTGTCGCCATTTATTTGAATTTTGGAGACCTTGGATTCACTGTAGCCAGCAGCGCACTGGCAAGACACGACCCCTAGAGTTGGAATTAGTCTAAGAAAATATAGGTTATAAAATATTGCTAAACCTATGGCTAGTGGTCCTCTTTGATCGTAGATTCCCTGGAGTCGAGATAAGGTAGAGTATCTGATAGCATATCACATCTGAATCACAGAACCAAGAGTTTACCATCGTCCGATTATACGGACGAGGCATAATCCTCGGTGAAATAATTTCAGACATGATTACAAGTTAAGGATACTATAGAGGATAGGATAGTGCCATATGTGTTTCATAAGATCCGAAGCCAATATTAGTAGAAGTTTTGTAAGATGGGTAGCACGTCTTCCGATCTAGCATTTCATGGTCCTTGTGATCTATCGACGGGGATATTAATTGACGCTAATATGTTTACCCAGAATATAGAATTTAGAGACCCATAACCCATTAGTCGACCAAGGCTTTATGGGTAGGAAGATAGTAGGGAGACGGTATAAGCAGGAACACCGGGTAAGGTTTTGATTCTCACAAAACTCGAACTACTTGTGCCTTCTTTCAAAAATCTCGCATAACTGTATTTTGACTATCTTAGCCAACGCTGCTGTTACAGCTTAGTTTTGCAAGCTCACTCTGTTCTCGAGCTTGATTCGAGGCATATATTTAGTGGGGACGCCTGCTAACTTATTGTCTAATCAGAATCAGTGTATTATGGTCTGATCAACCATGATGCATTTGGTTCGCTCTTCATTTAATTACCCTACGTGGATTGAGATACAGATGTCTCTAGGGTCTCATCCATGACTGCATTGACAATTCCTCTTGAATTATATGATTCGCCCTTGAATCACGAAATTGTATTCAGTAACATCTCCCTTGAATTCTTTATTGTTTTTATCTTTCACCGATTTGGAAAGACGAAAGCTCGTGAATGGTAGAGAGATACAGAGTATTCCCATGGCTATGATTATGGTAGGCACAAGTGTAGCTACCAACGGCCAGTCCTGTGATTGAGTTACTCGTTCTCCTCTCGACCCCAAACTGTTATCGGGACTTTCAAGCCATCTGAATTTAAGAATGATTAGGGTTTTACCCTTAGTCGTAATGCCAACCTAGGAGACTACCTATTCTCAAGAGACCAAATGTTGTGAACCTCTAACCATCCTTTGAAGCTTGCTTCAACTAGAACCCGTGTGACAATAGTCCGGCAGACTCGACACAAATAGAAATACATGACTTGGTTGTTAGAAATCTTTTTCATATGATGTGCCCTAGAGTTGGTTCCCCCATCGATAACTCTTGTATACTGTGGACGAGTAGGTCATTCTATCTTATCGACCGTGTGTAATTGTACACACTCATGTTCCAATTATTGAGGAACGAACATTGACTTGACTTATAACCATCGTACCCCGTTCTGTCATGCTTGATTCTTTATTAACAAGAGTCGAGGTACAATACCTGGATTTTGGAATTCTTCTAACCTTATTATTCCTAAAACCATGTCCTAGTTTCTAAGGTGGGTAGACTGTAAGCCTTCTAAATTAGGATATACCAGAATTACTGAGTGATTAGAATAAATTCCATTATGATGATTATTAGTGCCCTTTGACTCCCACTTTTTATTTAGATCCTTTTGTGTCCCCGGCCGTGCCATTAATATTCGGAGCACGAGACCAGCCATTACCTTCCAACAAATTTTATATGCAAGATCTAGACGAGTCCACCTTCATCTAGGTATATCACGTCCCACTCAAACCCGTCCCCTTGTACTCTATTTTCATGGTACGAATTTCAGGTAAAAAGGACTAGCTACAACCCTTACCATAATACCAGTATACTTTCCAACTTCCACTAGAGCCTCAACCTTGACCGAAATCATTCGACCCAATATATGGTTGTGATCCACTCGAAGCCCACTACGCACATGCCACTAGTGTGCCACCCAATTGAGGCCTCATGTGCTACTTAAACACAAAAGTCTTGGAAAGTGCATTTTTGGGGCTTCATGAACTTAGCTAACCAACCTGACGGCCAACTAGCTCAACCCTTGGATAGAAAATTATTCTAGGATACCCTAATCTAGTAGGAAGAGTTTTATCATTAGGATCTTGTCCAATCCATATAGATTGAAATCCAATGACCACCCAATCAACGACTGATGCCCAAATAGAGAACCCAGTAGGATCACAATCTAGATTTCTCAAACTCTATTCCATTTTGGAACCTTGTTTAGAATTCCGAGATTGGAACTTTTGTATTCCAGATTGCAAGCTCTCCTAAAGAACGAAGATTCTTAGATTTAGTCAATGACTAGACTAGAGTAGCCCAATCTAGTGAGTAAGACTATAGGTTCATAAATACTCTTTCTATCGGAATCCTTGGATACTTTCTACCGTTCTTGAAATTTTATATTTATTCTTGATTATTTTATGACCTTCCTATTTCAGAGCGACGAATAGTCATGCTTACTAGAGTTTGCCAACATTCCTAGCTACTTGTATAAATTTGCTTATTAAGTTTTTGGGTTGCTTGATAGATACGAGAGGATTTTAGAAACCAGATGCCTAAATATCTGTTAGTAGGATTGTTAGCAACTAGAAGATTTTGAGATTTTAGCTTGAGGAGTAGTGTGACCAAAGGTGGGTAGAAGTCCTCGATGATTCGTAGTTACGAAATGGCAAAGAGGGAGATATAAATATTTCTGAGAAATTAAAATTCGAGGATATTTGGTAATAGTGGATTTGTTTATTTATTTTATTATTTATTTATACTTGAATTTTTAGCATGTTTACGAGTTAGAATTTCGAGGACGAAATTATTTTTAAGGTGGGTAGATTTGTAGCCTCCCTTCCCGGAATTTTTTTTAAAAATATTTTAAGAATATTTAATTTTATTGAAATGGTAATTTTTAGATTTTTATAAATAAATATTTAGTAAATTATTACGGTAGATGATTTTAGCCATGGTTGAGATTCGGAGTACAAGGTGACTAGGAATCGTGGCACGGATAGTGCAGTGGCGTGCTTTGACTAGTGTATTAGCCCTGGTAGAAAAGGTCGAGCCATAGTGATATCCTAACTAAAAAAAAACCAGGCTAAGTTGTGACATGACCGTTAAAAATAGTTTAATTATTTATATTTAATATTATTTGACATTAAGAGACCCGGATGTACCAACCCAGCCCGGACTAGACCCGTACCAAATCCAAGCCCATGTAGTCAGGCGGCACGTCCAATGACAGTCATGTTGATGAAATTTGGTATAAGGGTGTTGTATTTTTGTTTTAATGGTTTAATGAATATTCCTAAGTAATTATAATTTAAATATTATAAATACTACGATTAGTTGGCATTCAATGACACTTTGTATAAAATAGGTTTTGTGTATCTTGGGATTATTAGGCTGTGCTTAATGGTATAGATACACCAGTACTGCTTTATTAAATTTTGTACATTTATTGTTATCTTATTCGAGGTTATTATATATATAATATTAGTTTATTATTATATGGTTGTCGAATAATGTTATATATCTATAGATATTCATAGTTATATAAATAAAGCTTTAGACTGATAATAGAAATACATATATAGAAAGGTATATATGTATCATATATAAATAGATATAATAATATAAAAATAAGTGTTTATACGTATATATATTAATATATATATGAATATATAGGTGTATTATATAAATATTGGTGTAAATGTATAGACGTATATTAAAAATATAGGTATTTATATAAATGGTTGTGTGAATATATAAATATATATATTATATATATATTAGCTATACGTGTAAATAATTGTATATATATATACATATATCTAGGTAATTATATATATATAGGTAAATATATCTAGGTATTTATATACATATGTCTATGTATATATTTGGTAATTGAATAGAAGGGATAAAAGAATAAGCAACCAAGCCAGCCAGGCCCGGCCCAACACCAACCCAGGGCCAGCATTCCAGCTGACCTGACCCCAAAGCAACGTCTGAACCGAGCAGCAGCAATGCTCAACCAAACTTTCCCAGGCTCTATATCCCCACACCAATTTTTCCCCAGCACCGAGCAAGCCCAGCTCGAAATCGAGCTAGGACCCGGGCATCCCCAACGAGTGAAGTCCTCACAGGCTCACAGCACCCAGGCCTGAGGCCCAGGACCCAACTCAACCACTCTCCCCCGCGTTCGGTTGTAACCGAACTGTATATATATGAATGATAGAGGGATTCGAAAGAAAGTAAATCATCAAAACCCTAACTCGACTACACGCCACCCGCGCCGCCATCCCAGGCGACCTGACGCACACGTGTGCGGCCCTGCGCCGCCGTCAAGGTGGCCGTCCCCTGGCCGGAGGCGGCAACGACAGCGCACTCGCGCGCGTTTGAGAAGTTAACAGCAGCAGCGACACTACGCGAGGCCAACTTCGCGTCGCGTTTTCGCAACGCATGGTAAACCGTTTGTCGATCCGTGAGTTCAGGTACATTCACAACCCATAGGGCTGTAAATCCTTTCACATAGATTCCTTTAACACGCACTGTGCACGACGAGAATCGAGTTCCAAACTCAAAAAAATTTGTCCCGAAACAGAGTAAAATCCAGTCCAATCACCCAAGTTTAACGATCGATTCTGATCGATCTAGTATCATGTTAGAAAAACTATTTGAAGGCGTTTATTGACAACATGTAGGGCTTCGAATGCCTTTTTGTGGAATTTGAATTCATCGACTGAGCGTCGAGAAATCGAATTCCAAAGTTTCCCAAAAACCTGTTTTGAAAACTAGAAAATTCTTCCACACGACGTGCGTCACGCCAATCGGGATGACGTGGTCGCGAACCGAAAGCATCGAAAGCTGCGTAACAGTTTCGTGGTCGTGTGGGCTTTGACGGAATTCAAATTGGTCGCGTGTGCGCGACAAATTTGATACGTATCAGTCGAAATTCACCGTATCGTGCACTTTGTAAATTTCTCAATTACTTTGTGCACGCTCGTCAGATCGAGACGAAACTTGTGCCAACAGAACCGTATCATTTTTTTGGTCCTGCATGCCAAGTTTGGTCCGATTCTGAGACCATTGATAAAATCGTCGTTTTGCGGGCCCCACGGTCCCACTCAACGGGCAATTTTGTGCACGGTCCGCCGAAATCCAACTTTGGACATACGGTTGGGTTCGTATCAAAAACTGAATTCTTAGACATATAGTTTAACGACTTTAGAGACCGTTGACTCTGGCACGCTTTTTGGTGCAAAGCGGGTCCAATGACGGACACCATTTTGGCCCGAAATTACCGTTTTGCCCCTGTATCCAGAATTGGACTTAAGGACATGCAATTCTAGCTAATTGGACTATTCTGAGATCATTAGTATTATTTATTTATGCTTCCGGGGACTGTTGTACGAGTTTGACTATAGTGGCACATTGAGTAGTTCAGATTGTCGGGTTCACCAGCAAAGGACCACAGGCGAGTACAGTTTATTGTCTGCATTTCGATATTGATCTTTACTATATTTCATTGATTAGTCATTGGTTATGTGATTTTTATACTCTATTATAAATTGTTGAGTCAGGGATGAGAAGTACCAAGGATGTGTGATCAGACCGTAGACATTGTAGATATCGTAGACATTGTAGATATCGTAGACATTGTAGATCTCGTAGACATTGTTTATTTTATGCAGTAGACATCGTAGACATTATTTATTTTATGCAGTAGACATCGTAGACATTATTTATTTTATGCAGTAGACATCGTAGACATTGTTTATTTTATGCAGTAGACATCGTAGACAGTGTTTATATTCTGCAAGTAGATATCGTAGACCGTGCGGTGTAGCACCCCAGACCGATCACATGTCAAAGGTACTTCTAACGGTGGAAAGTATATTGGTCTATTTTTTTACTATTGATTTACTTACGGCTTTACTGTTATTTTCAAAACTCATGATTAATGCCTAACCCTTGTCTTATAGTCATTTTCTTTATTTGAAATTACATTCAGTGAATTGTGCTCGTTCCATTCCTGACTGAAAACTAACATTTTCAGGTTAGCCGTGGATTCACTTAGCTTGGGGTGTGACGGAAATACTTGCAGACAATGTCCTAGAGACTAGTTAGATAGTCGAGTTATAGTCATTCAATATTGTACAAGTTTATATTTTCTGCAAATGTAAAACTTGTGATCTTTGTAAGTTAAATTAATTTTGGTGAATGAGCATTGTTTGTGATTTTGATCTTCATGGCCGTGACAGCGTTCTACCGCCGACACTGCGGCGTAGGCTGGCTTGGACGCGTCTCGTATCCGTTTAAAAAAAAAACGGGTGCGGGTCGTGACAACCCTTTGGTGATGTATACCATCAATTGGTCGAGTATGAGTGGGTCCCCCCTGGATGCAGCAAGTGTGCCTGGTTCGGTCACCTCGATAGCCAATGCAAGAAGGTAGATGAGAGCCGGATAGATAGTACGGAGGATGATGGAGGGATGACAATGGAAGGGATCAATGAAAGATAGACTAGTGGAGACAAAGACATCATAGCGGCAACCATCGGGCATGCGGCTACTAACCAGGTAGACACCAGAGGATCAAACATGAAGGAGGGGTCAACTATAGACAAAGAGGGATCTAATGGGTCGAAGGGACTGAACCACGCACATCTGGGAAGTGGAGAGAATCAATTGGTGGTCTTCCAAGCACAGGGAGGAGGAGTAACAAGGGGTAAGGGGCCAGTTACGGAGTTGGAATGCACCATGCTGACAAGCGGAGTCACGACGGGAGTGAGCTATAGACAGCATGAAGCCCCATCGATTAGTAGGAAGCGAAATGCAGGTCCTACCGTAGAGGAGTTCAACCGACCTGTAGCAGACTCAGGAGGACAAGAAAAAGAATTGTTCCAGGACAACCCCACTTGGGGACGTTTTTTTTCTCGGTAATACTAACACTATGACAACAGCAGCTGTGGAAGCCAACCGAGTTCAGACAGATACAGATAGCCACCCCACTACTATATCGGGAGATACTGAGGGTGCAATGATCATCAATTAAATGTCGATCATTACGTGGAACGTGCGGGGGCATGCTCAATAGGGAGGTGGAAGGAGATACGTTCGACAATTAGGAAGAACCGGTGCTCTATCATTGCTCATCTAGAAAGAAAAATCAAATCTGAATGCATCATGAAGCATAGGACGAGTGGAGCTTGGAAGCAGGCTAATAACCTGGACCTGTGTGACATGGCTCGTATTTGGGTCCGATGGGATAGTAATAGCTAGGACGGCCTCATGGTGCGTAAGTCGGAACAAATGATGCTTATGGAATTCAAAATAAAGGAGGTTTCAACTTTCTATTTGGGGCTATCTACGGGCACAACGATAGAATGAGACGAGCTGGACTTTGGCAGGAGATCAACCACGTGAGTACTCTGGCGGAGATTTACAAAAAATTACCC
Organism: Iris pallida; assembly: GCA_029216955.1. Classification (NCBI taxonomy): domain Eukaryota; kingdom Viridiplantae; phylum Streptophyta; class Magnoliopsida; order Asparagales; family Iridaceae; genus Iris; species Iris pallida. Next base: position 1,583,069 of record JANAVB010002395.1, on the reverse strand, counting down.
CTCCTCCTAATGGGCGACTTCAGTGCCTTGTTGTACAACCACGAGAAGATTGGAGGGAACAGGATTCCGAAGGCCATCCTTTAGGAGTTCAAACAGTGCTTGGTTCACTCGAGACTTATTGGCCTGGAGAGAAGCGGCCATATTTGGACCTAGAACAACAAATCGGCGCACAAGAGGGTGGTTTGTCAGCTTGATAGGGCTCTTGGCAATAGCAGTTGGTTCGACAAGTTCCCAACGTCGAATGTGGAAGGGCTTCCAACGGGAACGAGCGACCACACCCCTATCTGGGTGGTACTCCATCTACCCGGCCTAATAAGATACGGCCATTCCGCTATAACAACAAGTGGCATTTGATGGAAGCTATTGGGATGTAGTGAAGGAAGGCTTGTTTACTGAAGTCAGCGGCAACAAGCAATTCGTGCTAGTACAAAAGCTTAAACTCATCAAGCAAGCCATCCGAAGATGGCTTTAAGTCAGCGCCTAATACCTCTCTGGAAGAGAAGTCTGCTGCTTTAAGGGAAGTTCAATCCCGCCTCCAAGGAGATCCCATCAATGAGCTTGGGCGGACATGGAGCATACTCTCATCCAGGAAGTTAGCAAACTTCAACTGCTTGAGGAAGTCCAGTTAGCGCAAAGGGCTAAATGCCAATGGTTACGGGAGGGAGACTGGTGCACCCAATTATTCCATAATGTGGTGCATACCAGGCAACATCGCAACCACATTAGCTGCCTCCTGGATGCTACAGGCAACACAATGACGGCTCTAGGGGATATCCAAAGGGAGGCGGTCAGGTATTACTCGGATCTATATACTCAAATTGATTATCCATCTTCTTTTCCAGACCTGGTATGCAAACGGCTTGTTACGGGAGCGGGGAACAAGGAGATGTTAGCCCCGGTCACGATGGCAGAGGTAGAAACTATCATAAAAGGAGCATAACCCAACAAAGCGCCGGGACCAGATGGCTTCGGCAGTAAGTTCTATGCAGTTCATTGGGAAGAAATGAAGGAAACAGTGCTGGACATAGTGCAAGATTTCTTCTCCAACGAAATGCTGCTGTGAGAGCTCAACCACACGTTCCTCACTCTTGTACCAATGAAAGAAGGGCCCACATCGCTGTCAAATTTTCGGCCGATAGCATGCTATAATTTTTTATATAAAATAATAACAACCCTCTTGTGTAGAAGGATGGGAAAAGTATTGCAGGGTCTTATTTCATGGAACCAAATGACATTTATCAAAGGCCGATTGATAGCAGAGAACAGCCTTCTGGCGCACGAACTAGTGCGGGAGTTCAACAAACCTAGGGGTAAAAAATATTGTCTCAAACTGGATCTGCACAGAGCATATGATACGATGAACATGGAGTTCGTATGCAAAATTATGACAGACATGGGGTTTGATGGAGCTTGGGTGGATATGATACGGGAATGCATCTCGACACCGACCTTCTCAGTGCTTGTCAAGGGACAACCGTATGGCTTCTATCATAGTAATCGCGGGCTACGCCAGGGTGACCCCTTATCCCCTTATTTGTTCACTCTGGTAATGGAATACTTTACATGTTTGATGGACAGGGCTATTGCCAGAAAACAAATTCTGCCACTATACAAACAGGTGAAGCCTCAAGTATCCCACCTGATTTATGCAAACGATCTTCTTGTGTTTGTAGTTCCTACGGAGGAGGGGCTTCAAGCTATTACTCAGATCATGGACGAGTTTGGACAGCTTACTGGACTGCAATTGAATAGAGATAAGAGTAGGGTCTACATCAGCACCAGATGTCCTGACAATGATGAGAGAGCAGCCATAATATGAGTCGAACGAGGAGAACTGCCGGTCAAATACCTTGGGATTCCGTTGTCCATCAACTACGCCAAAGACGTAGACTATGCGTCGTTGGTTAACTATATACAAAGACGCCTGGAGGGGTGTCAAGCGCAATGCCTGTCCTTTGGATGACGTATAGAACTAGTATGCTCTTGTATTGAGTCTATATTGAGATATTGGTTGCAAACGATACAGGTACCAACACTCACTATACGTCGAATAGAATAACTTTGTCCAATGTTATATGGAAGGGGGAATACATGCAATTGCATGGGACAAGCTCTGCGTTCCGACTGAGGAGGGAGGAGTAGGTTTGCGCTCCTTACAAACACTACGGACTGTGGCGGGCATGAAACTAACGTGGAAGTTCCTCCAAGGGGGCTCCTTATGGGCGGATTGGACGACAAACAGATATCTCAAAGGAATTTTTTTGGGTGCGCAGGTATAATAATAATGATTCGGTTACCTTCAAAACAATTCTGGTACATAGAAGTACTTTGAAGGGAGCAATACATCGAGTTATGAAGGATGGAGCCACAACGGATCTGTAGGAGGATCCGTGGATAGACCACCAAAGCCTCCTAGAAAAAACTGGAGTTGACAGACAAGTACTGGCTAGAAGACCGCGAGAAGAGAGAGTGAGTTGCATACTTATCAACGGGGAATGGAAATCGGAGTTACACCCACACACAGCCAGGTTCTCATCGGAGATTCGCTCAGTTAAGACCGAATCGAGCGGTCTGACTGAAGGTGGGAATGGGATATGGGTACGACAGGGAGGTTCCCATCTCGAGAATGTTACAATCTCGTTCGGAAGAAACAACTTTGTATTCAAGCTAGTTGACTTCGTTTGGTTTAAAGGGGCGAGTAGGAAGATGCAATATTGCATCTATCGACTTTTGTTGGGAAGACTCATGACGTTGGACAGGTTGACAAGATTCGGCATTCAAAGTAGGGACACGGTGTGCGACAAGTGTCAGATTAGCAATGAGGACTTGCCGCACGTATTCTTCAAGTGTACAAGGTCCCAAGAGATTTGGGAGGAGCAAAGCATCAAGCTAAATATATCCAGGGGAGGACCATATACCATACATGATATAATTAAACATTATTACACAATTAAAAGCCATAGGTAGCACGTGGTAGAGGGAGGCTCACTTGCGATTTGTCACAATCCGTACCCTGATTAGGGGCACGAGCACATGGGTACGTCCAGCCTGTGCCGCAGAGTCAGTGGTAGAATGCTGTATAGGTCAACTATAATATAATATCTAGACACAAAGTATATAAACATGTCATCTCCGCACGGAGGTATATAATCACAACTCAATCACAAGACATCTAAGGAAGATAAGCACGATATGATAAGATATGATGGAAATAGATGCAAAGTCACAACACAAGTTCTGAGTTTAAGACATAACACAAATTCCAAATAAAGTATACTACAAGTCTCAAAGATAACTAGCTGGAACGCAGTCCAGTCAAACCTAACTAATCTAGGTCAAAGTAGGCGGTGCATCCTCAACGGACACCGGCTCCACAGGGATATCCAGGTAGTAGTTCCCGTCTATGCTAAACCCATAAAAGGTCGAGCAATCAACACCTAAATTATTTATAAAATCAACAGAGTTATCCTGTCAGGATATGAGCAAGTACAAACGCTAACAACAGTTCCATGTGAATTGATAAATATAAGAGACAATCATAATGGAATACAAGATAAAATATCAAGACTGGAAATAAGCAGTATATGTAAAACTAGATATCTTGTCAGGGTGTAGAATACTGGAATGTAAAACAGTACAGGAATATCTGATGTATAATATAAATATAAACAATGTCTTGAGATATTAGAGTGTTAAGTAATCGATTTGGGTCTGGATCAGGCTATTCCATTTGAACGACTATCATAGGAACTATATATGGAATCAAGATCAGGATCAGGATCAAGCCGACCATAATGGAAAGCTATGCACAGGAAGTATCAGGTCAGGCTACACCCTACGTGCGGTGAGGGTGAAGCTATGAACAGAAGGTTACATGAGGGGTATTGATCACATAACCTCTAATAACTCTCCATCCCCGAGCAGTATAATAGATCCGGACATGACACGTCATGACACGGGATTCAAAACTAGGGGGCCAGTCCACTCCTAAATTGGTGTCTGTACAACTATAGGAAACGAGATCGAACAATGTACCCATATACCAGGATGTCCAAGAATAACATCTCATGACAAGATCCGACGTATACTAGTCCGTGTACCATCGTATCGGGAATCAAGTAAAATACTACAATTGAATCGGATGTAGTAAATAACAAGACAATGAAAACTATCAGAGAATGTATGTCACGCCCCGATTCCGTCGAATCGATAGTCGTCCCCCGGACGTGATGCCGTGCGAACCTAATTTGCGATCGCACAAGGCATAGTCATAAGGTAATCCAAAATACGAGATCTAAGAGAGCAAGCAGACAAATTGAATTACACATTAAGTAAAGAGAACTTTGATCTTTATTGATAATGTATATTATTTACAGACTCCATTACAGGATTAACATATTTTGAGGCAAGCATATAAAATTGTATACATTAAGCAGCTATCATATTCATCTCGTGTCATGTGCATTAGTTAAGCAGTGAAAGGGTGTGAAGGTCACTGGCAATGTCAAGCCATCACGGACTATAGCTGGGTTAGACGATGAGCCTTTCGCGGCGGGTAGCGAGCCATGTGCGAAAGTTTTCGAATAACCCACGTCGATGTAAGGATGGCGCTTGCTATACTCGTTTCTTCCGGGCCGAATCGGTTCCTTGGCCTAGGCAATCGTTCGAGGAAACTACATCTCGTCGACAAATTGTCCAATGACCATTTTGCAGAGTCTTAAAAAATGCTCTCTCTTTTCTAGAACCTTATCCTTTCTCTTTTAGTTGTAAAACTTAGCCTTTCTTTTAAACTTGGTCAATTTGCTCACTTACCCATGTCGTTGCGATAAACGTTAATTGATTCATTCATTGTTTTGCATAGATGAAGTGGAATTTTATAAGAAAGTACGTTTTCTATTTTCGATATCGGCTGTTTGATAGCAAGTATTTCGTGAAGAATCGTGCCATGATTTTTTTGATTCTACACTATGATGATAAGCATTTATTTGACTTCATATTGATTTTGAAATAAAGGGTCGAGGCGAAAGAGGTCAGCCACTCGCCTTAGACTTGCTTCAAGTGAGGGACTGGCTGGCTGTGCTGACATCGCCTACGCGATCACCTGAAATCGTATAAGCAACTGATTAGAATACTGTATAATTCAAAGAATTTTGATATGAATGCGAAGCTCGAAAATGCAAGTCATGAAAACCCATCAGAAACATTCACGAAAATACATTCACGAAAACCAAAGCCAAAGCCAAATCAAGCGCGACATAAAAACCAGAGCAACGAGAGGTCTCTTTCGACTCAGCCGCAGAGCCAATCCTTGAGGTACAACCCGCTGAATATGGGACTTGGCTTCAAAGAAGCCATTCCATAACGGAGAATGGATCTTAATTCAACCGTTTCTGTTCGACCGATTCGACCGATTCCGACCTATCGGTTCCGACCGAATCGATAGCGACAGTGTTCCTTTCTCGCGCATCCTGTGGACGAAAATAGGGCACGATATAGGGACGAAACACTACACCATAACCAACTAATAAAAAGTTTTATCCTCGAAACTTAAGGATAAAATCTACCTCTACGAGAACAATGAAGGAAATTTTTTCTTCATTTCTGATTCAAGCTCCCACGTCAACTCTTCGACCGAATGGTTACTCCAGAGTACGCGGACGAGAGGGATCGCTCAATTTCGCAGCAGCTTATCCTTGCATTTTAAGATTTGAACTCGCTCTTCAACGTAAGATAAGTCAGATTTCAGCTCCCGCTGGCCAGAAGCTACCACATCGCTAGGGTCGTACACGTACTTCCGCAACTGAGAGACGTGGAAGACATTGTGTACACCTTCTAGCGCCGGCGGTAAGGCAATTTTATAGGCCACTGGTGTCACGCTCCAGAACTAGAATACTGGAGAGCAGGGGACAGACACAGCCAGCTATGTATATCAAAGTAAATTCTACCTCGATATACGGTCACGGCTGTCTCGATACACGAGGGTTTAACTACAAGCCAATAGTCTCTTAAGGTCAAGAACAAGCCTAGTGTCTCAATCTCAAGCAAGCAAGTAAATATAACAAGATGGTAGATCATCAGACATACAAAGTAAGGCGTCCCATACATTACACATTCAGATGATCATGAAGCTAGTCATACAAAATGTGAAGACTAGCAAGAGTTTCAGTCATACATGATCAACCCTATGATTTGTCAATCATGTTACAGCCCGTAGGCAGACAGTAAGTAAAGTTGCAAACGAGCTAACACTTGCTCGGCGGCTGAACGTCTCAAACGAATATTTTATAAGAGAGTGGAAGAGCAAAATAAGAACCCATTCGTTACCAGGGTTGCGCCTAGTGGTCACCATCTGGCTGGAAAGCTGGAGGATCTTCGGGTCCTACTCCGAAATCTGGCCATACAAAACCAGCTGGGTCAGACCCCAGAAAGAGCAAGTACCATAAGGGTAAGGGTGCAACTCGGACGGGCTCAACCCGAGACCGATCGGATAAACCCGCCAATGTATTGGGTTAGGGTTGAAGATACTTGGGCTTGGGCTTGGGTTTGGGTTAAAATATTTGAACCCGATCAAAAATCGGGTTGGGCTCGGATTCATGTGTCGGGTTACCCAAAGAACCCGAAATTCGACATACATATAATATATTTTTTATATATATTTATGTATAAAACATTTTATACTTTTTAAATAAAAAATTTATATCCTAAATTTCTCAATCCAAACTCTTCGACTCCTTCTAAATCTCATGTTAGTTTGTATTTTGTAATGATTGATGCTTAATTGCTATTTGACTATGTGTTTCATATTAATTTTGTTTAAAACTATTTTAAATACCATATTAGAGTCTGGTAAATTCGATGAACCCGACCCAACTCGAGCTTCCTCCGGGCCGGTCTTGAACTTCATATGTTGAACCCGAGGTCGGATTGGACTTGGGCTCGGACTAGACTTATCATTCATTGGATTGGGCTCGGGTTGAACTCAAACCCAACCCAACCCGCCTGAGTTGCACCTCTACACAAGGGAGGCTTCACTTAAGAACTAAAACCAGCACATTAGCACATGAGAACATAAACGAAATAACAAAATACATGAGTTAGAGAAAACATGATGATAAACGATAAGATAACTAAAGGGCTATTCCGGTAACCAAGTTACAATCCGTAAACCAAACAAGAACCGGGGTTGTAACCCTTCACCTGAATAGAGCTTAGTCTCCAACCAATTATCGACAAGAGTAAAACATGAACAAGCATGTGCTAAAATCATCATAGACTGGCATTGTTTAGACAAGACTAGACTGGACAACATCCATCAATCACGGCTAAGCAAAAAGTACGGCTTGATACTTTAACTAGCTAGGGTTATCACAAGTCTAGTTACTAGCAAGATACAATGAGATGTTCCAGCAGTCACAGGCCCTGCAGCTATCCAGGTTATCCAGGAGAGGTTGATTATCAAAGTTATCCAGAATTATTAGATGGCTTAGAGTGCAACACAAAATAGTGTGCCTTGTACTTGTTTCATGAAGTACCCTACATGACAGTGGACTAGAAATGTGTCCTACTCGACGGCAGGCTACAAGTCCATCAGGTGTGGCCGAAATAACGGGATCGCCTGTAACTTGAAACATCTCTCTATATGAACTACTTGATCAATCTAGTCATTAACCTTAGTCAGATTCAGTATGAATCCCTGACCGTGGTAACCAGGAACTCATGTCCTAGATATGATGCAAGACGAGACTAGCCTAGTAGCATGTACAAAAAAGTTTCAAGCAAGCACCCACGGTGTCAAGACTAGAGTTTTCTTAGTGAGTCGAGGTAGCTGTCACAACAGCATTCAAGGTTACATGTCAAGATTTCTTAGCAGGTCAAGATAACCGTCGCAACGGTGTTTGTGAGTTCATGTCAGGATTACTTGTCAGGGGTACTGCACCATAACGGGTCACCATCATGTCATGTTACTTGTACTTGTTACTTGTTAGGAGTGCGCCACGACGGGCCACTATCATGAGTTGTCATAAAATCATGCCGTGTACAGATTATCATTACAATATGAACATATCATGATTATATCGAGTTCATGTCAAAAAGGAGTAAGGATATAGTAAGGGGTGCCACGCGCCCAATAAAGGGGAATCTAGGGCAATGGATGCCAGTGCCATACTGCGCCGGGCAAGAGGGTAAGATACACTAGTGCTAAGAAGCCTCCGGGCAGGAGAGTATCCCAAAAGAGTACGCCAAGGAAGTATACCAAGCCAGAGGAGTATACCAAAGAATATGCCAAGGGGAGTACGCGTAATGGAGTACGCGTAAAGGAGTGTGCGTAAATAAGGTATGCGTGAATGTAGTATGCATAAAAGTGTACGCGTATGTCATGACCCGTACCCTTATGAGGGGCACGAGCACGTGGGTACGTCCAGCCTACGCCGCAGTATCGGCGGTAGAACGCTGTATATAACGTCTGTAAATACCTACAACTAATAGTTTAAATGTACCTGTACAGTATATACTCTCCGAATGGAGGTGACATAGCAATACAGTCTCAATCACAGAATAAAACTAAGGTAGATAGCTCAGAAGGGAAGACATATGATAGATGAAAGAGTAATAAGTTCACAGTCTAATACAAGCCCAGATATATACAACATCACAGGGTATCAAAATATAATATAGAACTACAGTCTGATAAGCTAGCTGGATCGTAGTCCAGTCAAACCTAGCTAACCTACACTACTCTGGAAGTACAAAATCTAGTGGCTCTACTATAAGGCCACGATCCAAAGCTACTCCATCTAACTCGAGCCCATAATAGGTCAAGCAGTCCGCCTCAGAGTTATCTGTAATATATCATAACGGTATCCTGTCAGAAAAATGAGCAAGTACAAACACTAACAGCAGTTCCATGTGAATTGACAAATTCTATAAGAGACAGTATAATGAACTACAAGACAAAGATATATGAAGACTTGGGAACCGTTCGGAAGCCGAGTTACAACCCTTAAACCAAACAAGGACCGGAGTTGTAACTCTTCTCCCGAGCAGAACTTAGTCTCCAATCAAGGTACAATGTAAAGGCAAGTAGAGCATGTGAGTAACTGTATATCATGGCATGGTAAAAAAATACTGAATGTAGAACAGAGCAGGATATACGATAAGATAAAGTAAATATAAAATATGATTTGGATTATTAGAGCGATATGTGATCGACTTGGGATAAGTGACAGGACAGGCTATCCACTTGGCCCGGCAATCCGCGGTGACCTCAACGGAGAGTCATGCCGGCCAACCTGGATAACGAGCACAAGGCAAAGGATCTCGCTACACCCTTCGTGAGGGAAGAGTGGCACGAGCACATGAATAGTGATAGGGTGGCTTGGATCACATAGCCCCTAATAATTCCCCATCCCCGAATAGTACAATGGATCTGGACATGACACATCATGGCACGTGATTTCGTAAGAGGGTAGCAAATCCTCTTTAGAAATCGGTGTCTATACAAGTACAGGGGACAAGACAGGGAGTGTACCCATATACCCAGAAATCTAGGAACAATATCTCATGTCATGATCCAATGTGTACTAGTCTGTGAACTATCGTGACTAAGAATCAAGTAAGACACTACGACTGAATCGGATATAGCAGATATAAAGACAATAAAAACTATCAGTAAATGTACTCACCTGCTGTCCTGAGCTGTATGGTATATCAATGCTCAGAGCGGTAATCAGGAACCTAAATACGAGATACTGTAAGTTAATTTAGGTTTAAACAAGTTTAGGAATGATTTACAATGAATGATATGCAATCTAGGTCAAACTAGGTCTCACTGAGTCACACTAAGTCCTGTCAAGTCAATCTAGGTTAAATCAAGTTATATCAAGTCAATCTAAGCCTAACCAAGTCAATTCTAGGTCATACCAGTTATCACGGGTCAAAACAAGTCGAAGAAAGTCAAACGGGGTCAAGAGTTGACTTTTGGTCAACTGGTCAACCCTGGTCAACTCTGGTCAACTCTAGGTCAACCTTGGTCAACCCTAGGTCAATGGTGACTAATAGTTGACTTTTGGTCAACTACACAAGTCTAATAGAAATTGGGACTAGTTTGGGTAAAGCGTTGACCCATAGTTGACTTTCGGTCCAAAAAGTCAACCGTGGTCAACCGGGGTCAAGACTAGGTCTAGGCGACTATTTCTAACTATTACCAGCCTCTACAACCCCTATCCAAGTCCATCTTGGACTTCGAAACTCATATCTTGGCCGTTGGCCAATATCCTATTTTACCCTTAAAAAGGATAAAATTCTAGATTAGGCAACTATCAAGTTAGCCTACCTACGCTTGGTATTTTGGCCCGAGCTCCCTAGGATAGTAAGGTACTAGCCTATACATATATTACCTACCAAGATACCTAAGTAAAATGGACATCTAGTCCATGTTACGGCCCATTGCCGGTATCTTGAATATTTCAAGATACGCAATGGTACGGCGCGATACCGGCGCCCTACAACCCCGATTTCCACCCGGAAGCCTATCCACAAAATCTAAATCACGTATTCTTGCACCGCGCCAAGTTTCAACTCATTCCGATACTCCGAGCTCCGTTTCGCCCTCTAACTCGATTTTCCTCTATTTTCTATTCTAGCCTTCTTCCTATTCTTCTAACTTCTTCCAATCTTTCCTTCTAACTTCTAATTCTTTTCTAACTTCTAATTCCTTAAACTTCTTCTACTCTTCTCTACGTATCTATCCATATATAATACATATATATATATATATATATATATATATATATATATATATATATATATATATATATATATATATATATATATATACATAGATAAAAAGGGGGGGGGGGGGGGGGGGGGGGGGGGCTTTGCCTACTTGCTGCTGCTGCCAGGTTGCTGCTGCTGCTGCTGTGCATCTTCTTCTTCATCTCCTCTTCCTCCTACTTCTCCTCCTCCTACTATATATATATATATATATATATATATATATATATATATATATATATATATATATATATATATATATATATATATATATATTTTAAAATATATATATATATATAACCATCTATATATATATATATATATATATATATATATATATATATATATATATATATATATAGATATATATATATATATATATATATATATATATATATATATATATATATATATCTATCCAAAATATATATATATATATATATATATATATATATATATCCATAGGTATATATATATCTATCTAACCATCTATATATATATCTATCTATATATATATACACAACACTCACACATCTATATATACATACATACACACCCATATCCATATACATATATAAATACACACTCATATCTATATATATATATATAAATACACACTCATAACTATATATATATATATATACATATTCATATATATATATATATATATATATATATATATATATATATATATATATATATATATATATATATATATATAAATATAAACACACACACACCCTCACACAACACAAACACACACACATTCTCACCACTCTCATCCTCATGACACTAATTTCATATCAAATATATACACACACTCACACACACACACACACACACACACACACACACACATATATATATATATATATATATATATATATATATATATATATATATATATATATATATATATATATATACCATTCAAAAAGGATTAAACCCTAATAAATTCTTAACCTATTTTTTCTAGGAAAAACCTACAAATTTGTGGGCAAATGGTAGAGAATCTTCTCCTCTCCATTTATTGTGTGGGACATGAATGCTAATGAGAAATAAATGGAGAAATAAAAGCATACCTAGATTGGTTGGTTGGAGGAAGAAGAAAGACTTGAGAGGAAATGAATTTGAAAGAGAGAGAGAGAGAGTTGCTTAGTGGAGAAGAAAGAGGGGGGGGGGGGGGGGGGGGGGGGGGGCTCTCTCTTGGCCGGCCAAGCATGGCATGGGTGAGGGGCACTTGTAATTACAAGTTTGCCCCTCCCTAAGCCTAATGCTAAAATAATTCCAAATTAGGTTTAGGAAGTTGCTAAAAATAAATAAAAATTATAATTAAACTAAATTACTCATGGGGGACTAGTCCAAACTCTTAAACCCTAAAGTTTAGTGTGGTGGGCCATGGTTAGCTAACATGCTAATTACAGCTCAAGTCGAAATTCACCGGGGTCCCGAATTAACTCGGAATGCGATAAAATTCGAACCCGACTCCTATAATAATTAAATAATAATATTCATGAAATAAAATTCCCAAAAATATTATAAAATGGAAAATTACCATTTTACCCCTAACTGGGAAAAGTGAGGGTGACAGCGTAAAAGAGTACGCGTGAAGGAAGTACGCGTAAATAGAATATGCGTAAAAGAGTACGCGTGAAGCTTGTACGCGTAAAATAGAATACGCGTAAAAGAGTACGCGTGAAGCTTGTTTTACGCCAAGGCAGGGTAGACTTTGTTTTACGCGCAAAACAGATTCACGCTGACACGAATAAACGTGGGAATAGAGATGATATAACGCGAGCACGTATAAACATGTGCGTAGATCTTAATATTACGCGGGCACGTATAAACGTGAGCGTAGGGAACCTCCAAAACTCAAAACTCCATGAAACCTTCAATCTAAGCCAAAAATGAGACTTCCATAGTTCAAAATAGGGTAGAACGAAATTCTCTACAACATGGAACGACCAAAACTTGAAAATAATAAAGTTGATAGATCAAAACCCAAGAAATCTGAAAATACAACAAACTTAGATCTACAAGAAATAAACCATGGAAATTGAAAATGCTTAGTACTAAAGTGTCTTAGAATCTCGTAAGGAAGACAATGGAACAACAAAAATAGAGTTTCTCCATGAAGCAAGTTGCACTTGCCTAAGCCTCTCTCTTGGTAGGTGGAGAGAGTTATGAGGAAGAAGGAGTAAATGAGAACGTAAGAAAGTAATAAAGAGAGAGAAAGGGTTAGGCTTTAAATAGAGATGGTGGTAGGTAGGGGATTGGGTTCATGATGAACCACCCTAAATTAAAACAACCAACCCAAGCCGAACCCAAGTCAAAATAAACCAAAATAAACCAAGTCATGCAAGATTAAGCTAGACAAGTCTGATTACGGGTCGAAATTCTGTACAGGTATACTGAAAATACATATAACGAAAAAACGGAGGTGACAACTCTACCCACCTTAAAAGAATTCCGTCCTCAAAATTTAATCAAGAGGCTAGAGATGTCGAGCAAGCTATACTAATCACAGGCAAGTTATAACTAAGCAATTAATCAAGCAATCATTCATGCAAGCAATGAAGTTGAAGGCATAAGGCATAAGAAGACATTATACCTTACGAGTCAAGCATGTCGGGATATTGCGATCGGACTATCATCTTCACGCTCCCACGTTGACTCACCCAAAGAGTGATGACCCCAAGCGACACGGACTAACTTGATAGTCTTATTCTTGAGTATCTTTTCTCTTCGGTCCAATATGGATACGGGTCTCTCCTCATACGAAAGGTTGGTACCAACAACCAATTCCGAATGATCAAGGACATGACTCAGATCCGGGATATACCGTCATAATTGGAATACATGGAAGACATCATGTACCTTACGTAACGACGGCGGAAGAGTGAGACGATAGGATACATCACCTACCTGCTCCGAAGTGTCGAACGGCCCTATATACCTAGGACTAAGCTTTCCCCGTATGCCGAATCGAATGACGCCATGGGTAGGCGAGATCCTAAGGAATACGTGGTCGCTGACAGAAAATTCGAGGGAACGCCGATGAGAATCGGCCCAATGACGCTGGCGATTTTGTGCAACTCGAAGATGATCTCTGACTTGTCTGACCACCTCAATAGTCCGCGTTACCATCTCTGGTCCAAGCATCTATCTCTCACCGATATTATCCTAAGCTAAAGGAGATCTGCACTTTCTGCCGTACAAGGCTTCAAAGGGTGCCATCTGGATACTGGCCTGGAAACTGTTGTTATAGGAAAACTCCACGAGATGCAGGTAATCTTCCCACGAACCATCAAAGTCGAGTGTACATGACCGTAACATATCTTCAAGAGTCTGGATCGTTCATTCTGACTGACCATCTGTCTGCGGATGGTAGGCTGAACTGAACTTGAGATGGGTCTCCAAACTTTTCTGAAGACTCTGCCAAAAGTGCGATGTGAATCTTGAATCTCTGTCGGATACAATACTGACTGGTACTCCATGCAATATAACTATCTGCCTGAGGTACATCTCTGCAAGCTGATCTGTCGACTGACCAACCCTGAAAGGAAGAAAATGAGCTACCTTGGTGATTCTGTCAACTATAACCCAGATAGCATCTCTCCCAGCTGGGGATCTAGGTAATCCAGTTACAAAATCCATGGTAATGTGCTCCTATTTCCATTATGGGATCGGTAAAGGTTGAAGAAGTCTAGCTGGTCTCTGATGTTCAGCCTTAACTTATTGGCAAACAAAACAACGAGAAACAAACCGGGCTATCTTCCTCTTCATACTATTCTACCAGAAATGCTGACGGATATCACGATACCTCTTCGAGCCACCGGGATGAATAGAATATTGAGAAATGTGAGCCTCTGCCATGATCTTCTATCTAATATCACCACTAGGTACACAAAGATGCCTTCCATATCGAAGTGTACCGTTTTCATGAATACATAACTCTAGTCTTCGTCCTGCTACACATTCTGCCCTAAGCCGCTGAAGCTTAGAATCCGCTGACTGAGTTAACTTAATCCTCTCAACTATGCTGGACTGAACTTGCATACTGGCCATCAATACCACATTGGTAGGAAGAACTACTTCTATTCCCATCTTCTGAAGATCTGTTAACAACTCTGGCTGTGTTGTTAGAAAATAAATTTCGGCTCTCTTGCTCAATGCATCTGCTACTACGTTGGCCTTACCAGGATGATACTGCAGGTTGATGTTATAATCCACAAACAGCTCTAGCCATCTTCTCTGACGCATATTGAGATCCTTCTGGGTAAACACATACTTAAGACTCTTGTGGTCGGTGAAAATCTCTATCCGATCTCCATATAAATAATGCCTCCAAAGCTTAAGCGCAAAAACTACCGCTGCTAACTCCAGGTCATGGGTTGGGTAATTTCTCTCATGATCACGAAGCTGACGTGATGCATAAGCTACTACCTTACCATGCTGCATCAAGACACACCCTAATCCCTTGTCGGATGCGTCACAATAAACTGAAAATTCTTCTGTCCCATCTGGAAGCGTGAGAATGGGTGCCGTCATCAATCCTCTGGAGCTGCTCCGATATCTGGCCATACAAAACAAGCTGGGTCAGACCCAGAAAGAGCAAGTGCCACAAAGGAGGCTTCACTTAGGAACTAAAACCAGCATATCATAAATGAATATTAAAGATAATTATAAATAAAATTGATAATAATAATAAAGATAAAAACAGTAAATTGAGTACGAGGAAACCATTCAAGTAGCCAGGTCACAACCTTTAAACCAAACAAGGACCGGGGTTGGAACCCTTTACCTGTATAGAAATCCGTCTCAACTACTTGTTGGTAAAGTAAACAGGATGAGCTTGACATAGGGTGAAATAAGTAAACGAAGAGAGGACACAGAACTGCTCCGGGAACCAGATTACAACCCTTAAACCAAACAAGGACCAGGGTTGTAACCCTTCGCATGAACAGAACTGGACCCCTGATCTTTATTGTTAAGGTCAGTATAAACAATCATGCTATTGAAGTAAGGTAAAATATGACGAGCAGAGCATGTGGTGCAACAAGACAATAAATAAAGAGAGGACGTAGAACTGCTCCGGGAGCTAGGTTACAACCCTTAAACCAAACAAGAACCAGGGTTGTAACCCTTCGCCTGAATAAAACTGGCCCTCTGATCATTATTGTTAAGGCAAGCATAAGTAATCATATCATGTCACAATCTTGCACAGGATCAGGACAAGACGAAACTGGGCTAGACTCCATCTAATCAATCACGGCCACGCAATGAGTACGGCTTGATACTTTAACTAACTAGGGTTATCACAGGCCTAGTTACTAGCAAGATACAATGAGATTATTCGAACAGCCACAATCCCTGCAGACCATCCAGGTTATCCAGGTCGAATGTCCGTTCATGAAAGGTGCAACACATGACTGTGTGCTGGAATTGTGCCCTACTCGTCGGTAGGCTACAAGTCCACTTAGTGCGCCCAGATAACGGAATTGCCTGTAGCTGGGAAATCTCTCCATGACTACTGGAATTTCTAGTTATTAGCCTTAGTCAATTTTAGTATGTACCCCTGACCGTGGTATTCAGGGATCCATATCCTAGACATGCTGCAAGACAAAATTGGTTTATTTGTACAAATACAATCGTCTACGGTGTCCAGTTCATTCATTCTGGTCATGTTAGGCTAGCTGTCTTAACAGCAAATCGAGATATATTATGTCAGGTACACTTGTCAAGAGTGCGCCACGGCAGGCCACTATCGTGTTCATGGGACATGTGCAAACTTTACATGATACAAGCACTCTAGCAAGTGACCTAAGTTATATAAGCATAAATGTAACATTCCAATATAATAAAAGGGTATAAGGCTATGGAAAAAGCCATGCAGCAAGGGAGAGAGTCTCATGCGGCTCAGGAAACACAGACTCATGCGGCTCAGGGGAATCGGGCTCATACGGCTGATAAGAAAGGGCATATGCGGCTCGGGAGAGCGCAAGAGTCTCATGCGGCTGCGTGAATGAGAGTCTTATGCGGCAATGGGGTACTCGGGCTTATGCGGCAGTGAGACGGAAGGGGCTTATGCGGCAGGGACAAACGGGTTCGTGCGGCAAAAAGGGTGCACGCTCATGCGGCTTGGGGAATTACTTGTATATACGGCAGGGGAAATGAAGGGCTCATGCGGCTCAGGGAAACAGAGCCTTATGCGGCTGGAGGGTCCCATGGCCTATGCGGCTGAGGAATAAAGGGGGATTTATGCGGCTCAGAAAATAAAGCCTCATGCGGCAGTGGGGCTTGCGGGTCCCTGCGGTAAAAATATTTTAGCTTATGCGGCAAGGATCAATAAGACCATGCGGCTGAGAGTTGCCAAGGCCTTATGCGGCAGCGAGGAGTTGACTTCATGCGGCCAGGAGACGCAGTGCCATGCGGCTGCGGGAGACGCGGGTTATGCGGCCAGGTAATGATTTGAGTTCATGCGGCTGGATTTGCCATGTTGCTAAGGAACACTTGTCGCATGAAAATCCATACAGTCAAGTACTGTGCTTCTTTCCACTTGTCTGAGAAGAAAAGCCATGAAATCCATGGCTTCAAAGCTTCCCAAATCCTTCATCCGAGGTCAGAATCCAGACTTTCATAGGTCAAAATGGGGCAGAATCAAATTCTCTACAACATGAAACTATCAAAACTAGATAATAACAAGGTTAGATAGATCAAAATCCAAGATATCCAAAAATATAATAAACTTAGATCTACACAAATTGAACCATGGAAATTAGAAATGCTAAGTATTAAAGTTTGTTAGAATCCCGTGAGAAAGAGAATGGAACAATAAAAATTGAGTTCCTCCATGAAGCAAGCTGCACTTGCCTAGGCTCTCTCTCTGGTAGGTGAAAAGAGTAATGGTGAAGAAGGAGAAGTAAATGAAGAAGAAGTAAATGAAGAGAGAAGGAGTGGGCGGCTATAAAGGAGAAGAGTAGGGGTAGGTGGGGGTTTGGTCCACATGAAGAAAAAAAACAATCCAAACCGAACCAAGCCAACCAAGCCGAACCAAGCAAGAGAAATACCAAGATAAACCATGCCAGGAAACATGCAATATACGTATACGTATACCAAAATACGTAATACGTACCATGGTCGTTACAACTCTACCCACCTTAAAAGAATTCCATTCTGGAAATTTAATCAAGATGCTAGAGGAGCAAGGATAAGCTATACTAATTATAGGCAAGCTATAACAAGGCAATCAATCAAGCAATCATTCATTCAAACAAGGAATTGAGAGCATAAGGCATAAGGAAGACATTATACCTTACGAGTCAAACAGGTCAGGATATCGCGATCGGATATCATCCTCACGCTCCCATGTTGACTCACCCAAAGAGTGATGACCCCAAGCAACACGGACTAACTTAATAGTCTTGTTCTTGAGTATCTTCTCCCTCCGGTCCAATATAGACACGGGCCTCTCCTCATATGAAAGGTTGGTACCAACAACCAATTCTGAATGATCCAGAATGTGGCTCGGGTCTGGGATATACCGTCGTAGTTGGGATACATGGAACACGTCATGCACCTCACGTAGCGACGACGGAAGAGCGAGACGATAGGATACATCACCTACTCGTTCCAGAATATCGAACGGCCCTATATACCTAGGACTGCGCTTTTTTTGTATGTCGAAATGAATAACGCCACGGTTAGACGAAATCCTTAGGAATACATGGTCGCCGACCGAGAATTCAAGGGGACGTCGATGAGAATCGGCCCAATGACCACTACAAAAAAAGTTGGCTTTTGGGACAACACTTTCAGGAACGCTAGTTTTAAACGTCCTAAAAAATTATTATTTACGACTGCTATATTTTTTTGTAACAAAAAACAAATTTATTGGTGACAGATTGGAAGATGGACCTCTTATTTGGGACTATTAATATTTTTTGTTCCAAATAAATTTTGAGACCGTCTCAAATAATCTCAGCCGGAATGACAATTATTTGGCGGCCTAAACCAAATTTTTTGGAAATCTTTTTTCCCTTACTCCTAACCATTGGATCTCCAGAATGAATCCATACCGTTCATCCACATATATTTTTACTACAACAAAATATGTTAATAACGACATTTTCTTTATGACACTTTTTAAATAAGTGTCATTATTTTGTTTTAGTGATGACACTCTACTAAAACGTGTCGTTATAATTAAATATTTATTATCATCTATGACACCTTTTTAAAAGTACCGTAAATATAAATTCAACAACACTTTTAAGACCATTATAAAATGTCATATATTATTATATACTAAACACAACATTTTTAAAGTGTTGTCCCAAATTTTATTTCCCACACTTTTTTTTTATTTTATCGCTCTTTCTCATAATTTGGGTGCTACAGTCTGATAAATCCCTTCTCATGTCCCACTTTCCCCATTTTTCTACTCTTTTTTCCTCTTTTTTCTCTCATATTTCTCCAAATCTGGGCGCGTCGGAGAAGCCTCGACGCGGGCGCGGACCACCTCGCTGAACCGGGCCACCGACCGCTTCTGGCAAGTCGAGCCTCTGCTGACCTGTACGGACGTCACGCCAGCGTCAAGCGTCGTCGGTTGGCCCCTGGTGCCTGCATCAGTTTTCGTAGTCGCATCCGCCCCTTCAGGAACATCCGGGCTGGCCAGAGCCGCTTCGCCTTTGCGCCGATGTAAGCCTCCTCGCCGCCGGAGCTCTCTCCCCGTCCTTTTTTTTTCTTCTTCCTCCTCCTCCCCTTCTGAAAAAAACCCTAATTGGAAGTGGCGACTGAGAGCTGCGGAGGAAGAAGATGACGACGATGGAGGCCCACAAGAGCCGCATCGCATCGAAAGCAGCAAGGATTAGATTCTTTACTCTTGTTCTGCCTCACATAATTTACCTGGTGGATTTTTCCCCCTTTATTTTTAGTGACTTTTGTACTTGAACAGGTCGGAGGGCGCAATAGTGTGCTAGAGGATGCTCTGTACAAGAGGATTCCTCTTGTAACGGATGCACCAACAATCATTTTCGGGGCTGATGTCACTCACCCACCTCCAGGAGAGGATTCAGCACCCTCAATTGCTGCGGTATGTCTTTATCATCTTTAATGCAATCATTTGGTTGAGTTTATTTGGACAATGTCTAGTTTTATTTACATGCGTTAAGAAGTCTGTATATGTCTTGTTATTCTTGTGAGAAGTTATTTAATATAGAACTTACTGTAAGAGTTTGTTTTGGTTTATTTTATTAACGGGTTCAAGCTGTGAGATCTAACTCAGTTCCAATATGATTAATCTTGGAATAATCACAAAGCACTATAGAAGATTGAGATATTCCTGTAAACATAGGCAAGATCTTGCAATGAGACCATATTTCTCTAGACAACATATAATCATGGTGACCTGTTTTGTGCATGCTGATGGTTCACAAAATTTTCCATATTTTTATGGGATTTGTTTTAATTTTTCTTATAGGTGGTTGGTTCCATGGATTGGCCTGAGGTGACAAAGTACAGAGCACTTATTTCTGCCCAATCCCAACGGAGGAGGGAGATAATAAACGACCTCTACCCAGGATCCTCAGAAGGGTACTGTGAACGGAGGAATGATTAGGTAAGTCGTAACACTCTGCATACTTAACTGAAGGACATTTCTTGTGTTAATAAGGAACATTTGTCTTAAGTTTAGTTTTTCTTTTTTCCTCAGAGAACTATTAATTGCCTTCCGAAGATCAACAAATCAAAAACCCAGTAGAATCATATTCTACAGGTTTGTATATATTTCTTAACAAAATAATATAATCTGTAAGTACTTTTGGTTTACTTGTTTATATATATATATATATATATATATATATATATATATATATATATATATATATATATATACAGGGATGGTGTAAGTGAAGGTCAATTTAATGATGTCCTGTTATATGAGATTGATGCAATTAGAAAGGTAAGTTGTCTATATGTTTTGGTTATGATCAGTACTTTTTCCAAGGTAATTGAATGTTGTAAAAAATCAATGATTCATCTCTTCTTTATCATGTATACCAGGCATGTGCTTCGTTAGAGGAAGGTTATCTTCCTCCCATAACATTTGTGGTTGTGCAAAAGAGACATCACACGAGACTTTTCCCTAATGTTCATAATCAACAAACTGACAGGAGTGGAAACATATTACCAGGTTTGTATTCTTTCATAGTGTGTTGTATTTTCATGGACATAACAATGGATGATAACAGATTTTGTACCGTTCTCAGGAACGGTGGTGGACAGGAAAATTTGCCACCCAACTGAGTTTGATTTCTACTTGTGTAGCCATGCCGGCATTCAGGTAAAATGTGGTGGTTTGTTGTTATGATCAAATTTTACTTCTCTACCAGTTTAGTTGTCAATTTACCCAAAATGAATCTTGCAGGGAACCAGTCGGCCCACACATTACCATGTCCTGTGGGATGAAAACAATTTCAGTGCGGATGGACTTCAGACTCTAACAAACAATTTATGTTATACGTAAGTTGAAAATTTGAAAATTCAGAAACCTTATGAGTTATGAATTCCATATAATTCTTCTATTTGGCTTATTATGACTCTTTGCCAACTGCAGATATGCTCGTTGCACTCGTTCCGTTTCTATTGGTAGGTTTTCTTGAATGTTGTTTCCTACTTTTGCATCGTCTTAAATTTTTTATAGGTGTGTTAAATGTTATCTTTACGATGTTTGTACAGTTCCACCTGCTTATTATGCCCATCTTGCTGCCTTTCGAGCAAGGGACTATGCTGAGGGTGACTCGGAGGCTGGATCTGCATCTGGACCTGGTAGCAACGTGCATGTAACTGAAAAATTATATAGTACATTGTGGAACTTCAGATTAGAGTATGAACTACATATTATGTTCCTTCTATTTTCCACTTTGTGAATACTAGTTTCAAATGAAATTTATATGTGCATGCATGATCCATTCTCATGGATACAACATTTATATTCTAATTATCTAAAATTTCAAGAGATTGTGTAGAGTTTGATAATAAACTCTAGGCTTATGTAGAGTTTGATTCAAAATTTAGAGAACTGGTTATCAAAATTTAGAGAACTGGTTATCAAATTTAGAGAACTGGTTATCAAATTACCTGCATAAGCCTAGAGTTTGTACCTATTCCGGACATTCACTTCAACAGTCATCTTGTTCTAACCATGGTTGGTCCAGGATTTTTATTCCTTTTCATCATGTTCCATGGTTATCAAATTTGATAGTAGAACCTAGAGTTTGTTCCTTTTCGTCCTGAAAGTGGCAGTGATAAAATTTCATTGTCGAATTCTAATAAACTTCTATTGTATATTAATGTCCAAGTTTTTGACACTACTACATAAACAGTCTTTATTATTGTAGTATCTTTTCACAATGTGCTTGGTGATTTTGATGTAATGTAATAGAATGATCACTGATGGTTCAGCCCACTTCTAAGTATTTTGCTTGTCTGGTGGTACTTGATTTTCTTCAACAAATGTTTACGTGTGTGTGTGTAAATATGCATAAAAGTTTGCTGAAAAAATCCACCTGTGTTATGACAATTATTTTTTTATCATTCATCAGTATCTCATTATGTTATTCTTGACAGGATAATTGCTCAATGACTTGGTAGAAATGGCATCAGCTGAAATTGTGAGTTCTTAGTTCCAATAATTTTTTTTTCCATTATTAATGCTACTTGATATGGTGGTTGATAGAACATCGGGACTGCACGAGTATCCTTTATATTATGTAGTCTTTAAAGGCACACTTTCTCTTAAAGTCGGCCAAAACTTAAGACTTATGGTGAAGATTGATGGTTAAATATTTAAAATTTTCTAACACGTACCCTCAGAGGTTGAAATCCCATTTTGGGTTAAGAGCTGGATTCATGCATCAACAGAAGCAATCCCTCCATATATATCAGGGTAAGCTTGCGTACATCTAGGTTCTGCAGCGCAAGTGGGAGGCTCATGACACTTGGACACCCTGAGATTCATGCATCAATATAATTTTTTGAAATTAACTAAAAATCCACATCCATGGGTTTGAACTTTGAGCCTGGGTTGCTATGATACCATGTTCAAATCCCTGCAACGATAGAAAAACTCGAGAGTTGTTGTGAGGGTTGCATGTTAAATATTTAATTATTCTATTTCTTTCTTCCTTGACTTCTTTTAACATTCATTCCTGACTAAAGGCTTATATTTCTGAAAACAATTTGCTGCCTCCACTATAATCTTTTATTTGCAAATAAAATTTCTGCATGTTTTGCATTGAGAAGGTGAGGCTTTGATGGATATATGGCTGGAATGCTTTGATGGACATATTGGCTGAAATGCCCAAGTTTCTAGAATGTCAGGTTTGCTAATTACAAATTGCTCTATATAAGATCTCACTCATATCGAAAAATTGGGTACACCTTATATGGCATAGAATTTGTCATTTACAGTTAGCTTCCACATGTGGTCTTCCACTAGTTGGCCAAATTAATCATGTTAGGATACCAAGTCAGAATATGGTGAGAACTGGTGATTGATTATATCCAAGAATTGTGATTTTAAATATAGATTTTGTTTCATTATTACTTTTTATAAATTACTGTTGTTGTTATTATTCCAACAGAGCAAAATTTGGTGTCAGATTTGGGAGCTGCTCCCAGTACAGCTATGCTCTAGCACTAACTACCCTCATTGAAGAAGAAAATTCAGTTCAGGTAGTTTATCTATCATTATTCCACTAAAATATAAATTGTTTTTGTCATTTATTACTTAGCATTTTGCTCTTTCTAATATTAGTCTAATACCATGTAAGTATTGGTTGATGATGATTTTTGGCTCAAAGAATTGGCCAGTGGCAATTTTATCTTGCAATATCATATTGGTTGGGCTCAAACCCAATAGGATATAACTGATACACATGTGAGAAGTAATTCCTTCGTTGAGGAATAAGACACTATATGTATGTACTTGATCTGATCTAATGATTCTAATCATAGAAAAAAGAGGTATATGTAGTATGGCTGAAAGCGTGGAACATCTTGTTGTGTTTTAAGCCTCTTATTGTTGATATACTCTATTGAGTGGCAGCTACAGAGTGGTTTCTTGGGCCTAGAAAGGTGGTGAAAGGACCAAAATATGACGTGGATCTCTAAGTATTCTGTTTTATTGTTGTTTGTTTTCGATCTCAGAATTATAAGTCTTAAACTTGAATGATGTTTTTCTTTCCTTTCTTCATTTTAGGTATACATGGATGAGCAGTAGATACTACTTTATTCAAGAACAATGTATATGAGCTGATTTCGTATGTTGATATCATTTGTGATATACATGGATGAGCAGTAGATACTACTTTATCCAAAATATGGCCTGGAACATCTTTTTTTTGTTAATGCATTTTGTTCCTTATGATTTAAAATTTAAATAGTTTTTCCCCTTGCTTTTTGTATATGAGCTGATTTCGTATGTTGATATCATTTGTGAGACTAGTAAATTATGAATCTGGAAGCAGCAGTTCAATATGCAAAATGGCATGAGACTTTAATGACCACAAGCAAATTGATAGTAGTTAACAATGACAGTCAGTTATGTTATCCATATGACTTGAATGGTTTCCGTGATTAAAAATATCGGTTTCGGAATCTGTACATATTGGACCTTCTTAATTGGCAATTTTGGGGTGGTTTTGAATCTGTAGCTTTTGTAATTTTGGGTGTCGGTATTAGCCAATATAGGGAACTTTACTTTCGACGCAAGGCACTAGCTTCTTTTTAGAAAACTGTTTGTAACAAAATAATTGAGTCTGGAAATCCATAGATAATTTAACATGCCTTGAGAATTTATGTGCACATCATAGATTTGTCATCATTCAATTTGTTGTTTCAGTGCCATTGAACACCATCAGAATAGAAAGGGCTAATACATTGTAAATATTCATTTATTCTAAACTTTCTAGCTAATGTTCTAGTTATATTTCATGATATGCCATAATCTCGTCATACAAATTTATATTTTGCTGCCTTGTTAATGCACCTTATTTATTCAATTTTTTATGACTTAATTGTTGCAGAGGCCTGACGAGAGATCCGCACAATGTGTGCCAGACACCATATTTTCATCTGCTTATCATCATGCTAAAGATGGCTGTAGGGCCATTCCTGATAAAGGTAATGTACTTGGAAAGGAAAAGAAATTAAAAACAACTCATGTTCATGTCCCCTTCTGTTGTTTTTTTCTAGTAATTTGGTATGTTCACTAGGCATGGTACTTTGAGTTGTCATTAATTTTTGATGCAACTCTTATTATTATATGTACATGAATGTCTTTCATCCTTAATTAAACCCAAAGCTGTTGGATTGGTTATAGGGTAGCACTCAGCAAACCTTGTGGGTAGGGTTTGGATTAGAACTCTATTTTTTCCCTATGATTATTACAGATTACACAACTATTTTGGCTCACCCAACTAAGATTTTCTAAATTGTACTTGGTTAGAATGACATTTCTGCAGGTTAGTCAAAGAAAGATGTGGCAATGGTGCTCTAATAGACCAAATACTTTTAGCATATTCTGCTTGAACTCCTCGAACATTAATAAATCACTTTAATGAACTCCTCGAACATTAGCAAATCTATATGATGAATGCACCTATGTGTAAGTTATACCTATATTGATAAATTTCCATAAAAAGCTATAAAGCAGTAGCAACTATAAATTAGTAGTAATCATATGTATCTTAAAATGGTATGTTGTGCAAGTTTGATGTTTTATGATCTAGAAATCACATCAACCATTGGGTTATATAATGTTAAAATGTAAAAAACATCATTACTCATATTATTCATGGACTCAAACATAAAATATTATATCCAATTGAAAGCATTTTTGAGTTTTATCAAGGATTTATCATTTCAATTGTGCAAATATATATTTTATTGAAGAAAGTTTAGGCGGGGAATATTTTTTTCTTTTGTGGGCTTATTACCAGCTGAATGAAACAATATATAACTAAGAATTGGTCAACCCATGTGGGGTCTTGTGTCAGGCTTTATTACCAGAGTTTTCAATTATATATTTTTGTTTTTGTTCTTTTTTGTTCTTGTTTGTTTTTATATTAGAAACATGCAAGGGGGACAAAATGCTTGTGTTTTCTTCTATTCCGGATAGACCAGTCAACCTTCACCTTTGATTTTTATTTATGTTGCTTTCAACCCCATCCTTGTTCACCATTCAGATCCCTCTCCCAACATGCCTATCTGTTTTCTTCATATTTCATCTTCTAATTCCATTAGGTATTGATATATAACATAAATGAGTCCAGCTAATTTATGAATGGTATATGCAATATACCATATGTTTCTTTCTGAAGTTACTCCACCATGTTCGATATCAGACTATTAAAAGCCTTCGTAAGAGGCAATTGTGATTATTAACTCTGATACTAACTACCTAGGTCTAATTGCTGATACACATGGTAGATAGAGTTATTGTTATTTTCTTGATTCTTGGTAGAAATGGTAGATTGAGTTTATGTAGAGCAAGTTGATGCTAGTGCCTCATTTAACTTTGCAAGATCATTGGAGAAATTTTGGTTATTGTTGCTTAACCTTCTAATTGATTAATTAAACCATATTTCTGGCTTATTCATGTACCAAGGGTCCTAATTACTTATAACTAACCATATTTCTGGCTTATTCATGTGTTTCCAGGTAGCCAATGCTGCTGGCAGCCATGGATGTGTGGATCGGTTTGTCAATGGATGTGGAAAATCAAATATATATGTTTTGGACTTGTGTAAAAAGTCGTAGATTTTATTTTGTAAATTAAGTGAATGCTTACTGATGTAAAACTTGATGGGAACACTCTAAGTGATGTAAGACTTGGATTTCATTTTGTGAACAATGGAATATTACCTTTAAATATGTTTTATAGAAATCGTTTTGTTAATGTTGCGGCTACGCTTTATTAATGTTGCGGCTACCATATGCATTTCCGATTAAATAAAATAGTTCTGTATGAATTTTTGTTGTATATAAAATTCAATTATATATTTTATATATAAACAGGAAATTAGTAATTTTATAATAATTTAAACAATTGTTAAGTTTTTTCGCACGATTACAGGGCTTTTTAAAATTTCGTCCCTTATTTATTAGGACGAAATATATCTGTTACAAAAACTTATTTTTTGGGACAAATTAATAAACCGTCACACAAAAGCATAAATTTAAAAACTTTTGAGACGTTTTGCCTAACCGTCCTTTAACAGTAATTAGGACGGCAATATCCGTCCCTAAAGTTTTTGCCACGCCACCCTAATGGGACCGTCCATTCCCGTCCCAAAGGCCGTCCCAAATATTTGTTGGGACGGTAATTGCAGTTTTTAAGACGGTTTTTTGTTGTCCCTAAAGGTCACTTTTTTTGTAGTGGACGCTGGCGATCTTAGGCAACTCGAAGATGATCTCGGACTCTCCTGACCACCTCAACCGTCTGAGCAATCATTTTTGGACCGAGCATCTGCCTCTCTCCAACATCAACCCATGCTAGCGGTGATCTGCGTTTCCTGCCATACAGTGCCTCGAACGGTGCCATCTGGATACTAGCCTGGAAACTTTTGTTGCATGAGAACTCCACCAGGTGCAGGTGATCTTCCCATGAACCACCGAAGTCGAGCGTACAAGATCGTAACATGTCTTCCAAGGTTCGTATGGTACGCCCTGACTGACCATCTGTCTGCGGGTGATAAGCTAAGCTGAACTGGAGGTGAGTTCCCAAACTCTCCTGCAGGCTAAGCCAAAAGTGCGACGTAAATTTCGAGTCTCTGTCCGAGGTGATGCTGACTAGTACACCGTGGAATCGGACAACCTGCCGGAGATACATCTCCGCTAGCTGAGCCGTCGACTGACCAACTCTGAACGAGAGAAAGTGAGCCACCTTCGTGAGCCTGTCTATAATGACCCAAATAGTATCTCTACCGGCCGGGGACCTAGGTAATCCAGTCACTAAATCCATGGTTATATGCTCCCACTTCCATTCTGGAATTGGCAAGGGCTGAAGCTGGCCTCTGATGTTCAGCATTAACTTGTTGGCAAACCAAACACCGAGAGACAAATTGGGCTATCTCCCTCTTCATGCCATTCCACCAAAAGTGCTGACGAATATCACGGTACATCTTCATACCGCTGGTATGAACCGAATTCTGAGAACTGTGAGCCTCTGCCATGATCTCTTGTCTGATATCTCCTCCGGGTACACAAAGATGCTTCCCATGTCGAAGTGTACTGTCTCCATGAATGCATAACTCGGGTCTTCGTCCTGCCTCACACTCTGCTCTAAGCCGCTGAAGCTTGGAATCTGTCGACTGAGCCATCCGGATCCTCTCAACTATAGTGGACTGAACTTGCATACTGGCCATCAATGCCACACTGGTAGAAAGGACAACTTCTATATCCATCTTCTGAAGATCTGCTAACAACTCAGGTTGTGCTGTTAGGAAATAAACTCTGGCTCTCCTGCACAATGCATCTGCAACAACGTTGGCCTTCCCAGGATGATACTGCAAGTTGACATCATAATCTACAAGTAGCTCTAGCCGTCTTTTCTGACGCAAGTTAAGATCCTTCTGGGTGAAAACATACTTCAGGCTCTTGTGGTCGGTAAAAATCTCCACCCTATCTCCATATAGGTAGTGCCTCCACAACTTAAGTGCAAATACTACCGCTGCCAGTTCCAAGTCATGGGTTGGGTAATTTTTCTCATGATCACGAAGTTGTTAAGACGCATAAGCTATTACCTTCCCATGCTGCATCAGAACACATCTAAGCCTCTGCCTGAAGCATCACAATACACTAAAAATCCTCCGGTTCTATCTGGAAGAGTGAGAATGAGAGCCGTCATCAAGCCTCGCTTCAACTTCTCAAAAGAATTCTGGTACTCTGCTGTCCAAGCAAACTGCACATCCTTGTGGGTCAACTGGGTCAATGGCGATGAAATTCGAGCAAAGTCTAAAACAAATCGCCGGTAGTAGCCGGACAAGCCAAGAAAACTGCAAACTTCTGCAACTGTGCTGAGTACTGGCCAGGTCTCAATAGCCGCGATCTTCTGGGGGTCCACTTCTACTCCTCCTCTGGTGATGATATGGCCCAAGTACGAAATGCGATCGAGCCAGAACTCGCATTTACTGAACTTGGTATACAACTGGTGCTCCCTGAGAGTCTGAAGAACCACACGAAGATGCTGTTCATGCTCCGCCTCACTCTTGCTGTAGACCATGATGTCGTCTATGAACACAATCATGAACCGATCCAAATAAGGCATGAAGATAAAATTCATGAGGTCCATGAATACGGCCGGCGCATTGGTTGCTCCAAATAGCATCACAAGGAACTCCCAATGCCCATATCTAGATCTGAAAGCTGTCTTTGGGATGTCCTGCTCTCTGACTCTGATCTGATGATATCCTGACAGCAAATCAATCTTCGAGAACACTGCTGCCCCCTTGAGTTGATCAAACAAGTCATCTATCCTCGGGAGAGGGTATATGTTCTTGATTGTCACTGAGTTTAAGGTACGATAGTCAACATATAATCTGGACGTACCATCCTTCTTTTTTACAAGAAGTATCGGGGCTCCCCAAGGCGATCCACTACCACGAATGAATTCCTTGGTTCTGAGTTCTTCAATCATCTTGTACAATATCTCTAACTCTGACGGCGCCATCCTGTAGACTCTCTCTAACACTGGGGCTGTCCCTGGGATCAAGTATATAGTGAACTCGATCTCTCGCTCCGCTGGCATCCTTGGAAGCTCTTCTGGAAAATTATCTGGAAACTCCTCGACTATCTGGGGCAACTGTACTGCGGCTACTGCCATCCGCAATACTGGAGGAGAAGGTTCAACTTTGCCTCGAGAAAAGAAAAACTCCGGCTCGCCTGGAATGCTAAAAACAACCCTGCCAATATGGTAGTCTATCCTAGCATACTGGTCTCTCAACCAATCCATCCCTAAGACCACATCATAGTCGGCCATCGAAAACTCTATCAATCTAGCAGGGAATTCTCTACCGCTAACTACGATCTGGCACGAGAAAAACACTCTATCTACTCCCATAAGTCCGTTACCAGTAAGTATATTGAGCCTTACTGATAATGACTCGGGCTCCAGTCCTATCCGTGTCACGAATCGTACAGACATAAATGAATGCGATGCACCAGAGTCAAATAATACTGAAGCTGGAAATGTGTAGACGAGAATAGTACCTGCCACCACCTCACCTGGTGCTAATCCTTCTTCTCCCATGGTCAAAGCCAGCACTTGACCATGTCCTCTGGGTGCGGATCCCCTCTGCTGAAAACCTCTCTATCTGCTCTGGATTAGGGCTTGGGCTTGGACATACTGCTGCGGTCTCTGCTGCTGGAATGCCTGGGCCTACGTCGGCAATGGCCTCGGGAACGGGTACTGCTGCTGCTGCTGCTGGACTGGTGCTGATCCTCTCACTGAAGGACTAAAGAAGGCTGATGAAGATGGATTAGGGCTTGGGCTTGGACATACTGCTGCGGTCTCTGCTGCTGGAATGCCTGGGCCTACGTCGGCAATGGCCTCGGGAACGGGTACTGCTGCTGCTGCTGCTGGACTGGTGCTGATCCTCTCACTAAAGGACTAAAGAAGGCTGATGAAGATGAACTCCCCCTGTTCGGGCAGTTCCCAATCCTGTGGTCCGGGGCACCACAAACCAAGCACAAACCCTGTGCTCTACGACACTCGGATACCACATGTCCTGGCTTTCCACAGTGTGAACATCCCACTGCGGAAGAGTGCTTCTGCTTCTGCTGCTGAGGGTGCATCGGGGTTGAATGTTGAACCGACGTAACTGAGGCTGCCTGCCTCGGAGCTCCAATGGTCAAAGCCCTAGCTGTCGGGGCTGGTGCTGAAGACTGATTCATCTGACTGTGGAATCGCTTCCGACCTCCTGTCCTATCCACCATCCTCTGGGAGGTATACTCATACCTCCTAGCTGCTCTTAATACCGCATCGAAAGTCTGATGCTCAAACTGCTCCACTGCCAATAAGATCTCGAGATGGAGCCCCTGCTGGAACCGCTGGGCTCTATCGAACTCGGTCGCTACCAAGGTGGGAGCAAACCGACTAAGTCTCGAGAACTCGGTCGCATATCCGTCGACCGTCCTGCCCATCTGCTTCAGATTGGATCATACGGGGCTACATCATCGAAATACTTGGTCTGGAATCTCTCTCGGAATATCGCCCATGAAATAGGTGCCAATAATCCAACGGCCTGCGATGTCCACCAGCTGCGGGCAAGATCCAATAACTGCAGGCACACCACGGCCACCTTCTCGCCTTCTGGAGTCCTGGCTGCTTCTAGAATCACCTCTGTGTCCTGAAGCCATGCGTCCGTGGCAATAGCATCTTCACTGCCGTCGAAGAAGGAAGGTTTCAAGCGCTTAAAACTTTTGGCCGCACTGTTACCCTGATGACCTCCTCTGGTCAGAGCATCCGTCACTGCCTGGTGCAAGGCATCTCCTCGACGATCCTGAGAAGCTAACAACGTCCTGATGAGACCCACCAAAGTGCCATCATCAGGTTCTACAGGCTGGACGGGCTGAACTGGTGGCTCTCCTCCAGTAGACATGACTCTGGAGGCTATTCCTGAATGTTGGACTTGATCTTTAGGTTGCTGCTGGTCCACAGGTGGTGCTCCGCCTCGCTGATCGACAGTTCCAGGAATAATGCCGCTGAAGAAGACGACATAGGGAACAATAAGGAAAGACCATGACAGATCAACGATACAAGCATGTGATCAGGTCAAGATTTCAGGAATTAAGAGGATACGAACAGAGATAAAGGACGAGTACTGATTGAGACATCTATTCGGTAAACCCTCACATATCTTGATTTACAAGACCTGCATGGGCCACCACTTAAACCATGTAACGTTCCAGAACCAGAATACTGGAGAGCGGGGGCGTACATAGCCAGCTACGTATATTGAAGTACAACCCACCTCGCTATACGGTCACGGCTGTCTAGATACATGAGGGTTTAACTACAAGCCATCAGTCACCTATGGTCATGAACAAGCCTATTGTCTCAATCTCAAGCAAGTAATCACAGTCACAAGATATCAGAGTACCAAATATACAATAGTAAGGCGTCCCATACATTACATATTTGGATGATCATGAAGCTAGTCGTACAAAATATCAAGACTAGCAAGAGTTTCAGTCATACATGATCAACCCTAGGATCTGTTAATCATGTTACAGCCCTTAGGCAGACAGTAAATAAAGGTACAATACGAGCTAACACGTGCTCGCTGGCTAAACGCCTCAAAAGAATAATTTTACAATAGAGTGGAAGAACAAAAGGAAACCCACTCGTTGCATGGGTTACGCCTGGTGGTCACCATCTGGCTGGAAGATAGGTAGATCCTCTG
Organism: Iris pallida; assembly: GCA_029216955.1. Lineage (NCBI taxonomy): Eukaryota > Viridiplantae > Streptophyta > Magnoliopsida > Asparagales > Iridaceae > Iris > Iris pallida. The sequence goes on along the minus strand of JANAVB010002395.1, from coordinate 1,550,829 downwards.
GAGCTGCTCCGATATTTGGCCATACAAAAACAGCTGGGTTAGACCCCAGAAAGAGCAAGTGCCACAAAGAAGGCTTCACTTAGGAACTAAAACCAGCATATCATAAATGAATATTAAAGATAATTATAAACGAAATTGATAATAATAATAAAGATAACAATAGTAAATTGAGTATGAAAAAACCATTCAAGTAGCCAGGTCACAACCCTTAAACCAAACAAGGACCGGGGTTGGAATCCTTCACCTGAATAGAAACCCGTCTCAACTACTTATTGGTAAAGTAAACAGGATGAGCTTGACATAGGGTAAAATATGTCAATAAACGAAGAGAGGACACAGAACTGCTCCGGGAGCCAGGTTACAACCCTTAAACCAAACAAGGATCGGGATTGTAACCCTTCGCCTGAACAGAACTGGAACCCTGATCTTTATTGTTAAGGCCAGTATAAACAATCATGCTATTGAAGTAAGGTAAAACATGACGAACAGAGCATGGGGTGCAACAAGACAATAAACGAAAAGAGGACGCAGAACTGCTCCGGGAGCTAGGTTACAACCCTTAAACCAAACAAGGACCAGGGTTGTAACCCTTCGCCTGAACAGAACTGGTCCCCTGATCATTATTGTTAAGGCAAGCATAAGTAATCATGTCATGTCACAATCTTGCACAGGATTAGGACAAGACAAAGTTGGGCTAGACTCCATCCAATCAATCACGACCACGCAATGAGTACAGCTTGATACTTTAACTAACTAGGGTTATCACAGGCCTAGTTACTAGCAAGATGCAATGAGATTATTCCAACAGCCACAAGCCCTGCAGACCATCCAGGTTATCCAGGTCGAATGTCCGTTCATGAAAGGTGCAACACATGACTGTGTGCTGGAATTGTGCCCTACTCGTTGGTAGGCTACAAGTCCACTTAGTGCGCCCAGATAACGGGATTGCCTGTAGCTAGGAAATCTCTCCATGACTACTGGAATTTCTAGTTATTAGCCTTAGTCAATTTCAGTAGGTACCCCTGACCGTGGTATTCAGGGATCCCTATCCTAGACATGATACAAGACAATACTGGTTTATTTGTACAAACACAATCGTCCACTGTGTCCAGTTCATTCATTCTGGTCATGTCAGGCTAGCTGTCTTAACAGCAAATCGAGATATATTATATCAGGTGTACTTGTCAAGAGTGCGCCACGACGGGCCACTATCGTGTTCATGGAACATGTGCAAACTTTACATGATACAAGCACTCTAGCAAGGGACCCAAGTTATATAAGCATAAATATAACATTCCAATATAATAAAAGGGTGCAAGGCTACGGAGAAAGCCATGCAGCAAGGGAGAGAGTCTCACGCGGCTCGGAAAACACAGACTCATGCGGCTCAGGAGAATCGGGCTCATGCGGCTGGTAAGAAAGGGCACATGCGGCTCGGGAGAGCGCAAGAGTCTCATGCGGCTGCGTGAATAAGAGTCTTATGCGGCAATGGGGTACTCGGGCTTATGCGGTAGCGAGAAGGAATGGGCTTATGCGGCAGGGACAAACGGGTTCATGCGACAAAAAGGGTGTGTGCTCATGCAGCTCGGGGAATTACTTGCATATGCGGCAGGGGAAAGGAAGGGCTCATGCGGCTCAGGAAAACAGAGCCTTATGCGGCTGGAGGGTCCCTTGGCCTATGCGGCTGAGGAATTAAGGGGGATTTATACGGCTCAGGGAATAAAGCCTCATGCGGCAGTGGGGCTTGCGGGTCCATGCGACAAGAGTATTTTAGCTTATGCGGCAAGGATCAATAAGACCATGCGGCTGAGAGTTGCCAAGGCCTTATGCGGCAGCGAGGAGTTGACTTCATACGGCTAGTAGACGCAGTGCCATGCGGCTGCGGGAGACGCGGGTTATGCGGCCAGGGAATGATTTGAGTTCATGCGGCTGGATTTGCCATGTGGCTAAGGAACACTTGTCTTATGAAAATCCACGCGGTCAAGTATTGTGCTTCTTCCCACTTGTCCGAGAAAAAAGCCATGAAATCTATGGCTTCAAAGCTTCCCAAATCCTTCATCCGAGGTCAGAATCCAGACTTCCATAGGTCAAAATGGGGGCAGAATCAAATTCTCTACAACATGGAACTATCAAAACTAGATAATAACAAGGTTAGATAGATCAAAATCCAAAAAATCCAAAAATACAATAAATTTAGATCTACATAAATTGAACCATGGAAATTAGAAATGCTAAGTATCAAAGTGTGTTAGAATCTCGTGAGGAAGAGAATGGAACAATAAAAACTGAGTTCCTCCATGAAGCAAGCTGCACTTGCCTAGGCTCTCTCTCTGGTAGGCGAAGAAAGTAATGGTGAAGAAGGAGAAGTAAATGAAGAAGAAGTAAATAAAGAGAGAGAAGGAATGGGCGACTATAAAGGAGAAGAGTGGGGGTAGGTAGGGGTTTGGTCCACATGAAGAAAAAAAATAATCCAAACCGAACCAAGCCAACCAAGCCGAACCAAGCAAGAGAAATACCAAGATAAACCATGCCAGAAAATATGCAATATACGTATACGTATACCAAAATACGTAATACGTACCATGGTCGTTACAATATCACTGTCCAAAGACTTGATATTAATGATGTACTGGGTATCTTGAGATGGGGGTTCACTATTATTTAAATTTGTTTGACTATATTTTACGCTTTGGTTATTAATTAGAGCATGTATGTTTTTTTTTGCTTTGTTCTCTTTACAGTTAATGTTGTTATAATATCTGCCAATAAGATTTTAATTTTCATGTTTAATGGGATAACTTTAAGGGCGAAATAAATAAATACAGAAGCTGCTAAGGGTCCAGCTCAAAAGAAACAACAATATAAAACTAAGGGTTATTTCTTTTGTGACAAGCCAGGACGCATAAAGAAGAAATGTACAAAGTACCAAGCATGGCGTATAAAGAAAAGTATATTTCTAAATTTGGTCTGTTCTGAGGTTAATTTAGATTTAGTACCTAAAAATACGTGGTGGTTAGATTCTGGTGTTACTACCCACATTAGTGTTTATAGACAAGGTTGTCTGAGCTACCGAAGCCAATTGATGGGGAAAGATACATCTATATGGGTGACGGTAAATCGGTAGAAGTGAAAGCAATAGAACATTTTAGGTTATATTTAGGAACCGATTATTATTTGAATTTGATAGAAACTTTTATTGTACCGTCTTTTAGACGAAATTCAGTTTTGGTTTCATTATTGGACAAATCTGGTTATCATTGTTCATTTGGAAATAATAGGTTTAGTCTATCTTCAAATTCAAATATTATTGGTAACGGTTCCCTTAGGATTTATGATAACCTATATTCAGTTGAAACTATTACATCTTATAATGAAACCTTGCAAGTGAAGTCATGTGGTACTAAATGCAAAATTAATAATATTTTTTAGCCTCATTATGACATAAGCAATTAGGTCACATCTCTAGAAATATAGTTGAACGATTTATGTCTGATGAGATTTTGATTCCATTGACTTTATAGACTTCAGTGTCTGTATTGAATGTGTAATGGAAAGACAGACCAAAGTTAAATTATAAGCATCTACTTTATTGGTTATGCTACAGATCAAGGGGTTGATAATTATACAATCCCACACTAAGAATTTTTTTTTGAGACGAGAAGTATAATATTTTTTGAGGATGTTGAGTTTGGGGGAGAAATAAAGTCAGGATCATTGTCTTTGAGAACCGGTAATTATTACTATAACTTTTGACGATGTGCAGGATTCTATACCTGTCATGATCAAGAAGTGTATTCGGAGCCTCAATAAGACAATGTCGAATTACCTCTATAAGTCGTTGTTGAGATACCTTAACAACGACAACTTAGCGGCACCCCATTCAAGATAAGGTAATTATTCCTAAGGAACAAACTCAACAACCCCAAGAACCGGTAATATTAAGATGGTCCACCAGAGAAAGGAGAAATATAATTTCGGATAATATCGTCATATTTCTCTAGGAACGTGAGGATGATTGTGGATACTGTAAGATGATCTAATCAACTTCCGTCAGGCCATGGAAAGTTCCAGTTCTCAAAGTGGATTGATACAAAAAATAATAAGTATAAGTCCATGCAAGACAATAAAGTTTAAGAACTTGTCCCATTACCAAAAGGTATGAAGTCTATTGGTTGCAATTGGACATTTAGAACCAAAAAGGATTCGAAGGGTCATGTGGAGAGGTATAAAGTACGTCTTGTAGCTAGTGACTTTATTCAAAATTTTGGGATTGATTTTAAAGAGTTTTTCTCTTCGGTATCTTTGAAAAACTCCTTTAAAACAATCATAGCACATGTTGCATATTTTGATCTTGAATTACATTAAATGGATGTCAAAACGACATTTCTCAATGATAACATTAATGAAACAGTTTATATGGTGCAACCAGAAAACTTTGTGTCGAAAGACCCAAAGAATATGGTTTGCAAATTGATAAAATCTATTTATGAACTCAAGCAAGTTTCTCGTCAAAGGTACTTCAAGTGATTATCTCGTTTGGTTTTGAGATGAACATTGTTGAAGATTGTGTGTATCACAAGTTCAGTGGGAGTAGAAATAATTTTCTGGTTTTGTATATTGATTAAAGTATTCAAAGCAAACCAGGTGACACCTCTCGTTAAAGGAGACAAATTCGGACTCAATCAAGTGTCCTAAGGTTAGCCTTAAAATTAAGAAAATACAATAGATTTTTTCTTTATGATCAGTTGTAGGGAGTCTAATGTATGCTCAAGTATATACGCGTCAGGATATTGCGTACATATTAGGATGTTAGGCAGATATTTAAGCAAATATGGATGGATCATTGGGTAGCAACCAAACTACTTAAGTAATTAATAGAGAACAAGAAATTATATGCTCTTTGTAGGAGATCGGATAATTCTGGAGATCATAAGGTATTCCGACTCCGATTTTGTTGGATGCCAACATAGCAGGAGATCCACATCAGGTTATGCTGACTAATGGAGATATATTTTGGATGAGTGTCAAATATACACTCATAATTTCTTTCACCATGACAGTAAGGATTATAACATGCTGTGGGACATCTATTCAGAAATATGGTTGCGAAATTTTGTCACAAGGCTGCGCCTACAGTACGGTGTTGAAAGATCACATAAAATTATGGTGTGACAATAAATCAGCAGTAATGTATTCCAATAACAACAGAAACTTGTATAAGTCAAGGATATTGACATAAAGTTTCAAGTTGTGAAGGAAAGAATTCAGAATGGTTAAAGTGTCCATATAGCACATTATGACAAACTCCATTTTAGCGGATCCGCTCACAAAAACATTATCACCCAGGGTCTTTCATGAGCATACTGCTCATATGGGTGTTATCTTAATTAAGAATATGGCAATACAGTGGGAGTTTGTATTTTATGTATTTGGGTGCTATTTGGTTTTGGTCACATTTATGTATTAAAGTATTTTGGATATTTATCTGATCAGATATATGAAAATTCAGTTCATTCTGTTTTCATTATGTTAAAGTATTGATCTCACTAAAGTTAAGAAGGACCAGTTGGAAATAGACATGTATTGATCACATTGCGTGTAATTTTCATGCTACGCATCCATGATTGATCTATGTCGTTTAGCTATATTGGTATATGTGACCATTGATGGTTTAGTTACGCTATATGTGACGAATGCCGCTTTGATCCTATGTTGATATGGTTAATGGACGAGATTGTCCGGATATACCCTAAGGATTAAGATAGCAATTTATTAGCTCACTAAGGTTAACACAATTATTAGGTTACATATGTGGCCCAGTGGGAGATTGTTGGAATTATTCAATAATTAGGGGCCACACATGTAAAATTAATTGTGTTTAGGCTATCTAAATAATTAAGCCAAATTAAAGTGGTCTATTTGAAAATTGGCTTAAGGGTATAATTGTCATGGAAATAATGTATAGATACCGGAGATAAATCTAATTTGATGAGGGGCCAAATTAGATATATCAAAACATATAAATATATGTATTCATTAGGGTTATGGTCCCCAACTTATACGGTCAACAAAAGAGAGATTTTTTTTTCTCTTCTGCATCTCCATCAACAGAAAGAGGGGGACAAAGAATTTGGATTCATCTTTGTCATTAAGGGTCGTAGTAAGTTGGAAGATCGAACCCCACAAAAAGACGACCGCTTCAAGATCCATCAAGCCTAGCAATGGATTCAGGTACGCTTCTGCAATTTAATTTATGTTCTTCATCTCATGAATCGACATGGTACAATAAATTTCTAGCAGTTAGGAGGAAGTGAGGCCAAGATCTAATTATCTACCAAACCAATATAGTAGAATTGATTGTGAATAGGGTGGTAGGGGAAGATCTTTAAAGAAGATATCAACTAATTCTTTTAAACCTACATTTTGGTAGACCCTTTGAGTTGGTCACAACAAATTGGCGTAAGAAAACAATATTTTGGTTGAGTAATTCTTAGCAAACAATCTGTGCTATTCAAATATTGGTAAATAGACCGATCCAACTAAAATTTGGGGGAAGCTATATAACCTTTGTAGCGTTCTTCCATAGCATGTTGTAAAAGAAAGGGCTATGGTTGAAAACTTGAAGGAGGAAAATAAAGAGTGATCGATTGCCACAATGGACAAATGTGGCTTTAGCCTTTCCGGCTTTTTTTTTTTTTTGTTTAACTTTTTTAATTTTTAATTTACTCTTTTGCTTGATCTGTTGCTCTCCCTTTGTCGCTGCATAATATAGCTCATGTATGGCCTCCTCTGGTTCGCGGAAAGGAAAGTAAATCAATTCCTTGATTTTTTTTCTTTTGAAAAATTAGGGTTTGTATCTATTTTCTTTTTGGCATTTTGAAATGTCAAGAAAATTAGAAGGAAAAGTGAACTTAAAGTTGAGGTCCGAGCTCTCTAGCCTAGTGGTATTAGAGTGGACATCCGGAGGGGCCGGCAAGGTTCGAGCCCCCCAATTGTGTGTGTGCGTGTGATTTCAAAAAAACTTAAAGTTGAGGACTTACTTGGATAGATGAAACCATTTTTCTCCTAATTTTTTTCCATTGAATATTACTTTACTTTCCACCTCAATTCCTTTGGCACCCAAACATAAGAAGTAATAATTTTCATTTCCAATTCCATGATTCTGTCAACCAAATCAGGCCTAAGTATAGGGGTGAATATTATAATGGAGCAATAATTGTAATTAACCACAAACCACATACGGTACAATTTTTTTTAATTTTTACTGTTTTTTTTCCATTCTTTATAGTTCCGTTAGTGCTTATATCTTGTCAACCAAGAACACTTCACGTTGGCCCCACGTGATGTGCAAAAATACAAATAGATCCTCTACTAACTCAAATTCAACAGCCACATGCAGCCGTACATTAGTACCGATGAAGTGCATTGGAATGGGGGTAAAAAAAAGTTTAGTTTCTGCATCAAATTCACCAACATGTAGTATATGTTGGTCATCTCCAACACCACCTTCCCCATCCTCATTTACATCATCAAACACCATCCACATTCTGAACATCAACAATATCCACATGGAATTCACCTCCAGCATCACCTCCTGGTCCCACACTTTCTGCCAGTATTAATGTATGGCTATATATGGTGGTTGAATTTGAGTTAAGTGTAGGGTATATTTGTAGTTTTGCACGTCACATGGGACCAACGCGAAGTGCCCTTGGTTGACCAGACGGAAGAACTGACGGAACAATTAAGAATGGAGAAACAGTGAGAATTAAAAAATTGTGCCAAATGCAAAAACTAATAAAAAATGAGGAGATTATACAAAATAGCTCTAGATTATTATATCTTGTAATCATTTACTCAATCCTCTATTGATCCTCTTAAACAGTAAGTTATTGGTGGTTTTGGGTTGATATATAGAGATCACCTAAAATTATTTAATCAATTCTCTATTGTGCGTAAGGTTTTGAGGGTTGGACAGTGTAATATAATTGGTACTATATTGTAAACCTAATTTGGATAATTGGCTGGACAAAATTTTCAAATATAATGTAATTGTCATTACAAGCTTTATGACATTACATTACCATTTTTTTAAAAAATCAATTACATCATGAAACTCATATAATCGTAATTACACTACAACTTAAAACTTACAAAAAAAATAATTTTTTAAAATAACAATTATTATTCCATAACATTATATGGTAAGCCAAATATTCGAATGCAATTTATATTATATTACATGGTTTGATTACATGTTCCAACTAAACATTATAATGTAATTGTAATTCTTTTACATTATAAATTCAATTATATTACAAACTCCATTCCACTACGTTTATAATTACATTGCAATGAACGAAACGCAATCTAATTGCATTAACTTGCATTAACTTGAGTGTAAGCATGCAAAAATGTATGTAGGTTTCAAATTATTATTTAAAGAATCAGCTTTGTTCTTCTTCATAGAGGAGTAGAAGAGCTTCATCAGTCTTGCATATGTGGAGTGGTCTGTAAATGTGTACTTATTGATAGAAGCACTCGAATCCAACAATTTTCCTTTCATAGCGATGCAAGAGGTTTGCAGGTGGGGAGGTCCTTCTCAAAATATGGTGCTGCTCCGAGGATGGGGTTCCTCCTGAAGAAATTAACCGGCTTCAAGTCGAAGCTCGACGACACCGTCGGCATTATCGGATAGTCCTCCTGACAAGGAATGTGGTGAAACCCCAAGGTGTACCACATAACAATATCCTTGTTCTCTATAGGCCGATCCCTACGTTTTCATCAAATATCAAATATCAAACAACAAATAACAAGAACACAGAAGAGAATATGTTGTTGTTGTACATATGAAGTACTGCATTGTGTACTGACCTATCGGACCATGTAGCAAGAGTATCGTCCCCTTGGCTCTGGTAGGCAAGCAGTCCTCCAGCCCATTCCTCGCTACGATTGTAGGGAGTCACCCAAATCTTACATAGATATGTTTATACCATAATTAGAAGAAATTAAACAAAAATATTATTTGGCTCCCAAAAAATTTGGGTGATACCATCTTCCATTATGTAGGCATATGACATGCCTGATGACATGATAGCTGACATGACAAAATTAAACATTAAACATTAAAAATATAATTAAAATTAAAATTAATGTTAACATTAAAATTAAATTAATATCAAATTAACATGAACATTAATATTAAAATTAATATTAGCATTAATATTAACTTTAACATTAACATTAACATTAACATTAAATTTAAAATTTAAATTTAAATTAAATTAAAATTAAAGTTAGAATTAAAATTAAAATTAAAATTAAAATTAAAATTAAAATTTGCATTACCATTAACAATAAAAAATTTGGGTAATTAATTTATTTGGTTAAAATATAACATGTCAGCTATCATGTCAGACGTCACATAATGAAAGATAGTATCATCCAAAAAAAAATTTGGGAGCCAAATAGTATAATTGGAAATTAAAACCTGCAATTTACATAAATATGTTTAGGGAACAGCATGCTACCTGGTTATTTGTGAACGCGCTTCGGTATTGTGGAGGGTCATCTTCGTCAAGCAAGCTAGCGGCAGTGGCAGAGGGAACTATTTTGTAACCGGACGGATTGCCAACTTTGGACCTCCTAGAAGGGTTGACCACATGGAACTCCGAAGGATCGGAGAGCTTAAGCTTGATCTTCGCCTCGCCCTCCGTCTTCGCCACGTCCTTCGTGACTCTTACGTAGCTCTTCCTAGGCGACTCCCCGGGAGACGTCTTCTGCTTCGCCATGTGCATCTTGACGAAGGAGTTGCCTGGCCCGTCGACGTCCATGTCCAGGTAGAACGTTACGAAGTGGTCGTGTACCACTCCGATCAGGTTCTCGGCTAGCAAGGTCCCGTACAGGTCTTCCTGCTCGGGAACCTGGCTCGTGTTTCGGTAGACTGTCCCCTTCACCATTAGCATTCCACTCAGACTGACCTGTCAAGATTTTCCTCCGAATCATCAGCAATGCTTACTGGTTGATGAATCAATCTGAGTTTGTCAAATCAGGGCCGGCCCAGAATTAAGACAGACAAGACTTCGGAATTGGAAAACTCCTTCTCTTGAGGCAACCCCCAGGCTCAGCGTGACCCTTCAAGCTTGACCCACAACAAGGCTCAAGGGACAACGGGCAATCCAATACCGTGGGCCGGCCCTGGGACAAACACAGTGAGAAATGGAGAATGTACCTTGATCCTCATAAGTCCATCAGTTTGGAACTCCCAGTCGACGATGTAATCGTAGTTCCCGACGGATGCTGCCGTTCGAGCTACTAGAGTCACTTTGGGCCTTGCCTCGCGTATCTTTTCCAAACACAATTAGTATTCTTAGTCCACAATGCTTAAAGAAATATTAATTACATGTATCTAAAGTTACTACAACACAAATTTAGGATGAGGGGACAATTCAAGTAGTCCTTTCTTCCGGTGGGACCAAATAAATATCAGGAGCTACTAAGTATACTATTGCATGTCAGTTACAGCCTACTTGATTGAGTGGTTGGATATTTGTACTATGTTGGTTGTGCAAAATTTTGTTGTTTTTATTTTTGTTTTTGAATTATCACATGAAGCGTTCATGTTCAACCTTTTTTTTTTTTTTTCTTTCTGAATATCTTCTTTTATCCCTTTCCGAGAGTTTACTGAAAGAAATACATATGCAAGCCATGTGATATATATATGAGTTTAGCAATATATATAGAACACCATGCTTCCTTTCATATCCACGAATCATTTGGTCAATGAGTGCTACCATTAAGCCGCCACAGGTCGAACGATGCATAATTATTTCGGTATTGGAGGAGTAGCTGCCAATCTAGCTTATGGATGAATAGAGAAATGTTTGGATTTTTGCCATTATTCTTTAACACGAATAGTTGAATATGATAAATTTCTTACATGGAATCCCTTTTTTATTTAACAAGTGGAAAGAGTAGGCATTATTGATGGAGAGAGCAATACATTGGAATTTATCAGGACCAATGTTACCAGTTTCTGTATTCAATGGGTTGATCCTTCTGAGTATTATAATAAGTCCGATTGGAAGGTTTGGAAATTCGCTAGCTTCTTATTTAGTACGTATCAGCGAAATGAGGGAATCTTTCTAGAAGGAATTCTTTTGGGGGGCGGGTGGGCTATGAGAATTTAGTATTTTTACTGCTAATCTTAAATAAGTAGTAGACCTCAGTAGAGCACTGCATGGAGGAAGAAAATGATTAGTAGACTTCCTGATAGTTCACAAATTGTCTTTATTTTTTTTATTTTTTATTTTTTTATGTTTAAAATCTGGTGAAGCGTATGCAGCTTTAAGAAATTAGATGTTGATTACAGCAGAAATAAAGTTACAAATTATATGTCCGAGCTCTCTAGCCTTCTGGTATTAGAGCGGACATCCGGAGGGACCGGCAAGGTTCGAGCCCCCCAATTGTGTGTGTGCGTGTGATTTCAAAAAAAAAAAAAAAAAAGTTACAATATCAAAATGTCAAAATCTGGTGAAGTGTACGTAGCTTTAAACCCAATGTTTTAAAAACCGGACCGGCCCCTTGAACCGGTTCAACCGTAAACCGGTAGTTTTTCCGGTCCGGTTCAGTATTGACCCAGTGTTTTGTAAAAAACTAATATTTTTATAAAAAATAGTGTCCATAAGAGATTAAACTTGGACCATTTAGATTAAACTACTGGTTGAACCAATTGGTTGAACCCGTTTGATCCGACCCAGTGCCTTGGCCGGGTCAAACTCCGGTCTGATTTTTAAAATATTGTTTAAACCTAGCTAGCTGCAACTAACATAAAATATTATTCATGTAAAAAATTCTCGAAGTGCCGTGGAAAATGGGGCATTGATAACTAACATAAGAGAACTTCTTTCAAGAGTACATAAACTTAGAGACTTTTGAATATTAGTTCTCATCTCTTAAAAGTTAATTAAGAAATCGAAACTCTGAGAGATCAAGAACACTCTGTAGAAATTTTAAAGGTTCTATGCAAAGTTCAACGTAAGATGTCAGATATTTTTTCATTATATATATTCTTTCTGCCTCCTAAGAGCCTAACAATTGTTAGTAATTAGTTTGACATCCTACCAACCTATTGATGTAGAACAATAGAACATTATTATATGATCATTTCCTGTTGAACATGTGTCACATTCATCACCTAAATAGGCAAGAAGAACTAGTGCAACTAGGAAATAAGTAAGAGACATGTGCCGCATGCAAGAACTTACATCCATCTCCTGGATGAGAGCTTCGGAGTGCCGCCACGCGACGTCCCCGTCGTACTTCTCGAACACGCACACCACGTCCGGCCGCACGAACGGCCTCCCGTCCGCCCCTGCGAACACCGCGTCCATGTAGTAGGCTCCCCTGGGGCAGTCGTTGAGCCTCACCAGCGGCATTGCGGTCATCCCCAGCCCGTACTCCCCGGCGTCCATGTAGGTCTTGAAGTACCACCCCTCGGTCGGGTCCATGTACGGCACGAACAGCTCCGACACCATCCCCTTGTACATCACGTCCCTCCACTCTCCGGTGTCTGGGTCCACCACCCTCGCGCGCGACACCACCATCCCTGCGCGGGCGTCCGGCTTGATGTGTACCTCCCATCCGGCCCACCTTATAGTGTGGCCGCCTTCTACCTGCACAACGCAATTAAACACTTCTTTTTACAGTAAATTAACACCTACTATACATGTACGCCTCAACGAACAAGTTAAAATTAATGTTAATGTTAATATTAATATTAATATTTATGTTATTTTGATATTAATATTAATTTTAATATTAAAGAATGCTAATTTAAATTTAATATTAATTTTAATATCTAATATTTAATTTTGTCATGTCACATGTCGTCAGCCATGTCATATTCCATATAATGGAAGATGGTATCACCCAAATTTTTTGGGAGCCAAATAGCATTTTTTATCTGATAAATTTATGAATTATATGGAAAGGAGCAAAACCAGGTTTCAGTCATGCAGGTGGCCAAAAATTTATAAACGCTGCTTAACAAAGCGAGTGGGAGCCGCACAACGGACCATGCTGACGGATATAGGTCCGAAGCTAACAAGGAGGTGGAGCCAATTGGGAGGACCACATCAGCACGGTCCCACCTCCCCTCTCATCTCCCTGCTATATGGGTTCCATCCGACTCCACCACTTTTCTTCCTCTTCGAATCGAAGTCCCACACGTGACGGTTGTAAGAAAATTATAAGCATTTGGTTGTAGGCATAGCAAAGCTCTGGTGAAAAAGAAAAAGATGATGGAGAAGAAGACGAAGATGGTGATGTATGGAGCAGTGGGATTGACTTGAAAAAAGATGATGGAGAAGAAGACGAAAATGGTGATGTATGGAGGAGTGGGATTGACTTGATGGTTGGGCAGGGAGAGAAAGGGCGAGCTATGTGTATTGCGTACATAGGACATGTATTTGAGTAATTTAATTTCTTTAAGGCCCTAAATAAGTACGGCAGTGTTAAGTTGTGCGTAGGACTGTTCTAACATTAAGAAGATTTTATTTTAATATTTAAATTTTGTAGGACTGTTAACTTTATTAGCAGTTATATTTTATGTTAGGGCTGTATCTGATAACAATTATGCTATTTGGCTTACAAAATTTTTGGGTGATATCATCTTCCATTATGTGGCTTATAGCATGGCAGCTGACATGTTATGTTTTGACCCAAAAAAATAATTACCCAAAAAAATTATTGTTAATGTTAATGTTAATACTAATGTTAATTTTAATTTAATATTAAATTTAATGTTAATGTTAAAATTAATGTTAATGTTAATATTAATATTAATATTAATGTTATTTTTATATTAATTTTAATTTTAATGTTAAAGTTAATGCTAATTTTAATTTTAATATTAATTTTAATATCTAATATTTAATTTTGTCATGTCACATGTCATCAGCCATGTCATATGACATATAATGGAAGATGGTATCACCCAAATTTTTTGGGAGCCAAATAGCATATTTGATCTGATAAATTTATGAATTATATGGGAAGGGGCGAAACCAGGTTTCAGTCATGCAGGTGGCCAAAAATTTATAAACGCTGCTTAACGAAGCGAGTGGGAGCCGCACAACGGACCATGCAGACGGATATAGGTCCGAAGCTAACAAGGAGGTGGAGCCAATTGGGAGGATCACATCAGCATGGTTCTAAGCACAATTTCCCTCTCCGTTCGACACACTTTTTTTAAATTTGTCCCTGGCACCATGATAGTCATTTCTATTATATTAGTGTTCTGCCACTGGACCACCCTAAATGATAAGTTTTCAAAAGTTGCATGGACGGATGTAAGAAATTTAAGAGAGGAAGGTCAACCTCAAAAAGTAGACGGCGCCAAAAAGTTCGATGGAGGCGATGGATGGGGGTAGCGGCGTGCGACTGATGCAAATCGGATCCCACTGCCACTGTCTGTTGTTGTTATGTGTTGTTGTTATTGCTGCTACGCGTTGGGTCATAACTGGAGCGGGGTGCACAACTACAATTCTCCAGATCGGGGGTTCGTCTGGCTGGAGCAAGGTCAGGACTACAGAGTTGCTTCCCACTACCTTGATGGTGACGATCTTGATGTTGACATTGGATTTAGAATTTGAGATGGAGAGAGGAGATGATGAAAAGGAAAATTCTAAATCTACAACCAAATGTTTACAATCTCTCTCCCACCCCTTACACATGGGTCCCATCGGCTCTCACCTTCCCTCTCACTCCCTTGCTATATGGGCTCCAACCTACCCTACCACTTTCCTCCCTCCTCAAATCGAAGTCCCACATGTGGCGGTTGTAAAAAAATTGTAAGCATTTGGTTGTAGGTATAGCAAAGCTCTGGTGAAAAAGAAAAAGATGATGGAGAAGAAGACGAAGATGGTGATGTATGGAGAAGGAGGGAGATTTGATGGGAAAGAAGCACGGAAACCTTTACCCAAACCGGAGAGTACCTGCGAGAGGACCGAACGATACAACGCACGAACCCAAAAAACAATCACACAAAACAATCCACGCAGACACAGAGAATTTTTGACGTGGAAAACCCTTGCGGAAAAAACCACGGGACGATCAGAGTCCAACCCTGAGAAGCCTCCACTAATGGAATAGAAGAATTACACCCTCTACAAACTCCTCCCGATCCAAATCGGATCCCCACAACACTTAGAAGCAAGAACAACGATTACAAGGTTACGAAGAACGAGAACGACGAGTAGAGATTACCCGAACGCGATCTCCTTCGAAAACGACCTTCAATCCTCCGTCTTCTCTCCCAAAGTTTTAATGGCACTCTTGCCTCCTTCCTCTCTCTCTTCTTCGTTGTGTTCTACAATTGTGTTACAATAGATTAGGGTTTGGAAATCCCAACTTAACTTCCTAATCCCGCAACAAATCTGGACCGTTTGATTAGATCCAATGGTGAAAAATTATCCCAAATTTCCGCTCAGCCCCGACGACACTGAGTTCGGCCAGAACTTTGTGTCGGGCAACCAGAACCTACTGGCAACATTCTGGAATGGCCAGACCGAGTTCGGCCAGAACTCGGCCTGGGACCGAGTTCGGCCCGAACTCGGTGGCCCAGTTCCAGAACCTCCCTCTGGGTTGGCAGCAGCAGCAGCAACTCCGCGTCGCCTACTTCCCGAGCTTCTCCGACATCGGACGGCGCTCGTCGCACTCCGGGATCTTCTCCACATAGGTTGGGAACCCCACCCACTCCAACAAATCTCCCCCTTCACAATTATGGGGAGGATATCGTCATCCCGACGATCTGCCTGCAGTACTCAAACTTCCCCCTTGGTAGAATCTTCGTGAACATATCAGCCCCGTTGTCATCTGTATGAACCTTCTCAAGCTCCGCGTCCTTCTTCTCAATCACATCCCGTATCCAATGATACCGAGTCTCGATGTGTTTGGACCGGCTATGAAACGTCTGATTCTTCACAAGGTGAATAGCACTCTGACTGTCGCAAAGCAAAGTATACTGCTCTTGCTTCAGTCCCATTTCCTGCAGCAGCTTCTTCATCCACAGCAGCTCCTTGCAAGCCTCCGTCGCTGCAATGTACTCTGCCTCTGTCGTTGACAAGGCAACATACTTCTGCAACCGCGACTGCCACGACACCGCTCCTCCCGCAAACATCATCACGTAGCCCGAAGTTGATCGCCTCGTGTCTACATCTCCAGCCATATCAGCGTCGGTATACCCAACCAGCTTCGGCTCGTCACCACCAAAGGAAAGTCTCCAACCAGCAGTGCCCTGAAGATATCGTAGAATCTACTTGACCGCACTCCAATGTACCCTTTGTAGGCCTCAAAAATGAAGTCACGCTGAGTTGATCAGAACAAGTCACGCAGAGTGATCCGAGAAGCAGCACAAAAGATACGCTAAGTTCTGCCTGTCCATCTCCTTTAGAAATCACGCAGAGACAGCTCAGCCATACGTCAGAATCATAATAACTGACAACACAGCAGTCGAGAAACGTCTCCTCGTATGCCACGTATGCACAGAACTCGAGAGATCATCGCCGTCTTTTGCATGATTTTCGAAATCTTCCTTAGCAAGACTCACTCTTCACTAAGTTGGCGTGACTTTGGGTCTTATCTTCATTTAATGCGGCTGACAATATAATCAATGTCAGAGATTTTGTGTCAGACGAAGCGTGCCAAATCAAGACAGCTGGCGGTTTGCGTGGATTCTGAACCTTCTCTTTCCTCAAGTTTGCGTGGATTTTTGAGTTATTCTTCTCAAAGCCTGCGTGAATTCTGAAGTATTCTTCTTCAAAGCTTGCGTGGATTTCGCCTTCAACGAGTCTGCGTCAACGAAACTGCGTGGATTTTTGCCTTCAGCAAGACAGCGTGGATTTCATTTCAACTGGAGTACGTGGCAGCCATGCCACCGATCTCTCTCTCGCGTGCCCAGTAACTTGCACACGACCCATGCACTAATGCCATGTGTCCAATAGTTACGGGCCACGTCCAGTAACTACTCACTAACCCTGCGTGTATTTAGAGTCTGCGTGACTTTTCAAATGCACCAGTGGTGAGGTAGTTATCTTTTCAGTTACTGTTTTGACTCTATAAATAGAGTTCTTTTTTTCTCATTCATTGTACAGATACATTGATATCTACTGTCAAAATTTTGAGAGCTTTTCTTCTTCGCATAGTCCAAGGGATAAAGCGATCGTCTTCTAGATCGGATTCCTACAGTTGTAATTTTCCCAGAAACACAACAAATAAAGAGAATTTCTTTATGGAAAACAAATTGGCGACTCTGCTGGGGAAAACCATCTTCTCTTCTGAGATGGTAACAACTCAATGCGGCACTTCGTCAATCGGCTCGACGAAGAAGGTGATGACGATCAAATTCGATCAACTCGCCTATGAAGAAATGCAGCGGGCTAAGGGTGGCAAGCCCATTCCAGCCTCCATCATCACTGCCAAGTCGAAGGGACACTCTGTCTATGTCCCTAAGAATCAGTTGGCAGTCAATGGTGAAGTCTCTGACACAGTGTCTACTCCTAACACTGGCAAGAACTCCACTGCAAGCACGCACACTCTTGTGCGCTCGAAGATGACAGTAACTAAAAGTCACGTTGACAGTACTGGCTCCTTAGCCGAATCTGTTCCAGCGTGCAAATTCAATTCTAAAAGTCGCGCTGACAGTACTGGCTCCTTAGCCGAATCTGTTCCAGTGTGCAAATTCAACTCTAAAAGTCACGTTGACAGTACTGGCTCCTTAGCCGAATCTGTTCCAGTGTGCAAATTCAACTCTAAAAGTCACGTTGACAGTACTGGCTCCTTAGCCAAATCTGTTCCAGTGTGCAATCCCACATTCAAAAGTCACGCTGACGGTACTGGCTCCTTAGCCAAATCTGTTCCAGCGTATAATTCTAAAATCAAAAGTCACGCTAACAGCTCTGGTTCTTTAACCAAGTCTGTTTCAGCGTGTATTTCATCAGAGAAGAATAACTCCTTAGTTATCTCTTCTTCTTCACCGAGTTTTACTAGAACTGGGGGTGGTCTTCCACACAAAGTTCCTTCGAAAAGGAATAACTCTTTAGTTGTTTCTTCTGCTCCTGTAGTTTTTACTCCAGGAACAGCTTTGACTGATACTTTTGTTAGTCAAAGGAAAGGAGATGGTCTTTTGACTACTCTTCCTTCTGGACATTCTATGTCTCAACATCTGAATGAGTCTAAGAAGAAACATTCCTTAATGTCTTCTTCTTTGATTTCTTCAAATTGGGCACAGAATCTGTCCATTAAAGAGGGTCTGTTACCAACTCCTAATCAAGGGAGTGGTTTAACTCTTCCTTCTCTGCAAATATCCAGATCAATGGAAGGAAAACTCCATGTTTCCAAAATTAATATGTTACCTTCCACTGATTTAAGAACAAAACTCAGCACTTCTGGTGTTAAGAAACCATACCAATTGGATATGAAGATAAAAGATCCAGATGCAGAGTATGCAAGAAATTATGTGGCTCACATTAATCACTCTTTGTATAATCAAGAGCCATCAAGACCCAAGAACAGAAAGTATATTCCTCAATCTTCACAAACAGATTTACGGGAATATCTTCAACAGAAGAGAAGGAGTAATTCTATATCAAAGGAACATGCTGAATGTGACTTCTATCCAAGAGTCATAATTCAGTGCAGATGTGAATCAACAGTTCAAGACCATGGTGATCATGAATGTGACTTCCAGCCAAGAGTCACAATGCAATGCAGATGTCAAAATAAACGACAGTCTGTCTTTAATAGGATTCAGTATGAACCTATGCCTGATGAAGATGAGCCTTTGTTTGCCTCTGTCAACATGACTTCTCGGGACACCGGGGGTAGAGTTGATAGTCCAGATGGAGTATATAGAAACACCAGAGCAAGAGTCCTGGCTTCTAGTCAAAGAAATTTAATCCCTGAAATTGATTCTGAATTTCTTGGAGAATCTAACTTCCCACCTCTTCCTACTGGGGGTAATTCTCCTATAGTTGACTTCGATACACGAAGCAATGATTCAGAGCATACAACATCTACTAGTTCATCAATAATCCCTCATACAGTCACAACTTACACGGTTGATAGGAATACTGATAAACCTTCTTCTTCCCTGACTCCTCAAGATCAAAGAATTGCTTCTTTGGAACAGCAAATGAAGTCTATGACTGACACAATGAAGTCAATGTATGAACTCATGACAGCTTAGTTGCAAAATCGACAGACTGTATCAGATGCCATACCAGTTGATACTGATATAAGTCCAGTACAAGTTCCTCCAGCAGTACAATCCAATACTCCTGGACCTGCTCAACCAAATCCTAGTCTCTCTGGAGCTGGGGGTAGTGCTTACAATGCTGTTCCTTCTCCCAACTATTCTCTACAAGCCACAACTCCACAATCTTCGGGAGTTGTCTCTGAAGAATTGAAAAATCTCAAAACTCAATTCGAGGCATTCAAACAGAAGGATGGTTTACAAAGGTTAGGCATCAAGCAGCCTTATCCGATAGAATGGAAGCAAGTATCATATCCTTCTAAATACAAGCCTCCTACTATCTCATTCTATGATGGAACCACTTCTCCAAGTCAGTTTATCAATCACGTTGAAGTGATGACTGATCAACTACAACCAAGTGATGCCCTCCTTACTCGGGTATTTATTGGATGTCTCAAGGGAACGGCTTATGAATGGTATAGAAGTCTCCCAGATGGGAGTATTACCTCATTTGCTGGTTTCAAACAGATGTTTCTTGAAAGGTTCTATGAAGGGCTTAATGACGTGACTATGTCTGCTCTTATTAGAATCAAGCAGAAAAATAATGAATCTACAGAGGAATACATTGAACGGTTTCGAAGAGAAGCTCTGAAGATGCCTCTTGGAACTCCTGATGCTGTCACCATTGACACGTGCAAATCAAACTTGTTGCCAATCATCAGTATGTGGACAGGGTCCACTCAATTTCAATATTGGCCTTCCTTCATAGTCAGTGCTAAAGCTGCAGAAATCAGTGCTGAAACCTTCAAAGGTTTAGGAGTGCAGATGACTCCTAAAGAAACAGGACAAGGTGCTAACAATAAAAATAATGCTCGCAAAGGAAAAGAAACTCTTAAAGTTAATCTTCAGAGCAAAAATGCATCAAATGTTCAAACTCCTGCCTCTACAACTCAACAATCAAGAACACCTCGCCCCAGAGAAGAATATTCTTTTGATGACGACGATGTCCTTGGTATCTTTGAATGTCTACTGAAAGATAATAAAATACAATTACCAGAGATCAAGAAACCTGATGAAGCTGGTAAGACAGATCATCCTAAATATTGTCCATATCACAGAATGCTGGGTCATACAATTCAAATGATTAAATCTGGAGCTATCTCTCTTACTCCAAAAGAGAAGACCGTCACCTCCAACGTCGTCTCTATGCAATTTGAAAATTTTCCTCCTCAACTCCTTGAAAGTGGGATTGTTCCTATTCCCAAGGCAACTCTTGACATAATGAATCTTCCTCCTCCACAGTCTGAAGGATTAGTGCCAATCACTTTGGAAACAGGAGAAATCATGTGGATCCATCCTGATCTAGTGGCAGATTTTGAATCGCCTTCTCCTCAAAAGATTTCTTCTCAAAAATCCAAAAAGGCTGGAAAGATCAAGTCATGTCATATGACTTCTCTTGGGTCTACCTCTGACACAGAGCCAAAAGACAAAGAAGAAGCACTTGTTAGTGCTACTCGAACGGGGAAACCTTACCTAAAGGATTATTCTAAAAGTCCTGAGGATCCTCTTGATATCCCTCCAGCTGATAAAAATGCTTCTAATATTCTTCCTGAAGAAGAATCATCCACTGAACCTGTTCTTCCCAAGCCTACAACTCTGGAGAAAGGCAAACAACAGGCTCGGTTTGATAAGCCAATCAAGAAGTCCTCTCCTCTTGGACTTCAGAAGCCTTATAATTTCGACATTTTGGCTCAACTTGCTAATACTCCAGCTAGAATGTCCCTCTTTGAACTTCTACGTCTTTCCAAAGAGACTCGGGAGACGTTAAGTGAAGCACTTCTACAAGCTGACTCTTGTCTTGCACAATTGAAGAAGCCAGATGCGGAACCTACCACTTGCTTACATTGCAACAGTGTACTAGAGATTATCCCAAATATCACCTTTACACAAGATGACATGCTACTGGAGGATAATCGACATGACCGACCTCTCTACTACACTGGTTATATTGATACGATGAAGATAGATCGTATCCTCATTGACCCAGGGTCTGCTATAAGCATAATGCCAAAGAGTTTGTTGGATGAACTAAAAATCCCTCTTCACAAGCTCTCCAAGACGGTTACTACTATCTTGGGATTCAATCAAAGCCGAAGCGAGCCTTTGGGAAAGATTCATCTGAAGCTTCAAATAGGCGATTTCAGATCTAAAGTTACTTTCTATGTGATCGAGATCGCGGGATCCTATAATCTTCTTCTGGGGAGGCCCTTTCTTCATGAAAATAATATGGTGCCTTCTACTCTTCATCAGTGTTTTAAATACATTGATAGCAATGGAAGAGTACAAAAAGAAGTTGCTGATATAAATCCCTTCCATGGGGTTGAAGCTTATTTTAATGATTCCCGGATGTACAAAGAAGAGTATACAAGGATCATACAAGCCATGGAGAAAGAGGATTCACAAAGTGAGACCTTAATAATCCCTGTTAAAGGTCGAACTACTCAACAACAATCTCCTAAACTCTCTGGAGAAGGTTCTTTAATCATTCCAGTGAGTGGACGGATCTCTCCACTATCTCAGTCATCTTCACAAGATACTCTGCTAATTCCAGTTGGAGGGCGGATTATTCTTCCATCTCAAGCTTCAAGGGAGCTCACCTCTTCTGAGCCATTTGTTATCGATCTTAATCGAAACAAAGCTTCTTCTTCTTCTCCCCCTTTAGTCATTGACTTGGCTAAAATCTCTAAGGCTCAGCCTTCTCCCAATGTAAATATTGCTGCTTTTATATTTAATGAAAAGTCTCCACCTTTGCAGTACGTTGATGTGTGTAATTATGTTCATAGTTATTTACATCTGTTAGATGACTTGAACACAATAACCATAGGAGTTGTACAGACTGTTCATACAGATGTATCTCTAGAACCTGTACAATCTTCATGCTTTCTAGTTCCCAGCAGAAAGCCAGGAGACATTCCAATATTCTTCTACAAAGGGCCTCAAAATCCTTCTGATCTTGAAGATGATGACAAAAATGATGATACTGGAAGATTACAACTACGTCGTTATAGTCAGCAATCTAGAGACATCATCAAAAATATGGGCTATGACTTCAGGACTGGCCTTAATAATGAAAAAGGAAGAAAAATACCTGTCCGGATTCCTCCTTTGAAATATGGAAGGACGAAATGCGGATTGGGTTATACTGCTCCTACTCCTTTCATCAACATTATCCATGAAGATCTTGAGTCTGACGAAGATAAGAGATCTGATTCTTCTAGTACCACTTCTTGGGATTCCGATACGAGTATCGGTAACTTCTATTGCAACCTTCTGTCTTCCAATATGGTTTCTATTGATTGTTTTAAAAAATGATTCATATTTGACGGTTCATCCGTTCATCTGACGGTTTGACCGTTCATCAATACCTGACGGCTCGTCCGTTCATCTATCCGACGGTTCGTCCGTTCATTATAATCTGACGGTTAATCCGTTCATTCATTTAGTCTTTTGATTTCCGAGTCTAAAGATCATGAAAAATTGAATTTAAAGATATTTTTATGTCTGAATTCTATTTTTTCCAATCAGTATTAAACTAAGATCATTTCTGGTTTAATATCATTTGATAGAATTATCGTTTGTATATTCTATTCTACTGAAATATGTCATGTATTATTTACCTCTGAACATATTTTCTATGAATCTATCATTTTCAAAACAGCAAAACCAAAAGTCAGATCAAGGATTTTCATTTACTCTCATTCCAGAATCAAAACATGAGATACAAGTGAAAGTGAAAATAAAAGAAGTTCACTCATTTGGAGTTATCAGCTCCCTAATACGATCTAGAACAACAGTCAGTTTCTCTTCATGAGTTTTTCTAACTCGTTCTGCTGCTACAATTGAAACATTCTGTTCATCAAAAGTAATGATGGTAGACTGGCGACGGCTGACTTCTTCAATCTGTTCCGCCTGCATCCGTTCTCGTTCCTTCCGAAGAGTCTCATAGTGTTCAATTTCAGAGATATAAGTAGTAGCAACCTCAGCTTGATCTGCTTCCATGACAGTAATGCGCTCTTGAAGACGAGCTAGTTCCTCTTTTAATTTTTTCAGTTCTTCAGCCTTGGACGCTTTATCCTTCTCCAGAAGCTCTACTCTTTGACGAATAGCTAATATTTCTTCACCCTTTTCTACTAATTTCTCAGTAGAAGAGGCAAGGAATGCTTCAAGAGCTGCTTGTTGGGATTGTGCTTCATGCTCTAGTTGACTAATTTCAGTTGCAGTTAAAGATTGAAGATCTTCCTTCTTAGTCTCCCAGTACTTTCGGATAGTTACTTCTAATTCATCCAGGAGATGTTTGAAAAAAATGCACTGAGATTCACAACCAGCATGATGCAGCGCCATGAGAGGGAACTTAACCATAGTTCGAAGATCAGAAAATGGCATAGCTTCATCCTTCAAGAAACGTTTGGAAAATGTATCTAGATATGAGTAAATGATATCTGAATACATTCCTAGAGTTCTTGTTAATCCAGTCTCAAATCCAGGAGTCGCTGTTATCATGGAAGAAGAAGCTTGAATATTCTCTATCCTCGGAACAGAAGTATGTGCCATCGGAGAAGTTAAGTGTGAATTCCCTTCATCGGCATCAGCCTGGTTAAGCGGAGCATGAGTCAAACTCATTGCTGCAGCAGTTCCTACAGTTAAAGAAAAATGTAATCGGCATTTAAAGAAAGAAAGAAGTAGCGGAAACAGAATTTGAAATAAAGTTCTACCTGGCTGAGGTTCATACTCGGTATGTGGAGGGAGCTTTGCTTCCTCTCGCAACCGGTCCATGATTGTATCCGATACCTGCTTTATATGGCTGCTTCCAGCTCCAGAATTACTGGGTGCTAGAGCGTTGTTCGGTGATTGAGCAGGTTCAGGGCTAAGTTCCATTTTGTTTCCCTTGACTTTGTCTTCATCGTAAGGAATAGAGGTGCCAACATGCCAGTCTTCTCCTCCTTCAGCTTCTTCTTCTTCTTCGTCTTCAGGATGAGCTTCTGATTCAGAATCAATGATATTTACATCTTCATGAGTCTCTAGAACAATGACGATAGCAAGCTCAGTATTGGCTGCCGGTTCAGTTGTCTCTGGAATATCGGTTCGAAGAATGATATCTTGACAAACATTCTTTAACAGATCATCAGCAGCTGATAGCTCAGACGCCGGCACGTCTTCGTCGCCTCTGGCCAAAGAAATGTTTTCTTCAGCTTGAATTTCAGGAACTTCTGATTGTTTGGTAGTTTCTTCCGGAGCTGTTGCTTCTTCAGAGTAATCAATCTGGTCATCCAGTGCTTGAATGACACCTTCTGTCCCATGCTCAAATGGGATTACCCTCGTCTCCGAGGGTTCAATAGCTACTCCACTTGTGGTCGGAGCAGTTATTTCCTGAACTTGAACAGACTCTACTTCAGTCTGTTCAGTTGAAGCTGTTGCAAGGTGAATATCATCAGATTCGGTCTTCTCAGTAGAAGCTGCTTCACTGATTTCTAGCAAAACTCCTCCACTCATGATCGTTTCTAAGAGTTTGTTGCCCTTAATTTTGCTGGCAGACTTCTTGACATATCTGCCTCTTGACCTCCTTATCAAAGGAGCGCCGTCTTCATCAGTCTCTTCGTCTTTATCAGCGGCATCATCCTCATCAACCGAGATACCGCCTAAAGATGATGTAGCAGTCACTGAGACTCCTTTCTTCTTTTTTCTAGATGTTGGAGACTTAGTACTCCTCTTGGAGATGGTCTCAGATTCGTCACTTCTCTTCCTCTTAGAAAGAGATATAAATATAGGAGGAAGGACCTCATCAGAAAAATTTCCTTCCTGGAATAATTCATAGGGAGACTCAACTTCTGTTGTCTCATCTTCGGGTTCTGAAGGAAAGTGCTGAATAACAATTTTCTTCTTTGACCTCTTCGATGGAGCTGGATCATCCTCTGCAACAAAGGTCTTCAGATTGAAACTCGGTCTGAAAGTGCTCGACGACACATAGAAACGTGCATACGTATAAAGCATCTTTGGCCCCGAGCTAGACAAAGGATTAGGCATAGAGAATACGACCTTTGTATCTCTAGCTGCAAAATATCTCCAAGCTCGAGCTCCGTCAATGAGTCCTCCGCGAGCAGATAAACAAGTAGTGGCATTCCCAACATGGAGTTGGTCATACCCAAATTGTCTGGCAAATCTGCTTGGTAAATATGGTTCCAGATATGCCATTTCTTCGTGACGATATACTAGATGAGAAGGCCGGATCCTCTGTAACCATTGGAAGGCTACATCATCTAGTCGGTTTCCCATATCTCTGTCCATCATATTTAAGGGCATACTCTCATAGCCCGATGGTGGAGGGACACATTGGATCAACCAATGTGACGCCCTATTCAAAACATTTCTACATTCTGGGAGGGTGTGAACCTTCCAGAACGTCTCTCCAGAGTACCTCTCCAGAAAAAGACTGCTACTTTCTCCTGCCCCTGGAGGTATCAGACCATCATGATGAAGGAGAAGCCAACCATAAAGATACGTGAAGGGCATCTCTATTCTTGGGAATTCTTCAGTCATCATCCTCTGAGCAGACAACATATTTGTGACAAAATTCCGGAGACCTGCATTTAGCCTACAGGTCATCGCCGATAACAAATCCAGCTTGTAACCATACACAAGGCGCACTGCTGCAAAGATAACACCTCTGTGTATCCTGTCCAAAGAGCTGGAGCCAGGAATGATGAATCTTCTTAACCACAGGGATAGGAATCCGGCCAGATGACCGTTCCTTGACAGGCTCTTTCCGCTCTGTCTAACATAAGAGCTGAAAGTGGTTCCGGCTTTGAACTCGTACCAGTCTTCAGTAATCGTGAAATCTTTGCAATCATATTTCTCCAGCAAATGAGTGATTTCACTTTCAGAAAGAGGTTTGAAGTTGCTGATTCGATACCACCTCTTCTCATTTATTTTCTTTTCATCCTTCTCACGGTTCATGAAAAGGTAGGACATCCACTTCTGAATGTGGTTGCCAGCTTCATCCTTGGAACCCTTGTAATATAGAGTACATGTGCCAAAATGGCACATCATCTCTTCAAATAGATGGACCATCTCTGGGTTCTTCTCTGACAGAAAGTTCAGTTCCTCTGTTGTAGGAACATATTCCTCATACGGCAGCGAGCCTGAAGGCAGGTGTGAGATGTATTCCATCTCATGAAGGGCGAAGCCCATCTCTCCTTTCGGAGTCATAAAGGTCCCCGTCCTGTGATTATATCTCTCAACCAAAGCTAAGAATAGGAAAGGGTTAGGCTTGAAATCGTAGGATGAATTGACGACGGCATCATAGAGATTTATCTTCTTCAGCTCAGTCGTGAAATTCTCCAAAGCCCAGTTGACCAAAGTCTTCCATCTCACATTCTCCTGATTCATTAGGCCGTTCATCCTCGGTGTCGAGTCGGTGGGATAGAATGCATTCTTGTTAGACATGAATTCATTTATGAAAATGGGCATCCTGAATGGCATCAATATGGCTGAGTCTTCAGGTGGTATGCATCCAGGCTTCAAACCCCGAAATACTGATACATGATCCTCCGGGGCACTGAAAAATCTCTCCTTCCTGTAAATAATACGGCTTGCCTTCGCCTGCTGATATTCTGTCAAATACCAGGACATCTTTCTCGGATAGCTGGCATGCATAAGTCTCATGATTGATAAACCCCGGGAAACCTTTGGCCAGTACATAGGTTGTTTCACATCCCCCTTAAAGCAGAAACACACCTTTTCCCTGATGCCCTTCAGCTGAGATTTTTGTGCTATAGCATCTCCGAATAAGAATGCTGGTTTCTTGTGGGATACCAGATCTAGACTCTGAAAAGGTTGTCCATTCATCAAGCAGAGTAAGGTTGTGTTGATTGGCCAACAATGATAGTCTTGCTTCAGGAAGATCAAATTGAGGGAATGTTACATGAGATAAATCATGCTTAAATGAGATACTCAAGCACCCTTCAAAATCTGCTTCTTCACTTCGGATGTTCACTACAAGAAATGGCAGAAGACAAAGTCAGATATAGACTCTATATGGATATACTACCATGACATACTGAGTGAGTTATTCACGCAAAGTCCAGACAGATTAGGATGAAGACTAATCTATCCAGAAGATGACTCTCAGAAGTCTGCATGAATAATTCAACATTGATATCTCTGTCAACATGTGAAAAATCACGCAGCGTCATCCTGAAAGCTGCGTAACTATTTCAACATGGACATTTCTGCCAACGTAAAAAGTCACGCAGAATCATGAGAGTCATGCTCCTTTTGCGTGGAACACAGAGCTTCGTAAACACGAAGATGTGAAGTATGGCCGACCCTAAAGAGGGAGGCATACTTTATTAATATCCTTTGCCCTAAGAAGGGGGGATATATTTCTGAAGTTTATTATTTTAAAGATCCTAAAAAGTTCTATGTGGAGTTCATCTTCATCAAACTCGTCTTCAACAGATCATGTTCTTCCATCACTTACGATGCATAGAAGCTTGCGGAACTTCCTGTCGAGGAAGTCTGTCAGTAGTAGCACGCGAAGAAGTTGCAGGGGCTTTCCCCTTGGCCTGAGCATCAACTTTCTTGGGAGCCATTTCGACTGAGAAAGGAGAAAAGAAAGTCGGGGAAGAAGGAGTTCGTCGACGAAGATGAAGTTCTCTTCTGAGGGTTCTCTCTTTCAAAAGCAAGTAAAGAAGGAAAGAAGTAATCTATGGCTTATTTATAGGTTTATTCTAAACGGCCCATCATGATTCGTCTCGATTTAGGAGCTCGATACGGGATCCTAACTGCACAGAATCCCAACAGTCCAATCATTTAGGGATAAATATCTCTTTGGAGTCATCTCAGCGTGACTTTAACTCATTTCATCATCTTTATTTTCAAAGTATTTCGAAAATATTTTATCATTTTTCGAAAACTTTGAAGGGGATTTTGTAGGCCTCAAAAATGAAGTCACGCTGAGTTGATCAGAACAAGTCACGCAGAGTGATCCGAGAAGCAGCACAAAAGATACGCTAAGTTCTGCCTGTCCATCTCCTTTAGAAATCACGCAGAGACAGCTCAGCCATACGTCAGAATCATAATAACTGACAACACAGCAGTCGAGAAACGTCTCCTCGTATGCCACGTATGCACAGAACTCGAGAGATCATCGTCGTCTTTTGCGTGATTTTCGAAATCTTCCTTAGCAAGACTCACTCTTCACTAAGTTGGCGTGACTTTGGGTCTTATCTTCATTTAATGCAGCTGACAATATAATCAATGTCAGAGATTTTGTGTCAGACGAAGCGTGCCAAATCAAGACAGCTGGCGGTTTGCGTGGATTCTGAACCTTCTCTTTCCTCAAGTTTGCGTGGATTTTTGAGTTATTCTTCTCAAAGCCTGCGTGAATTCTGAAGTATTCTTCTTCAAAGCTTGCGTGGATTTCGCCTTCAATGAGTCTGCGTCAACGAAACTGCGTGGATTTTTGCCTTCAGCAAGACAGCGTGGATTTTATTTCAATTGGAGTACGTGGCAGCCATGCCATCGATCTCTCTCTCGCGTGCCCAGTATCTTGCACACGACCCATGCACTAATGCCATGTGTCCAACAGTTACGGGCCACGTCCAGTAACTACTCACTAACCCTGCGTGTATTTAGAGTCTGCGTGACTTTTCAAATGCACCAGTGGTGAGGTAGTTATCTTTTCAGTTACTGTTTTGACTCTATAAATAGAGTTCTTTTTTTCTCATTCATTGTACAGATACATTGATATCTACTGTCAAAATTTTGAGAGCTTTTCTTCTTCGCATAGTCCAAGGGATAAAGCGATCGTCTTCTAGATCGGATTCCTACAGTTGTAATTTTCCCAGAAACACAACAAATAAAGAGAATTTCTTTATGGAAAACACCCTTCCAGGATTTGAAAGATACCTGCTAACCGTACCAACTGCATGAGCAATATCTGGCCTCGTACACACCATGGCATACATAAGGCTTCCCACAGCTGAGGCATATGGAACCCGCTCCATATCTTCCTTTTCGTCCTCGGTAGATGGACACTGCTCCTCAGTGAGCTTAAAGTGAGCCGCAAGCGGGAAACTCACTTTCTTCGACCCGTCCATCCCGAAACGCTAAAGTACCCGGTGAATGTACTTCGTTTGGGACAAGTGTAGCAGCTTGGACTCTCTCTCTCGGCTGATCTCCATCCCAAGAATAGTCTTCGCTGCGCCCAAATCCTTCATAGAGAAGGTCGCGCCCAGTTGGCGTTTCAGCTCCGCTATCCTAGTGGCATTTCGACCCACTAATAGCATATCATCAACATAGAGCAATAAAATGATGAAATCATCATCGGCAAAATACCTCACAAATACACAGTGATCCGACGTCGTCCGTGCATAGCCATGCTCCCCCATAAACGACTCGAACTTTCTGTACCACTGCCTCGGAGCCTGCTTCAGACCATACAAGCTCTTTCTCAACCGGCAGACCAAATGTGACTTGCCCTTCTCACAGAATCCCTCTGGCTGCTCCATGTACAACTCCTCCTCAAGATCACCGTGGAGGAATGTCGTCTTCACATGCATCTGCTCGACCTCCAAGTCGAGACTGGCTGCTAATGCTAGCACCACCCGAATAGACGAATGCTTGACGACAGGCAAAAAGATCTCATCATAATCCACGCCTTTCCGCTGACCGTAGCCTTTGACTACCAGCCTCGCTTTGTATCGAGGGCGAGTAGCATCATCCGTCTGCTTTACTCTGAACACCCATCGATTCTTCAAAGCCTTCTTGCCCTTTGGCAACCGCACCAGCTCATAAGTGGAATTGGTGTGTAAGGAACTCATCTCCTCCTGCATTGCCTCCATCCGCTCCTGCCTGTGTTCGTCTTCCATAGTCAATAGCACATACTGACTCGGTGAGTATCTCGTAGACGGTCGACGATCTCTGTCGCTCCTTCTCAGTGGAGCCACTGGTGCTGGCTGTATACCAACAGCCTCCTCCCCTTCAGGAACTGTCTCTCCGGCATGCTCATCCTCCTGAGGGACGCCCTGACCACCATCAGCAGGCTGATGATCAAGGTTGGGAGCTACTCCATGTACTGGCTCCCCCATAACTGGATCCTCTGCGATGTCCTCTGGAAATTGCTCGAAGCGAAATGACTCTAACTCAGGCAATTCCTCAGCCTCAGAAGGCGTCTCGGAATCCTGAGTGTTGGTCATGGTCTGATCCTCGACGAACACCACGTCCCTGCTTCTGTAGAGCTTTCTTCCCACCGGGTCGTAGAGTCTATAGCCAAACTCATCCCGACCGTAGCCGACAAAGACGCATCGCCTCGTCTTCGGCTCAAGTTTGGTCCTCTCGTCCTTCGGTACATGCACGAAGGCCTTACAGCCAAACACTCGCAGGTGATTGTATGACGGCTCTTTGCCGTACCATACTTTGTCAGGCACATCACCCTGCAAAGGAGCACTAGGAGACAAATTAATAACATAAGCAGCTGTGAGAAGAGCCTCACCCCAGTAACTGCCCGGCAAGTTTGCTTCAGACAGCAAACACCGCACCCTCTCCATCAGTGTCCTGTTCATGCGCTCCGCTACACCATTGAGCTGAGGTGTCTTGGGCAGAGTCTTCTGGTGTCGTATCCCTTGCTCTCTGCAATACGCATCAAAGGGACCGATGTATTCGCCGCCATTGTCGGACCGAACACACAATAACTTCTTGCCCGTCTCTCTTTCAACAGAGGCCTGAAACTCCTTGAAAGTAGGCAGCACCTGATCCTTGGTCTTTAAGGCATAGACCCAAACCTTCCTGGAACAGTCATCAATAAAAGTTATAAAGTAAGAAGCACCACCAATAGATTTTACCTT
This sequence comes from Iris pallida, assembly GCA_029216955.1. NCBI lineage: Eukaryota > Viridiplantae > Streptophyta > Magnoliopsida > Asparagales > Iridaceae > Iris > Iris pallida. The sequence goes on along the minus strand of JANAVB010002395.1, from coordinate 1,519,674 downwards.
CATAGGACCGCAGACATCCGAGTGAATCAACTCGAGCAACGCCGGCTTCCTTGAACTTGGGTGACTTTGGAAAGACACCCTATTTTGCTTCCCAGCTAAACAGTGCGTGCACTTCTCCAACTTTGTAGACTTGAGCCCTGGAATCACCTTCTTGTTCACCAAGTAGCTCATCCCCTTCTCGCTGATATGGCCGAGCCGCCTGTGCCACAACTCGGTAGACACATCACTGACTGCGTTCACCTCCTGTGCCCCCTGTGCGCTCCCCTCCATATAGTAGAGACCGGACTTCTTGCTTCCTCTGGCAATCACCATCGAACCCCTGGAAAGCTTCCACTGACTGTTCCCGAAGAGACTGAAGAATCCCTCGTCATCCAACCTTCCAACCGACACCAGGTTGAAACGGATATCAGGGACATGACGAACATCTTTGAGAACAAGAACCACACCCGTTTTCGTTCTCAAATGCACATCTCTAATGGCAACCGCCTTCGACACATCTCCGTTGCCCATCTTCAACACGCCACAGTCGCCTGTCGTGTAAGTGGCAAACAGTGCCCTATTGTGAGATACATGTGCTGAAGCTCCTGAGTCCACCAGCCAAGAATTGTCATCGCAGGCGAGGTTTGTAATGACCTCATTACCTACGACGATCACATCGCCTCCATGCATCGAGGCCGTCGCTGTAGTGTTCTCTTCTTGCTTCCCCTTGTCGCCCTTCTTCTCTCTCTTCCAAGCGAAACACTTCCGCTTGATGTGGCCCTTCTTACCACAATGGTAACACTCTGAGTCCTCGTAACGACCCTTGAACTTCCCCCTGCTCTTGTCTCTGCCACCACCTGGACCCCTGCTTTTGCCCCTTCCGCGGCTCTCTGAAACCAATGCCTCTGAGTGGTGGGATGTGGATGAAGTGCCCTGAGAACGTCTCCGCATCTCTTCATTCAACACCCCACTCTTGGCAAACTCCAGACTGACCACGCCCTCTGGAGCAGAAGCGATCATAGATACTCGTACGGTCTCCCACGAGTCTGACAAAGTACACAGCAGCCACAGTCTCTGAACTTCGTCGTCGAACTTGACTCCCATAGAAGATAGCTGGTCAACCACGCCCTGGAACTCACTCAAGTGGTCCGAAATAGACGCCCCATCCTTGTATCGCAGACCCATCATCGTTCGGATCAGGAACAATTTGTTTACCCCGGTCTTCTTCGTATACAAGGATTCCAGCTTATCCCACAACGTCTTCGTATGTAGAAACAATTTGTACACGTTCTCGTCCACAAACTGCCGTATGTACCCACACACTTGTATATGCTCGAATGTCCAGTCCTCCTCGGATTTATCACTGGACTTCTCGGATGCAAATACGGGTAGATGCAACTTCTTGACAAACAGCAAATCCTTCATCTTGCTCCGCCAATAATGATAGTTTGTGCCGTTAAGATTTACCATGCGCACCGGCTTCGCGTCCATCTCTCCTCTCTGGTTTCTGTCAACTCCTGACACCCTTCTGAATTCCAGAACCTGGCTCTGATACCACTCTGATGGGAAAGAAGCGCGAAAACCTTTCCCTAAACCGGATAGTACCTGCGAGAGGACCGAACGATACAACGCACGAACCCAAAAAACAATCACACAAAACAATCCACGCAGACACAGAAAATTTTTGACGTAGAAAACCCTTGCGGGAAAAACCACGGGACGATCGGAGTCCAACCCTGAGAAGCCTCCACTAATGGAATAGAAGAATTATACCCTCTACAAACTCCTCCCGATTCAAATCGGATTCCCACAACACTTAGAAGCAAGAACAACGATTACAAGGTTACGAAGAACGAGAACGACGAGTAGAGATTACCCGAACGCGATCTCCTTCGAAAACGACCTTCAATCCTCCGTCTTCTCTCCCAAAGTTGTGATGGCACTCTTGCCTCCTTCCTCTCTCTCTTCTTCTTCGTTGTGTTCTACAATTGTGTTACAATAGATTAGGGTTTGGAAATCCCAACTTAACTCCCTAATTCCGCAACAAATCTGGACCGTTTGATTAGATCCAATGGTGAAAAATCATCCCAAATTTCCGCTCAGCCCCGACGACACAGAGTTCGGCCAGAACTCTGTGTCGGGCAACCAGAACCTACTGGCAACATTCTGGAATGGCCAGACCGAGTTCGGCCAGAACTCGGCCTGGGACCGAGTTCGGCCCGAACTCGGTGGCCCAGTTCCAGAACCTCCCTCTGGGTTGGCAGCAGCAGCAGCAACTCCGCGTCGCCTACTTCCCGAACTTCTCCGACATCGGACGGCGCTCGTCGCACTCCGGGATCTTCTCCACATAGGTTGGGAACCCCACCCACTCCAACAGGATTGACTTGAAAAAGATGATGGAGAAGAAGACGAAGATGGTGATGTATGGAGGAGTGGGATTGACTTGATGGTTGGGCAGGGAGAGAAATAAGAAGGGAGAGAAAGGGGGGGAGCTATGTGTATTGCGTACATAGGACATGGATTTGAGTATTTTAATTTCTTTAAGGCCCTAAATAAGTGCGACAGTGTTACGTTGTCGGTAGGACTGCACTAACATTAAGAAGGTTCTATCTTAATATTTAAATTCTTTAGAAATATCAACTTTATTAACAGTCATATTTTATGGTATGACTGCCTTTGGAAATTAGTATAGTAAAATATGAGAGTCGAGATACTATATGTAGGGGTCTACCTTAAAGCTTCTCCCCTTAGCCTGCTCCATCGACATCGGGTTCACCGGCAAGCCGTGGCTGGCCGGCCTGCTCCTCTGTGCCGAGTACCGGTAGTCGGTGTCTTCACCGGGATCCACCGGGATCTCCCGGTTCCTGTTGACTATCCTGATCACCCGGCCAGCGTCCAGGTTGACCAGGGCCACGAGCCCTTCGACCGGCCGCATGAAGAAGTTGGGGGACCTCTCCGTGCCCCGACCGAGCGCGTAGCACTCGATCTTCACCACCCGGAACCCGGCCGCCTCCTCCGCGCCGAACCACCCGGACGAGAGCGGCCCGCACACGAGGTCGGCCGGGTCGAGGCCTCTGGACCGTACCGCCGCGACGAACCCCTCGTCCCCCAGCGCGGTCGACATGGCGCGCGACAGGTCCTCCTGCGTGAGCCTCGGGTACCCGGAGGGCCGGCTGTCGACGTCGTGGCGGAGGACGGCGGCGGAGGCAAGGTCGACGAGGAGCTGGTGGACGCTGTTGGAGGAGGAGTCGAAGGCGACGACGGAGGCCCTGCGAGGGGGGAGGGGGTCGACGCCGGGGCGGAACGAGAGAACGAGGGGCTTGTCGGGCTCGTGGAGGGAGAGGGAGTGGACGGAGGGGACGGGGCCCGGGGAGTAGTGGGCGGAGAGGACGGAGTGGACCTTGGTGAGCTCTCGGAAGGTCAAGGGGTCCAAGGGGTGAGTGGCAGTGGAACTGTTGTGGACTACATGGTGGTGGTCGGAGTGAAGATTGAGAATGGGAATGTTAGAAGAGGAGGGGTGCTGGTGGAAGTAGAGAGTGGTGACGAAGACGCCGACGAGGAGGAGGAGGAGGAGAGAGAGGGAGGGAGAGGAGACGGAGGTTCTCATCTCTCTCTCTCGGCTTTGATATCGAGTGTTTAAAAAAATTATGCTGAGGTTTAAGTAATCAACAGTCGGGCATTGATGGGCCGGGTTTTTTTTTAGCCTACGTAAGCAGGGTTGGGGTTTTTATTTTTTCAAGAGCTGATACGTGGTTATGTTAGTTTTTTTTTTTCCGATTTCTTTCTTCGGACTAAGTAGACTTTTCCTTAAGTAACGGTGAGTCATCCCTATTAGTGGTCATGTATGCTGATAGCATATGTTTGGCAATTCAATAAAAGTGGCTCTTTACCTTTCAAACGAAAGAAAAAAAAAGCCTCAGGGTCCGTTTGGATAGATTTTCTGAAATTTCTTTCTGGAAACAGTTTTCATAGAATATGTTATAAAGTTGTTTTCTGAACATACAGATTCTTAAGTTGCGTTTGGTTACTTTCTTCTGGAAAATAATTTTCTAAAAACTAAAAGTTCAAATTTTGTTTGGTAAAATAATTTTAGAAATAATTTTTTTAATAAAATTTTATGAAAAAAATTGGTCTCGTTCTTGATCTACACATGGACGACCGTAGCGTCGGCGGCACTGGCGCCGGCGGCCACCTTCGTCCACTCTCTCCCACCTCTTCCACCCTCCCTCCTCCTCTCATCATCCCCAACAAAATACCATCAACACAGTCCATTACACTTTTCTCGATCCTCATCGAGTTCGTCGGAGAAGAAAGAACCACCTCCGTCCCAAAATCCCGGCCAAACCCCAGCAAACCCTCTTCCAAGAACTCTTCCCCCTCCTCCAAGAACAAGAAGAAGCACCTCTTCTCGAAGCAGTACAATTGGTCGAGTTCGAGCGAGAGGAGCTCGTCGAGTCGCACTCGGTCGTTGCCGACCCGTTCATCAACCCAGGTAGCAACCTATTTCTCTCCTACGAACTCCTCGGCTTGGCGCTTCGGATCGCGTCGCTCCTCGCGGTCCAGACCGCCATCGCCGTCTAGTTCCTCGGCCGAGCTCCATGGCGAGCTCTACAGTCGAGCTCCATGGAGGTGCTTGTCGGCGGTGGAGGTGGCGTTATGGTGGCGAAGGGAGAGGAGGCGGCAGCTTGGTGTCCTCCACTTTTTTCCACGGTCCCAATGAGAGAATGGAGAGAGAGAGAGCTGCTCTAAAAAAAATCAAAGGAGAGTGGAGAGAGAGCGTTGCTGCTGAAATTTCTTTTGGGAAAACCACTTTTTTCTCTTTTCTCAAACCAATGTTTAAACATTGGTTTCTGAGAAAATTTTTTGGGAAAATAAAAAGGGTGGGGGGAGCCAAACACGTTTTGGACCGGTTTTTGAGTTTAAACTCAAAACAATGGTCCAAAACAGACATCCAAACAGGCCCTCAAGTTGTGACACTTATCATTTAAATATAACTCTAAGCATGGGTGAGTGGGGATGACGACTCCGTTTTAACCCAATCAAAATTAAATATATCAAAATTTTAAATATCCAAAATCGAAACTGAATCGAAAACGAACCGAACCGAATAGTCAATTTAGTTTATTCAGTTTATTCGGTTTGACTATTTGTATTGTTTAATGGATTGGATCCAACTTGAAATTGTGGATTATCTTAAAATTTGTAATTTTAATAAATTTTTTTGTATTTCAAAGTCGACTTTAACACACATTCATATAATTATTATTTTCAAAATATACATATTTTAATCACAAAATATGCACATAATTGAGGGTATTTACATAATTGTATAAATCTTATTCAATTTCGGTTTTAGACCAAAACTAAAATTTAAAACCGAAATCGAAACCGAATAATATTTTTTTAGTATTTTGAAAACCAAAACTGAACCGAAATATTTTCAAACAGAACCGGGTCGCTTATTCGGTTCGGTTGTTGGTCCAAAACCGAATAATGCTCACCCATATTGGTGAGGATTAAAATTAATACAATTTAATTACAGAAAGTCAATTAGGAACTCAAAATAGAAACTTACAACATAGTTATGACACGTGGACGAATGATTCTAACTAGATCCTTAATTTTTTAGGAACTTACAATCAAGATATGGGATGTATGTAATCCAACGATATGTTATTGATGAATTTAGAAAAAAATAGAAACTCATAAGTTACTCTAAAAAAATTATATTAATATTAGTCAACAAACTAATCTATCAACTGCACAGTCAAGAGTGCATACGTATAACAGTCAGATTAAGATCACTTCGTTCATCAATTATAGATGGCTGATACTTATTCAATATTTGATTCCGTAAGCTTTCAGCTGATAGTGATCATATGTACAAACAATAGAGATTGAATGCTACATAAACAATATTACGGTTATAGAATGTGAAAGGGAGTTTTAAGATTTCCTCCTCCTGTTTGTTGACAGAGTAAAATTAAGCTGTACCAATTTGTCCATGTAGTCTCTGCCAGGCAAAAAGACAAAAGATGGGCAGCTGCTCTGTGACTCTTTTGATTGGCAGAATCAGAGCTTGGGATAAAAAGTGAGTTATTTATATTTACCGTTCTAATTGCTAATCATATTTTTATAATTTTGTTTTAATCACTATATCTCATAATTCTCAAAATTTAGGCAATTTTTTTAAGGATAACTACAAATACAATTAATATATTATAAAGAAATGGAGGATAACACTAATTAAAATAACAGAAATTTTCATATAGAGTAAAGAATTTTAATGAAATTGTAAAAAAAAGTAACAAGTTTGGAAAAATTTTATTTCGGGTAACGGAGCGACAAGTCCCATGGCGCGTAATCACTTGGCAGGACAACAAAGAGAGGACGCGCCATCACCGATGGCGCGCTGTGTGAATGGACGTAGGGTGCGCCATCAATGATGGCGCGCTGTGCCACACATTGCGTACGGTCGTAGGGTGCGCCATCAGTGATGGCGTGCGCTGGCAGAGGGAGCCATCACTGATGGCGCTACGTTGTTGTTTCACGTCAGTGTTGTCAGTGTTCAGTGTTCACGGGAGTCAGTAGCGCGTTGGGGTTCGGGGTGGTCAGTGCGTTGGGGTTCAGGATGGCTTGGCACTATGTTGTCAGCGTTCACGGGGGGGGGGGGGGGGGGGGGGTGGTTCAGCGGCTGGTCAGTGCGTTGGGGTTCGGGATGGCAGGATGGCGCATTTTTCGTGGCGCGTTAAAGCACGGGTGTAAGAGTTTTGGAGGGAAAAATTGTTGGGGGAGTCTCCAACGTGGTCTCCTTCTACTGCTGCCTCTTTAGGAGGGAAAAAATGTTTTTGGGGAGGGAAAAAAGTTTTGGCCGAACCTCGTTGGAGACTCCCCTCTTCTTTATAAATTCCTCCTTCTTTCTTCTTCTTCACATAATTTTGGCCGAACCTCTTCCTTTTGTTCTTCATCCTCATTTTCATTCTCATCCTCATCTTCACCTTCATCCTCCTCTTTCTCATGTAAGTAACTCTTGAACAAAATTAAATTATGATTTTATTTGAATATTTGTATTACTAATTGTATTTTCGAAAAAATGTAACAGATGGCTCAACCGAATGACGGATTTATTCCCGGGGGACCGATTACAGAAGTCGTCAAACAGGAAAGACAAATTCATATATCTAAGTTGGTTTTTGAGGGGAAGGTAAATTTTAAAATGGTAACTCTCGTTATTCTGTATTATTTATTTATTTTACATAAATGTAACAAATAAAATTTGCTTGTAGTTATATGATTATCCTCCAGAGGCTCGAACACGGGAGCATGAAAGTTGGAGGATTCAGAGAAGGTATCAGACATGGGAGTTAAATGCTGCTCAAAAGCAGTTGGTGCGTTCAATTGGGTTTCATTATCTGGATGAAATTTAAATTTTAGTCCATGATGTTCACCTCATTTTTAGTCTCACTGAGCGTTGGTGGCCTCAACGCAACACATTTCAGTTGCCTGTTGGTGAAATGACAATCACACTCTGGGATGTCGCAAATATTCTAGGATTACCTATTACAGGTGAACCAATATATTTTGATACACATTTAAATCCGTGTGAAATAGTCAGGAGATATCTAGGCATTACGCCCCCTACGGACCTAGGAGCAAGGAGTTTTGTCACGATAACTTGGCTTCGGGGTAACTTTATGGATTTAGATAGGACTATCGACGGTCCAGTCGCGGTCGATGATTACAGGGTACGTCCCTCCTTGGTAATTTTAGCTAATATTTATTAATTTTAATAGCGAGTTAATTTTAATATATTAGTTTCATAATTTGCAGATACTTTGCTGTACTAGAGCATATTTGCTCTGTTTGTCCTGGGCAATGTTATTTTCCGACGGACAGAAAAATAGAATAAACGTACGACTACTATCTTTCTTAGATGATCTTAAAGTACCTACTCGTCATGCATGGGGAGCTACTACATTAGCGTATCTATATGCCAGCTTGACGGAATTTGCAAGATCGAATGGTTCCAAAAACTTGTGTGGGTGCGCGACGCTGGTTCAGGTAATGGAAAATCAATATCTAAATTGATTTCAATTATATATATTTTCTTGAATATCGAATTATTTCTGTCGTAGGTATGGTGCTACGAACATTTTTTTATTGGTCGACCTGTAACCAGCATTCCAAGTGATATTGGAATTTTTTTGCTTGCTACGCGATGGGTGTCACGCCCCGCTCCCGTAGGAGCGATCGTCCTCGCTAAGGCGTGATGCCGTACGAGCCTAGATTGCGCTCGTGCAAGACGGGTTCCATAACGGCCGATTCCAGCAACTGCGACGGGGTCGTCGCACAGAAGTCCCGAGCAGAGACATTAAATAATAGCAGCAGAAATTTAGAACAAACACAAGTTATTCAAAAGAAGCTCTTTATTGATATTGAAACATAGATTACAGTGGGGCGCAAGGCCAATATTACAAGTCTTTCAAGCTCACTCATCTCACATTACAAGTCACTCAGCTCTCTCTCATCTCTCAATTACAAGTTTTGAGCCAGCGGAAGCTTCGAAAGGCGACGTCCATACATTATGTCCCGTATAAGTCTTTACTCCATGCGGCCGCACGCTTCGAATCGCCAAGGAACTCCGTGCCTCGACGCATCCAAGCGAGCTCCGCGCCACGAGCTTCTACCTGTGCCTACACATAAAAACTATGTGGGTGTCAGTACTCAACTGTACTGGTGGAATGAGCTCCTCGTCCACCCATACAAATCCAACATGTTTGATTTACTTTGTGCAACGTAGTCACTTCTTATCAATTGTCTTTCTAGTCTTGCCTTAGAATTATTTTAGGACCGACGCCTTGGCTATTTTGTGTCTTTAGACCATCCCGTGCTTGCAACATTCAACGTTAACCTATCAAGTCGTGTTTGCCTTACAGCCATAATCAGAGACGCAACTACGCGATGAGGCTCCATTTTCGTGTGACCGTGCTTCAAATCCTTTGTGCCGTGCCTCACAACTATGTACGACTCAACCATATCGCCGCCTCGCGGCCCTTGCTACTTTGATCACCAACTGACCCAATCAAGACTTGTGCATCTTAGTGTCACTCAAACAACTTTGCCTTGCGGCGGTTTCCTGACTTAAACTCAACCAACTTAACCATAACCATACAACTTATATGCCGACAACATAAGACTAGACGCCACATCTCGTGCTGAAGCACGTCGCCTACGTTGCAGCCAAATCTTAGGCCCAACATTTTGTGTTCCAACTGTACACACACATTCAACTCAACTTCCTTGATATACTACACTCAATACTCGACTCAATCCAAAGGCATACACGCGGATCGCCGTCCATGCCGACTCATCTATATAAACTTTAGTCACTAGCATCACAAGCTATACCTGGACGTATAGCTTTGTTATTCGAGATCCTTTCAGCGCAAGGTAGCGATCCCCGCTGAAAGTCCCCGACTAATCTGAGCGGGAGCACACTCCCAGTTCGGCTATACCCTGTTTCCTCCTAGGCTGAGTCGGTCCCATGGCCCAAGGTTGCCGCTCGAGGATTCATCGCCCTTGTCGACAAGTTGTCCAAGGACCATGCAAGACTCGACACAAACTGACGTCTCACACAGTCATTCCTCTTCCAATGTTACCATCTCTATCAAAACCAAGATCAAGACTTCTATCCTTGAGACCCCTCGACGACCCACGGTCGCGAGCATTCTTTCCTTGAGACCCCTCGACGACCCACGGTCGCGAGCATTCTTTCCTTGTTACCCTATCATTTGGTTCAACTCATGAATGCCTATTTGATAGTCATTTCTCAAAACTCACTTTGAATCAATTGTAGTCCTTGCCTTAAACACTAAGTCCGTGCATCGTGCCTTAAGCCAATCGTGCTCTACGCGACACTACTGTCCAAGTCGACGGGCCTTGAGATCGTGGGACTACTTAACTTTGACGAACCGCAAAAGAGCGGGATGGTACTTGTAATGTCTTAGGTCGACCGGTATAACTTTGCCTAACTTAACTTCGCAACAACTGAACGAGCAAAGGCTGCGTCAAGCTTTGCCTTAACGGATCGTGCCGTGCACGCATCCAACTTGAACGACCAAGTCACTCGGGTGCCTAGACTTAGGTCACAAGCCGCTCAACGCAACTTAACTCATGGGCAAGCCAAGGCTATGCCAAGCCTTGGACGACGGGACCGTGCTTGCTTTATGAAGCATTCATGCGGGCGACGCCTATGACTTAGGCTACGATCATACTTCGCCTACTCAACCAACTTTCCTTCTCCCAAGCCACGAGACGAAGGATCGAGTGTTATTTTCAAAGCACACCGTGCACCAACTCTAAGCCGACCGTTGGACCTTTCCATATTCTATCACAATTCAACCCATCGGGATTATTTCCTTTAGCTATGTGAATTCGTCTCTTTTATTATCAAGCCTACTTATGCAAGTTGAAAACATGCGATTTATTATGTGAAGGCTAAGATGAGACAAGTTCACCGAAACTATCCCACCTGAGTGATGTCTTCGGGTCGCCGTTGTAAGGCCAAGTCCGAACGCCGCCGGCGTTCCTATTTCTCCGATTGACTGAGCGGGACGGGGCACTACATCATACACCACTCAAAAAAAGTTTTGTCCTCAAAACTAACTGAGTACACTTATCTATTGACTTATCACTTTACTCAACATTCAAGACTCTCGCATAAATTACGCCTATGCATTTTCTCAATCCGAGCCACGCTCGCACTACCCTCAATCTTTTCTTCAAAATAATTTCAACATCCTCGACACTTTTTCATTCCTCAAGTCTCACTTGAATTCAACGTATCACTTAGTATGGATCGTGCACATATCTTAGGCGTCCCCAAAATACATACATTTCAACCAAGTCTTGTGATAGCGAATCCCGCCATCACCACCCGAGTCGGATCGTGCACATATTCAAGCGTCCCTGATATACATACATGTCAACCGATACTTGCGAGTGGTGCCTCCACAAATCCTACCACTTCACACTCGAACGTCTGCCTAATCGCTAGGCTATGTCTTTCCGTCAGTATTAGAATTATAGTTTCCAAACAACAATATCAACACTGACCCCATCCTAAGGTCAAACCAACTTGATAGTATGTGGTTTTCTACCCAAGCTCGTATCACTCCGATTTCTAAACTTCGAGCATAGATTTCCTACACACATCCCAACATTCGTCGTACGGGGTCCGAGTCAATCAGCAAAGCCATCCTACGATAATTTACGTTCAACCAATCCTTGACATGAACATATTGCTCGTTTATCAAGCCGTTTCATATAGTCTATCCCTTCGAACACGTTCGATATAGTTCGCCTATCAATCCTTCTCAATTCAAGTACGCTATGACACAATTTAGTCTCTAACCAAAATTTCACATTCTACATTTCCTAAGTCATCTATTCCAATTTACGTAATCGATCATAAGGTCGTCTAGCTTAACAAAATGTTGTGCTCCGATCTTACGCGAGTCAGATTATCCACGGCGGGCATGAATCACCATGCACGCTCCCGCGGGATAATTATCCTCATCGGGATGTAACTCTTGTTTTGCGTCTAGACTAATTCATTTTCGATGTACGGATTGGACCTACTCAATCCTTAAGTTTATTTCATTCATCAATCACAAGTCTAAACATCCTCAAATTTTTCTTCGCATCAAACCGACAAGTCGAGACAATCAAAGTTGCCGCGTCCTGATTTTCTGAGTTCGACCATTCCCGTGACATGAATTACCATGTCAGCGCTCACGCGGAATGATCGTCTCAAATCTGACGTAACGCATGTGCGAGGCTAGAGTTGCGCTCGCACAAGACAAGATCGTCGACGTTGTGGCTATCAACGTAACCATCAAGATACGATCATTTTCATCCAACATTCATTTCAATCCAAATCCTACGTATAACACCCAACCGAACAATAACACTTGCACGATCGTCATTCACCGAGTCAGAGTACCCCCGAGTTATCGCATATCGATCTTTGATATGCCTCAATACCATCGATGATATGCGTAACCTGACGATCTTCCTTTGCAACTGTGACGCCCGTATTTTGGAATACGTATTTTGATTAGGCCCATATGTATTTCGGACCTGTATTTTATTTTTTCAAATTTTGGCCAGTAATTGTATTTTGGCTCGACTTGCGGATTTTGGTTTTCTCGTAAATTGGGTTTTGACCTGGCGTGGTTTATTCTTGTGGAGAAGGATTTTGGTTTGGTTTGCATTGGACTACCTTAGTTAACCTCCACCCTCAACACAACACACCATCCCTCATTAAAACCCCACCTAACTTTCTCTCTCCTCATTACTCTTCCATTAATTTTTTCTATCTTCTTCTTCCTTCCTCCACACAACACCTAACCTCCATAGGCAAGTGCACCTTGCCACCAAATAGGAACCCTATTTTATTTATCCATTAGTTAGATTAGGCCATGGTGAACCACATTAGAACTTGGCATTTTGTGATTTGGAGTTTCCATTTTTCTAGATCTAAGTTTTAACCATTTTCGGATTTCCTTGGTTTTGATATATTAAACTTAGATTTTTGCTTGTTTTGAGGTTTCCATGTGGTAGAGAATTCAATTTTTACACAAGTTAGAACTTTGAAAATCTAAATTTCGTTTTGATTTGGCCAAGTCATGAAGTTTGGAATTTTGGTGTTCTTGGGTTTTCTCTCTCAGCCTGCTGGAGAAGAAGACTTCGGCCAGCGCTCTTTAGCGCTGGGCTGAACCGCGCTAACCTTCTCGGCCGGCGCTCTTTAGCGCTGGGCTGACCCGCGCTCGGCGCCCTTTGGCGAACCGCGCTCACTTCCCAGCGCAATCCGACCCTAGCGCAACTCGACCCTAGCACAATTCGACCCTAGCGCAACTCGACCCTAGCGCAACTCGACCCCAGCGCAATCTGACCCTAGCGCAACCCGATCTCAGCGCAGTTCACTCCCCCAGCGCAGTTCATTCCCCCAGCGCAGTTCATTCTCCTGCGCAGTTCATTCCCCTAGCGCAATTTGACCCTAGCGCAACCCGACCCCAGGAACCCCAGCGTAACCTATTTGCCCATGATGGTTTGGTTTTTATTTCCTTGGGATTGGCATCTTTTTGTGGATTGGAGCTCTGAGATTTTGTTTCACGCAACACGACTGTCTTGACCCAACATGACCTGGCACGGTTTTTGGTATTTTGCTTATGACTAGTACGGTTTTCATAATTTCTGTAATTTATGATCCTAATACTTTCTGATCTTCTTAGTAGTGACCCGATGGGGTGCGCTCTTAACTTGTAACCTGTGATTTATAATTAATCTTTGTAACTGAATAACTTGATAGTGGCCCATGGCGGCGCACTCCTGACTTGTAACTTGACTTGATAATTGATGCTGTTGCATGGCTAACTTGACTTATATAATCAACTCTGAAACCGTGGGTGTTCATTCTTGCTGCTTCGTGCAATCCACTTGTCTTGTCTTGTCTTGCATCATGTCTAGGATGTGACTCCCTGGTTACCACGGTCAGGGATTCGTACTGAATATGGAGTAGGCTAATGACTAGATCAAACTATAGTTCATGAAGAATTTCCAGTCATAGGCGATCTCGTTATCTGGGCGCTTTAATGGACTTGTAACCTGCCGACGAGTAGGGCACATTTCCAGCACACTGTCATGTGTTGCACCCTCTAAGTCACCTAAGGGTATATCGTCTCCTGGGCGATATACCCAACCATACTCTCAACCCGCGGAAGGATAACTGGATAGTCTGCAGGGCTTGGGACTGGAAAATTCTCATTTGCATCTTGTTAGTAATTAGGCATATGATAACCCTAGTTAGTTAAGTAGTAAGCCGTAGTATTTGCTTGGCCGCTTGTGAATGGATGGCGTCCAGCCCTGTCTAAGTCTCGTCTAGTCCCAGTACCTGGGTTCTCCTGAGCATGTTTGTTTACTTATCTTAACAATAAATGGGTAGAGACAAGGTGCTATTCAGGCGAAGGGTACAACCCCGGTCCTTGTTTGGTTAAGGGTTGTAACCTGGCTCCCGGAATGGTTCCACGTCCCTAGTCGTTTATTATCCTGTTGTACTCTTTATTAATGGTGCTTTTTTTCTATTTTCTTATGATCTGTTATGCTGGCTTTCGTTCTTATTTTGTGGCCTCCTTTGTGGCACTTGCTCTTTCTGGGGTTTGACCCAGCTGGTTTTGTGTGGCCAGATTTTGAAGCAGCTCCCGAAGATCTACCGAGCTTCCAGCCCAATGGTGACAACTAGACGGAACCCGGGCTACGAGTGGGTTTTCTTTTTTGATTTGCTCACTACATTGTAAAATTATTCTTTTGAGGCATTTAGCCGACGAGAACCTTTTAGCTCGAAGCATATTTACTTACGGTCTGCCTACGGGCTGTAACATGATTAACAAATCCTAGGGTTGATCATGTATGACTAAACTCTTGCTAGTCTTGATATTTTGTACGACTAGCTTCATGATCATCCAATATGTAATGTATGGGACGCCTTGCTAATATATATTTGATGCTCTGACATCTTGTAACTATTATTGCTTGCTTGAGATTGAGACAATAGGCTTGTTCATGACCATAGGAGACTGTTGGCTTGTAGTTAAACCCTCATATATCTAGACAGCCGTGACCGTATAGCGAGGTGGATTCCATTTCAATATACGTAGCTGGCTATGTACGCCCCCGCTCTCCAGTATTCTGGTTCTGGGGCGTGACATGGTTTAAGTGGTGGCCCATGCAGGTCTTGTAAATCAAGATATGTGAGGGTTTACCAGATAGATGTCTCAATCAGTACTCGTCCTTGATCTCTGTTCATATCCTCTGATTCCCTAGATTCTTGTCCTGATCATGTGCTTGTATCGTTGATCTGTCCTGGTCCTTCCTTATTGTTCCCTATGTCGTCTTCTTCAGCGGTACTGTACCTGGCCCCGCCGATCAGCGAGGTGGAGCACTTCCCGTAGACCAGCAGCAACCCAGAGATCAAGCCCAGCATTCCGGAGTAGCCTCCAAAGTTGTACCTACTGGAGGAGAGCCACCAGTTTATCCCGTTCGACCTGCCGAGCCTGATGATGGCACCTTGGTAGGTTTCATCAGGACCTTGATAGCTTTCCAGGATCATAGAGGAGACGCCCTGCACCAAACAGTTCAAGATGCTTTGACCAGAGGAGATCATCAGGGTAATAGCGCGGCCAACAGCTTCAAGCGCTTGAATCCTCCATTCTTCGACGGCAGCGAAGATGCGATTGCCGTGGACGCTTGTCTTTAGGATACCGAGGTGGTTCTGGAAGCAGCTAGGACACCTGAGAATGAGAAGGTGGCGGTGGTACGCCTACAGTTGCTAGACTTAGCTCGCAATTGGTGGGCGGCACAGGCCGTAGGATTAGCGACGCCGGTTACTTGGGCGTTGTTTAGAGAAAGATTCCAGACGAAGTATTTTGATGCTGTAGCCCGGTACGACCTACTGACGAGATTTACCAACTTGAAGCAAGGATGCAGGACGGTCGACGGTTATGCATCTGAGTTCTCTAGACTCAGTAGGTTTGCCTCCACCTTGGTGGCAACCGAGTTTGATAGGGCCCAGCGATTCCAGCAAGGGCTGCACTTGGAGATCTTATTGGCAATTGAGCAGTTCGAGCACCAGACGTTCGATGCAGTATTGATGGCAGCTAGGAGGCACGAGTACACCTCCCAGAGGATCGTGGATAGGACCGGAGATAGGAAGCGGTCCCACAATCAGATGCACCAATCATCAGCTCCAGCCCCGGCAGCTAGGGGTTTGACCATTGGAACTCCGAGGTGGGCGGCCTCAGTGACGTCGGTTCAACATTCAACCCCGACGTACCCGTAGCAGTAGAAGCAGAAGCAGACTTCCGCGATGGGATGTTCTCATTGCGGAAAGCCAGGGCACGTGGTGGCAGATTGTCGCAGGGCGCAGGGTTGTGCCTGGCTTGTGGAACGACAGATCACAAGATTGGAGCCTGCCCGAATAGGGGTAGTTCGTCCTCTTCCAACCTAACCAGTCCGTCGGTTAGGGGACCAGCACCTATGCAGCAGCAGCAGTACCCGAGGCCATTGTTGCCTCAGGCCCAGGCATTTCAGCAGCAGAACCAGCAGTAGTACACCCAGACTCAAGTGCAGAGCAGGCAGAGAGGTTTCCAGTAGAGGGGACCCGTAGCCAGAGGACAAGGTCAGGCAATGATGATGACTATGGAAGAAAAAGTTGCACCAGGTGAAGTAGTGGCAGGTACTAATCTCGTCAACTCCTCTCCATCATTGGTATTATTTGATTCTGGTGCATCGCATTCATTCATGTCTGTACGATTCGTAACACGGATAGGATTGGAGCCCGAGTCATTATCAGTGAGGCTCAATATACTTACTGGTAATGGTCTTGTGGGAGTAGATCGAGTGTTTTCCTCGTGTCGGATCGTAGTTAGCGGTAGAGAGTTCCCTGCTAGATTTATAGAGTTCCCTATGGCAGACTATGATGTAGTCTTAGGCATGGATTGGTTGAGGAACCAGTATGCTAGGATAGACTGCCACATTGGCAGGGTTGTTTTCAGCATTCCAGGCGAGCCAGAGTTTTCATTTTCCAGAGGCGCAGTGGAGCCATCTTCCCTAGTATTGCGGATGGCAGTAACAGCAGTACAGTTGCCCCGGATAGTTGAAGAGTTCCCAGATGTCTTCCCAGAGAAACTTCCAGGGATGCCGCCAGAGCGGGAGATCGAGTTCACTATAGACTTGATCCCCGGGACGGCACCAGTATCAGAGCGAGTCTACAGGATGGTGCCTTCAGAGTTGGAGATTTTGTACAAGATGATTGAAGAACTGAGGACCAAGGGATTCATTCGTGCAAGTGGATCGTCTTGGGGAGCCCCGATGCTTCTTGTGAAGAAGAAGGATGGTACGTCCAGGTTATGTGTAGATTATCGTACCTTGAATTCGATGACAATTAAGAACAGGTACCCTCTCCCGAGGATAGATGACTTGTTTGATCAACTCAAGGGGCTTCAGTATTTTCGAAAATAGACTTGCGATCAGGATACCACCAGATCAAGGTCAGAGAGCAGAACATTCCAAAGACAGCGTTCTGATCAAGGTATGGGCATTAGGAGTTTCTTGTTATGCCATTCGGAGCAACCAATGCGCTAGCCGTATTCATGGACCTCATGAATCGCATTTTCATGCCTTACTTGGATCAGTTCGTGATCGTGTTCCTAGATGACATCCTGGTCTACAGCAAGAGCGAAGCAGAGCACGGGCAGTATCTCAGAATCGTCCTTCAGACGCTTAGAGAGCATCAGTTGTACGCCAAGTTCAGTAAATACGAGTTCTGGCTCGATCGTATTTCGTACTTGGGACACATCATTACCCGAGGAGGAGTAGAAGTGGATCCCCAGAAGATTGTGGCTATCGAGACATGGCTAGTGCCTAGATCAGTGGCAGAGGTTCGCAGCTTCCTTGGATTAGCCGGCTACTACCGGCGATTCGTTTCAGATTTTGCAAGGATTTCAGCACCGATGAACCAGTTGACCCGCAAGGATATGCCGTTCGTATGGACAGCAGAGTGTCAGGAATCATTTGAGAAGTTGAAGCGAGGTTTGGTAATGGCTCTCATTCTCATACTTCCAGATGGGACCGGAGGATTCACAGTTTATTGCGATGCTTCAGACAGAGGATTGGGGTGTGTCTTGATGCAGCATGGGAAGGTAATAACTTATGCATCACGTCAACTTTGTGATCATGAGAGGAATTACCCAACCCATGACTTAGAACTGGCGGCGGTAGTATTTGCGCTTAAACTTTGGCGACACTACTTGTACGGGGATAGAGTGGAGATATTTACTGATCACAAGAGCCTGAAGTATGTTTTCACTCAGAAGGACCTTAACATGCGGCAGAGAAGATGGCTCGAGCTACTGGTGGACTATAATGTGAATTTGCAGTATCATCCAGGGAAGGCCAACGCTGTAGCAGATGCGTTGAGCATGAGAGCCGGAGTTTACTTCCTAACGGCGCAACCAGAGTTATTAGAAGATCTTCAGAATATGGGAGTTGAAGTGGTTCTTCCTACCAATGTGGCGTTGATGGCCAGTCTACAGGTTCAGTCCAACATAGTTGAGAGGATCCGGAGGGCGCAGTCAACAGATTCCAAGCTCCAGCGACTCAGAGCAGAGTGTGAGGCAGAAAGAAGGCCAGAGTTGTACATTCATAAAGATGGTACACTTCGATACGGCACTCGTCTTTGTGTACCTAGTGGAGATATCAGACAGGAGGTCATGGCAGAAGCTCACAGTTCACAGTATTCTATTCATTCCGGTGGCACGAAGATGTATAGAAATATTCGTCAGCATTTTTAGTGGAATGGCATGAAGAGGGAGATAGCCCGGTTTGTCTCACGGTGTTTGGTTTGCCAGCAGGTTAAAGCTGAACATCAGAGGCCCGCTGGACTTCTTCAGCCCTTGCCGATTCCAGAATGGAAGTGGAAGCATGTGACCATGGATTTTGTGACAGGATTGCCTAGATCCTCAGCTGGTCGAGATGCCATTTGGGTTATAGTTGACAGGCTCACGAAAGTGGCTCACTTCCTCCCGTTCAGAGTTGGGCAGTCTACGGCTCAGCTAGCGGAAATATACCTCAGGCAGATTGTCAGGCTTCACGGTGTGCCCGTTAGTATCACCTCGGACAGAGATTCAAGATTTACATCACACTTTTTGCGTAGCCTGCAAGAGAGTTTGGGAACTCACCTTCAGTTTAGCTCAACTTATCACCCGCAGACAGATGGCCAGTCGGAACGCACAATCCAGACTATTGAAGATATATTGAGATCTTGTACCCTTAACTTCGGTGGTTCATGGGAGGATCACTGCACCTGGTGGAATTCTCGTACAACAATAGTTTCCAGGCCAGTATTCAGATGGCCCCATTCGAGGCACTGTATGGTAGGAAGTACAGATCCCCGTTAGCCTGGGATGATGTTGGAGAAAGGCAGATGCTTGGTCCAGAAATGATTGCCCAGACAGTTGAAGTGGTCAGAAGAATCAGAGATCGTCTTCGAGTTGCCCAAGATCGTCAGCGCCATTGGGCCGATGCTCATCGACATCCCTTAGAGTTTGCTATCGGCGACCATGTATTCCTTAGGATCTCGCCTAACCGCGGCATCATTCGCTTTGGCGTACGGATAAATCTTAGTCCTAGGTATATAGGGCCGTTCGATATCCTGGAGCGAGTAGGAGATGTACCCTATCGTCTCGCTCTTCCGTCGTCGCTAAGTGAGGTGCATGATGTATTCCATGTGTCCCAATTACGATGGTACATCCCGGACCCGAGCCATATCCTGGACCATTTGGAACTGGTTGTTGGTACCAACCTTTCGTATGAGGAGAGGCCCGTGTCTATATTGGACCGAAAAGAAAAGATACTCAAGAACAAAACTATTAGCTTAGTCCGTATTGCTTGGGGTCATCACTCTCTAGGTGAGTCAACGTGGGAGCGTGAGGACGACATCCGATCACGATATCCCGACTTGTTTGACTCGTAAGGTATAATGTCCTCCTTATGCCTTATGCTTTCCATCCCTTGCTTGCATGTGTGATTGTTTGATTGTTTGCTTAGAGTAGCTTATTATGGATAGCATAGCAGGCTCTTACATCTCTAAGCATCATGATTTAAATTTCGAGGACGGAATTCTTTGAAGGTGGGTAGAGTTGTGACGCCCGTATTTCGGAATACATATTTTGATTAGGCCCATATGTATTTCGGACCTGTATTTTATTTTCTCGAATTTTGGCCTGTAATTGTATTTTGGTTCGACTTGCGGATTTTGGTTTTCTCGTAAATTGGGTTTTGACCTGGCGTGGTTTATTCTTGTGGAGAAGGATTTTGGTTTGGTTTGCATTGGACTACCTTAGTTAACCTCCACCCTCAACACAACACACCATCCCTCATTAAAACCCCACCTAACTTTCTCTCTCCTCATTACTCTTCCATTAATTTTTTTCATCTTCTTCTTCCTTCCTCCACACAACACCTAACCTCCATAGGCAAGTGCACCTTGCTACCAAATAGGAACCCTATTTTATTTGTCCATTAGTTAGATTAGGCCATGGTGAACCACATTAGAACTTGGCATTTTGTGATTTGTAGTTTCCATTTTTCTAGATCTAAGTTTTAACCATTTTTGGATTTTCTTGGTTTTGATCTATTAAACTTAGATTTTTGCTTGTTTTGAGGTTTCCATGTGGTAGAGAATTCAATTTTACACAAGTTAGAACTTTGAAAATCTAAATTTCGTTTTGATTTGGCCAAGTCATGAAGTTTAGAATTTTGGTGTTCTTGGGTTTTCTCTCTCAGCCTGCTGGAGAAGAAGACTTCGGCCAGCGCTCTTTAGCGCTGGGCTGAACCGCGCTAACCTTCTCAGCCAGCGCTCTTTAGCGCTGGGCTGACCCGCGCTCGGCGCCCTTTGGCGAACCGCGCTCACTTCCCAGCGCAATCCGACCCTAGCGCAACTCGACCCTAGCGCAATCCGACCCTAACGCAACTCGACCCTAGCGCAACTCGACCCTAGCGCAACTCGACCCCAGCGCAATCTGACCCTAGCGCAACCCGATCTCAGCGCAGTTCACTCCCCCAGCGCAGTTCATTCCCCCAGCGCAGTTCATTCCCTCTGCGCAGTTCATTCCCCTAGCGCAATCAGACCCTAGCGCAACCCGACCCCAGGAACCCCAGCGCAACCTATTTGCCCATGATGGTTTAGTTTTTATTTCCTTAGGATTGGCATCTTTTTGTGGATTGGAGCTCTGAGATCTTGTTTCACGCAACACGACTGTCTTGACCCAACACGACCTGGCACGGTTTTCGGTGTTTTGCTTATGACTAGTACGGTTTTCGTGATTTCTGTGATTTATGATCCTAATACTTTCTGATCTTCTTAGTAGTGACCCGATGGGGTGCGCTCTTAACTTGTAACCTGTGATTTATAATTAATCTTTGTAACTGAATAACTTGATAGTGGCCCATGGCGGCGCACTCCTGACTTGTAACTTGACTTGATAATTGATGCTGTTGCGATGGCTAACTTGACTCATATAATCAACTCTGACACCGTGGGTGTTCATTTTTGATGCTTCGTGCAATCTACTTGTCTTGTCTTGCATCATGTCTAGGACGTGACTCCCTGGTTACCACGGTCAGGGATTTGCACTGAATATAGAGTAGGCTAATGTCTAGATCAAACTATAGTTCATGGAGAATTTTCAGTCACAGGCGATCTCGTTATCTGGGCGCTTTAATGGACTTGTAGCCTGCCGATGAGTAGGGCACATTTCCAGCACACTGTCATGTGTTGCACCCTCTAAGTCACCTAAGGGTATATCGTCTCCTGGACGATGTACCCAACCATACTCTCAACCCGCGGAAGGATAACTGGATAGTCTGCAGGGCTTGGGACTGGAAAATTCTCATTTGCATCTTGTTAGTAATTAGGCATATGATAACCCTAGTTAGTTAAGTAGTAAGCCGTAGTATTTGCTTGGCCGCTTGTGAATGGATGGCGTCCAGCCCTGTCTAAGTCTCGTCTAGTCCCAGTACCTGGGTTCTCTTGAGCATGTTTGTTTACTTATCTTAACAATAAATGGGTAGAGACAAGGTGCTATTCAGGCGAAGGGTACAACCCCGGTCCTTGTTTGGTTACCTGGCTCCCGGAATGGTTCCACGTCCCTAGTCGTTTATTATCCTGTTGTACTCTTTATTAATGGTACTTTTCTTCTATTTTCTTATGATCTGATATGCTGGCTTTCGTTCTTATTTCGTGGCCTCCTTTGTGGCACTTGCTCTTTCTGGGGTTTGACCCAGCTGGTTTTGTGTGGCCAGATTTCCGAGCAGCTCTCGAAGATCTACCGAGCTTCCAGCCCAATGGTGACAACTAGACGTAACCCGGGCTACGAGTGGGTTTTCCTTTTTGATTTGCTCACTACATTGTAAAATTATTCTTTTGAGGCGTTTAGCCGACTAGCACCTGTTAGCTCGATGCATATTTACTTACGGTCTGCCTACGGGCTGTAACATGATTAACAAATCCTAGGGTTGATCATGTATGACTAAACTCTTGCTAGTCTTGACATTTTGTACGACTAGCTTCATGATCATCCAATATATAATGTATGGGACGCCTTGCTATTATATATTTGATGCTCTGACATCTTGTAACTATTATTGCTTGCTTGAGATTGAGACAATAGGCTTGTTCATGACCATAGGAGACTGTTGGCTTGTAGTTAAACCCTCATATATCTAGACAGCCGTGACCATATAGCGAGGTGGATTCCATTTCAATATACATAGCTGGCTATGTACGCCCCCGCTCTCCAGTATTCTGGTTCTGGGGCGTGACAGCAACAAGTTCCGAGTCGTACGAATGATGTTATCGTCCGACTGGATAATCTCCTCGACATTCAATTCAAGTTCGATCAATATCCCTCGAATCATTCACAACATCAATTTGTTCAAATCCGAAATCACGTATATTCGTCCATCTATCTTGTGTCATCGACCAACATATTTCCTCAATTCACATCATTCCTTTATCAATCGATCGACATCCCTGAGACTATCGCATACACCACTCAGGGATGAAGTCATTCAACAAATCCTCAACTTATCATTCAAATTCAAAATTGACTTCTTCAAATTTTTTGTTCGAACCATTCCTCGAATCCCAAGCACGCTCATCTATATCGCAATGACGTTATCGTCGCTCGATAGTACCCCTATCGATAGTCGACTCACTTTACTCGATCAAGTTTAACTCATTCTCGTCTGACACAATTCGATTCCCGCACTCGACTTTTCTAAGGTCGACGCAACTTTGGTGTATATGCCCAGCCCGACTTAGCCAACCGTGCTTACGCAAACCATCTTTTTGTTTTATCGAAAACTGTTCCCCTATGTTTTGCAAAATAGATGGACTTATTGTATGGACATCCCGTGGAACAATTGAGAGAGAGCGCACCAACGATTTCAACTTTGCGGAAGCAACAGAGTTTACGAAAACATCGAAGTTAAAGAATTCAATCGATAGTCCAATGACGTAAAGCCGAGCTCTGATACCATTATGTCATGCCCCGCTCCCGTAGGAGCGATCGTCCTCGCTAAGGTGTGATGTCGCACGAGCCTAGATTGCGCTCGTGCAAGGCGGGTTCCATAACGGCCGATTCCAGCGGCTGCGACGGGGTCGTCGCACAGAAGTCCCGAACAGAGACATTAAATAATAGCAGCAGAAATTTAGAACAAACACAAGTTATTCAAAAGAAGCTCTTTATTGATATTCAAACATAGATTACAGTGGGACGCAAGGCCAATATTACAAGTCTCTCAAGCTCACTCATCTCATATTACAAGTCACTCAGCTCTCTCTCATCTCTCAATTACAAGTCTTGAGCCAGCGGAAGCTTCGGAAGGCGACGTCCATACATTATGTCCCGTATAAGTCTTTACTCCATGCGGCCGCACGCTTCGAATCGCCAAGGAACTCCGTGCCTCGACGCATCCAAGCGAGCTCCGCGCCACGAGCTTCTACATGTGCCTGCACATGAAAACTATGTGGGTGTCAGTACTCAACTGTACTGGTGGAATGAGCTCCTCGTCCACCCATACAAACCCAACACGTTTGATTTACTTTGTACAACGTAGTCACTTCTTATCAATTATCTTTCTAGTCTTGCCTTAGGATTATTTTAGGACCGACGCCTTGGCTATTTTGTGTCTTTAGACCATCCCGTGCTTGCAACATTCAACGTTAACCTATCGAGTCGTGTTTGTCTTACGGCCATAATCAGAGATGCAACTACGCGATGAGGCTCCATTTCCGTGTGATCGTGCTTCAAATTCTTTGTGCCGTGCCTCGCAACTATGTACGACTCAACCATATCGCCGCCTCGCGGCCCTTGCTACTTTGATCACCAACTGACCCAATCAAGACTTGTGCATCTTAGTGTCACTCAAACAACTTTACCTGGTGGTGGTTTCCTGACTTAAACTCAACCAACTTAACCATAACCATGCAACTTATATGCCGACAACATAAGACTCGATGCCACATCTCATGCCCAAGCACGTCGCCTACGTTGCAGCCAAATCTTAGGCCCAACATTTTGTGTTCCAACTGTACACACACATTCAACTCAACTTTTTTGATATACTACACTCAATACTCGACTCAATCCAAAGGCATACACGCGGATCGTCGCCCATGCCGACTCATCTATATGAACTTTAGTCACTAGCATCACAAGCTATACCTGGACATATAGTTTTGTTATTCAAGATCCTTTCAGTGCAAGGTAGCGATCTCCGCTGAAAGTCCCCGAGTAACCTGAGCGGGAGCGCACTCCCAGCTCGGCTATACCCTGTTTCCTCCTAGGCCGAGTCGGTCCCATGGCCCAGGGTTACTGCTCGAGGATTCATCGCCCTTGTCGACAAGTTATCCAATGACCATACAAGACTCGACACAAACTGACATCTCACACAGTCATTCCCCTTCCAATGTTACCATCTCTATCAAAACCAAGATCAAGACTTCTATCCTTGAGACCCCTTGTCACGACCCGCTACCCAAATTGTTGGGCCAGGCCGAGTCATGTTCAGCCTACGTTGAGATAAAACGTAGTAAGCTGTTCTAAAGACAACAGGATAAGACTAAATGTACTAACAGTTCTATAAGTGAAGAAGAATCATAAATGCTCCAAACACAAAAGTCGTCGTATATAGTAAAATATCCAAGTACAAGTGAACTGAAATGTAAAACTGGATACATGTCCAGTTACAAAATGATGTAGTCTAATACATGTCTACTCTCAAAAGTCTAAGTAAACAAAAGACAACTAGGCGAGGTTCCCCGCAGGAACATCCTCGTAAAGCAGAGCCGGGTCCTCGGCAGTAATCCCATAGTATGAGTCGCAGAGTAACTCCTCCTCAGTAAGGACACCTACAACGTTATCCTGTCAGGACGGGAGCAAGTACTAAATCTAGCAAACTAGCATATGAAACATGGAAATGAACATGAGAGGAATAACTGTAAAGCATGGCATCACATAGTCTATCATGGCAAGGACACATATGTCATAGAGACAGATGTATATGTAATGTTTAAAACTGTAGAAGGTACGTGATCGGTCAATAGATGTACAATACGCTGTGGCACATAATGAAATATACATACGTACAAGTAGACAAGCATAGGTGTACATCCGTACAGAAAATACGGGATATTTACCTGCGGCAAGGTATGCATATAAAATGCGACCAAGCTCGCTACTATAGGGGGGTCGTGATCACGTACACTACTATCAGTTTTCCCAAAACCCATATTCTAATCATGTGAGAGATACATCAAGACTGTTCTAAGCATGGTAGTAACTGGAAGTATATCATGTAGAGATTCTAACTTGCTACCCCAAGGATCAGCATATAACATGGTGGGGTTTGCAGTTCATTTATGTGACAATATGTAAAGTTCGTAGAAAGTACTTGCCTCTAGCAAAGCAAAACAAAACAAGCTGCAATAACAGTGCTATGGACGTCCAGTAACTCGTCGCTGTAGAAGTAAAATATAATAACTTAGTTTTACACTAAGCTAAATCACTAGGACACTAATTGGTGCGACACGACTTGTGACTGGGCACCTAGCCAAAATGATGACTTAGCATAGGAGACCAATGTGGGGTGACACACTATGTTAACTAACTTTCTAGGGTCTTTACACTAGTGAGGGATGAGGTTCAACACGACTAAAACTCCAAATAACACAAAAAGCTACAAGTCGTAATTAATCAATAAGTAAATCAAAAGATCATTGTGTTCTAACAATTTTTGAAGTAGACAAAAAGCCTAGTTTTTCTTAAAGCAAAAGTATCAAATTGATCCTTGTTAATCATAGAAATTTATTATAATTTTTCTGGAATTTATTAACCAGTACCAATATTTTATAAAAATCAGTTTTCCTAAGTATACAGAAAATGAGTTTTGGTTTCATGTGCCAAACTAGTGGCAAAACAGTAAATTAAATACTACAAAAATTATACTAAATTAGCTAACTTAACATAGTATCTAAATATTATTTTTCCATAATTTTAGCAATACTTTAAGTATTTTTAGAAAAATCAAAAACGGCAATGCACACAATAATTAATTATCTGCGTATTTTGTCCATGTATATAATTTGAACCAAAGTTCAAATACAGGACCCAAGGCCATGAATCAAGTCCAATATGACTTGTACAGGTCTTGAATGTGTGAAAACATATTTGAGCCCAAATACCCATGCTAGGCTTGGACACCAAATGGTTGCAGTAATTTAAATACAATAAAAATATAACTTGGTAAAAGTACAAAAATAATATTATTATTTAAATAAAGTTCAAAATAAATATATACATACATATGTTGAAAGTACATATATCTATGTATAGGGAAAATACTTAATTGTAAAGTATCTATATATATATACAAATATATATATATATATACAAGAAAATTCTTATTTATAAAGTGTATATATATATATAATATATATATACACATAAAAATATATATACACATAAAAATATATACATATATACAAACATATATACATAAAATTTACTAACTATAAAGTATATATACATATATATAAAATACTGTTAAAAACAATATACATATATATACATACATTAATACATATATACATATACATATATATATAAATATATATACAAAACAAAAGGAAAAAGAAAAGAAAAAGAAAACAGAAAAAGAGAATGGAAAGGGGGCTCGAACTCGAGCCAACAGAGCCGGGGGGGGTGTTTAATCGGGTCGGGCTGGCCAGGGGGTCAGCCCGAGCTCAGTGTTAGGGTTAGAGGTTAGGTTAGTTTTATTAGGTTTAGGTTAGATTAACAGATAAAAAAAAAAATAAACATATCGGCCCTGTGTCCTGACAGTTAGGGACACAGGAGTCTAAGTGTCCGGGTTGATTTTGACACGTACGACACGAGTCTCACGTGTCCAGTTCCACGCTCACGTTCGCCAAGACACGACGAACAAAATGGACACAACACGAGACACGCACGACTCTTGAGGACACTGCTACTCACGTGTCCAGTCGATCGGGGTGGCTGTCGAAGGGTCTGGACGGCGGAGAAGTGGTCGGGACGGTGGCGCTCCGGTGGCGATCGACGCGTCTCGTCGGGGCGAACTCATCGGCGGTGGTTAGGGGTGGTGGCACTCGGCGTGGGGGCTGGACGAGGAGTTCGTCGGGGTTAGGGTTCCGGTGGGGGAAAAGTGGAGGTGATGGTGGCGTGGGCGGTCGTGGTGGGGTTTAGAGCTAGGGTTTTGACTGGGGGAGAGAGGGCGGTGTTTTATAGGGGAAAAGGGCGGTTGATAGGTCGGTCGGGCAGCCGAAAATGGCGGGGGCTGCCCATCGGCGTGGCGGTCGTCGGTCGGGGGGGGGGTAGGTTTAGGATTAGCGTTTAGGTCCCTGTAGTTTAGGTAATTGTAAATAGGTCCCCGCAGTGTTTATGTGCAAAAGAAATTTGCACATAACAGTTGGGAAATTGCAAACCAATATATTAACAAATCTAATAATTACAAAACAGTATTAAAACAATTCTAATAATTGCAAATTGATGTTAAAACATTTAAATAAATTACAAATTGATATTTTCAATATATAAAACTTATTTAAAATCATTTAAAAATTCTAGAAAAATTTCTAAAAATTTAAATAATTATTTTAAGGCTAATTTGTCACTAAAAATTAATTAACACTAATTAAAAATGAATTTGAAAATCAGGGGCTTACAAGTCTTCCCTCCTTGAAAAATTTCGTCCTCGAAATTCACAAGGATTGAAGACCCGACAATAATCTAACATAGCAAGCAATGCAACAAAATGACTAAGGCTGCGATCAAAACTAACCTCTAAGGTATCAAGCGGGAACGGGTGGTTCCCTCGCAGCGGTTGGATCGAACAAGTAAGGGTATCTCTCCCTCATGTCCGACTCCCTCTCCCAAGTAGATTCACCTGGGGAGTGACGGCTCCAGGCTACTCGCACTAGGGGTATAACCTTGTTCCTCAGCCTCTTCTCTCTCCGGTCTAATATCTCCACTGGCTGCTCAGAAACTGTACGGCTCGGTCCGACCTCCAACTCTGAATGATCTAGCACATGACTGGGGTCTGGAACATATCTCCTCAGCTGAGATACGTGAAAGACGTCGTGAACTCCTGCTAGATTGGGTGGAAGTGCAACCCTGTAAGCTACCTCTCCGATCCTGCCAAGTACCTCGAACGGCCCGATGTATCTGGGGCTCAGCTTTCCTCCTCGTCCGAACCGGATCGTCCCTCTGGTAGGTGATATCTTCACTAGCACCATATCGCCGTCTGCGAACTCCATCGGCCTGCGACTAGCATCAGCCCAGTGTTTCTGCCTGTCCTGAGCTACTCTGAGCCTGTCTCTGATCATCCCGACTTTCTCTGCTGCATCCGTGATCATCTCTGGCCCAAGCATAACTCTGTCTCCGACATCATCCCAAAAGAGCGGTGTCCAGCATCATCGTCCATATAGCACCTCGAAAGGAGACATACCAATACTGGCCTGGTAGCTGTTGTTGTATGAAAACTCTACCAAGTGCAGATGGCTCTCCTATGATCCTCCGAAGTCCAGCACGCAAGTCCTCAGCATATCCTCCAGTGTCTGTATCGTCCTCTCGGACTGCCCATCTGTCTGTGGGTGGTACGCCGTACTGAACTTGAGCCTACTGCCCAACTCCTCCTGCAAGCTCCTCCAGTAGTGGGATGTGAATCTACTGTCTCTGTCTGACACGATGCTCACCGACACTCCGTGTAGGCAAACTATCTGCTGCATGTATAGCTCCGCCAACTTCTCGGTGGAAAGCCCCACTTTGAAGGGTATGAAGTGCGCACACTTCGTCAGCCTGTCTACAATGACCCAGATGGCATCCTTCCCTCCTTGGGAACGAGGAAGCCCTGAAACGAAGTCCATCGTAATATGTTCCCACTTCCACTCGGGAATGGGTAACGGCTGCAACAAACCAGCTGGCCTCTGGCACTCCGCATTGACCTGCTGGCAAACTAGGCATCTCGAGATGAAACATGATACATCCCTCTTCATCCCGTGCCACCAAAGATGTTCCCGCAAGTCACGGTACATCTTGTTAGCACCAGGGTGAATAGAATATATCGATCGGTGCACCTCCTGCAAGACTGCCTCTACTAGCTCTCCCTTCGGCACGCACAATCGGATGCCATGCCTCAGGGATCCATCCTCTGCTATAGTGAAGTCATCCAGCAATCCTGCTAATGCCTGGGGTCGAAGTCTGCGAAGGCTCTCATCTGTAGACTGTGCCTCCCTGATCTGCTCCATCAAACCTGACTGAATGTCAAGTGCCATCATCTGTATCACTGATCCTGGCCGAACTAGCTCGATATCGAGCTTCTCCAGATCCTCCCGCAAATGCCGATCAATCATCAGGTACCATGCCATCGGATGCCTGCTCAGCGCATCCGCCACCACATTTGCCTTCCCGGGATGATACTGTAAATCGATGTCGAAGTCCTTCATCAACTCCAACCATCGTCTTTGCCTCATGTTCAGCTCTTTCTGCGTGAACACATACTTCAAACTTTTTTGGTTAGTAAAGATTTCCATACTCTCTCCGTATAAGTAATGTTTCCATAACTTGAGTGCAAAGATCACCGCAGCTAACTCTAGGTCATGGGTAGGATAATTCCTCTCATGAGTCCGCAATTTCCTAGATGCATAAGCAATTACTTTCCCATGCTGCTGTAGGACACATCCTAGCCCCTTCCCAGAAGCATCGCTGAAAATGGTGAAACCTCCAGAACCTGAAGGTAAAGTCAGAATTGGAGCGGTCGTCATCCTCCTCTTCAACTCCTCAAATGCCGCCTGGCAGTCCTCTGACCAAATATACTCTGCGTCCTTCCGCGTCAGCTTCGTCATGGGTTCAACTATCCTAGCAAAGTCCTGGACGAACTTTCTGTAATAGCCTGCTAAACCCAGAAAGCTCCTGATCTCTGAAACTGACGTCGGAGCCTTCCACGTCTCAACTGCAGCAATCTTCCTGGGATCCACCGAGATTCCATCTCCAGTGACTACATGGCCGAGAAACTCCACTCGGTCTAAAAAGAACTCGCACTTCGGCAATTTGGCAAACAATCTCTCCTGCCTCAGAATCCCCAAAACTATTCGCAAGTGCTCTGCATGCTCCTCCGGCGTCTTCGAGTATATCAGGATGTCATCGAAAAACACTACGACGAACTTATCCAGATACTGGTGAAATGTCTTATTCATCAAGTTCATAAAGACAGCTGGCGCATTTGTGAGACCAAATGGCATCACCAGAAACTCGTACTGCCCGTACTTCGTGTTGAACGCCGTCTTCTGGATGTCTGCTGGCCTAACCTTCACTTGGTGGTACCCGGATCTCAAGTCTATCCTGGAAAATACCTTCGCCCCGCTCAACTGGTCGAACAAATCATCTATCCTGGGCAGAGGATATTTGTTCTTGATGGTGATGGCATTCAAAGCCCGGTAATCAATACACAACCGGACTGTACCATCCTTCTTAGGCACAAAGAGCACTGGCGCTCCCCATGGAGAAGCACTGGATCGAATGAAACCCTTTTTCAACAGGTCATCAATCTGCTCTTTCATCTCTATGGCCTCCTTGGGATTCACTCTATAGCAAGCCCGGGATACTGGTGATGAACCCGACACTAGATCTATAGTGAACTCCACATCTCTGTCAGGCGGAAGTCCTGGAAGATCCTCTGGGAATACATCCATAAACTCCCTAATGATAGGGTGTGGCGGTGCTGCGTCCTCGACTGTAGCACAATAGTTCGGCTCTAGGCTGATCTCCGGCCCTGTCCTCCTGACACTGAATGGTGCTGTGCCTGGGGGACTGAACAAAATACTACCCTCATAGCAATCTATAGATGCACGGGCATAGCTAAGCCAGTCCATCCCCAATATGATATCATAACCGGGGAGTGGCATCACAAAGAATCGCCCTCTGAACTCTCTCCCGGCTATAAAAATAGAACATCTATAGATAGATCTAATAGGCACTGGTCCTCCTCCCGTCATCACTCTACTAATCTCCGCAGTAGGTGTAGCTACTAGATGATGTTTATGCATGAACTCTAATGATAGGAAGCTATGAGATGCACCAGAATCAAACAAATATACAGCTAGAAAAGTATGCAAATAAACATGACCTGTGATGACGTCAGCTAAGTAATCCGGCTCCGAAACCTGCTCCGGCTCCGGCTCAATGGCTAGACTATAAACCCTCCCCTGAGGTCCCTTCTGCTGCTGCAGATGCTGCCCAAACCTCTGCTGCTGAGTCGGAAGCGGTCCTCTAGGTCCCTTGGATGCTGGGCAGTCCCGAAGCTGATGGTTGGCAGACCCACAAATCAAGCACTGCTTCAACCTCTTCCTACAGATGGAGATGTCGTGCCCTGGTCTTCCGCAGAAAGAACATATGGCTCCCTTCTGCTGCTGCTGACGGGGTCCCGGGGCTCTAACTGGCGGGGTCTGATGATGTGGTGTAGGGGGACGGTAAGTCTGCTGGGGTGGCGTCGGCGCTCTCTGCTGGAAAGTCTGACGCTTGGACGGACCCTCATGGTGTACAGAAGCCGGCCTCTTACATGACAGAAGACGCTCCTCAATACTTCGGGCCAACTCTAGGCTCTGGTAGTAGTCAGTCGTACCGTTCGCCACTATAAGGATGCCAATGTCTGGAACTAGACCATGGCAAAACCTACGGGTCATCTCCTCTGGATCAGCAACCAGACTAGGAGCAAAACGGCTCAAGCGACTAAACTCTCCCGTATAGTCATCAACAGAACGGTTCCCCTGCTGGATGTTCTGGAATCGTAGCCCCATGGCTACTCTAGAAGTGGTCGAGAAGAATTTCTTCTTGAACTGGGTCTTGAACTGGTCCCAGGTGGCTCTACCTCTCGCGAACAACGGCTCATTCCTGAACCAGACTTCGGCTAAGTCTATCAGCAGAAATCCTGCTGCCTCGACCTGAAGGTCATCCGGCATCCTAACTCCCAGAAGCTTCCTCTCTACAGAATCTAGCCAGTCATCAGCTACTACTATGCCCTCAGTCCCTGATAACTCCTTGGGATTCAGACCCATGAAGTCCTTGACCGTCCCTGCTCTCTGCCGTGGCTCTACATGTGGTGGGACTACGGGACGTCCCTCAGAACGCTCCATGCTCTGGCGGAGTAGGGTAGTCTGCTCCTGATGGGTTGTTAGGAACCCCTGGATCAGTGTGAGCAGCTGGGTCCCGTCGAGTGTGACGGAAGCCTGGGTGGGTATAGTGATAGGGGGTGGCAGAAGTATCGGGGCCTGCTGGGACTGGGATGTGGAAGGTGGTATCTGGGTCTGTGGATCTGTGGAGTGGGGGAATGTGATAGGTGGAGGTGTATCAGTCAACCGGTCAGCTGACTGGATATGGAGGGCCCCATTCTCGGGGGTAACATACTGGGACGAACGAGTAAGCACCATCTAAATTACACATAAAAAGACTTATAAGGACTTGTTTAAAGTAAGCAATCATATGTAAGAAGATCTAATTATAATAGCAAACATGTGATGTATTTCCTATGTTGCAATCCTAGCATTCCTCTAAGTGTTCTAAGCGTCTTTCCTAATGTTATCTAATTACCTTAAGTTCCTAATTGCAGGCATGCTTGGTACAATAACGTAACCAAACATTTTAGTCAGGACCTGCATGGGCCACCACTAAAAATATGTCACGACCCGCTACCCAAATTGTTGGGCCAGGCCGAGTCATGTCCAGCCTACGTTGAGATAAAACGTAGTAAGCTGTTCTAAAGACAACAGGATAAGACTAAATGTACTAATAGTTCTATAAGTGAAGAAGAATCATAAATGCTCCAAACACAAAAGTCGTCGTATATAGTAAAATATCAAAGTACAAGTGAACTGAAATGTAAAACTGGATACATGTCCAGTTACAAAATGATGTAGTCTAATACATGTCTACTCTCAAAAGTCTAAGTAAACAAAAGACAACTAGGCGAGGTTCCCCGCAGGAACATCCTCGTAAAGCAGAGCCGGGTCCTCGGCAGTAATCCCATAGTATGAGTCGCAGAGTAACTCCTCCTCAGTAAGGACACCTACAACGTTATCCTGTCAGGACGGGAGCAAGTACTAAATCTAGCAAACTAGCATATGAAACATGGAAATGAACATGAGAGGAATAACTGTAAAGCATGGCATCACATAGTCTATCATGGCAAGGACACATATGTCATAGAGACAGATGTATATGTAATGTTTAAAACTGTAGCAGGTACGTGATCGGTCAATAGATGTACAATACGCTGTGGCACATAATGAAATGTACATACGTACAAGTAGACAAGCATAGGTGTACATCCGTACAGAAAATGCGGGATATTTACCTGCGGCAAGGTATGCATATAAAATGCGACCAAGCTCGCTACTATAGGGGGGTCGTGATCACGTACACTACTATCAGTTTCCCCAAAACCCATATTCTAATCATGTGAGAGATACATCAAGACTGTTCTAAGCATGGTAGTAACTGGAAGTATATCATGTAGAGATTCTAACTTGCTACCCCAAGGATCAGCATATAACATGGTGGGGTTTGCAGTTCATTTATGTGACAATATGTAAAGTTCGTAGAAAGTACTTGCCTCTAGCAAAGCAAAACAAAACAAGCTGCGATAACAGTGCTATAGATGTCCAGTAACTCGTCGCTGTAGAAGTAAAATATAATAACTTAGTTTTACACTAAGCTAAATCACTAGGACACTAATTGGTGCGACACGACTTGTGACTGGGCACCTAGCCAAAATGATGACTTGGCATAGGAGACCAATGTAGGGTGACACACTATGTTAACTAACTTTCTAGGGTCTTTACACTAGTGAGGGATGGGGTTCAACACGACTAAAACTCCAAATAACACAAAAAGCTACAAGTCGTAATTAATCAATAAGTAAATCAAAAGATCATTGTGTTCTAACAATTTTTGAAGTAGACAAAAAGCCTAGTTTTTCTTAAAGCAAAGTATCAAAGTGATCCTTGTTAATCATAGAAATTTATTATAATTTTTCTGGAATTTATTAACCAGTACCAATATTTTATAAAAATCAGTTTTCCTAAGTATACAGAAAATAAATTTTGATTTCCTGTGTCAAACTAGTGGCAAAACAGTAAATTAAATACTACAAAAATTATACTAAATTAGCTAACTTAACATAGTATCTAAATACTATTTTTCCATAATTTTAGCAATAATTTAAGTATTTTTAGAAAAATCAAAAACATCAATGCACACAATAATTAATTATCTGCGTATTTTGTCCATGTATATAATTTGAACCAAAGTTCAAATACAGGACCCAAGGCCATGAATCAAGTCCAATATGACTTGTACAGGTCTTGAATGTGTGAAAACACATTTGAGCCCAAATACCCATGCTAGGCTTGGACACCAAATGGTTGCAGTAATTTAAATACAATAAAAATATAACTTGGTAAAAGTACAAAAATAATATTATTATTTAAATAAAGTTCAAAATAAATATATACATACATATGTTGAAAGTACATATATCTATGTATAGGGAAAATACTTAATTGTAAAGTATCTATATATATATACAAATATATATATATACAAGAAAATTCTTATTTATAAAGTGTATATATATATAATATATATATACACATAAAAATATATATACACATAAAAATATATACATATATACAAACATATATACATAAAATTTACTAACTATAAAGTATATATACATATATATAAAATACTGTTAAAAATAGTATACATATATATATACATACATTAATACATATATACATATACATATATATATAAATATATATACAAAACAAAAGAAAAGAAAAAGAAAACAGAAAAAGAGAATGGAAAGGGGGCTCAAACTCGAGCCAACAGAGCCGGGGGGGGTGTTTAATCGGGTCGGGCTGGCCAGGGGGTCAGCCCGAGCTCAGTGTTAGGGTTAGAGGTTAGGTTAGTTTTATTAGGTTTAGGTTAGATTAACAGATAAAAAAAATAAACATATCGGCCCTGTGTCCTGACAGTTAGGTACACAGGAGTCTAAGTGTCCGGGTTGATTTTGACACGTACGACACGAGTCTCACGTGTCCAGTTCCACGCTCACGTTCGCCAAGACACGGCGAACAAAATGGACACAACACGAGACACGCACGACTCGTGAGGACACTGCTACTCACGTGTCCAGTCGATCGGGGTGGCTGTCGAAGGGTTTGGACGGCGGAGAAGTGGTCGGGACGGTGGCGCTCCGGTGGCGATCGACGCGTCTCGTCGGGGCGAACTCGTCGGCGGTGGTTAGGGGTGGTGGCACTCGACGTGGGGGCTGGACGAGGAGTTCGTCGGGGTTAGGGTTCCGGTGGGGGAAAAGTGGAGGTGATGGTGGCGTGGGCGGTCGTGGTGGGGTTTAGAGCTAGGGTTTTGACTGGGGGAGAGAGGGCGGTGTTTTATAGGGGAAAAGGGCGGTTGATAGGTCGGTCGGGCAGCCGGAAATGGCGGGGGCTGCCCGTCGGCGTGGCGGTCGTCGGTCGGGGGGGGGGGGGTAGGTTTAGGATTAGCGTTTAGGTCCCTGTAGTTTAGGTAATTGCAAATAGGTCCCCGCAGTGTTTATGTGCAAAAAAAATTTGCACATAACAATTAGGAAATTGCAAACCAATATATTAACAAATCTAATAATTACAAAGCAGTATTAAAACAATTCTAATAATTGCGAATTGATATTAAAACATTTAAATAAATTACAAATTGATATTTTTAATATATAAAACTTATTTAAAATCATTTAAAAATTCTAGAAAAATTCCTAAAAATCTAAATAATTATTTTAAGGCTAATTTGTTACTAAAAATTAATTAACACTAATTAAAAATGAATTTGAAAATCAGGGGCTTACACCCCTCGACGATCCACAGTCGCAAGCATTCTTTCCTTGAGACCCCTCGACGACCCACGGTCGCGAGCATTCTTTCCTTGTTACCCTATCATTTGGTTCAACTCATGAACGCCTATTTGATAGTCCTTTCTCAAAACTCACTTTGAATCAATTGTAGTCCTTGCCTTAAACACTAAGTTCGTGCATCGTACCTTAAGCCAATCGTACCCTACGCGACACTCCTGTCCAAGTCGACGGGCCTTGAGATCGTGGAACTACTTAACTTTGACGAACCGCGAAAGAGCGGGACGGTACTTGTAATGTCTTAGGTCGACCGACATAACTTTGCCTAACTTAACTTCGAAACAACTTAACGAGCAAAGGCTGCATCAAGCTTTGCCTTAACGGATCGTGCCGTACACGCATCCAACTTGAACGACCAAGTCACTCGGGTGCCTAGACTTAGGTCACAAGCCGCTCAACGCAACTTAACTCATGGGCAAGCCAAGGCTATGCCAAGCCTTGGACGACGGGACCGTGCATGCTTTATGAAGCATTCATGCGGGCGACGCCTATGACTTAGGCTACGATCATACTTCGCCTACTCAACCAACTTTCCTTCTCCCAAGCCACGAGACGAAGGATCGAATGTCATTTTCAAAGCACACCGTGCACCAACTCTAAGCCGACCGTTAGACCTTTCTATATTCTAGCACAATTCGACCCATCGGAATTATTCCCTTTAGCTATGTGAATTCGTCTCTTTTATTATCAA
Organism: Iris pallida; assembly: GCA_029216955.1. Lineage (NCBI taxonomy): Eukaryota > Viridiplantae > Streptophyta > Magnoliopsida > Asparagales > Iridaceae > Iris > Iris pallida. The sequence continues at coordinate 1,482,827 of JANAVB010002395.1, read as the reverse complement.
GCCTACTTGTGCAAGTTAAAAATATGCGATTTATTATGTGAAGGCTAAGATGAGGCAAGTTTACCAAAACTACCCCACCTGAGTGATGTCTTCGAGTCGCCGTTGTAAGGCCAAGTCCGAACGCCGCCGACATTCCTATTCCTCCGATTGATTGAGTGGGACGGGGCACTACAATAGGCCACAAATGTAGTGGACCCACATCATAATTTACACAGAGATGTTTCACTGTATCGGGGAGAATTTGATACGTTGCAGTGGAATGAGGTAACTAATAAATTTAGTATAGTCATTCCAGTTAATAATTTGGTACAAATTTATCGTGAATAATTGTCATCCAATAGGTTATGTGGATACCCTACTCGGATGATGAAAACGGTCCAGAAATAAGAAGGACAACGTTCGAGCTAAGCCTACACAAATCTTTTATTATATATGATCGTTACACTATGTATCATCCAGCAGACCACGTTCTACGACAATTCAATTATTGCCAGATAATCTCGGCTGACCCTCCTTACATGAGTTATGATATAGCTAATGCAAGAAACAGAATTGATACTGCTAGAGCTTCCTGGTTTAGGCGATTCCAGAATTATAGTGTGGCAAATCTTCCCCGGATAAGGCATGCAGATGAATGTAAGTTCCAACTTAGTAGTATACTTGGACAAATAGCGTACACAAATATATTTGTCTTACGATTGTTCCAACGTAATGCAGATGAAGGCAACTTGGCTTATAGGCAATGGTGGGGAGCGCCTCGTATAACTAACAGAGCGTACATATTTCAGGAGCCACGGTTCAAGCCTAAAGCCGTAGATGAAGCTACTCTGCGAGCTTTTGTTGATGGCATATCTGAAGCGGTACGCCTTTACCACTAATCCAAAATGAGATTTATATGATCACAAATTTCATTTACAGATTTCAAATTTCAGGCATATACGGGACGACAATATATCCAAGAACCAGAGAGCCATTTGTGGCCGCATGGACGGGAGTGGATGCACGATATTTTAACTTGTGTAGATCCACTGAGTCTTGGACGGGATCCTGATATGTCTCCATTGTATACACGTATCCCGACTGATTATCCGGGTGCCACTGTACCCCTGAGACGTTCACGACGTCAAAGGGCGATTGATCCACAGGATGAGGCGGATGAGGGCGCTGCTGGAGAGGGCGCTACTGGAGAGGACAACAGCCAACAATACCGTGGAGAGGGCAGCAGCCAACAATACCGTAGAGAGGGCAGCAGCCAGCGGTACCATAGAGAGGGCAGCAGCCAGCAGTACCATGGAGAGTACACTAGCCAGCAGTATGCTGGAGCGTACACTAGCCAGCAGTACGCTCCAGAGTACACTAGCCAGCAGTACGCTCTAGAGTACACTAGCCAACAGTACGTTGGAGAAGGTCTCAGTCAGCAGTATATGGGCATGGGCACTTTCTCAGCCTTCCAACCATATGATCGTTGTACAACGACTGAGCCAATCAATACTGCTGCAGCATATTCGTTTGAAGGCATGACATATTACTCACAGTTGATTTCGTCCCCCTCGGCCCCGATTCCTACTCAGGAGGTCGACGAAGAAAATAGAGACGAAACAAGAGTGGAAGAGGGTGAAGGAAGAGTGGGGGAGACCACAGACGAAAGAAGAGACCGACTCGACCTCAGACATGTACAACGACGGCATTACAAATGACTTGCCCGGCGGGGTTCTTAGTAGTAATATCAGAATATTTGTATTCTTAGTAGAATGTTTAATGCGTACTGTGTTTTTATTCAATAGAATGTTTTATGCGTCTTTATTTAATATTTCGAAACTACAATATTTTACTCTCTTGGTTGACTTGTACATTTTCTTCTGTTGTGTCCCATCAAACCACAGTTGCCGCAACGAAGTTCTCTTGCCGATAGTTCTCGTGGTTTGATGCAGTTTTTCTTCGGCCTTCCAGCTTTGCGTCTGACATCTGGAACTCTAATTTTGCCCCTTACCAAAGCCGCTTGAATGTTGTAAGGAACTGAAATTGGTTCCATCTGTGGCTCGTACACACTTCTCAACCTGTCAGTAGAAAATATTATCGGATAATAATGTTCAACCTTATGACTGCAATATTGGCAAGAAAAACATGCATGTATACATGGCATATAAGTATGATACCACCTTAAACATGAACAAGATCTTTCATCTAACCGTACAACATATGTTGTACTCGATGCACGGTCTAATATTTCAAACAAATAACTATCAATTCGTAATACTTGAAGTTGATGTCTCTCGTTGGTAATAGATGTCATAGTCTTTAACATCTTCGGACAATAACTCGTGTCTAAATTTTGAGCATGATTCCTGTTTTTGTCATGAAGTGTTATAATCTTTGCTCTAATACCATCGAGAAGTGTAGTTATTGGTTTATCACGCAAACTCTTAATCCAATTGTTAAAATATTCAGCAATGTTAGAAGTGTTAATATCTAATCTAGGACAAGGAGCATATGCTGTAATCCAATGTGCAAAATGACAATTTTTATCATTTGTACCAATAAGCCAATTGTACATCGTCATGTTCTCAGCTTTAATTATTTCGAACAAGTACTGTGCATCTGTTTCATTATACGATCTAACAAGCGAGTCTAACAACCGATATAATTTTTTTTCTCTCACAATAGACTTCATATTCTGCTTAAAATGTTGAATGCAAAAAAATGAGGCGATTTTGGAAATATATTTCGCATAGCATGTATTAATCCTTTTTGCTTGTCAGATATAAATGAAATTCTACTCCAATCATTAAAATAACTTTCAAATGATAGTCTAAGAGCATTTAAAAACCAAGACCAAGAATCAGTATTCTCACCTTCGGCAACAGCATAAGCAATAGGATACAATTGATAATTAGGATCATGAGCACAAGCAATAAATAAAATACCTTGATATTTGGATGAAAGAAAAGTGGCATCAGTGCTAATTACAGGTAAACAACCCCTTAAAAATCCATCAATACACGCCTTAAAGCAAATAAACATTCTCTCAAATTTGTTGCTTTCGGAAGTCTTAAGAAAACATCTACTACCTGGATTCGACTCCATAATTCTAAAACCATACTCCTCAAGGCCAACATATGCCTCAACATAACTACCATTTATTTCACGTAATGCCATTTCCCGGGCTCGCCATGCTTTAGAGTATGTAATATGTATACGATGTTCCCTACATATATCCTTCACAATTTATGATGCACTATATGACGGATTATCTCTAATTAAATCAACTATTTTTGTCTTAACCCATGCACCGGTAGCTAGTCGATGACGTCCTGTCGTAAGTCCACTTATGCAAGAATGACGACTTTCTAGTGTACTAACTTTAACTATTTGTCTTTTTTCTATGGATTTGGCATATACTCTCCAATGACAATTCTGTTTATCACAATTATATATAATTCTATGGGAATTATTCATAGCACTGGCTGAACAACTAAAATTATGCTGAATTGCTAAACTACTTATAAAACTTCTAAATTTTGAACGACTGTCGAATGTTTGTCCTACAAATAATTCAGGAGTGCTAGAATTATCAGTACTATCATCATCTATCTCATAACCAGTATTTTCAATTAAATCGTCACTATTTTCATTGTCCTCGTCATTATCATCATTATCATCATCATCATCATCATCATCAACATAATCATCATCATTATGTTCATCTAGTAAGGGAGCAATTGTTTGAGAAGAACTAGCACCTGTATTAACATGTGGGTAATTAGAAACAAATTCATCATTAGTTCTATTAGCAAATGATGAAACTTGAGTAACATATAAACTAATATAAGGTGATTGCGAATTAATCTCAAGAATAAAATTTCATGCTTCTTCACCATCTATCAATAAACATGTGGAACCAAAAATAGACTTTAAAATAAATTGATAATTAATAGAAAAATGCGCTGAAATTAAATTGCGTAAATTTTCTAAAGTAATATGGCGATAAGTTGTAAAAAATTGGGTGTCACCTCCTTCGTAAGTTAACCCATTTACTCTACCACCATGTGAGCATACTATTTTAATATTATGATCCATGGGAAAAAAAGTTGTTTGAGAATGTTTAGCTAATAGAGAGCGAGAACTTGTAAGAGCGAGAGAAGCTTCAGAGGGAGATACTAGCTTCCGTGAGGAGTTGGAAGCTTGTAAGAGGGAGATACTAGCTTCTTTGAAGAGTTGCGCTTCCAAGCTTCAGAGGAGTGCTTCTGTGAGAGATAGGAGAAAGAGTAATGTGTTTGTGTAGAGAGAGAGAGAGAGTTAGCATTGCAATAAATAGACATTGAGAAAAGAGACGTTAAAATGTAGCCATTGAAATATAGCCGTTGGAAAAGAAGAGAGACGTTGGAGAATAGCGCGCCAGAAATGATGGCGCACTCTACTTGGCACTCTACTCTGAGACCGCAAATAACTGCAAATAATCCCGCAGCGCGCCATCATTGGTGGCTCCCTCTTGGAGCACGCCATCAATGATGGCTCCCTCTTGGAGCGCGCCATCCATGATGGCTCTCTCCCCTTCACCCCATCTTGTCATGTCACCCACATTCACCATCCCATGTGCAGCGCGCCATCGGTCATGGCCTCCTCCAGGAGCGCGCCATGAGTGATGGCTCTCCACTGCTTACGCGCCATCAACGGTAGCGCGCCATCACCTCTCTCCGTCCATGTTCACCAGAGCGCCATTGAAAATGTCGTTTCGTTACCCAAAATGAAAATTCACCAAACTTCTTACTTTTTTTAAAATTTCGGTAAATTTTTTTACCCTATATGAAAATTTCTGTTAAAATAAAAATGAAAAAAAGTAGAGATATGATTAACAATTTGGGGGACGGGAGGACGTGGGGACAAATAACTCAAAAAAGTCATTGTCAAAGAAATGATTTTTCCATCCATTTGGTATTCACTTTTTCAAAAAGGATTCACTTTTCCTTCAATATTTTTTTTTATCATTTTCAAACATCAAAAAAATTATGCTATTTGTTTCCAAAATAATTTGAATGATACAATCTAATATATGACATCCGACATGGCAACTTATATAACTCCTAACATGACAAATTTTAACCCAAAAAATTAATTAATTATTTTTTAATATTAAAGTTATTGATATTAATGTTAATTTTTAATTTTAATGTTAAACTAATTTTAATCTTAAGGTTCATGTCAATTTAATGTTAATGTTAAAAATAATTTTAGTTTTAATGCTAATTCCAATGTTAATTTTAGTCATATCATCAGCCATGACATAAGCCACATAATAGAAGATCACATCATCGGAATTTTTTAGAAGACAAATGGTATTTATGAAAAAAAAAATCATAAAATTATAATTGTCTGAAAAAAGAATGATTTGCCCATGCATTGAACTTCTTTCCTTCAGACTGATCTTGTTAGCTTCCGGTCCTTTGTCTTCCAGCCTGGAACGGTTTGTCTCTTGGCTTCAGATCAATGAACCGTATTGATTCTTCGACCGGGACAGTTGTGGTTGTGCCTTGCTTTTTCCGATGCACTTGGGGCACAAGGCTCTTGGTTGGTTTATAGGACCTAATTTAGGACGTAAGTTGGATTTTGAAGGAGATTTTCCGATGCACTTGGGGAACAAGGCTGTTGGCTGGTTTCTAGGACCTAATTTAGGTAGGACCTAATTTAGGACGTAAAGTTGGATTTTGAAGGAGAGCTAGGGTATATATCACTATCGTTGCATGGTTATATATATATATATATATATATATATATATATATATAGCAAATGACCTCTAGCATAGTGGTTAAGAGAGATGCACGGAACCCAAGTGGTCGAAGTTCGAGCCCCAGTGGAGAAGATTTCGCCACAATTACCCATCGCTTCAAAAAATAAAAATAAAAGTAAAAAAATTATATATATATATATATATATATATATATATATATATATATATATATATAATGGAAACCCTAGCAAAGCATAGCAGCGGCGACCTAGGGTTCTCTGTCCCTCTGGCATGGGATCCGGGGTCGTCAAGTGGCCGCACTGGGGGAGACGGAAGGGAGGTGGGGGCATCAAAAGAAGGTGGGGGGTGGACGACGGTCACACGCAGGAAAGGCGGCAGGCAAACCATCCAGACCCAACGGACCACGTCGATGAGTCGGCAAGATGAAAATCGGCGAGGGGGGCGAGCGCCGGGGCAGACTCTGTATGGGAGCGGACAGAATCGTCCACAGGCAAGACTACCAGGTGGAGGGATCCGACTGCCTAGCGGAGGTAGTCGGCAACCTAGCGGAGGGAGTTGGCTTACTAACTGGAGGGGCGGGTCGACACCATATGAGAAAAACAAAGGGAAGGGCATTGTAGAAGACGATCTGCAGAGCAAAAGAGGAGACAATGGAGGTATTTGGTCGGCCACGGGTAGCAAGTCATGGGTTGACTTATGTCGACCAGGAATCCCTAAATCCAATATGGCCATGTGGTTCGTAGAACCTAAAAAGGTCGGATCCGATGACGGGCAACCTTTACGTCCTATTGGAAAAACATGCTGGTATTATACGTCCTAGGAGACAAATCCTTCTATGGACATGTCCGTGCCTATGCTAATAGGGTGTGGCGGCCGAAAGGAGGAACGAAAATATTTGCGAGGAAAAATGGCTTATACTACGCAAAGTTTGATCTACAAGAAGACGTCGAACGAATCTTACAAGGTGGGCCGTGGACATTTGACGGAAGACTCATCATCCTCCGCGAATGGACCCACAAACTCGATGCGAGAAGGATATTTTGCACAATGTCCCCATCTAGATCAGACTCCCTGGATTACCGATCCAGTACTGGAGCAACGCCATGCTAATGAAGCTGGCTAGTATCATAGGGAGGCCTATACAAACTGATGAGGCGACTTCATCTCGAACACGACTAATGTATGCTAGTGTGTTTGTTGAGATAAAAGCCGGTAAGCCTTTATCTCGGTGGCTGGAATACGAGGTACCCTTTGGTGATGTATACCACCAATTGGTCGAGTATGAGAGGGTCCCCCCTGAATGCAGCAAGTGTGCACGGTTCGGTCACCTCGATAGCCAATGCAAGAAGGTAGATAAGAGCCGAATAGATAATACAGAGGATGATGGAGGGATAACAATGGAAGGGATCAATGAAAGTGTGAAACCCGTAAATTTTGGTTTCATTATTTTAATTAATTGGATAATTTGTTTGCTAAATTATTATTATTATCATTATTAAATTGTTAATTTAGGAAAGTCGTTTTTTTAAAATTTATTATTCATGGAATTTATTTGGCCTGACCCGTCCCGAACCCGTCTCAAACCCGTGTCCGAATCCGAGCCCAATCTTGGTTTTCGAAACCAACCTTTAAGTCTTTTAGTATATATATATATATATATATATATATATATATATATATATATATATATATATATATATATATAATTTCCTTTTTAAGAAAAGAAATATTTCTTTCTCAAAACTCATTCTCTCTAACCGTACCCCTTCACTTCCCTGTCCGTTCACAGCCGACTCCTCCCTTCCCTCTTCCGAAACCGACGTGCCCCTTCCTTCCCGTAACCCCCAGCTCCTCACCCCTATAAAACCCCTATCTTCTTCTCCACTCTCCATCATTCATCCTCAACCATTTTCCCAAATCCCTAACGCCCAAACTTCTTCCGGCGACCCGACCCGAGCCCAGGCGAGCCCCACCTCCAGCGGCCTCCCGCCGCCGTTCCCGCGCCAGCCCCTCGCCGTCAGCCCCAACCCGGCGCCGATCCCGACCCGAGCGGCCTCCGCCGCTATCCCCGAGCCGCCCACGGCCCAGACCGACCGCCGGCCACCTGCCGACCGCCCCCTGCGCGCGAACCTCCGGCCCGAGCCCCTGTCCCCGCGGCTGTCCGGTGCCCCGACCCACTGTCCATAGCGTTTTGTGGGTTCCGATCTGCTGTTTCCGTGGTCGCGCCCCGCTGTCCGCGTGTTCTAGATTATTCCGAGTTTGCGAGATTTCGTTTTTCCCAAAATTTTCATCTGAGAGCTCTAGCCGAGCACCCGAGGTATATTTCCGTGTCCCCATGTCCCTCCCATAGTGTCGATGATAACGCGGTCCCGATCCCGCTATGGGATTCGATTTTCGAATTATTGCGTTGGTGATTTCAAACTTTCTGAAATTCATTTCGGAAAAGTCTTTGGTTGGTTTGTTCTTGGTTTCTGTGGTTTCTCGGAATATTCGAGTTAAAGTTCGGATTTTTTTGAAACTATCTCGTTTTAGTTCTGTGACCATTCTTCTTAGAATGGTTCTGTGTTATTCGGTTTTTCCGAATTTTATTTCGGAAGGGTTCTGTGGTATTGGTTATATATTTGTGATGTGATTATCAATTTTGGTTTTGGAATAAATATCCATATTTAGATTGGATATTTTGGTTGGAGATTTGTGTTCCCTGGGTTGGGATAGTTATTTTGGTGTTGGTTAGTATCATCCCATGATTGGGTTATCCCAATTACAGAGGAGGTGCTGCCCAAATTTTCAGAAAATATTTTTAAAAGAATTTCTATAAAGTTTCGAATAAATCTATTTTTCCCAAACTTCGGTCTTTGCAAAACAATTGGGTTTGTTGGTTTTGTGGATTATGTATCACCTTCGGGCGACGACCGTATCGGTCTATGGGCCCTAGCGAAATGCAAACGAAACTGACATTTTCGGACGTTGAGGCATAAGCTAAAATACAACATGATGTTTTATGACCAAGTCTGAGACGCCTATTTTTATAAATAATAATTAAATTATTATTTAGAGCTTGTTACTGGCCAAAAGTATTTTGGTGCAGGGCCTCGGCCTGCTGAATGGACTGCTTCTCGGCGTTCAGAGTTCACCAGTATTTTATTTAATTAATTTATGTAATAATTTGTAAGGGCATAAGCCCAGTTTTTATTTTTATTTCTGTGGCCCTGTATTTGTGTAGCGTAGTTTTTTTTAACTTTCTTTTCTGGTTTTGTTGGTTTTGTCGTAGACGTGTAAAATATTAAATAAATATTATTTTTGATATAGAAAATTTATAAGATTTTTTCACATTAAATAGATAGTAAAATTACAAGTTTGTAATTTAACAAATTCATGATTTCTCATTAAAAAGAAAGACTATTTTTATATATATTATGAAAATACCAAGTTTTGCCAAATAACCTGTAACTACCATTTTTTTCAATAAAATATTAAATTGACTTTTACTTCGTAAATTAATAGTAGATCGCAACGATAAACGTGTTCCGATAGAATAAATTTTAACAAACTTAAAACTTGATTAGGACCTTCTTTTAGAGATTGTAACTAGCACACCTAGATATGGTTCAATTATGATTCTAAGACGGAATTCTCAACTGTAGGATTTCGAGGACAAGTTTGGCTTCCCCGGGTACCGACTTCCAATCCAGTCATAAACCAAAATAAGTACGGTTATGTTTCTTTGGCAATTTAATTAGTAATTATTAATTTGCATGCTTAAACCACATTGCTACACAGAACTCTCTCCTATAGTATTGATTGTTATTGATTGTGGGATATTGGGGGAGTAGTGTAGTATTTTATGACCGATACCTTCATATTGCATAATTGTGCGAGCTTACCCCTCTTACACACGGGAATAAGCCGTATCGTATCGCTAGGATACTATTGTACAACCCAAGCCGATCATATACATTACCTATTCAAATCACATTATTTTCAATTGTTGGAAAATTACATGGAAAATATTCTTCAAGTATTTCAAACTGTTAAGATTGCAATTATTCTATTATTATTTGAATTGTTAGATTTTCATAATTCTACTTTGCTCCTTTCCTGACTGGATCCCCCACCCCCAATAGGTAACATTGATGAGGCTGAGCTATTGTATAATAGCTATTATGATCCGGTGCTTTATCCTGCGGTGCTTCCAGAGTCTCACTTGGAGGATGTTGATCCCGAGGATGATGAGCCGGCTATCTAGATAGTTGCTGTTATTTCTAGTTTTCTTTGTGTTGGAGTTGAACTCTTATTTCAGTATCTTATTATCAGTTGTATCTTTCTGTGTTGGACAAATTAAAGTTTTTAAATATTTGAAATATTAAAGTCGTGACAAATGTTTAGTTATTGTTGAGATTACCTGCAAGTGGAAAAAGCTTACTGCCGCTGCCTCACAACGGTGCAGGCTGGACATGATCTGATTCGACCCAACAATTTGAAATTGGGCCGTGACAGAAAGATAGAATAGTGGATACAAAGACATCATAGCGGCAACCATCGGGCATGCGGCTACTAACCAGGTAGACACTAGAGGATCAAACATGAAGGAGGGGTCAACTATAGACAAAGAGGGATCTAATGGGTTGAAGGGACTGAACCACACACATCTGGGAAGGGGAGAGAATTAATTTGTGGTCTTCCAAGCACAGGAAGGAGGAGTAACAAGGGGTAAGGGGCCAGTTACGGTGTTGGAATGCACCATGCTGACAAGCGGAGTCACGACGGGAGTGGCTATAGACAGCATGAAGCCCCATCGATTAGTAGGAAGCGAAATACAGGTCCTACCGTGGAGGAGTTCAACCGACCTGTAGCAGACTCAGGAGGACAAGAAGAAGAATTGTTCCAGGACAACCCCGCTTGGGGACGTTTTTTTCCTCGGTGATACTAACACTACGACAACAGCAGCTGTGGAAGCCAACCGAGTTCAGACAGATACAGATAGCCACCCCACTACTGTATCGGGAGATACTGATGGTGCAATGATCATCAATTAAATGTCAATAATTACGTGGAACGTGCGGGAGCATGCTCAATAGGGAGGTGGAAGGAGATAAGTTCGACAATCATGAAAAACCGGTGCTCTATCATTGCTCTTCTAGAAAGAAAATCAACTCTGAACGCATCATGACGCGTAGGACGAATGGAGCTTGGAAGCAGGCTAATAAACTGGACCTGTGTGACATGGCTCGTATTTGGGTCCGATGGGATAGAAATAGCTGGGACAGCCTCATGGTGCGTAAGTCGGAACAAATGATGCTTATGAAATTCAAAAATAAAGAAGGTTTCAACTTTCTATTTGGGGCTATCTACGGGCACAACGATAGAATGAGAATAGCTGGACTTTGGCAGGAGATCAACCATGTGGGTACTCTGGCGGAGATATGCGAAAAATTACCTCTCCTCCTAATGGGCGACTTCAATGCCTTGTTGTACAACCACGAGAAGATTGGAAGGAACAGGATTCCGGGGGCCATCCTTCAGGAGTTCCCACAGTGCTTGGTTCACTCGGGACTTATTGGCCTGGAGAGAAGTGGTCATATTTGGACCTGGAACAACAAATCGGCGCGCAAGAGGGTGGTTTGTCAGTTTGATAGGGCTCTTGGCAATAACAGTTGGTTCGACAAGTTCCCAACGTCGAATGTGGAAGGGCTTCCAACGGGAACGAGCGACCACGCCCCTATCCGGGTGGTACTCCATCTACCCGAGCCTAATAAGATGCGGCCATTCCGCTATAACAACAAGTGGCATTTAATGGAAGGCTATTGGGATGTAGTGAAGGAAGGCTTGTTTACTGAAGTCAGCGGCAACAAGCAATTCGTGCTAGTACAAAAGCTTAAACTCATCAAGCAAGCCATCCGAAGATGGCTTACGTCAGCGCCTAACACCTCTCTGGAAGAGAAGTCTATTGCTTTAAGGGAAGTTCAATCCCACCTCCAAGGAGATCCCCTTAATGAGCTTGGGCGGACATGGAGCGTACTCTCATCCAGGAAGTTAGCAAACTTCAACTGCTTGAGGAAGTCTAGTTAGCGCAAACGGCTAAATGCCAATGGTTGCAGGAGGGAGACCGATGCACCCAATTCTTCCATAATACGATGCATACAAGGCAACATCGCAACCACGTTAGCTGCCTCCTGGATGCTACAGGCAACACAATGACGGCTCCAGGGGATATCCAAAGGGAGACGGTCAGGTACTACTCGGATCTATACTCAAATTGATTATCCATCTTCTTTTCCAGACCTGGTATGCAAACGGCTTGTTACGGGAGCAGGGAACAAGGAGATGTTAGCCCTGATCACGATGGCGGAGGTGGAAACTATCATAAAAGGAGCAGACCCCAACAAAGCGCCGGAACCAGATGGCTTCGGCAGTAAGTTCTATGCAGTTCATCGGAAAGAAATGAAGGAAGCAGTGTTGGACATAGTATAAGATTTCTTCTCTAACAAGACGCTGCTGTAAGAGCTCAACCACACGTTCCTCACTCTTGTACCAATGAAAGAAGGGGCCACATTGCTGTCAAATTTTCGGCCGATAGCATGCTGTATTTTTTTATATAAAATAATAACAACCCTCATGTGTAGAAGGATGGGAAGAGTATTGCAGGGTCTTATTTCATGGAACCAAACGACATTTATCAAAGGTTGATTGATAGCAGAGAACAGCCTACTGGCGTACGAACTTGTACGAGAGTTCAACAAACATAGGGGTAAAAAATCTTGTCTCAAACTGGGTCTGCGCAGAGCATATGATACGGTGAACATGGAGTTTGTATGCAAAATTATGACAGACATGGGGTTTGATGGAGCTTGGGTGGATATGATACGGGAATGCATCTCGACACCGACCTTCTCAGTGCTTGTCAAAGGATAACCATATGGCTTCTTTCATAGTAATCACGGACAACGCCAGGGTGACCCCTTATCCCCTTACTTGTTCACTCTGGTAATGGAATACTTTACATGTTTGATGGACAGGGCTATTGCCAGGAAACAAATTCTGCCACTATACAAACATGTGAAGCCTCAAGTATCCCACCTGATTTATAAAAACGATCTTCTTGTGTTTGCAGTTCCTACGGAGGAGGGGCTTCAAGCTATTACTCTGATCATGGATGAGTTTGGACAACTTACCGGACTGTAATTGAATAAAGATAAGGGTAGGGTCTACTTCAGCACCAGATGCCCTGACAACGATAAGAGCAACCATAATAGAAGTCGAACGAGGAGAACTGCCAGTCAAATACCTTGGGATTCCGTTGTCCATCAACTACGCCAAAGACGTAGACTGCACGTCGCTGGTTGACTATATACAAAGACACCTGGAGGGGTGGCAAGCGCAATGCCTATCCTTTGGAGGATCTATGGAACTAGTATGCTCTTGTATTGAGTCTATATTGAGATATTGGTTACAAACCATACAGGTACAAACACTCACTATACGTCGAATAGAACGACTTTGTGCCAATTTCATATGGAAGGGGGAATACATGCAATTGCATGGGACAAGCTCTGCGTTCCGACTGAGGAGGGAGGAGTAGGTTTGCGCTCCTTATAAACACTATGGATTGTGGCGGGCATGAAACTAACATGGAAGTTCCTCCAAGGGGGCTCCTTATGGGTGGATTAGGCGGCAAACAGATATCTCAAAGAAATTTTTTTTGGTGCGCAGGTATAATAATAATGATTCGGTTACCTTCAAAATAATTTCGGTACATAGAAGTTCTTTGAAGGGAGCCATTCATCGAGTTATGAAGGATGGAGCCACAACGGATCTGTGGGAGGATCCCTGGATAAACCACCAAAGCCTCCTAGAAAAAACTGGAGTTGATAGACAAGTACTGGCTAGAAGACCGCAAGAAGAGAGAGTAGCTGCATACTTATCAACGGAGAATGGAAATCGGAGTTACACCCGCACACAGCCAGGTTCTCATCGGAGATTCGCTCAGTTAAGACCGAATCGGGCGGTCTGACTGAAGGTGGGAATAGGATATGGGTCCGACAGGGAGGTTCTCGTCTCGGGAATGTTACAATCTCGTTCGGGAGAAACAACCTATATTCGAGTTAGCTGACTTCGTTTCGTTTAAAGGGGCGAGTAGGAAGATGCAATATTGTATCTATCGACTTTTGTTGGAAAGACTCATGACGTTGGACAGGTTAACAAGATTCGACATTCGAAGTGGGGACACGGTGTGCGGCAAGTGTCAGATTAGCAATGAAGACTTGCCGCACGTATTCTTCAGTGTATAGGGTCCCAAGAGATTTGGGAGGAGCAAAGCATCAAGCTAAATATACCCAGGGGAGGACCATATACCATACATGATATAATTAACATCATCACGCAGTTAAAAGCCAGAGGTAGCACGTGGTAGAGGGAGGCTCGCTTGTGATTTGTCACGATCCGCACCCTGATTAGGGGCACAAGCACATGGGTACGTCCAGCCTACACCGCAGAGTCGGTGGTAGAATGCTGTATAGGTCAACTAGAATATACATTGTCACGACCCGCACCCTGTTTAGGGTCACGAGAACGTGGGTACGTCCAGCCTACGTCGCAGTGTCGGCTGTAAAACACTGTATAGGTCATTTATAACATCTAACATCTAACAACAAGATATATAAACCTGTCATCTCTGTACGGAGTTATAATATAACATCTCAACTCTATATCTCAATCACAAGTCTAGGGAAGATAGAGCACGATATAGAATCAGATAAAAAGAAGAAACTGAATATAAATAGAGTTATCACACCACACAAAATAGATGTTCAATACAAATAAATACAAGTCCTGAATATAACTAAGTCTCAACTAACAATCTGAACAATCTGATACAAACAAAAAACTATAAATACTAGACTAAACTAGGCACCCTCTACTGAGCTAGATGCTCCTCAGGCTCCTGAATGTCACCCTCATATGCTCCATAGAAGGTAGGGCAGTCATCATCATCATCATCTGTAATATTTTTAACTGGTCCAGTCAGGACAGGAACGAGCATAATACATCTCACGTAGTTCATATCATATTGGGAAATATAAAGCATGTATAGGGTAAAATACATGTGTAGGACCGTTGAACACCTCTAGGGGGGGTGAATAGAGTGAGTACAAGTGCAGCGAAAAATAATCACCAATTTAAAAAATTAAACAGATAACTATGGCAGTAAGTAAGAGACAGTAAATAAATATAGCAAGAGATAGAGAGATCAAACTCAGTGACACAGCAATGTATACTGGTATCCCTCTGAGAGGACTAATCTAGCCTCGAGTACTCTTGCTCGATGTTAATCAACTAAGGCACAAGATAATTGAGAGCTTACAGTCTCTTACAATACCGTGCTTGGTGACAAGTGCACGACCAACTTCACAACACCGTGCTTGGTGACGAGCGCACGACCAGCTCCAAAACAGAAATAATTTCTGTACTCTGAACAACCTCTTTACAACTCTTGAGAACCAAAAGACTCTAGATCGAAATAGATATTACTGGCTTTTGGCTAAGAGGAGTGTAGGTATAATATGAAAACTTTTGATCGAATGAAAACACTTATTGAATAGAGAAGAGAAGATGAAGAATGAATGAGTGATTTGAAATAAAAAATTCTCTTCTATTTATAGGTGTTTTCTGGGACAGAACTCGGGCAGAGTTCTGACAGAGTTCTGATGCAAAGATTTCGCATACGAACGTTGCATGCAGATTTGGAGGTAACAAATATTTGAATTTAAATAGACCGAACTCGGGCAGAGTTCGGACCGAACTCGGGCCGAACTCGGTTTGAGTTCTGTCTAGGAAAATATTGAACAATTTTCAAATTCTGTTGCAAAAATGGATTTAAACTTTTTGGTGGATGGAATATGAATAGGTAGGCTTTATAGAAAAGTGGACTAAGATTAACCTAAGCCAGTATTACCTAGTCGATCTTATAATTTATATCCTAGACTCAATAAAGATAAAATACATAATAAATTGTAAAATGACTCGGACTGGATTTCAATGAAAGTAAGCTTCAGACTGATGATTTATGTGCTTGATGATGCAGTAGTATGCTTGTTGCTATTGATTTCACAAGTCCTGAAATGATTAGTAGCAGTTCGTATATTTTGTGTATTGACTTAAGTTCATGTTAATTATTAAAATCAGGTGTGACCATGGAATGGGCCAACAATCTCCTCCATTTTGATAATTGACAAACTTAAGTCTATACCAAAATATATCTAAAATAGAACAAATAAAATTACCTAAAAAAATGGTTGTGGTTGTCTTTCTTTGATTATTGATTTTGGTATTGTACTTTTTCTCCCCCTTTGTCAATAAAAAAATGGTTTTGGCTCCCCTGTAATGTGTGAAGCCAACAATGTTCATCACACAGACAAAGTGATACTAAAAAGATGACAACAGTTCACCAAATAACAACAGTTCCACAAAGTGTATAAAAAATAACTAGTACTGAAAGGACTGAAACTGTCATGCATAAAAAGAAAGATACAATCATCATCATCATCATAAAAAGTGCGAATAAAATGTCTAACTAAAAAGTTTAGACATAAAAGAAAGCTACATCATAGATCATCATCTATCAGCCCTATCCACAATCCACCAGCTCAAGTTCGCATCACATAGGAGTGTCGTCACCGCCAGGAGCATCCGGAGAAAAATATGCAGCAGTAGGATCGAAGTGAGGAAAAGTCGTCTCATCTCCGAACCTGGGTCCTGGGAAGCCGGGGTGAGGAAGAATGGTCACTGGATGTGATGGGTCATGGGAGAGACTCCAGTGGAGATCAACAATGCCATTCTGCAACACCTGAGCCTGGATGATGTGGCGGAACTCTGTGTCAAGATAGCTCTGATGACATTGCACGGAGAGAGCAACAAAGTCATCAAAATGCTGATAAAATCTAGGGTCAAAACCCGGAGCAGCAGCATCAGGAGAAGGAGCCTCAGGGTCAGCATCTGGAACTGGCTCAGCACCAGGAGGCAGAGGAGGAGTAGGGTATAGCCTAGACCTACTAAGCTATATGGCTGTGGAGGAATGAGAACAGGTTTGAAGATCAATTTCAAACCTTCGAAAGATAGAGGCCAAATGCATGGGATAGACGAGGTTGCGTCCTGCATTTCTGTAGTTCAACATCCAAGCCATCATGGTCTTGGGAACAGAAAATGGAATGCCAAAGTGGATATGATACATGGCGGATAACTCCAAGAAAGTAATCTCATCAGAGGATCCTTTCTTCGGAAGAAGAACATAGAAAATGAACCTATGTAGTTCATAGAAGTTTTGGTTAAGATGTTTAGAATAGACTCTTCTAGAAACAGGTCTGGGATGACAAAGAAGTTCTTTGAAGGAATCGAAAGTGACACCTTCAGGAAATTAGATGTGATGGATATCTACTAATGCTTCACCTACATCAGGAACATGGAAGTATTCACTGATGTCGGTAGCGCTGAATTCTAGTTCTTGCCCAGCAATGCAAGAATAGAAATTTTCGTTAGGTTTTACTTACAAGTTGCAGTAGAACATACGGACAGCGTTATCATAGATATTCTCGGCTACTTCGAAAAAGTCACGAAAGCCGAGACGGTCGAATGTGAGAGCGTATTCAGAAAATATAGTAAAGTTCATACGTGCTTCAGCACATATTCTGCGACCAGAAAAGGAATCAAACCAAAGGTCCAAAAATTCTTTGTCAGAAAATAGACCAGAATCAAAATCATCGGAACCTATGGGTCTAGCTAGACGGAATACATTAGTGGGAACGTAGTCAGAAGAGGAAGATCCTGCATGTGAGGAATCAACCTTTCTTTTCTGACTCTTGGGGGCCATAGATGAGAGAAAGGAGATAATGGAGTACCTTGATAAAAGGAGGAAAAAGATGGAGATGAACAGCCCACAAACTCCTGAGAAGCTTAAAATGAAGGAGGAGGAAGAGCTCTTGGGAGTAAAGGAGGCTAATTCTCGATTTGGTGGTGTGAAAAAAGTGGAAGGAAGAAGGAGTATAAATAGGGCTAGGGCCGGCTGTTCGGTTCTAGAAGCTGAACAGCGCTGATCGAACTCGGTCTGAACTCGGTCCGAACTCGGGCAGAGTTCGGTCCGAGTTTGGCTGCTTGTATTTCCGATACCATAAATGCAGTATTTGTTTTTTAAAAATTGAATTTACGACTATTGACTTCTTCATTTAATCACTTCTATTACTTTGGGTTAGCTGTAGGGGCCGGATCCCAGCTAGCGGTAGTCCAAAGACTAGTGCACCGTGTCACTTCAGGTTATTTACACCTGTATGACAGAAGGACCCTTTCGGCTTGTACCCAAAATAATTTTTGTTAAATAAATTATGAAGTTTCGAGTCATAAAAATAAATTTAATTACCATACTACACTATGAATCTAAAAATTCAAGTATGCCGAGCTCTCGCCTCATTATGTTAAAACGGTCTTCAACCAGTGGTTTTGTGAAAATGTCTGCTAGTTGATGATCTGTGTCAATAAACTCTAGACAGATATCCCCGTGTTGTTGGTGATCACGTAAAAAGTGATAACGAATCTCAATGTGTTTTGTGTGTGAGTGACATACATGGTTCTTTGTCAGATTAATAGTGTTAGTATTATCACAATAAATGGAAATCTTAGTGTAGTACAGATTGTAGTCTTCTAGGGTTTGCTTCATCCACAAAATTTGAGCACAGCAACGTCCTGCGGCGATATACTCAGCCTCAGTAGTTGATAATGCTACAGAATTTTGTTTTTTCCTAAACCAAGAGACTAAGGCCTTTCCTAGAAAATGATACGTACTGCTGGTACTTTTACGATCTACTTTGTATCCTGCAAAATCTGTATCCGAGTAACCTATCAGGTCAAAGGATTTGGTTTTAGGATACCACAAGCGGACTGTAGAAGTTTCCTTAAGGTATCGGAAGATACGCTTAACGGCAGTTAGGTGTGATTCGTTAAGATTTTCCTGGTATCGTGCACAGATGCAAACACTGAATATAATATCAGGGCGACTAACAGTTAAATATAATAAGCTACCAATCATATCTCGATACTTATGCTGGTCAACAGGTTTGCCACTTTCATCAGTATCAAGCTTTGTGGATGTAGTCATTGGAGTTCCGATAGGCTTTACATTATCAAAGTCGTACTTTTTCAGTATGTCCTTCGTATACTTGGCTTGATTGATAAATATTTTCTTTGAGTGTTGTTTGATCTGGAGTCCTAGGAAGAACTTCAGCTCTCACATCATACTCATCTCAAATTCATTCTGCATATACTTAGCAAACTCTTGACAAAGTTTTTCATTAGTAGAACCGAATATAATGTCATCAATGTATATTTGTACAAGAAGAATGTCATCATTTAAAGATTTGATAAACAAAGTGGTATCAACTCTTTCTTTTGAAAAACTATTATCAAGTAAGAAGGCACTTAGGCGTTCATACCAAGCACGATGTGCTTGTTTGAGTCCATAGAGTGCTTTCTTAAGCTTGAATACGTGATTAGGTTTTTGAAAATCTTCAAAGCCAAGGGTTGTTTCACAAAAACTTCTTCTTTTAGAAATCCGTTCAAAAATGCACTTTTTACGTCCATTTGAAATAATTTAAAATCATTAAAACATGCAAATGCACAAAATATGCGAATAGCTTCTAGTCTAGCAACAGGAGCATATGTCTCGTCATAATCAATACCTTCTTCTTGATTATAACCTTGTGCCACTAGACGTGCTTTGTTGCATAGAACTTGTCCAGCTTCACTAAGTTTATTTTGGAACACCCATTTGGTACCAATTATCGATTGACCAATAGGTTTAGGAACGAGTTCCCAAACTTGGTTTCTCTCAAATTGATTTAGCTCCTCTTGCATGGCATTAATCCAAAATTTATCAGAAAAGGCATCTTCTATATTCTTAGGTTCTATTTGGAAAATGAAAGCTACATTTGCTGCTATTTCAGAATCTCTAAGAGAGGAGCGTGTACTTACACCTTTTGATACATCACCTATGATGAGTGTCTCTGGATGATCTGGTAAGAATTTTAATGATTCAAATTTATGAGCCAGATCTTCCACAGGACACTTATCGGTTTTTGTTTGTACACCTTCATCATCACTATCGCTAGATCTGTGACTATTGAGCTCATCAAAAGTAACGTTAATAGATTCTTCAACAATCATAGACCTTTTATTAAAAATTCTATATCCCTTACTCTTAGCAGCATATCCGAAAAATATCTCTTCGTCTGCTTTAGAGTCGAACTTGCCCAAGTTGTCCTTGGTGTTCAGGATAAAACAGCGACATTCAAAAACTTTGAAATAAGAAATGTTTGGAATCCTTCCAAACTAAAGTTCATATGGTGTTTTCTTCGAGATAGGTCGAATTAACACCCTATTTAAAACATGACAGGCTATGCTAACAGCTTCTGCCCAAAAATATTTAGGAAGATTATGCTGATTCAGCATGACTCTAGCCATTTCGCTTAGAGTACGGTTCTTCCGCTCCACAATACCATTCTGTTGAGGAGTTCTAAGATAAAAAAATTCGTGGTAATACCCACTATCATCACAAAACTTTTTAAAATCTGTGTTTATGAATTCGCCACCATGATCACTTCAGATACGAGTAATCATGAAGCCTTTTTCGTTTTGTACCTTTTTGCAAAATATCTGAAATTCAAAAATAGTATCACTTTTGTTTGATAAAAAATAAATCCAAGTAAAACAAGAGAAATTATCAACAATAATAAAAGTATAGAGCTTACCGCCAAGACTAGCCACTCTACTAGGACCAAATAAATCTATATGTATCAACTGCAAAGGTCTAGAAGTACTTACAGCATTGATGGATTTAAATGTAGACTTATGTGCTTTGTTCTTTTCACAGTCAGCACATACCATATCTCTCTTGAATGGAATATCGGAGAGTCCATTTACCAACTTCTTAGTGCTCAGTCGTGAGATAGTGTCCATATTTGTATGCCCTAGTCTCATATGCCATAGCCAGCTTTCATCTAAATTAGCTACTAGGCATCTTCCTGCATTATTAGTACTCTACAAAAAGAAAACATAAATATTGTCTTCTCTAATCCCTTCATATACGGGATTACCAGATGACATATCATATATGGTACATTTGTCTTTTACAAAGTTGATACCATAACCATTATCAGCCAAATGACTTATGCTTAGTAGGTTATGTTTTAATTCTGTTACCAAACAAACATCTTTTATTATAGGATAAGGAGATATACCAACAGTGCCATTGCCAATTATATCACCTCTCAGATTATTTTCGAAGGAGACGTATCCTTCTTGCTTCATCGATAGCATGACGAACAAAGATGCATCACCAGTCATGTGCCGCAACATCCGCTATCGAGGATCCACTTGCTTTTAACATGAGAGGGTTGAGGGTCCACATACAAAACAAGTAGATGAATCCTTTGGTACCCATTTACTGAAGGGTCCATATTGATTAGTCTTAGGTCTCCAAAATAAAGTGTGATTGTCAACAAGTTTCTTTGCTAAACAATACTGTGATATGTGTCCATGAGTACCACAATATGTGCAAGTGAGTTTAAAAATAGTGGTATTTAAAAACTGTGTTGACATACTTATTTGGTTTCTTTGAAAACCTATAAGTGAAAGCATGGTGATAGTCGTATTTCTTTCGTGCTTTCTGATTTTTAGTCCTCTTAGGTGTATGCTTAGCATTAGGACTAAACTTAGGCTGTGTCACAGATATTGCCCATTTTCCTAACTTGATTTCTAACTTTTTAGAAACCGCAACAGACTCTTCATATTTAGCAGTCATGTCTGAGAGTCTTTGTTCTGTGACTAAGTGCTTCTTCTTCTCTAGGTCATATAACTCTTGTATTTTGACATAGTCTTTTTCTTTCTTATCAACCTTGAGGAAAGCCTCATGATAGTCTACCTTGAGTTTAGCTATCTCTTCTGTATTACCGGTAGTAGACGTCTCTTTAATATCTTCAATAAGACTGGACAGTCTAGCTATCTCGATTGTGTATGCCTTAATCTCTTTTTGAGATTGCTTATACTTGTTAAGCACAGTTCTGCGTTCTTCAAGTAGTTCGCTAAAGGCATTTTTTAATTCATCGAAAGTAAAATTATCATACAAAGGGTTTAAGAATACCTTATCAAAAGCCATAAGACAGACATTGGCATTTCCATAGGGTCTGTCTTCTTCCTCTGTGTTACTGGCATCACTTTCATGCCAGATGTTGTGTTAGCATACTTTCGACTGGTTGTTACTTTTCTGTTTGATCTTGATCTATCGTATGGACTGCTTTTCTTTGAAGTTGGACAGTCCTTCTTCATGTGCCCTGATTTCTTGCATCCAAAGCATATTGTTTCATCTTCATTGTTTTCTTAGATATCTCTCTTTCTTCTGTTTGATTTCTCAAACTTTAGGAATTTCCTGAAGTTCTTCACTAGTAGGGCTTGTTCATCACCACTTGATGACTCTTCCTCAGAATCATTGCATGTAGATTTTCTGGCTTGAGCTTTGAAGGCAATAGACTTTTCTTTTGGGATTGCTTCTTCAAACTCTTACAGATCAAGCTCATGGGTCATGAGCTTGCCCATCAGTGTTTCCAGAGACATGGTGTTGAGATCGTTTCCTTCAATGATTGCTATTGCCTTCAGGTTCCAGTTCTTGGTTAGATCCCATAGCACTTTTCTGATCTTCTCATGATTACTGTAATCCTTACCAAGAGATTGCAAAGGATTAGTAATATCAAAGAAACGTGTGAACATCTGTGTAATTGACTCATCGGATTTTATCTTAAAAGATTTATACTCCTGTGTTAGTATACTAATTTTTTGATTCCTTCACTTGGGAAGTACCTTCATGAGTTACCTCAAGAAATTTTCAAATCTCGTGAGATGTTTTACAGGTAAAAACTCTATTGAATTCCGTTTTGTCAATTGCATAGAACAGTGCGTTGATGGCACGAGCATCTAGACTAGCCTTTGCTTTTTCAGCCTCTGTATATTTGTCATGAGGCTTGTCTACAAGCTGTCCATCAACTACTATGGGTGCCGGGTTTTTTTAACCGTCAACAACTATAGACCAAAGATCAAAGTCAAAAGACTTTAAGAAGAAAGTCATTCGTGTTTTCCAGAAGGTATAATTTATACCATCAAATAGTGGAGGTCGATTTGTGGATTGCCCTTCACCTTGAATATTGATTTCACGGCTGCCATATATACTCTATGAGGTTTGTTATATTAGAATATAACCTGCTCTGATACCAATTGTAGGACCGTTGAGCACCTCTAGAGGGGGGTGAATAGAGTGAGTGCAAGTGCAGCGAAAAATAATCACCATTTTAAAAAATTAAACAGATAACTATGGCAGTAAGTAAGAGACAGAAAATAAATATAGCAAAAGATAGAGAGATCAAACTCAGTGACACAGCGATGTGTACTTGTATCCCTCTGAGAGGACTAATCCAGTCTCGAGTACTCTTGTTCGATGTTAATCCACTAAGGCACAAGCTAATTGAGAGCTTGCAGTCTCTTACAATACCGTGCTTGGTGACAAGTGTACGACCAACTTCACAACACCGTGCTTGGTGACGAGCACACGACCGGCTCTACAACAGAGATAATTTCTGTACTCTGAACAACCTCTTTACAACTTTTGAGAACCAAAAGACTCTAGATCGAAATGGATATTACTAGCTTTTGGCTAAGAGGAGTGTAGGTGTGATATGAAAACTTTTGATCGGGTGAAAACACCTATTGAATAGAGAAGAGAAGATGAAGAATGAATGGGTAATTTGAAATAAAAAATTCTCTTCTATTTATAGGTGTTTTCTGGGACCGAACTCGGGCAGAGTTCTGATGCAAAATTTTCGTATAGGAACGTTGTATGCAGATTTGGAGGCAACAAATATTTTAATTTAAACAGACCGAACTCGGGCAGAGTTCGGACCGAACTCGGGCAGAGTTCGGACTGAACTCGGGCCGAACTCGGTTTGAGTTCTGTCTAGGAAAATAATGAACATTTGTCAAATTCTGTTGCAAAAATGGATTTGAACTTTTTGGTGGATGGAATATGAATAGGTAGGCTTTATAGAAAAGTGGACTACGATTAACCTAAGCCAGTATTACCTAGTCGATCTTACAATTTATATCCTAGACTCAATAAAGATAAAATATATAATAAATTATAAAATGACTCAGACTGGATTCCAATGAAAGTAAGCTTCAGACTGATGATTTATATGCTTGATGATGCAGTAGTACGCTTATTGATATTGATTTTACAAGTCCTGAAATGATTAGCAGCAGTTCGTATATTTTGTGTATTGACTTAAGTTTATGGCAATTATTAAAATTGGGTGTGACCATGGAATTGGTCAACAACTTGGACAATAAGGAAATATAAATAAAAACGAGAGAGATTTGATAACTGAAAATATCTATATACATGATGAGTAAGAACTATAAATAACCTGTGATTTAGAGCATGAGATGGTTATATAAACAGGTTAGGATAATGCAAGGGTAACTCCATCATACGTGAGTGTACAATGGACATATACATAATTTTCACAGGATTTCACAAGATGGGATTTTGATCACATAACCATTTTCTACTCACCCTTTCCAACCAATACACAAGGATCCAGTCAAGTTACGTTGCCTTGTACAAGTGGTTTTTATCACGTTTGCTCATGTGATCATGAGAGTACAAGATTGCACAAGAGTATACATGAATAGCGGTGTACTTAAAATACAAGATGTTCATGAAAAGCACATGACAAATTTATCTGATGCACCCCGAGGGGGATAACATCGCATGACAAGATCCATATAGTACCAATCCATGATAATAATGTGACAGCACCATGTAGAGTAATCTAGAGCAAGAATATAAATCCTAGCAAGTATGAAACGGTCAGAGAATGTACTCGCCTGTCACCCTGAATGACTGATATGAATAGATGTCCGAACTGGTGTCACAAAGTCCTATTTAGAGTGAAAACAGGTTATAAAGTACTCAAATTGTAATAATAGAAATCCGCAATGCAAACTACATGATTCTAAGTCAAACTAGGTCAAAGTCAACTCTTTGTCAACTTTGGTCAACTGTCTATGTCAAACTAGGTCAACTGTAAGGTAACTTGGGCAACTGCTTAGGGTTTGGTCAAATTCTAGTCAAACTAGGTCACACTTGGTCTACTCTAGTCAAACTAGGTCAACAACAAGGCTATCTTGGTCAACTGGTCAAACTTAGGCTATCAAGGGTCAATTTGGTCAATGGTCAACTATTGGTAAACTTTAGGGTTTGGTCAACTAAGTCAAATTGGGTCACACTTAGGCTTTTGGTCATCTTGGTTTTAGTTAGTTTAGTCTAGTCTAGTCTAGGGTTTGGTCATTACCTTAGTTAGATTAAGTAATTACCCATTACCTGCCATACATAGTTAACATCCTATACAACCTCTAGATGATACTCTATATCCTATACCTAGATCATGTTATATACCATTGTCAACTATATACAAGGTATCCCCTTGACCTCAATCTACATCCTCTCACAATCATATACCAATGAGATTACCCTCAACTCAACCAACCTTATACAATATCTATATAGATATATACAAAACTCTAACACACACCTATAACATATGAACATTCAATTATAAACTATCTATATAAATACATATAATACATATATATGGTATTTGAAAGTTGGAAAGGGGGGTCAAAATTGAACTAGCAATGGGGCACTGAGGCTGCCCCCATGCTCTGCTGCTAATTCAAATCCCAACATCCTATATATACAAGATACATACCTGCATACATACAAATATACATACAAACAACTATACATACATACATGTATACCAACATATATGTGTAAACCCAGAAATGTACATATAATTGTATATACATATAGATATACCTAAACACTAGTACATGTATCACAGTGTCACAAAGTGTGTGTGTGTCCAAGTGTCCAAATTTTAGTGTACAGATGAGTAAAGGGTGTATAAGTGAGTGTACATGGTGTCATGTGATGCAAAGAGTGTCCACATGCAATGTAAACTTGAAACTAAATAGGGGAAAACATGTGCACAGGTGTCTAGCATGTTAGAGAGTGTCCAAGTGTCGTGTGCGTGTCTACGAAGTGTCAAATCGTGTCCAAACAGGGGGGTCGACATAGTGTATCAAAGACAGCACAGAGGCTGCCTCGTGCAGCCATATTGAGGACAATAGAGCTCGACACGTGGCACGAGGAGTCTCGTACTCATGCACGTGGCTAGGATAGGTCTAGGGCTAGGTCCTAGGGTGCCTGCACGAACCCCAAGACGTGTCGTGTCCAAGTTACAGCCCCGTAGCAGAGACAAAATTTCAACCATGCACAGACAGTGCTATATCAGTGCGCGATCGATTTCTTTGTGCACACTGAACGAGGACCCATGAAACTTCATGGATATGGTGTCAGTGGGTGCTCCCACGTGTCCATGAAGTTTCATGTCACATGGTGCCGTGTCGTGTCCGCTAGGACACTCGAACTGCAGGGGAGCTGCACGAGCCCTGTGCGGTGTCTCGTGCATGAGGTACGTGTCCAATTTGGACACAAAAAGTGAATAGAAATCAACTCAGTCGACTTGATATACAATATAGACCTAATTAGCTAAAACCTATGTAATTAGTTTTGAAAATTACTAAAATAATTTCCTATGTGGTATTTCACCAAACACTTATTTAAAAATACTGATACGTGTCCGATATGGACACAAAATGGACATAAATTTCTACCAAACTTGAGCTACACCTAGGGGAACCCTAAATGGATGCATCTATGGAAAGAAATTAGGAATTTAAAGGTGTTTGATAGGTATTACCTATTGAGGGTGAAACCTCAATGAATAGGCTTTTAAAATGAGAGCTCTTCTCCCACTTGCAATGATCCCAAGCCCTAGAATCCTTGCTAGCTGCCCACTATTGGTATCCTCTACTGTAGGGGAGTCCAACACAATTGGTTTGGTCCAATTTGGTGGAGAAATAGGGAATTGGTGAAGGTTTGGGGAAGAACACTAATAGGGATTTATGTAGGTATTTAAAAAGAGGCAAGAACTTTGATGATGTGATTAAATAGGGGTATGGTCTCTTGATGGCTGTTGATAAAGGCTAGGGTTAGGTTTTTGCAAGGTTAGATGGGTGGCTAAGGCTTCTCCACATGATTCTAGGCTCAATCAAAGGCTCACATCAAAAGTAGCCTTTCTTAACATTTAGTCAAAATATCCTACTAACATAATATCTAGATATTAATTTAACTTAGCCATTAAGTCTCTAACCTTCTAACTAAACCTCCATGAACATCATTAACATGTAGGTTAGGTCAAAACTAGGTTAGTCTATAATAAAAAGATTAGCACCACAATAATCAATCAAAATTCATTTTCATTAAAAAGTCCAAAATGACCAAAATACCCCTAGGCTAAAAAGTCACAATTAGTCATCATAATCACATGGTTAGGTCCCCATGGTCATGGTTAGTCTCTAGGTCATGCAGTCTCTAGGGTTGTACTAGCAAAACATCAAAATCATAAGTCAGGGTTTTAAATAGTTTTAAATTGATTAAAAATCACCATAAATCATATCATGATTTAAATAACCTTATTAAATAATTAAAATATAAAAGTTCAAAATTATCCTCAATTTAGAAACTGGGTGCTACAAGTCTACTCTCCTTAGAAGAATTTCGTCCTTGAAATTAAAATAGTCGTACTCCTTCTAGGTCAAACCCCCAACAATCACAGTCTCAAACACACAGTTCGATAATCATATGCGTCTGTCCGAAATCATGATAATCAGAACCTCCATCATGCTAGTGAGCAAGGCAAAGATATTCACATAGTCCTTGACTAAGGTACATACCTCTAGAATCATGGTATTTAAAAATTTTGTATTGCCGCATGTTTGGCCGCGAAAACCTTAAATTCCCACACCGGAGAAATACATCCAAAATCCGATTATATGTCGTCACTATGCCAGCTAACATGACTATAGAAGACTCTAGATCCCATAACTGAGGCGACCTAGCCCATACGACTTATTTCAAAAAAAATCGAATCATAACGAAACATCAGAATAAAATTTATCAACCAACAAGGAACAGATAGAATCTAATTTCAAGACAGTTATACGAAGGCAAATACGAAAATAGAATCAAAAAGATTGGAACCTGTAATCAGCTCTCCTTCTTTCTGTGCATCATCGACTACCATGGCAAAATCTTGCCCCTGCTGGCCTCCCCTGGCCTGCTGCTGATGCTGGACAAACTTTTGCTGTTGAGACTGCAACGGTGGTCCCGTCTGCTGCCCTGTCGGAGCCCTGGCTCCTGCTGCTGTCTGAGCCAATCGTACCACGTTCTTGGGGCACTCCCTCAACTGATGCTCTGCTGAACTACAAAGTAAACACAGGCCCTGCCTCTTCCTGCAGTCATCCCACCCGTGACCTTGCTTCTTGTAGAAGTTATACATAGTGTGCTGATGCTGCCTGGGTGCCTGCTGGTAAAGTACATGTCCCTGGCCCTGAAACGGCTGTTGTACTGGCCTCTGCTGAATGTGAGGGTGCTTGGTTGGCCCTGCAATAGAACTAGCCGCCAAGGCATCACTGCTCCTCTTCGGCCTCAGACCGTAGTCCTCCTCTACAATCTGAACATCTATCAGAATCTGCTCAAATATCGCATCACGATGCCTAGAAGTGCGAGAGCGCACTGCATGAATCAGGCCCCTCTTGAACTTGCGGGCCTTCTCTCCCTCATCCTGAATCATCCCTTGAGCGAATCGACTCAGGCGAAAGAACTATGCCGTATACTCGTCCACAGATGAGTTCTCCTGCACTAGTCCTACAAACTGGTTCTCCAGCGCATTAAGAGCTACATCCGGATAGAACTTATCCTTGAATAGCCTCCAAAAGTTCTTCCATGTCAATCCTCTAACTGACGCATGAGGATCCGTACGGTACCATGTC
The DNA here is from genome assembly GCA_029216955.1 of Iris pallida. NCBI lineage: Eukaryota > Viridiplantae > Streptophyta > Magnoliopsida > Asparagales > Iridaceae > Iris > Iris pallida. The sequence continues at coordinate 1,454,034 of JANAVB010002395.1, read as the reverse complement.
AAAGCGATGTCAAAGAACTGACTAGCCGCAGCTGACACCCACAGTCTCTTCGGAAGCTCTGCTAGATCCAAACTCCGTTCGACGTCCTCTAGCCATCGTCGGCATAAAGAATATCCTCAGTCCCCTTGAACTCCCGGGGTACCATCTTCTTGAAATCTAATACTGACCCAGGTCTCGGCTACTGTTGATGCTGCTCCTGGCCCTGAGCTCACTAAATTGGAGCTGTAGCAACCTTCTCGACCGCTGCTAGTGCAAGTTGATAAGCATTCTCCATGCTCTGCCTCATAGTCTTAGACTGTCGCTGAGACGCCTCCGCCTGTGCTCGCTGAGTCTCTATCATTTGCTGGAGGAGCATAAACATCCGTAATGCATCTGTCGGTATCAGAAGTGGCGGCAGAAGAGTCTCTGGAATAACGATAGAAGGCCTCCCAACTGGAGGTAGAAGACCTCCTGATACTGCTGCTATTCCCACCTGGATGGCAGGAGCAGTAGGGGCAGCAGAGACAGCCATCTGGACCTTCTCCTCCTCCGGAACAGTAGGCCTCGATGGACCGAACCTTTCCGGGGCAGTACTAGATCCAGCTGCCAGAGCTCGTGTCACTGTCATCCTGGAGACAGATCAGACAAGAAAATCAATTCTGAAAAAGAAGCGATATAATCAAAGGAGGACGGTTTATTTCAAAGGAAATAATTTTCAACAAGAATTTAGATGGCAGAAATTCAGTTAAGAGTTTTTCCTAGATGTGATTGAGTACCTCAAAGTATATTCTAATCCTACTGCAGGCTATAGTGATATATACTCTAGTTCGAATACCACTACATAAACTCGACCTGCATGGGCCACCACTAAAAACGTGTCACGACCCGCACCCTGTTTAGGGACACGAGAACGTGGGTACGTCCAGCCTACGCCACAGTATTGGCGGTAGAAGGCAGTATAGGTCATTTATAACATCTAACAACAAGATATATAAACCTGTCATCTTCGCACGGAGGTATAATATAACATCTCAATATTATATCTCAATCACAAGTCTAGGAAAGATAGAGCACGATATGGAATCAGATAAAAAGAAGAAACTGAATATAAATAGAGTTATCACACCACATAAAATAGATATTCAACACAAATAAATACAAGTCCTGAATATAACTACGTCTCAACTAACAATCGAAACAATCCGATACAAACAGAAAACTATAAATTCTAGACAAAACTAGGCACCCTCTACTGAGCTAGATGCTCCTCAGGCTGCTGAATATCACCCTTATTGCCTCATAGAAGGCAGGGCAGTCATCATCATCATCATCTATAATATTTTCAACAGGTCCAGTCAGGACAGGAACGAGCACAATAAATCTCACGCAGTTTATATTATATTAGAAAATATAAAGTATGCATAGAGTAAGATACATGGACTGTAAGAAAATATATATGAAAACGAGAGAGATTTGATAACTGGAAATATCTATATACATGATAAGTAAGAACTGTAAATAACCTGTAATTTTGAGCATGAGATGGTTATATAAACGGGTTAGGACAATACAAGGGTAACTCCATCATACGTGAGTGTCTAATGGACATATACATAATTTTCAATAGATTTCACAAGATGGGATTTTGATCACATAACCATTTCCTACTCACCCTCCCCAATCAATACACAAGTATCTAGTCAAGTTACGTTACCTTGTACAAGAGATTTTTATCACGTTTCCTCACGTGATCATGAGAGTACAAGATTATACAAGAGTATACATGAATAGCGGTGTACATGAAATACAAGATGTTCGAAAAAGTACATGACAACTGTATCTAATGTACCCCAAGGAGGATAACATCGCATGACAAGATCCATATAGTACCAATCTGTGAAAATAACGTGACAGCATCATATAGAGTAATCTAGAGCAAGGATATAAATCCTAGCAAGTATGAAACGGTCAGAGAATATACTCACCTGTCACCCTGAATGACTGATATGAATAGATGTCCGAACTGGTGTCATAGAGTCATATTTAGAGTAAAAATAGGTTATAAAGTACTCAAATTATAATAATAGAAATCTGCAATGCAAACTACATGATTCTAAGTCAAACTAGGTCAAAGTCAACTCTTGGTCAACTCTGGTCAACTGTCTAGGTCAAACTAGGTCAACTATGAGGTAACTTGGGCAACTGCTCAGGGTTTGGTCAAGTTTTAGTCAAACTAGGTCACACTTGGTCTACTCTAGTCAAACTAGGTCAACAACAAGGCTATCTTAGTCAACTGGTCAAACTTAGGCTATCAAGGGTCAATTTGGTCAATGGTCAAATATTGGTCAACTTTAGGGTTTGGTCAACTAAGTCAAATTGGGTCACACAGGCTTTTGGTCATCTTGGTTTTAGTTAGTCTAGTCTAGTCTAGGGTTTGGTCATTACCTTAGTTAGATTAAGTAATTACCCATTACCTACCACACATAGTTAACATCCTATACAACCTCTAGATGATACTCTATATCCTATACCTAGATCATGTTATATACCATTGTCAACTATATACAAGGTATCCCCTTGACCTCAATCTACATCCTCTCACAATCATATACAATGAGATTACCCTCAACTCAACAAACCTTATACAATATCTATATAGATATATACAAAACTCTAACACACATCTATAACATATGAATATTCAATTATAAACTATCTATATAAATACATACAATACATATATGTGGTATTTGAAAGTTGGAAAAGGGGGGGCAAAATTGAACTAGCAATGGGGTACTGAGGCTGCCCCCATGCTCTGCTGCTACTGCTGCTAATTCAAATCTCAACATCCTATATATACAAGGCACATACCTGCATACATACAAATATACATACATACAACTATACATACATACATGTATACCAACATATATGTGTAAACCCAGAAATGTACATATAATTGTATATACATACAGATATACCTAAACACTAGTACATGTGTCATTGTGTCACAAAGTGTGTGTGTGTGTCCAAGTGTCCAAAATTTAGTGTATAGATGTGTCCAGGGTGTATAAGTGAGTGTACATGGTGTCATGTGATGCAAAGAGTGTCCACATGTAATGTAAACTTGAAACTAAATAGGGGAAAACATGTGCACTGGTGTCTAGCATGTTAGAGAGTGTCCAAGTGTCGTGTGTGTGTCTATGAAGTGTCAAATCATGTCCAAACAGGGGGGGTCAACTCAGTATATCAGAGACAGCAAAGAGGCTGCCTCGTGCAGCCATGTCGAGGAGAATAGAGCTCGACACGTGGCACGAGGAGTCTTGTGCTCATGCACGTGGCTAGGGTAGGTCTAGGGCAAGATCCTAGGGAGCCTGCACGAACCCCAAGACGTGTCGTGTCCAAGTTACAGCCCCGTATCAGAGACGAAATTTCAACCATGCACAGACAGTACTATATCAGTGCGCGGTCGATTTCTTTGTGCACACTAAACGAGGACCCATGAAACTTCATGGATATGATGTCAGTGGGTGCCCCCACGTGTCCATGAAGTTTCATGTCACATGGTACCTTGTCGTGTCCGCTAGGACACTCGAACAGCATGGGAGCTGCACGAGCCCTGTGCGGTGTCTCGTGCATGAGGTACGTGTCTAATTTGGACACAAAAAGTGAACAGAAATCAACTCAGTCAACTTGATATACAATATAGACCTAATTAGCTACAAACCTATGTAATTAGTTTTGAAAATTACTAAAATAATTTCCTATGTGGTATTTCACCAAACACTTATTTAAAAACACTGATACGTGTCCGATATGGACACAAAATGGACATGAATTTCTACCAAACTTGAGCTACACCTAGGAGAACCCTAAATGGATGCATCTATGGAAAGAAATTGAGAATTTAAAGGTGTTTGATAGGTTTTACCTATTGAGGGTAAAACCTCAATGAATAGGCTTTGAATTGAGAGCTCTTCTCCCACTTGCAATGATCCCAAGCCCTAGAATCCTTGCTAGCTGCCCACTATTGGTATCCTCTACTGTAGGGGAGTCCAACACAATTGGTTTGGTCCAATTTGGTGGAGAAATGAGGAATTGGTGAAGGTTTGGGGAAGAACACTAATAGGAATTTATGTAGGTATTTAAAAAGAGGCAAGAACTTTGATGATGTGATTAAATAGGGGTATGGCCTCTTGATGGCTGTTGATAAAGGCTAGGGTTAGAGTTTTGCATGGTTAGATGGGTGGGTAAGGCTTCTCCACATGATTCTTGGCTCAATCAAAGGCTCACAACAAAAGTAGCCTTTCTTAACATTTAGTCAAAATATCATACTAACATAATATCTAGATATTAATTTAACTTAGCCATTAAGTCTCTAACCTTCTAACTAAACCTCCATTAACAGCATTAACATCTAGGTCAGGTCAAAACTAGGTTAGTCTCTAATAAAAAGATTAGCACCATAATAATCAATCAAAATTCATTTTCATTAAAATGTCCAAAATGTCCAAAATACCCCTAGGCTAAAAAGTCACAATTAGTCATCCTAATCACATGGTTAGGTCCCATGGTCATGGTTAGTCTCTAGGTCATGCAGTCACTAGGGTTGCACTAGCAAAACATCAAAATCACAAGTCAGAGTTTTAAATAGTTTTAAATTGATTAAAAATTACCATAAATTATATCATGATTTAAATAACATTATTAAATAATTAAAAATACAAAAGTTCAAAATTACCCTCATTTTAGAAACTGGGTGCTACAAGTCTACCCTCCTTAGAAGAATTTTGTCCTCGAAATTAAAATGGTCGTACTCTTTCTAGGTCAAACCCCCAACAATCACAGTCTCAAACACATAGTTCAATAATCATATGCGTCTGTCCAAAATCATGATACTCAGAACCTCCGTCATGCTAGTAAGCAAGGCTAAGATATTTACAAAGTCCTTGACTAAGGTACATACCTCTAGAATCATGGTATTTAAAATTTTTGTATTGTCGCATGCTTGGTCGCGAAAACCTTAAATTCCTACACCCGAGAAATACATCCAAAATCTAATTATATGTCCTCACTATGCCAGCTAACATGACTATAGAAGACTCTAGATCCCATAACTGAGGCGACCTAGCCCATACGACTTATCTCAAAAGAAATCGAATCATAACGAAACATCAGAACAAAATTTATCAACCAACAAGGAACAGATAGAATCGAATTTCAAGACAGTTATAATGAAGCAAATGCAGAAATAGAATCGAAAAGGTTAGAACCTGTAATCAGCTCACCCCTGCTGGCCTCCCTGGCCTGCTGCTGATGCTGGATAAACCTCTGCTGCTGAGTCTGCAACGGTGGTCCCGTCTGCTGCCCTGTCGGAGCCCTAGCTCCTGCTGAAGCCTGAGCCAATCGTGCCACATTCTTGGGACACTCTCTCAACTGATGCTCTGTTGAACCACAAAGTAAACACAGGTCCGACCTCTTCCTGTAGTCGTCCCACCTGTGACCTTGCTTCTTGCAGAAGTTAAACATAGTGTGCTAATGATGTCGATAAGTTGTCCAATGACCATTTTGCAGAGTCTTGAAAAATGCTATATCTTTTCTAGAACCATATCCTTTCTCTTTTAGTTGCAAAACATAGCCTTTCTTTTGAACTTTGTCAATTTGCTCACTTAGCCATGTTGTTGCAATAAACGTTAATCGATTTATTTATTATTTTGCATAGGCGAAGTATAATTTCATAAGAAAGCACATTTTCTATTTTCGATATCGGCAGTTTGATAGCAAGTGTTTCGTAAAGAATCGTGTCATAATTTCTTTGATTCTACGCTATGATGACAAGCATTCATTTGACTTCATATTGATTTTGAAATAGAGGGTCGAGACGAAGGAGGTCAGCCACTCGCCTTAGACTTACTTCAAGTAAGGGACTGGTTGGCTGTACTGACGTTGCCTACGCGATCACCTGAAATCACATAAGCAATTGATTAGAATATGGTGTAATTCAAGGAATTCTGATATGAATGCGAAGCTCGAAAATGTAAGTCATAAAAACCCATCAGAAACATTCATGAAAACGCATTCATGAAAACCAAAGCCAAAGTCAAATCAAGCGCGACATGAAAACCAGAGCAACGGGAGGTCTCTTCTGACTTAGCCGCAGAGCCAATCCTTGAGGTTCAATCCGCTGAATATGGGACTTGGTTCCGAAGAAGCCATTCCATAACGGAGAATGGATCTTAATTCCACCATTCCCGTTCGACCGATTCCGACCTATCGGTCCCGACCAAATCGATAGAGACAATATTCCTTTCTCGCGCATCCCGTGGACGGAAACGGGGCACGATGTAGGGACGGGAAACTACACCATAACCAAATAATAAAAAGTTTTGTCCTCAAAACTTAAGGATAAAACCTATCTCTACGAGAATAATGAAGGAATTTTTTTCTTCATTTCTGATTCAAGCTTCCACGTCGACTCTTCGACTGAATGGTTACTCCAGAGTACATGGACGAGAGGGATCGCTCGATTTCGTAGCAGCTTATCCTTGTGCTCTAAGATTTGAACTGGCTCTTCAATGTAGGAGAAGTCAAACTTCAGCTCCAGCTGGCCAAAATCTACCACGTTGCTAGGGTCGTACATGTACTTCCGTAACTGAGAGACGTGGAAGACATTGTGTACACCTTCTAGCGCCGGCGATAGGGCAATTTTATAGGCCACTAGGGTGAGCCGCTCGAGTATTTTGAACGGCCGAACGAATCTCAGACTTAACTTTTCCTTCGTGTCGAACCGAGTAACTTCTCGCATGGGCGACACTTTAAGAAATATGTGATCGCCTTCTTAAAACTCGAGGGGTCAACGATGAATATTGGCATAGCTTTTTTGGCGACTCTGAGCAATCTTTAATCTTTTTCGAATGAGTCAAACTTTCTGCACGGTCTATTCTACCAGTTCTGGGCCAAGAATCTATCGCTCTTCGACTTCTGAGCGGTCTTGATCTTTTCTTGCAAGCTCGACTCTAACTGCAACTTTGCCAACTGTACATTTCTGAATCAGACTTGGAGTTCGATACCCATCTCTTCTAGATCGCGTAGCAGTCTGCAGTCGATGGATAGCGAGGTAATATACTTTCGACTCAGAGCGTCCGCCACAACATTTCCCTTTCCAGGCGTATAGTCAATAGTCAAGTCATAATCTTTGAATAGTTCGTAATCTTTGATCAGTTCAAGCCAACGCCTTTGCCATAAGTTTAGTTCCTTCTGCATGAACAGATACTTGAGGATCTTGTGATCGGTATAGATCGTGCACGCCACGCCATAAAGATAGTGACGCCACAATTTCAATACGAACACAATTTTCGCTAACTCCAGGTCATGAGTAGGGTAGTTCTTTTTGTACGACTTTAGCTGTCAAAAAGCAAAAGATATCACCTTATTCTGCTGCATCAGCATACATCCCAAGCCCTGAGCGGATGCATCGCTGAATATCTGGAAACCCTCAGTCCCTTCTGGATGTGCGAGTATCGGGACTAAGACGAGCCATTGCTTTAATTCTTGGAAGGAAGCTTCACAGTCGTCTGACCATTCAAATACGACTCCTTTCTGGGTGAGGCGAGTCAGAGGTAATGCGATCTTCGTGAAGTATTTCATGAAGCATCGGTAGTATCCCGCTAAGCCAAGGAAACTTCGAATCTTGCCGACGGACATTGGCCGTTTCCAATCGACAACGGCTTCAACTTTCTTTGGATCGACTGCAATGCCTTCAGCTGAAATGATGTGTCCGAGGAATACGACGCTGCTCAGCCAGAATTTATATTTGCTTTACTTCATATATAACTGATTTTCTCGAAGGGTCTGAAGCACGGTCCATAAATGCTCAGTGTGTTGCTGCCTATTCATCGAGTAGACGAGTATATCGTCGACAAAGACTACTACGAACTTATCGAAGAATAGTTGGAACACCTGATTCATCAAATCCATGAAAGCAGCTGGGGGTTCGTTAGGCCGAACGGCATTTCCAGGAATTCGTAATGGCCATATCGAGTGCGAAAGGCAGACTTTGGCACATCGTCCGGCTTGATCTTGAGTTGATAGTAACCCAAACGCAGATCAATTTTAGAGAACACCGTAGCTCCTTGCAACTGATCAAACAGATCGTCTATACAGGGCAGGGGATATTTGTTCTGAACGGTGGCATTATTCAGCTTGCGGTAATTGATACAAAGACGCAGTGAGCCATCCTTTTTCTTGACAAACAGCATGGACGCTCCCCATGGCGAGACGTTGGGTCATATAAATCCCTTGTCGAACAACTCTTGCAACTGTACTTTGAGTTCTTTAAGCTCTGCAGGGGCCATTCTGTACGGGGCATTAGAGATCGGTTGGATATCGGGGAATGTATCAATAGTGAACTCAATCTCTCGATTCGGTGGCATGCCGGACAGTTCGTCCGAGAACACATCTGGAAATTTTGCCACAACGTCGATCTGACCCGCATTTTGTACCATCATATCGCATGTCTCGAATGGACGCTAGATAGCCTTCGTACCCGGAAAGCAGCATCCGTCAAGCAAATATTGCGAAGATCACCATGCAGGTCGGCAACGTCTCACCACACGAATAGCAGAATTCAGGCACTTCAGGTACACGAAATGTGACCCTCTTTTTAGCACAGTCTATGGATGTATTGTGCGGATTGAGCCAATCTATCCCCAAAATGATGTCGTAGTCCTTAATATATAGAACTATCGCATCAAGACTGATCTTTTGACCACCTATACAGATGATTTTGTCTTCGCAGACTAAATTTACAAGTAGTGGCTTGCCCGACGGTACATTAACAGTAAAATCGAGACCCAGCGGTGTCAGGAGATATTTATGCTCGGCGATGAAGTTCGTCGATATAAAACTATGCATGGCACCTGAATCAAACAATACACGAGCAGGTTTATTATTGAATGCAGTATACCTGTCACGACTGTGTCAGATACGAACACTTCGTCTCGAGTCATGGCATAGACGCGGCCGTGAGCATTGGAGCGACGGTCTTGGCTATTCTGATGTGTGGTCTGTGGAGCTCGAGGTGCTTGGCCTCGGTTCTGTTGATATTGTTGGGGGCGCTGGTTCGGCTTCTTGGACAGTTACGTACAAAGTGGTCCGTTCGGCCGCACCCGAAGTATGGTCTATTTTTCAATCGGCACTCGTTGGCCACGTGCCCCTCATTATGGCAAAAATTACAGACTATTCAATCCTTTGTATGGTTGCCGCCTCCATTGCCGTAATTTTGACTCTTGTGCGCATTGTTGCCTCCTGCATTACTATGGCGTTTGTTATTAAAGTGAAGTGGATACTCGAACTCCAGACGGAGGGCATGGTTGAGTGTCTCACCCATGGTTTTGTATTCAGGTGCCGAAACATGGGCACGAATAGAGTAACGTAGGCCCACTTCGAATCGTCGAGCTCGACTTGCAGTTGTTGGTAGATATGCTCTAGCAAATTTGGTCAGTTTTTTGAATTCGGTTGCGTACTGTCGTACTATCATATTCCCTTGCCTCAATTGCATAAATTTATTTTCTTTTTCCTGTCGCACGGCTGCAGAAAGATATTCAGTCTCGAATGTATTTCTGAATGTGGCCCATGAGATCGTCGTCGTCCCGTCTTCACCTTGAATTACCCGCTTCTGTATGGCCTACCAATCGTGTACGTTTATTCGAAGTAGAAGTTGAGCACACACAACTTTCCTTGAGTCTTTAATACCTAGAAGCTCGAACTTGTCTTCTAACTCCTCCAACCAGTCGATCGCCACGGAAGGATCTTCTGTGTCGTTAATGGAAGTACGACAACTTTTTATGAATTTTGACACGTCGAAGTTAGAACTTCTCGGTATAGCAGGTGAGAGCATGGGCGCCTCCGGTTCAGCTTCGTTGGATCGAATTGCAGGCTCGGTCACGACAGGCGTCATCGTTGAATTGTTGTTGTCCACGACCGATTGTACTATTTGTTGGAGTGTATTCAGCTGCTGCTGCTGCAGCAGCTTGAATTGAGCCTCGAACCGGTTCTTGAATTAGGTCTGACGAGCCTCCGTCTGCTGACGATGGAGCTTATTTTTGCGTTGCTACATTTCGAGCATTTGCAGCATCCGTTGTATTGGGTCGCTGGAGGATCCGGCTGCCGTAGGCGTCATCCCCGTTGGGTTGAAGGAATGCTCGGGTCTGGAACTACTCGAGCCGCTGGAAACGCTCGTCTCGTCCTCTGCCCGAGCTCCCGTAACTGAAGGGAGAAGAAAAGCAACTCTCTTTAGTTTCAGAAAATATCCTGGGTTCACCGTATGAAACAACTCATCTCATCGACACGAGGTCAACGGTTTGAGACTAGAACTCCACATTGGAGGCCAAGGATGTAAAGCCGTGCTCTGATACCATTATGCTACACCCCGATTCCATCGAATCGATAGTCGTCCCCCGGACGTGATATCGTGCGAACCTAATTTGCGATCGCACAAGGCATAGTCATATGGTAATCCGAAACACAAGATCTAAGAGCACAAGCAGACAAATTGAATTACACATCAAGTAAAGAGAAATTTAATCTTTATTGATAATTGACATCATTTACAGACTCCAGTACAGGACTCATGCCGTGCGGGCTACAGCATGACTCAATTACAAAAGAGTGCCGATAAGATAGCCGTTTCATACATTACACACATCCCTCAATCTACAACAGAGTATTCTAGTGACCTGGAATGGAGGGACGTTGAGCCATCTTTCTTTGACAGTTGAGAGTCTTCAAAAGTGGAGTTGCGGAGAAAGTCTTGGATACTCGGCCGAAGCTTCAAAATCACGAACGTCGCCGAGCTAGTTGGCACGTACTTCCTGATTCACGGCACCTGCAAAGTGCGAGGATCAGTACGATCACATGTACTGGCAAATGGCTAATTAAAATCCAAGCTCTGTATTTGATTCAAGCAGTTTTATAAACATGTTAGCTAGTTATTTCTGTGATCTTTCTAACCATCCTAATCGATTTGCATGTTAACATGTTTTGAGGCAAGCATATAAAATTGTATAGATTAACCAGCTATCATATTCATCCCGTGTCATGTGCATTGGTTAAGCAGTGAAAGGGTGTGAAGGTCACTGGCAATGTCAAGCCATCACGGACTATAGCTGGGTTAGACGGCTACCCTTTTGCGGCGGGTAGCGAGCCCTGTGCGAAAGTTCCCAAATAATCCACATCGATGTAAGGCTGGCGCTTGATATACTTGTTCCTTTCGGGCCGAATCGGTTCCTTGTCCTAGGCAACCGTTCGAAAAAAACTACACCTTGTCGACAAGTTGTCTAATGATCGTTTTGCAGAGTCTTAAAAAATGCTCTCTCTTTTCTAGAACCTTATCCTTTATCTTTTAGTTGCAAAACTTAGCCTTTCTTTTAAACTTGGTTAATTTGCTCACTTAGCCATGTCGTTGCGATAGATGTTAATCGATTCATTCATTGTTTTGTATAGGCGAAGTAGAATTTCATAAGAAAGCACGTTTTCCATTTTCGATATCAGCAGTTTGATAGCAAGTATTTCGTGAAGAATCGTGCCATGATTTCTTTGATTCTATACTATGATGACAAGCATTCATTTGACTTTATATTGATTTTGAAATAGAGGGTCGAGGCGAAGGAGGTCAGCCACTTGCCTTAGACTTGCTTCAAACGAGGGACTGGTTGGCTGTGATGACGCCGCCTACGCGATCACCTGAAATTACATAAGCAACTGATTAGAATACTGTATAATTTAAATAATTTCGATATGAATGCGAAGCTCAAAAATGCAAGTCATAAAAACCCATCGAAAACATTCACGAAAATGCATTCACGAAAACCAAAGCCAAAGCCAAATCAAGCGCGGCATGAAAACCAGAGCAATGGGAGGTCTTTTCCGACTCAGCCGCAGAGCCAATCCTTGAGACGCAAACCACTAAATATGTGACTTGGTTCCGAAGAAGCCATTCCATAACGGTGAATGAATCTTAATTCAACCGTTCTCGTTCGATCGATTCGACCGATTCCGACCAATCGGTCCCGACCGAATCGATAGCGACAATGTTCCTTTCTCGCGCACCTCGTGGACGAAAACGGAGCACGATCTAGGGACGGGACACTATACCATAACCAACTAATAAAAAGTTTCGTCCTTGAAACTTAAGAATAAAATCTACCTCTACAAGAACAATGAAGGAAAGTTTTTCTTCATTTCCGATTCAAGCTCCCACGTCGACTCTTCGACCGAATGGTTACTCCAGAGTACGCAGACAAGTAGGATCGCTCGATTTTTCAGTAGCTTATCCTTGCGTTCTAAGATTTGAAAAGCTCTTCAACGTAGGATAAGTCGGACTTCAGCTCCAGCTGGCCAAAATCTATCACATCGCTAGGGTCGTGCACGTACTTTCGTAAATAAAAGACATGGAAAACATTGTGTACACCTTCTAGCGCCGACGGTAGGATAATTTTATAGGCCACTGGGGCGACCCGTTAGAGTATTTTGAACGGCCGAACGAATCTCGGACTCAACTTTTCCTTCGCGCAGAACCGAGTAACCCCTCGCATGGGCAACACTTTAAGACATACGTCTTCTTGAAACTCGAGGGGTCGACAATGAATATCGGTATAGCTTTTTTGGCGACTCTGAGCAGTCTTTAATATTTCTGTAATGAGCAGAACTTTCTACATGGTCTGTTCCACCAGTTCCGGGCTGAGAATGTGCCTCTCTCCGACTTCGTCCCAGCAAATGGGTGATCGGCACTTTCATCCGTACAGGACATCATACGGCGTTATTTGGATGCTGGATTAATAGCTATTGTTGTATGCAAATTCAGCCAGAGATAGATGTACATCCCATATTGATTTGAAGTCAATTGCGCAGAGTCGTAGCGTGTCTTCGAAAATCTGATTGACGCGCTCCGTTTGGCCGTCGGTCTGGGGATGGTAAGCTGAGCTGAACATCAACTTGGTACCTAGAGCCGACTGAAGGCTACTCCAGAATCGTGACATAAACCGTGAATCCCTATCAGAGACGATGGATACTGGAACTCCGTTCAGCCGTACTATCTCATCAAGATAAATCTGTGCCAGGCGATCAAAGCTCCAAATAACTTTAATGGCAGTGAAGTGTGCTGACTTGGTTAGTCGATCGACGATGACCCAGATGGCATCATTTCTCCGTGGCATCTTCAACAGACCAATAATAAAATCTATGCACACGTGTTCCCACTTCCCTTCTGGAATTTTTAGATTCTGCATCTTTCCTCCCGGTCTCTGGTGCTCAGCTTTCACCTTCTGATAGGCTATGCATTACGACATGAAGTGTGCCATCTCTCTTTTCATTCTGTGCCACCAGAAGTTTGTACGGAGGTCCTTGTACATCTTCGTGCTACCAGAATGCAAGGTGTATTTTGCATAGTGCGCCTCCGATAATAACTCCTTTCTAAATTCTGAATTATCCCGAACGTATAGCCTACCCTTCAATAGAAGCATGTCGGTTTCGTCTTCCGCAAAGTCGGTCGTCCTATCCGTCGAGATTAGCTTTCGTATTTTCTTCAGGTACGAATCATCTTTCTGAGCGGTCTTGATCTTTTCTTGCAAGGTCGGCTCTAACTGCAACTTTGCCAACTGTATATTTCTGAATCGGACTCGGAGTTCGATACCCTTCTCTTCTAGGTCACGTAGAAGTCTGCGGTCGATGGATAGTGAGACAATATACTTTCCACTCAGAGCGTCCGCCACAATATTTCCCTTTCTCGACGTATAGTCAATAGTCTAGTCGTAATATTTGATCAGTTCAAGCAAATACCTTTTGCCATAAGTTCAGTTCCTTCTGCGTGAATAGATACTTGAGGCTCTTATGATCGGTATAGATCGTGCACGCTACGCCATAAAGATAGTGACGCCATAATTTCAACACGAACACAATTATCGCTAACTCCAGGTCATGAGTAGGGTAGTTCTTTTCGTGTGGCTTTAGCTATCGGGAAGCAAAAGATATCACCTTATTTTGCTGTATCAGTATACACTCCAAGCCCTGAGCGGACGCGTTGCTGAATATCTGGAAACCCTCAGTCCCTTCTGGAAGTGCGAGTATCGGGGCCGAGACGAGCCGTTGCTTTAATTCTTGGAAGGAAGCTTCACAATCGTCTGACCATTCAAATGTGACTCCTTTCTGGGTGAGGTAAGTCAGAGGCGATGCGATCTTCGTGAAGTATTTCACAAAGCGTCGGTAGTATCCCGCTAAGCCAAGGAAACTTTAAATCTCGTCGATGGACGTTGGCCGTTTCCAATCGACAATGGGTTCAACTTTCTTTGGATCGACTGCAATACCTTCAGCTGAAATGATGTTTCCGAGGAATGCGATACTGCTAAGCCAGAATTCATATTTGCTTCGCTTCGTATATAACAGATTTTCTCAAAGGATCTGAAGTACGGTCCATAGATGATCAGTGTGTTGCTACCTATTTTTCGAGTAGATGAGTATATCGTCGATAAAGACTATTATGAACTTGTCGAGGAATGGTCGGAACACCCTATTCATCAAATCCATGAAAGCAGCTGGGGCATTCAGGCCGAACGGTATTACCAGGAATTCGTAATGGCCGTATCGAGTACAAAAAATAGACTTTGGCACATCGTCTGGCTTGATCTTGAGTTGATGGTAACCCGAACGTCGATTAATTTTAGAGAACACCGTAGCTCCTTGGAGATGATCAAACAGATCGTCTATGCGGGCAGGGGGCATTTGTTCCGAACGGTGGCTTTATAAAGCTTGCGGTAATCGATACAAAGACGAAGTGAGCCATCCTTTTTCTTGACGAACAGCACGAGCGCTCCCCATGGCAAGACGCTGGGTCGTATAAATCCTTTGTCGAGCAACTCTTACAACTGTACTTTGTGTTTTTTAAGCTTTGCAGGGGCCATTCTGTACGGGGCTTTAGAGATCGATCGGGCATCGGGGAGTGTATCAATAGTGAACTCAATCCCCCGATTCGGTGGTATACCGGGCAGTTCGTCCGAGAACACATCTGGAAATTCTGCCATAATGTCGGCCTGACCCACATTTGCACCATCCTGTCATATGTCTCAAATAGACGCTAGATAGACTTCGCACCCGAAATGCAGCATCCGTCGAGCAGATATTGCAAAGATTACCATGCAGTGTAGTGCCCCGACCCGCAAGATGCCTTATGTTGGATGGTTGGTTCGATGAAGCCTTGTTGGACTTAGGAACATACAAAGGATCGCTTGGAAGGCTATGCGATCGTGACAGGAATCGTCCTATGAATTTGAGTAGTGTTGAACCCTTCGAAGATCCTTTAGCTTCACGCTTAAAATAAAAGATAGTATGCTATGTTTCTTACTGAGTTGCTCAATAACACCTTGTATGGAATTCAGAAAGATAATGAAAGATAAATAATCACCTGAACGTAAACTGTTGTTGCTAGATGAATTGTATGCTTGTATGATGTTGCGATGAAATATATGACAGGTAAAGCAAAGTTCCAAATACTTAGGCGGTGAGTATATCGAGCCTTAGCTCGATGAAAGATGGTAACACAGATGCTAAGTCCCAAAAGATTGGGCGGTGAGTACTTTGAGTTGGTTGGAAAGATGTATGGTATCAAAGATGTGGCGAAGAAAATAGGTAACAATATTCTATTATCATGTGCCGATGTAGAATATTGATTACGCCAAAACCTTGGCAATATGGCAAGATAGCAATACGAATGAGAATGGTCGCTGAATTACTTAGTTTTTCTTATCATGCATTATATGTTTTCTTCTTAGATAAGTTGCATATACTTGCATGGTCATGGACAAACTTGTATATAAGGTAGTTCCCAGAACGGTAATTCGCGACCACGGACCCGGTTCATCCTAGGGAAACAAGGATGGTGTCGACGTACTGACATCGGGATTTTGGGACTTGCAGTGGGGGCTTGCTACCGTCCCCTGAAAGGACGCGGAAATCTTATGGTGCTGAAGTAGTAGCACGATGTTTCGGAAACCTCCCATGGATTCGCATCCCATTCGGAGTTAGCCGTTCGCCTGTAAGATGGTCCAAGATGGCGTGTCGCCAGTGACCTTCATATAGATAGGTCTAGTGCTAATGATGTCTTATGCAGACAGAGTAAGTTATTACTCAAATACAGGAAAGAATGTCGGCTGTTGGTAAGAATCACCTGAATGGTGATAATTATATTGAATCATAATATTATTTCTAACAATGTCTTGTGCAGGCTGAGTAAGTATTATAAATGTACAGGGATGGCTACACGACCGTGGGTAAGAATCACCAAAGGGTGATAACTGTATACAATAAAAATTATGTTGGTTATGAGATTGGCATGCTTTACTTCTTGTCGACTATAAATATGAAATCGACCCTAAGGCAATAAGAAAGACCACTGTTAATAATATTCTATGACATGATTACTTAGTGTTGTCTTCTTAGGTGAGTTGGGCCAGCACCGCTCGCCAGTATATCGATGATGTACTGACCCACGTTGTAGGCAATATTACAGGTGCTTGCGTATGAGGTAAATCGTTTGATCAGTGCTTGGCATAGATGATTCAGATGGGTGTGCAAAAGCTCTTCTTTCAAGATGATTTCTTCTGATATACGGGACATAATGTAAGGAACAATGTAACTCAGTTGTACCAATGAGATTGTTGCCAAATTAGCAATTTTATTGCAAAAGAAGTCGGTATATTCAGTTGTAGCCTAAAGGACAAGTGTATACATTCAGTTGGCAATTCAAGAGTTGTAATCAGTTGTAAACTCTGTCTTCTACTGCAAGCCTTGTAATCCATTGCAATTATCAATAAAGAGATACATTTCTTCATATCTTGTGTGACTTCAATTTATCTGCTTGGTTTTGCTGCGTTGTCGATGTTTTCTGAGAAATACTAAGAACTGTAATGGTTTTGCCTTGTACAAGTGCAATATAGACTTGTACGGCATCACGCCCAGTAGCTAGTTTTCGATCCTCCGGGATCGGAGCGTGACATAATGGTATCAAAGCACGACTTTACGTCCTTGGATTCTTATTCGATTTGTTCTAAATCAATGTTGCTACTAAGATGATTCAAAGCTGCTTTCGCGATGATTCAAAGACTGCTTCCGTGATTATTCAAAGTTGCTACTGCGGTGAATCAAAGTTGCTTCCTCGAATACTCAAAGTTGCTTCCGCGATAAAATCAAAGTTGCCTCTATGATGACTCATAGTGCTTTCACGATTATTCTGTGTTGCTTCCAAACTATTCTAAGTTGTTTCCATGACTGAAAGTCCGTTGATCCTCCTAGCCGCTCACTGGGCGTTCCATACAATAAGTCTAAATATGTGGGCTGTCATATATGTGCTTTGTTGAATTTCTAAAAGATACCAAAACGAATAACAATGATGTGATGCGTTAATAAGTTTGTAATGTATGTTGGATATCTTATGTGTGGAATTTATTGAAGTCGATTGTTATGCAGCAATCGACCGTAGGTGATGGCATGGTATGTTGGAACAGAATGTGCATGGATTTCAGTGAATAGGAATCGACAGAATCTTGAGTCAGTATTTGTGGTCAGCATAACCGCTACAGAATGGATAGTCCATATTGGATGTTGGTTT
Source organism: Iris pallida (assembly GCA_029216955.1). NCBI lineage: Eukaryota > Viridiplantae > Streptophyta > Magnoliopsida > Asparagales > Iridaceae > Iris > Iris pallida. The sequence continues at coordinate 1,436,399 of JANAVB010002395.1, read as the reverse complement.
GATGCGAAGGGAATATTATGTCGAGTATGGCTTGAGCTCTGAGTGGTATGTGGTTTTACCCTCTTAGCGATAAGAAATGACCCTTGACGTGTTCTTAATTTAGTGGTTACTTTACCTATAAGGTATTGGGTAGTATCGAATCGTAGCTAAGATTATGATTGATACATGACGGCTAGGCGTGTTCCTTGATGATTAAGTTCGAATAAATTGTTGTAAGATTTTGATGTCTTCGGATGAACCATCGCTAGACTTTGACGGTTAGCATTATGTTGGGTAAAAGGATTGTAGGCTCAGTAACGAATATTGATGGTTAACGTGGATTGCTAAGAGATGACCGCGTTGGGTGCTAGTAAAAAGTTATAAGGGATGCTTTCGGAAGAAATACGATTATGTAGATTCCTTATCTTGTTGGTTAAGAGAGTACAGACCGTGTCGATGATCTAAAAATATGGGAATTACATATGTCGCGAAGAGACCGTAGAAAAGATGCTAAATAGTAGAATATTGAGGTAACAAAGTTGGATTATGACTCAGAACAGTTGATCCGATTGAATAGACAATTTGAGCATGATATGAGGACGCATGTTGGATCGAGCAGATGATATGAGGACGCATGTTGGACGCATGTTGAGACTCCAAGGAATATAACAAGAGTCTCTAAACTGAATCAATAAGAAAGATATCTCATGATAAGGAATGTAAAGCACGAAAGGATAACAAACGTAATAATGGTACCTGAATCCCGCAAGCGTATCATCACATCCGCCATCCAGAACTACTAGCTAACTTCATGCAATCACTAAACTTGAAGAGATCATCAGGTCCTCAGGGGACATAGCAAGATACATAAAAATATGCCTATCTAGCAGTTTATCATACAATAATAAAATACAGATATAAACAGGCAAGGACCCAACAACACGAAACCATGACCAAACAACACGAAACCATGACCATACATGACTGGGAGAACCACTACGCATGAACGAATTGCTGGAGGAGAACAAGAGGAAATATGTCACGAGATCAATGGATACTCAAACCCTCGTCCCTAGTGTGAACTCGCAGGTTTGAAACAACTACTAACCCTCGTCCCTAGTATGGACTCGCAGGCTAGCATCAAGAATCACCCTCGCCCCTAGTGTGGACTCGCAGGTGCGAAACAGATAACTACTAACCCTCGCCCCTAGTGTGGACTCACATATTAGCTTCACGAAATCAAGGTACAAAGAACTACTAACCCTCGCCCCTTGTGTGGACTCGCATGTTAGCTTCAAGAATTCAAGGTACAGCAGTTCAGTTATGACTTATTCATCCTATGACACGATGCGACTCAGTCCAAGTACAGGTGATTACACGACACGACCTAATCAAGATACACGAGAGAACTAATCCAATATGAACTACAAAATTAACTATAAACAAAAACTATATATACTAGCATGCACGATGTACAAATCACATGTCAATAATCAACCAATAAAACTATATAAGCATAGAAATATGTATGTAAATAAACTGTAGAGGGAGGCAAGGTATCTTGCATGGTGGTTGTACGTAGACCCACAAAATGTCATCAACTGATAAGCCATAAAATCCACATCATCACAACTGTCTCCGAAAGCTGAAACAAACATTGCTAACATTCTCAGAATATTCAAATTAGCTACGATTGTCTATCCTTAAGTCCAATTCTAGACACAGGGGAAAAACGATAATTTTGGGCCAAAACGGTATTCGCCGTTGGACCCATTTTGCACCGAAAAGCGTGCCAGAGTCAATGGTCTCTAAAGTTGTCAAACTATATGTTTACGGATTTATTATGATGATACGAACCCAACGGTATGTTCAATTATAGATTCTGGTGGGCCGTGCACAAAATCGCCCGTTGAATTGGATCGTGGGGCCCACAAAACGGTGATCCGATCAACTGTCTCAGAATTGGACCAAACTTGGCATGCAGGACCAGAAAAATGATACGGTCCTGTTGGCACAAGTTTTGTCTCGATCTGACGAGCATGCACAAAGTAATTGAGGAATTTGCACAGAGGCCGATACGGTGAATTTTGACGAATATACATCAATTTCGTCGTGCACACGCGACCAATTTGAATTCCGTCAAAGCCCAGACGTCCACGGAGCCTTTATGCACCTTTCAATGCTTACGGTTCGCGACCACGTCACCCGGATTGGCGGGACGCACGTCGTATCGAAGGTTTTTCTAGTTTTTAAAACAGGTTTTTGGTAAACTTTGGGATCCGATTTCTCGGCGCGTAGTCGATGAAATCGACTTCTGCGAATTGGGTTGTGGAGCCCTATATGTTGTCTATAACTGTGTTCAAGCAGAATTTCTAATCTGGCATTAGATCGATCGAAATCGATCTTCAAACGTGGATGATTGGACTGTATTTGCCCTGTTTTCGAACAGGTTTTTCTATCGACTTTGGGTCGATTTTCTGAGAAATATAGATTTCCTAAAATCAGACTAATTGCTGGGAATCGAAGGTGTATATATCGGGATTTTACCTGAAGAGATAGCTCAGAAAATGATTGAGCGACGAGTGTGGATTTTGACCACGAAGTTGAGGTCGCCCCGGGCTGTCACTGTCGTTCCTCTGTCCGCGTGCGCGCGCGCTGCCTCCGCGCGGACCTGGCCGGCCGGCGGTGCCGTGCCAGGGCTGGAAGAGGTCGTCGGGGTTGGGCGTTGGTTAGGGTTTGGAGTTTTTGCAGTTTTTCCTCCCGATCCCTCTCTCTGTTCGATCTCTACATATACTTATATGTATATAGGTTCTCTCGCGCTGGTTGTTCCAATTGCTGTGCTAATATTGGCATGTGGGCCTGCTTTGGAAGGCTTGGGGGGCTCGGGCCTGTGAGCCTGGGTTTGGGCTTTGGTCCATTTTAAAAAGGATAATGATAATAATAATAATAACAATAATAAGAATCTTATTTCTTATATAAATTAAACCCCTATATAATAAAGTATATATATATATATATATATATATATATATATATATATATATATATATATATATATATATATATATTGTTACAAGGCATAATTACACTCAAGAAATATTTAAATAACATTTGCAATACATGTTTACTAAAATAAATACATTTATAACTCACAAGAATTATATAATAAGCCTTATGTAATATAAATACTATACTTTATAATCAATATATAAATAAAACTATTATAAGTGTATACATTTGTAATTAAATTAAATGAATGTATGTACATATAATCAAATACAGGCAAGATCGTATTTAACCTACTGATTCCAAAAGAATATACAAGGACATTATTTATAAAACATATTATCCATTTAATAATAATAAAATATATATATCATATATAACTATTATAAGCTATTTACTTAGCCATAAAAGTAAAATACCAATACAATTATTTTATATATACCATATACATCTACATGGTCGTTTTTGGGCATACGATATGTCTACATGAGTTTGGACTGGCTTGGGTCAAGTCCGTGCCAGAATAGTACAGTCGGGTCTCCTAAGAGTCAGTAATCTAATAATAAATAATTAAAATATTTAAAAGTGTCATGTCACAACTTAGGCTGGTTTTCTTAGTTAGGATACACTTATGGCTAGGTCTTCCCTGGTATGGCTAATACACTAGTCAAGAAACACGACTATGATATCCGTGCCATGATTCCTAGTCGTCTTGTACTTCAAAACTCAACCATGGCTAAAGTCATCCATCATAATACGTAACTAAATAATTATTTATAAAAAACAAATTTAAAAATTACCATTTAAATCAAATAAATAAATAAATAAATATATTTCAAAAATTTTCTAGAAGGGAAGCTACAAATCTACCCACCTTAAAAGTAATTCCGTCCTCGAAATTCTAATTCATCGTTAAAATTCAAAAAGAAAGTCGGCCTTAACCTTAATCTCCTCAAATTTAATCCCCAAAAATATTTTATAACCTTTTTTTAGTCATTTCATAACTACGAAACCTCGAAGACTTCTACCCACCTTTGGTCACACTACTTCCTCAAAACACAGGTCACTAAAACCTTATAACCTTCTAACTAGTTGCTAACAATTCTACCAACCATTATCTAGGGCGTATGGCATCTATACTCCCTCATATCTATAAACAACCAAATATTCAATAGTCAAGCAATTTTTTAATATAACTTAAGAATTTCTGATAGATTCTAGACAGCACGATCGTTTGTCTCCCCGAAATAGAAGGAGACGAAAATCAAAGGTACAAAAAACAAGAAAGTATAATCAAAAGCTGTCATGCCCCAGAACCAGAATACTGGAGAGCGGGGGACAGACACAGCCAGCTACGTACATTGGAGTATAATCCACCTTGGTGTACGGTCATGGCTGTCTAGATACATGAGGGTTTTACTACAAGCCAGCAGTCTCTTATGATCAATAACAAGCCTAGTGTCTCAATCTCAAGCAAGCAAGTAAGTGTAACAAGATGGTAGATCATCAGACATACAAAGTAAGGCGTCCCATACATTACATATTCAGATGTTCATGAAGCTAGTCATACAAAATGTGGAGACTAGCAAGAGTTTAAGTCATACATGATCAACCCTAGGATTTGTCAATCATGTTACAACCCGTAGGCAGACAGGAGTGTAAATTTAATACGAGCTAACACTTGCTCGACGGCTAAACGCCTCAAAAGAATAATTTACAATGGAGTGGGAGAGCAAAATAAAACCCACTCGTTGCCAAGGTTGCGCCTAGTATTCACCATCTGGCTGGAAGGCTGGAAGATCCTCGGGTCCTACTCCGAAATCTGGCCATACAAAACCAGCTGGGTCAGACCCCAGAAAAACCAAGTGCCACAAGGGAGGCTTCACTTAAGAACTAAAACCATCATATTAGCACATGAGACACAAAGGATAATAAAAGACATGAGTTAGAGAAAAATAAGATGATAAATGATAAGACGACTAAGGGACCATTTCGGTAGCCAAGTTACAACCCGTAAACCAAACAAAGATCAGGGTTGTAACCCTTCACCTGAACAGAGCTTAGTCTCCAACCAATTATCGACAAGAGTAAAGCATGATCAAGCAGGTGCCGAATTAATCATAGACAGGCATTGCTTAGACAAGACTAGACTGGACTACATCCATCAATCACGGCCAAGCAAAGAGTACGGCTTGATACTTTAACTAGCTAGGGTTATCACAGGCCTAGTTACTAGCAAGATGCAATGAGATATTCCAGCAGTCACAGGCCCTGCAGCTATCCAGGTTATCCAGGCGAGGTTGATTACCAAGTTATCCAGAATTATTAGATGGCTTAGAGTGCAACACATAACAGTGTGCCTTGTACTTGTTTCACGAGTGTGTCCCACATGACAGTGGACTAGAAATGTACCCTACTCGACGGCAGGCTACAAGTCCATCAGGTGTGGCCGGGATAACGGGATCGCCTGTAACTGGGGAAATCTCCCTTAGAATGAACTACTTGATCAATCTAGTCATTAACCTTAGTCAGATTCAGTATGAATCCCTGACCGTGGTAACCAGGGACTCATGTCCTAGACATGATGCAAGACGAGACTAGACTAGTAGCTTGTACAAACAAGTTCAAGCAAGCACCCATGGTGTCAAGATGAGAATTTACTTAGCAAGTCGAGGTAGTCGTCGTAACGGCGTTCAAGGTTACATGTCATATTTACTTGTCAAGAGTGCGCCGTAACGGGCCACTATCATGTACTAGCCTGTCATGTTCTTGTCTAGAGTGTGCCACGACGGGCCACGGTCATGTTATTACCACGTTCATATTCATGTATCATGTCGTGTTCACATATCATATCGTGTACAGATTATTATGTCAATATTTCTTGTCAAGGGTGCGCCACAGCGGCCACCATCAAGTGTTATCATTCCATTTACATGTCATGCTCACATCGTGTTCATCCCGGGGATATCATGCGCCCAAGGGGGTGCATGCGCCCACACATAGGTCCTAGGGCTATGCGCCCAAAGAGGAAGGGGCAAGTCAAAGCAACATGCACTACACATCTCATAGCCACATGCGCCAAAGTCAGGGAGCCATGCGCCCACTATTGGAGGCTATGCGCCCACATATATGTGCCAGCATATATGTGTCGAAAGAGTGGAGCCAGGATGACTTGAAGAAAGTCAGGAGACTCACTCAACAACAAGTGCGCTGACAGGGTTTATGCGCCCAAAGGGGAGGCATGGTGCACTTGTGCGCATGCAAAGTTATGTGCCCAAGCCAGGGGATGGTCAAGGCAACATGCGCCCAAATGGTGGCATGCTCCCAAGAGGATGCATGTGCCCAAGGGGTTTATGCGCCTAGCGCCCATGCGCCCACACAAATCGTGGGCGCATAGTTATGCGCCTGCACTGTTCTTCTTCTCCAAAATTCTGAGAAGAAGGCCATGGAACCCATGATCTTCAAATGATCATAACTTCGTCAAAACACAATAAAATCTGACTTTTCAAAGGTCTAAGCTGTGTAAAATCAAATTCTTTACCACATGGAACTCTTAGTTTTCGAAAACAAGGTGGTTTAATAGATCAAAACCCAAGAAAACCGAAAATGCATCAAACTTAGATCTACAAGAAATAAACCATAAAAATAGAAAATGCAAAGAACTAAAGTGGTTTAGAATGTTGCATAGAAGAGATTAGAACAATAAAATGGAGGGTTCCTTCATGAAGCAAGTTGTACTTGCCTACGGAGGGGGAGAGGTTTTAATGGAGAAGAAGAAAGAGTTATAAAAAATAATGAAGAGAGAAAAGTATGTGGGTTTACAAAGGAAAAAGGGGAGGATTTAACATGATGAACCAAAGGGAATAAACCAAGCTATACCAAAAATTGAACCAAGTCAAACCACAATGCCATGATGAACCTAAGCAAGATTAAACCAAGATTTGCTAGCAAGGCAAGATAAGTAAAAATACGGGTCAGGATTCCGTACACGTATACTGGAAATACGTATAACGAAAAACGGGGGTGACAAGAGCAAATATGAAGTTTTCAAGGACGTAAGGAATTTCTAAGAGAATTTTCAAGGCAGTGTGGATTGAAATTTCTAAGATTTAGTCATAGTTGCAGGCTCGTACCAGTACAGTTACATAACCGGTACGATATGCTCTGACCTGCATGGGCCACCAAAAAACTTGTTACGACCCGCATCCGCTTTTCGGATGCGAGAGCGTGAGCAAGCTAGCTACGCATCGAGCGGACTCCAGCCCCTCTCGTATACGTAAACGCTGTTAAGGGTATGGTATAATACCAAATCATGGCAAGTCTCTGTAGAGATTAAATTAGGTTCTGTGACGATTTCTTTTAGCTCTGTGTTATTAAATTTGCAAAGTTGTAATAATATCACTTTAGGAAACTTAAATTGTAATTGTTAGTATAAATTATTTTGTAGCTTAATGTCAATAATTTTAAATATATGGTTGAAACGATTTAAATGGTTTAAATTAAAGTTAGGATTATCTCTTAAATTGTAATGTTATGCTGTAGAAATTCTAAACCAAATAAATGATTTAGTTATTACATTTATAGTTGTTAAATATTTATTCATTTAAAAGTTATTATTATTAAATAAAAGTTTTGTTAGAAAATGGTACTATAAACTACGTATATTCCTCTTTTAAAACGATTTCTAGTCAAAAAGGTTTATAAAGTGAATTTTGTAATAAAAACTAATGTTGTGTAAAAAGGTTAATTTTTTGTAGCGGTATTTAATAATAAAATTCGAAAACCTTTATATTAACCTTGAACCAATATTTTAGGAAAAATGTAGTTTTGCGCATTAAATATTATTTTCAATATTTAAAGACGATTCTAGGTAATTTTTGAAAATGAATAAAATATATTTTTTGAAAATTATTTCCGATTAAATATTTACTTTAACAAATAAATCCTATTTTAAAATATTATTTTAAATAAAAAACTATTTTCTTACGAAACTTACTAATTTTGGGAAATTCGCTTTAAAATATTTTCCTAATAATTATTACTTATGACAAAAACCTATGTTGTTTCAAAACGGTTTTACGTTAATGTTATATTTGTAATTAAACCTATTTTTGTACATATGACTTCGGTTAGGAACACCCACCTATAGACTTGACCTAGCTTGTACCTTAGAATTTAGGACGTAATTCTGGTTACTAAAACTGGCATTACGATCATGTAGGTTCTGATGGGTAAAACCCTAGCGGTTACATTCTGGTTGCTGTCAAGTCAGGAAAATACTCTGAGACAAGTTTCATATCTATTCCATGTCTGAGTTTTATTTTGATAATTAAATGTATGCATCAGTTAGATACATGTAGTATAGTTACACTGATTCACCATGGATCCCTCTCGGACTCCACATAGGTTGATGGATTACTGGATGACTATCTTGACATGTTAGTTATTGATTATTGATTGTTGACTCATTGACTTGGGGATTGCTTGGGGGAGTAGTATAACGTCTGTGACCAAAGCCAAATATTGATAGTTTATTGCCTCGTGCTAACCCCTACCACACATGGGGTTGAGCCGTACCGTATACTATTGTTTTGGCCAAAACGTTACTATACATATTGCCTCTATCCCAGCCGGTCACAGGCCATGTTATATACTCAAACACTAGCTAAGAATTGCATCATTCTGGACATTGACATCATCTTGCTTGTTGGTCTTTTTACTATTAAATACAAAAAATATATTATTTCTTTAATTGTCTCGTATTTTACATTTATTATTAATTTAGAATTGCTAGATGTGGATGAAATATGTTCTTGCTCCTCCCTGACTGGAGACAACATTTTTAGGTGATTACGACGAAGAGGGGCTGCCTTACTGCACTTTCTATATGACAGACTTGGGTCCCACAGAGGCTGAACCAGGAACCCCTGAACCCTAGAATGTTGGCTTAGCACTTTCCTTTACTCTTTTTTTAGTTTCGATTGTAGAAAATGAATATTGTTGTTGTTTGTTTTATTTCCAGACTTTTTCCAGTTGAATAAAATGTTTTATTTCTGTTAGATGTTTCTGCATGTTGTGTTTTACTGCTTGATACAGCTTACTGTCGTCGTCTCACAACGGAGCAGGCTGGGCATGATCCTACTAGACCCGTTGCACTGGAATCGGGTCATGACATATTTTCAGTGGTGGCCCATGAAGGTCCGTTCTGTAAAATGGTCTAGTCAACTTAGTCTAGACCATCACGCAGTTCTGCGACTTGACCTAGGTTTAGTTGAGACTTTAGGAAAACAGACTTAGAAACAACTAGAACACTTAGATAACATTTACCCTGTTACATTATATAGGATCGAAATTATATATTTAAAAATCTATTTTTGCTTGCTTATAGTTTCGTAGGTTACCTTGCTTGTGTTTGTACCTAAACCTTCAGATCATGAATAATATTCCAAAACTATCCCCTTGTTGGCTTTGTTAAACCATTTCAACTTGACTTCCTTGAATCAATAAGACTTACTTTTTAACACAACTTGCCCAGCAAATTGTCAAACTTTCCTTGGATAAGAAATTATTATTATTTATTTATTTATTTATTTATTTTTCAAAATAATTTTGGTAAATGTCAGTATCATCTAAGTGATTGTCGGAAATATTCTCATTGGCTTCTTCAACTAAACTCGAAGCTCTGATGCTTCTATCTTATCTTGTGTCCAACTCAATTAGTCATAATCAAGTTTGATCAATTTTATGACTTGAAACCAATCTCTTAAATCTCAAGAGCTACTGGAACACATATTTATCCTGATAAATTTTCTTGATTCCAGAAGAACATACATCTACATCTCTTCCTATCATGTTTAGAACTTTTGAACTCGTTTGAATTTTTCGGAAGCTCCTTTGAAATTTGTCACGCTCCAGAACCAGAATACTGGAGAGCGGAGGACAGACACAGCCAGCTACGTACATTGAAGTGAATCCTACCTCGTAATACGGTCACAGCTGTCTAGATGCATGAGGGTTTACTACAAGCCATCAGTCTCTTAAGGTCAAGAACAAGCCTAGTGTCTCAATCTCAAGCAAGCAAGTAAATATAACAAGATGGTAGATCATCAGACATACAAAGTAAAGCGTCCCATACATTACATATTCAGATGATCATGAAGCTAGTCATACAAAATGTGAAGACTAGCAAGAGTTTCGGTTATACATGATCAATCCTAGGATTTGTCAATCATGTTACAGCCCGTAGGCAGACAGTAAATAAAGTTGCAAACGAGCTAACACTTGCTCGGCGGCTAAACGCCTAAAAAGAATACTTTTACAAGGGAGTGGGAGAGCAAAATAAGAACCCACTTATTGCCAGGATTCCTTCTAGTGGTCACCATCTGGCAGGAAGGCTGGGAGATCCTCGGTAGCTGCTCCAAAATCTAGCCATACAAAACCAGCTGGGTTAGACCCCAGGAAGAGCAAGTGTCACAAAGGAGGCTTCACTTGAGAACTAAAACCAGCAGATTAGCACATAAAATTACAGATAAATAATATAAGACGTGAGTTAGATAAAACATGGTGATAAACGATTAAGAGATCTAAAGGACTATTCTGGTAACCAAGTTACAACCCGTAAACCAAATAAGGACCGGAGTTGTAATCCTTCACCTGAAAGAAATTTAGTCTATAACCAATTCGGTAAAGTAAAGCATACACAATCATGTCCTGAGGTAGCCATGTACTGGGTCTATACAAGACTAGACAAATGGGACTCCATCCAATCAATCACGGCCAAGCAAGAGTACGGCTTGATACTTTATCTAACTAGGGTTATCACAAGCCTAGTTACTAGTAAGATGCAATAAGGATTCCTACGGCCACAAGCCCTGCAGACTATCCAGGTTAGCCAGGCGCAAGGTTCATGTTAAGAGTTATAATTACTCGTTAGGTGACTTGAGTGCAACACATGACAGTATGCTTAGTAATCGTAGCTTGCCTGAAGTGTCCCACATAACAGTGAGCTGGAAATGTGCCCTACTCGTCGGCAAGCTACAAGTCCATCAGGAAGACGTCCAGATAACAGGATTACTTGTAGCCGGAATACCTCTCTATATGAATGACTTGATCAATCTAGTCATTAACCTAGTCAAATTCAGTATGAATCCCTGACCGTGGGAAATCAGGAATTCATGTCCTAGACATGATGTGAAACACGACTGGTAGCTTATACAAGCACGTTCAATACAATCACCCACGGTGTCATGAGAGTTCTCTAGCATGTTCAGTTAGCCTTCGTAATAGCGTTTATCTATTAAGATTACATGTCAGGGGTGCACCACAACGGGTCACCATCATGTCATGTTACTTGTCATATTCTTGTCTAGAGTGCGCCACAACGGGCCACTATCATGTCACGTTACTTGTACTTGTTACTTGTTAGGAGCACGCCACGACGGGCCGCCATCATGGTTCATTATATATCATTCATCATTTCATGTTCACATATCATGGTTATGATCATATAGCATATCATCATGTAAGCAGAAAAGATATATCCTGAGTGCACCCTTACGGGCCACCGATATAAAATGTCGAATCATTGTGTGCCCCAAGGTTATGTGCCCACGGGGTTCTATGCACCTTCATGAAGGCCACATACATGCCAAATTGTGCTAAGCCGTGCCACGGCTTGCACAAGTCGTGTCGTGTTTCTATATTAGTAAAATCATAGAAAGTCGTGCCATGATCAAGTAAATCGTGCCAAGTCATACTGTGACTTCCACAAGTCGTGCCGTGTCGAGTCGTGCCATGCCTAGCCGTGGCATGCACAAGTCATGTCGTATCATATCAATCAATTGCAAAAAAAATTGCATAAAATCACAAGTCTCAAAAGATGCAATAAGCCAAAACATGCAAAAGCCAAAGCATAAAGGTCATGGGCATCTATGTGCCCAAGTGAAGGGGCTATATGCTCCCACATGGGAGCCCCTATGCGCCCACTAGGAGGGGGTTTATGCGCCCAAGTATGGGTGCCAACCTGACCAAGGCACTTGCATGGCCAAGTGCCAAGGAATGGGAAAGGTGTTTGTGTATTACGTGTGAAGGCCATGTGCCATACACAAATCGTGCACCCACACTGACTATATGTATGCGCCCACATGGAAGGGGGGATGATCTATGCACCCAAAGGGTGCTGCCCTATGCGCCCAAGCATGGATTGAATCCCCCTTGGGCCAAAGCCTAAGGTGAATGGATGAAAGGTGACAAGTCGTGAAGGCTTTATACGCCAACACGAGCTATGCGCACACATGGGAATGCACCTATGTGCCCAAGAGAGGCATACATATGCGCCCACATGGATTGAGGGTCTGCTTTGGGCGTATGACAAGTCCATGCTCCCAGCAGTGCACTGTTCGTCTTCCCGACGAATCCGGGAAGAACGAACCATGGCCGAAAACTTCGAAACTCCGCCATTTCTCCGTCCGGAGTCCAAATCCGGACTTCCTTAGGTCAAAATGGGTAGAACAAAATTCTCTACCACATCGAACCATCAAAACATGCAAATGAAGAAGTTAAATAGATCAAAACTACAAGAATCCGAAAATCATAATTTTCTAGATCTACAAAAACCTATGCTCTAAAATGAAAATTTTCAAGTTCTAAAGGGGTATAAAATCATGCTAAGAAGCCATTAGAACCATCAAAACATGGTTCTCAAGTGAGAGCAAGATTGCACTTGCCTATGGAGGGGGAGAGGTTTTAATAGAGAAGGAAGAGGAGTTATGGAGAATAATGAGGAGAGAGAAAAGTAGGTGGACTTATAAAGGGGGATGGTGGTAGGTGGGGGGTTTTTCTCATGATGAACCAAAAAAATAAACCAAGCCAATTCCAAAATGAACCAAGTTAAACCATTACATGCCATGATGAACCTAAACAAGATTAAACCAAAATTAACTAGCCAGGCAGGAAAATAAAATACATGTCAGGATTCCGTATACGTATACTGGAAATACGTAGAACGAAAAATGGGGGTGACAACTCTACCCACCTTAAAATAATTTTGTCTTCAAAATTTAATCAAGAGACTAGAGATGTCAAGCAAGCTATATTAATCATAAGTAACTACGACTAGCAGTCAATCATTCAATCATTCATGCAAGCAAAGAATTAAAGCATAAGGCATAAGAAAGACATTATACCTTACGAGTCAAACAGGTCGAGATATCGCGATCGGATATCATCCTCACGCTCCCACGTTGACTCACCCAAAGAGTGATTACCCCAAGCAACACAGACTAACTTGATAGTCTTGTTCTTGAGTATCTTCTCTCTTCGGTCCAATATGGATACGGGTCTCTCCTCGTACGAAAGGTTGGTACCAACAACCAATTTCGAATGATCAAGGACATGACTCGGATCCGAGATATACCGTCATAATTGGGATACATGGAAGATATCATGCACCTCATGTAATGACGGCGGAAGAGCGAGACGATATGATACATCACCTACTCGCTCTAGAATATCAAACGGCCCTATATACCTAGGACTAAGCTTTCTTCGTACGCCGAATAGAATGACGCCACGGGTAGGCAAGATTCTAAGGAATACGTGGTCGTCGATAGAAAACTCAAGGGGGCGCCGATGAGAATCGGTCCAATGGCGCTGACGATCTTGTGCAACTCGAAGATGATCTTTAACTTGTCTGACCACCTCAATAGTTTGCGTTACCATCTCTGGTCCAAGAATTTGCCTCTCACCGATATCATCCCAAGCTAAGGTAGATTTGCACTTCCTGCCGTACAAGGTTTCAAAGGGTGCCTTCTGGATACTGGTCTGAAAACTGTTGTTGGACGAGAACTCTACGAGATACAGGTGATCTTCTCACGAACCACCAAAGTCGAGTGTACATGACCGCAACATGTCTTCAAGAGTCTGGATCGTGCATTCTGACTGACCATCTGTCTGCAAATGGTAGGCTGAACTGAACTTGAGACGAGTCCCCAAACTCTCATGAAGACTCTGCCAAAAATGAGATATGAATCTCGAATCTCTGTCGGACACAATACTGACTGGTACTCCATGTAATCTGACAATCTGCCTGAGGTACATCTCTGCAAGCTGATCCGTCGACTGACCGATTCTGAAAGGAAGAAAATGGGCCACCTTGGTGAGTCTGTCAACTATAACCCAGATAACATCTCTTCCATCTGAGGATTTAGGTAACCCAGTTACAAAATCTATGATAATGTGCTTTCATTTCCATTCTAGGATCAATAAAGGTTGAAGAAGTCCAGCTGGTCTCTGATGTTCGACTTTAACTTGCTGACAAACCAAACAACGAGAGACAAACCGGGCTATCTCTCTCTTCATGCCATTTTACCAAAAATGCTGTCGAATATCTCGATATATCTTCGTACCGCCAGGGTGAATGGAATACTGAAAACTGTGAGCTTCTGCCATGATCTTCTGTCTGATATCTCCACTGGGTACACAAAGATGTCTCCCATGCCGGAGTGTACCATCTTCATGAATACATAATTTTGGTCTCTGTCCTGCTATACATTCTGCTCTGAGCCGCTGAAGCTTAGAGTCCGCTGACTGTGCTAACTTGATCCTCTCAACTATATTGGACTGAACTTGCATACTGACCATCAATGCCACACTGTAAGGAAGAACAACTTCTATATCCATCTTCTGAAGATCTGCTAACAACTATGGCTGTATTGTTAGAAAATAAACTTCTGCTCTCCTGCTCAATGCATCTGCTACTACGTTGGCCTTCCCAGGATGATACTGTAAGTTGATGCCATAATCCACAAGTAGCTCTAGCCATCTCCTCTGACGCATATTAAGATCCTTCTGGGTAAACACATACTTCAGGCTCTTGTGGTCGGTGAAAATCTCTACCTGATCTCCATACAAATAATGCCTCCAAAGCTTCAATACAAATACTACTGCTGTTAACTCCAGGTCATAGGTTGGGTAATTCCTCTCATGATCACGAAGCTGACGTGACGCATAAGCGACTACCTTACCATGCTGCATCAAGACACATCCTAATCCCTTACTGGATGCGTCACAATAAACTGAAAATCCTTCCGTCCCATAGAAAAGAGTAAGAATAGGGGCCGTCATCAATCTCTGCTTCAACTTCTCGAATGATCTCTGACACTCTGCTGTCCAAGCAAACTGCACATCCTTGCGGGTCAACTGCGTCAATGGTGCTGAAATTCGAGCAAAGTCTGACACAAACCGCCGGTAATAGCCGGCCAATCCAAGGAAACTCTGAACTTCCGCGACAGTGCTAGGAACTGGCCATGTCTCTTTGGCAACAATCTTCTGGGGGTCCACTTCTACTCCACCTCTGGTGATGATATGCCCTAGGTACGAAATGCAATCAAGCCAGAACTCGTATTTACTGAACTTCGCGTACAACTGGTGCTCTCTGAGAATCTGAAGAACTACATAGAGATGCTGCTCATGCTTCGCTTCAGTCTTGCTATAGACCAAGATGTCGTTTATAAACACTATCATGAACTAGTCCAAATAGGGCATAAAGATACGATTCATGAGGTCCATGAATACGGATGGCGCATTGGTCACTCCAAACGGCATAACAAGGAACTCCCAATGTCCATACCTCGATCTGAATGCTGTCTTCGGGATGTCCTGCTCTCTGACTCTGATCTGATGGTACCCTGACTATAAATCAATCTTCGAGAATACTGTCGCTCCTCTGAGCTGATCGAACAAATCATCTATCCTTGGTAGAGGATATCCGTTCTTGATTGTTACAGAGTTCAAGGTACGATAATCAACACATAATCTTGACGTACCATCCTTTTTTTTCACAAGAAGCATCGGGGCTCCCCAAGGTGATCCGCTAGTACGAATGGATCCTTTGGTTCTAAGTTCTTCAATCATCTTGTACAAGATATCCAACTCTGAAAGCGCCATCCTATAGACCCTCTCTGACACTGGTGTTGATCTGGGAATCAAATCAATGGTGAACTCGATCTCTCTCTCTGGGGGTATGCCTGGAAGTTCTTCGTAAAATACGTCAGAAAATTTTTCTACAACTCTGGGAAACTGAACTGCTGCTACTGCCATCCGCAATGCTGGGGAAGAAGGTTCTACTCTGCCTCGAAGAAATAAAAACTCTGGCTCACCAGGAATACTAAAAATAATCTTGCCGATATGGCAATCTATTCTAGTATACTGGTCTCTCAACCAATCCATCCCTAGAACCATATCATAATCGGCCATCGAGAATTCTATCAACCTAGCGGGAAACTCTCTACCGCTAACTACGATTCGACATGAGAAAAACACTCTATCTACTCCCACAAGACCGTTACTAGTAAGTATATTGAGCCTTACTGATAATGACTCGGGCTCCGGTCCTATCAGTATCGCGAATCGTACAGACATAAATGAATGCATGCACCCGAATCAAATAATACTGATACAGAAAAAGAGTTGACGAGAATGGTACCTGCCACCACCTCACCTGATGCCAACTCCTCTACGGTCAAGGCCATACTTGACCGTGCCCTCTAGGTGCTGGTCCCCTTTTCTGGAAACCTCTCTGGCGGTTCTGGTTCTAAGCTTGGGACTGGCCATACTGTTGTGGTCTCTGCTGATGAAATGCTTGAGCCTGAGGCGACAATGACCTCGAAGGCCGGTACTACTGCTGCTGTACTGGTGCTGGTCCCCTCACCGAAGGACTAGTCTGGGCCGATGAGGATGAACCGGCTCTCTGTGGGCAGGACCCTACCATGTGGTCCGATGCCCCACAAACCAAACACAATCCTTGTGTTCGGCGACATTCTGATACTACATGCCCTGGCTTCCCACAATGAGTGCAGTCCATTATGGAAGACTGCCTCCGCTTCTGCTGCTGAGGGTACGTCAGAGTCGAATGCTGAACCGACGTAACTGATGCCGCCCTCCTCGAAGCTCCAAAGGTCAAGGCCCTAGCTGCCGGGGCTGGGGCTGAGGACTGGGTCATCTGACCAGGGGTCCGCTTCCGTCCACCAGTTATGTCCAGTATACTCTGGAAGGTATACTCATGCCTCCTAGCTGCTCACAAAATAGCATCAAAAGTCTGATGCTCAAACTGCTCCACTGCTAGAATGATCTCTAGGTAGAGTCCCAGCTGGAACCGCTGCGCTCGGTCAAACTCGGTTGCAACCAAGGTGGAAGCAAACCGATTCAGTCTTGAAAACTCGGTCGCATATCCATCGACTGTCCTGCTCATCTGCCTGAGATTGGTGAACCTCGTCTGTAGGTCGTGCCGAGCTACAGCATCGAAGTACTTGATCTAAAACTTGTCAGTGAATATCGCCCATGGAATAGGTGTCGCCAATCTAACTGCTATCATCGCCCAACAGGTGCAGGCTAGGTCCAATAACTGTAGGTACACTACAGCTACCTTCTCTCCTTCTGGAGTTTTGGCTGCATCCAAGATAATCTCTCTGTCTTGGAGCCACGCATCATCTACAATAGCGTCTTCACTGTCGTCGAAGAAGGGATGGTTGAGGCGCTTGAAACTGTTGGCTGCGTTGTTCCCTTGATAACCAACAAGGCCCATGGCATCTTGTACTGTCTGGTGCAGGGCATCGCCCCGACGATCTTGAGATGCAATCAGCTCCCTGATGAGACCCACCAGGGTTCTATTGTCAGGCTCTACAGGCTGGACTGGATGAACTGGTGGCTCTTGACCCCCAGTAGGCATGACTCTGGAGGCTACCCCCGAGTGCTGGGCTTGATCTCTATGTTGCTGCTGGTCCACTGGAGGTGCTCCGCCTTGCTGATCGGCAGGAACAATACCGATGAAGAAACGACATAGAGAACAATAAGGAAGGACCATGATAGATCGAGGATATAAACATGTGATCAGGTCAAGATTTCAGATAGATTAAAAGACACGAGTATAGATCAAGGGCGAGTGCTGATTGAGACATCTATTCAGTAAAATCCTCACTCATCTTGATTTACAAGACCTGCATTGGCCACCACTTAAACCGTGTCACGCCCCAGAACCAGAATAATGGAGAGCGGAGGACAGACACAGCCAGCTACGTACATTGAAGTGAATCCTACCTCGTAATATGGTCACGGTTGTCTAGATGCATGAGGGTTTACTACAAGCCATCAGTCTCTTAAGGTCAAGAACAAGCCTAGTGCCTCAATCTCAAGCAAGCAAGTAAATATAACAAGATGGTAGATCATCAGACATACAAAGTAAGGCATTCCATACATTATATATTCAGATGATCATGAAGCTAGTCATACAAAATGTGAAGACTAGCAAAAGTTTCGGTCATACATGATCAACCCTAGGATTTGTCAATCATGTTACAGCCCGTAGGCATGCAGTAAATAAAGTTGCAAACGAGCTAACACTTGTTCGGCGGCTAAACACCTCAAAAGAATATTTTTACAAGGGAGTGGGAGAGCAAAATAAGAACCCACTCGTTGCCAGGATTCCTTCTAGTGTCACCATCTGGCAGGAAGGCTGGAAGATCCTCGGTAGCTGCTCCGAAATCTTGTCATACAAAACCAGCTGGGTCAGACCCAAGGAAGAGCAAGTGCCACAAAGGAGGCTTCACTTAAGAACTAAAACCAGCAGATTAGCACATAAAATTACAGATAAAATAACATAAGACGTGAGTTAGATAAAACATGGTGATAAACGATTAAGAGATCTAAAGGACTATTCTGGTAACTAAGTTACAACCCGTAAACCAAACAAGGACCGGGGTTGTAACCCTTCACCTGAACGAAATTTAGTCTCTAACCAATTATCGGTAAAGTAAAGCATACACAATCATGTCCTGAGGTAGCCATGTACTGGGTCTAGACAAGACTAGACAAATGGGACTCCATCCAATCAGTCACGGCCAAGCAAGAGTACGGCTTGATACTTTAACTAACTAGAGTTATCACAAGCCTAGTTACTAGCAAGATGCAATGAGGATTCCAACGGCCACAAGTCCTGCAGACTATCCAGGTTATCCAGACGCATGGTTCATGTTAAGAGTTGTCATTACTCGTTAGGTGACTTGAGTGCAATAAATGACAGTGTGCTTAGTAATCGTTACTTGCTTGAAGTGCCCCATAAAACAGTGAGCTGAAAATGTGCCCTACTCGTCGGCAGGCTACAAGTCTATCAGGAAGACGCCCAGATAACGGGATTACTTGTAGCCGGAATACCTCTCTATATGAACTACTTGATCAATCTAGTAATTAACCTAGTCAGATTCAGTATGAATCCCTGACCGTAGGAAATCAGAAATTTATGTCCTAGACATGATACGAAACACGACTGGTAGCTTATACAAGCACGTTCAATACAATCACCCACGGTGTCATGAGAGTTCTCTAACATGTTCAGTTAGCCGTCGCAACAGCGTTTATCTGTTAAGATTACTTGTCAGGGGTGCACCACAACGGGTCACCATCATGTCATGTTACTTGTCATGTTCTTGTCTAAAGTGCGCCACAATGGGCCACTATCATGTTACGTTACTTGTACTTGTTACTTGTTAGGAGCGCGCCACGACAGGCCGCCATCATGGTTCATTATATATTATTCATCATTTCATATTCATATATCATGGT
This sequence comes from Iris pallida, assembly GCA_029216955.1. Classification (NCBI taxonomy): domain Eukaryota; kingdom Viridiplantae; phylum Streptophyta; class Magnoliopsida; order Asparagales; family Iridaceae; genus Iris; species Iris pallida. Next base: position 1,416,800 of record JANAVB010002395.1, on the reverse strand, counting down.
TATGATCATATAGCATATCATCATGTAAGCAGAAAAGACATATCCTGAGTGCACCCTTACGGGCCACCGATGTAAAATGCCGAATCATTGTGTGCCCCAAGTCTATGCGCCCACGGGGTTCTATGTGCCTTCAAGAAGGCCACATACATGCCAAATCATGCTAAGCTGTGCCGCGGCTTGCACAAGTCACGTCGTGTTTATATATTAGTAAAATCATAGAAAGTCGTGCCATGATCAAGCAAATCGTGCTAATCGTGCCAAGTCGTACTGCGACTTGCACAAGTCGTGCCGTGTCGAGTCGTACCATGCCTAGCTGTGGCACGCACGAGTCGTGTCGGGTCATGTCAATCAATTGCAAGAAAATCGCATAAAATTACAAGTCTCAAAAGATGCAATAAGCCGAAACATGCAAAAGCCAAAGCATGAAGGTCATGGGCATCTATGTGCCCAAGTGAAGGGGCTATATGCACCCACATGGGAGCCCCTATGCGCCCACTAGGAGGGGGTTTATGTGCCCAAGTATGGGTGCCAACCTGACCAAGGCACTTGCATGGCCAAATGCCAAGGAATGGGAAAGGTGTTTGTGCATTACGTGTGAAGGCCATGTGCCATACACAAGTCGTGCACCCACACTGACTATATGTATGTGCCCACATGGAGGGGGGAATGCTCTATGTGCCCAAAGGGTGCTGCCCTATGCGCCCAAGCATGGATTGAATCCCCTTTGGGCCAAAGGCTAAGGTGAATGGATGAAAGGTGACAAGTCGTGAAGGCTTTATGCGCCAACACGAGCTATGCGCACACATGGGAACCTATGCGCCCAAGAGAGGCATACATATGCGCCCACATGGACTGAGGGTCTGCTTTGGGCGCATGACATGTCCATGCGCCCAGCAGTGCACTATTCGTCTTCCCGACAAATCCGGGAAGAACGAACCATGGCCGGAAACTTCGAAACTCCGCCATTTCTCCGTCCGGAGTCCAAATCCGGACTTCCTTAGGTCAAAATGGGGTAGAACGAAATTCTGTACCACATGGAACCATCAAAACATGCAAATAAAGAAGTTAAATAGATCAAAACTACAAGAATCCAAAAAACACAATTTTCTAGATCTACAAAAACCCATGCTCCAAAATGAAATATTTTAAGTTCTAAAGGGGTATAAAATCATGCTAAGAAGCCATTGGAACCATCAAAACATGGTTCTTAAGTGAGAGCAAGATTGCACTTTCCTATGGAGGGGGAGAGATTTTAATGGAGAAGGAAGAGGAGTTATGGAGAATAATGGAGAGAGAGAAAAGTATGTGGGCTTATAAAGGGGATGGTGGTAGGTAGGGGGGTTTTCTCATGATGAACCAAAAAAATAAACCAAGAAAATTCCAAAAAGAACCAAGTTAAACCATAACATGCCATGATGAACCTAAACAAGATTAAACCAAAATTAGCTAGCCAGGCAGAAAAATACAATATATGTCAGGATTCCGTATACGTATACTTGAAATACGTAGAACAAAAAATGGGGGTGACAAAATTTCCATGGATAAAGTTGAGAAAATATTCAATGACCTAGTATGGCTTCGCACATATGCGTTGCAGCCTTTTATCTGAATTATGGAAACTGCGAGTTTACTGCAGCCAGATGCGCACTGGCGACGCATAGACTCTAAGTTGAAGTGATTTCAGGTATTCATAGTTTTTCGGATAATATTGAGACTATGTCCTAAATGCATCATGTTTGTCTCCTATGATGTTCAGCCAGAAAATAGATAAAAGTTGATAGAAGATTCGGTGATCTATCATTATTTGAGTCATGGAACCAAAGGTTCACTGCAGCCAGAAGTACAATGGCGGGGCATAAACCCTAGGCAAAATGACTTCGGATATGTATGGTTCCGGGTACTATTGAAACTATATCCCTGTTATAAATATATCATGTTTGGTCTCTTATCACAATTGATAACTTTACAAGAATTGTCTTGATTCGTTTAAATTTTGGATTAATTGGAATCTTAGTGACTAGTTTAAATTTTCAGAAATCATTTCTATAGGATTCATATGGGAATTCTACTTGATTTTCTAGGACTATTTTCCAATATTTTAGTACCATCAAATTATTCTGACTTTTGCCAATTAGAGGATTTGTATTTCTACCGGTTGTCTCCATTTTCAGAAATCTCTTATCACAGCCTGAAAGAATAGATTTCCTATGAAATTCTACTTGATTTTTCTAGAACTTATTAGGACCATATCAATCTCTATTGGCTCAGTCTCTTTCCCGGTTCAACTTTAGTACGTTGATTATATTTTGTTACATATTTTGGAAGTTATAGATGTGAGCACCCTAAATTTTGGGTTGATTTTTTTCATTTTATTTTAATTTTCTGATTGAGGGTAATTTTGAAATTTCGTGTTTATAATTATTTTAATAATAATATTTAATTCATGATATGATTTTAGGTGATTTTAAATCATTTTAAAATTATTTAAATCAATGACTTGTGGTTTTGACGTTTTGCTAGTGAAATCCTAGAGATTGTTTGACCTAGAGCCTAACCATGTGATTATGATATTTTAATGTCATTTTTGGCCTAAGAATATTTTTGTATTTGACCTCTTTGAATTATTTTGATATTATTTTATTATTTATGATATTGTTTTGGGGTTATTTGAGTCGGGTTCGAATTTCAACTCAATTCGACTTGAAACGGGGACCCGGGGGTAGTTTGACTCTAGTGGGACCCACACACTAGTTAGGCATGGCCCACATGATATTAATTTTAGTCCACATGATAGAAATATTTTAGCTAGAGGTTAGACTAATTATTATGGATAAGGTTAGTGTGATTAGAGACTTTAAAATGACTAATTTAGCCCCAACCAATTAGCCCTTTCCTAATACTCATAGAATAGGTTAGTAGGGACTTTTGGACTTTTCCTAATAAGACAAAACCACCTTTATGGCCAGCCACAATAAGGATAGGGTTGAGCCTCCCATTTGTCATTATCCATCTATTTTTCTCTCTCTTGTTCTTCCCCAAATTCCTAGAGAGCAATCCCTAGCAATTTCTCCACCAAATCCTTCCATTTCACCACCAAATCTTCTTCTTTCCTTTTCCATTCTAGTCAAGGAGGAAGCTACCCAAGTTTGGAAGGATTCGGAGCTCGTTCGTGTCCTTTTGGAATCTCTACGTGTCGGTGTCGTTCCGGGAAGATTTTTCTTCGATTCGATATACCGGGAGGTATAAATCCCTTCTCCTTTTCATTTCCTCATACATATAGGTCTATTTTGAACCCATAGGAATGACCCCCATGGTTGTATCTCCATTTGTGTCTATTTTGTGTCCATTTGGAGGTCATAGGAGTGTCCTTTGTGTTGTGGATGTGTTCATGTTACATATATAGATTTATATATATATATATTGTAATGAGAGTGTATCTATATTTATATATGTAATAAATGGTTCATGATGATTATATAATCAAGTTTGTGAGTGTGGTTCCTCATATTATTATTGCTATTATTGTTGTGGATAATTATGATATATATTGTGTATTCTTTTGGCTCAAACTATCTAATTCCGTCATGATTTTTATCCACGTTTTTAATTTCAGCCCTAATTTCGAAATGTCATAACTTCTAGCTCAAAGCTCAGTTTAATCTTCCAATTTTTTTTAAAAGAAGCGTATTGAAGTTAGCTTTCCAAAAACATATATTAATAGGCCTAATTCTTTCTATAACTTTCTGAAGAATTATTTGAGTGTCAGCTGTACGAAAGACAAACGCGTTCTCGGTGTTTTCGCGATTCCGGGAGTTTCCGGAAACGAAAACGTGATCAGTTTAAAGTTTCAGAAAGCTAACACATAGATCTATAACATACTTTAATCATAGAGTTTAATTCATGCTGAGATGGTACAGTATTCATTATTAGTAGGAGTTGCTATTCGGCATATGCATTTTATGTACCCTTGTGTGTAATATAATGTTCTATTTGATTTTAACCCATGTTAATGTATATACATTATGTAACTAAATAGAAAATGCAAGTATGAGTAAATGTTTAAATAAATGATGTATGAGGTGTAAGTATCCTATCTAATGTAAGCATGTATAAGTATGGCTTGTAATGAATATGTAGGTTCCATAGTATGTAATGTATGGTGCATATAGTAGTGCAAGAGAATAAATGAGTGATGAATGAATGAAAGCATGAATGTAATGTAATAATAGATGTAATGTATGCAATATACAAGTTAATGAGATGTAATATTCTATGTTAACACAAATCCTATATTACCTCATGTACCCCCTTACACTATGTTGACACTATCACACTTGACACATTTTTCACTTACACTTTGACACTCTTTGATATGTATACACTATGTATGCCCATTTAACCCTCACTTGCCCCTTTGCCATGTTCACATACACACAGATAGCCTCTTAAATAAGTATTTATGAATATAGTTAACTTAGCTATGTATGTATATTATATATATGTTAGCATATTGTGTTGTAATATATAAGTTTATATAACCATTTGAAATGCCATGATTATAGACCTAATGTTGAATACTAATATATGCATGTTTATATATGTGTAGACATATATAGCTTAAAGTAATAGATTACCTAGTGTATATCCAATATGAATTCTTGCCTATTTGAGTATTGAATAATTATATGCTATATAGAGTTGGGTGTATGTTGGCTTGTATAGCCTTGTATTGATGTGTGCTTGCTAGGATAGTCTTGGTTAGGCCTAGTAAGACTTACTGGGTTAGGACATGACCTAGTTTGACCTAGTTTGACTAGTGCAATTGACCAGAGTTGACCAAGGATTGACTTTGGCCTAGTTTGATCTAGATTCATGTAGAATACATTGTAGTGCTTTATATTACCCTTCTGGATATGTTGTGACTTGTGTTGTTCTAATTAGGAGCCAGACACCTCTCCTCAGACAGTATATTTACTTTGGACATTCAGACATCAGGCGAGTACATTCTCTGACCGTTTCATACTTGTATGGATTTACATTCTTACTCTAGATTACTGTACTTGATGCTGACACGACTGTTATCAAGGATTGGTATTATATGGATCTTCTTTTGAGATGTTATCTTCTTGTATTCACTAAATACATATTGTGACGTGCGTTTCACTTCCATATTGTATTTATTGAATATCTATATCCTTGTATACTCATTGTGCATATTGTACTCTCATTATCACATGAGCCCCATGGATAGACCATTGTACACTATTGTATAACATTGTACATCCATTGTATAACATTGTACACCATTGTATAAGATAACGTAACTGGAGTAGATCCTTGTGTATTGATTGGGGAGAGAGAGTAGAATTGGTTATGTACTCAAATCCTATTGTACAATATTGTATAACTATTGTATATGTCTATTGTACACCCACGTACAATGGAGTTACCATTGCATTTTCCTAGCCCGTTTACATAACCAGATTGTACTCTAAATCACATGTTCCTTACAGTTCTTACTTATCATATTTAGATATTTCATGTTATTAAATCTCTACTGTTTTCTATACATTCTTCTTTCAGCGTTTCATGTACTTTACTCTATTGCATGCTTTATATTTTCTAACTCGATATGAACTGCGTGAGATATTTTGTGCTCGCTCCCGTCCTGACTGGACCTGTTGATAAATTTTACAGATAGCCTGGAGGTGCCTGCTAGCCTAGAGGAGACACATTAGAGGTTGTTTAGGTAGTTATTTCATTTTGTCTGGAGTTGTATTTTATTTGTGGAATACTGTATTGAGTTTTGAGATGTATTTATGGGTTTATGTATCATAGACACTTAGACTTCTATCTCCTGTATCTCTTTTGGATTTCATGTTTTATTTATCTTTATCATGCTCTACCTTAGATGTGATTGAGACTGTATCTGCTATGTCACCCCCATTCGGGGAGTATAAACTGTTTAGTCTTATACTGTTATATGTATTGAGACCTAGGACAGCGTTCTACCGCCGATACTGCGGCGTAGGCTGGGCGTTGTTACGTTCTCGTGTCCTAACTCTAGGGTGCGGGTCGTGACACGTTTTTAGTGGTGGCCCATGTAGGCCGAGTTTATGTAGTGGTATTCGAACTAGAGTACCACTACAGCCTGCACTAGGAATATGATATATTTTGAAGATACTCAATCACAGTTAGGAACCCTTGAGAGATTCCTGGGACGACCCTTGAGAATCTTGTTTAACTCCGATTTGAAAACTCTTTTCTTTTTTTTCTTGATTTGATTTATCTTTACTTTCTGCTATTGAATTTGATTTTGATGGATTATTATTGAATTTGAGTTTGTATTTATTGATTTTGATGAAGATTGTTGAAATTTGAATCTTGATGTTAGCTATAGCATCCGAGTTTGTAGTTATATGATTTGAAGGATTTTGTTCATTTCTGAATTTTGATGTTCGTTGATAAATTTGATTTTTTTTTTGGTATTCATTGTTGATTTAATTTAATTTTTGGCAAGATGAAATTATATGGGCTAGGTCATCTAAGTTATGGAAATCTTGTCTTCTATAGTCACATTAGCCAGCATGGTGAGGACATATAGTCTGATTTTGGATATATTTCTCGGTTGTGGAAATTTAAGGTTTTCGTAGCCAAGCTAGCGGCATCGCAAAAATGTTAAATACCATGATTCTAGAGGTATGTGCATAAGTCAAGGACTCTGTGATTATCGTAGCCTTGCTTACTGGTATGACGAGGATTTAGAGTACCATGATTTTGGACAGACGCATATGATTATCAGATTGTACTTTAAATATTTTCGAACATGTTTTCTCTACTTTGTTTCAGTCCTTCAAAAAAATTTATTAATTGTTTTGTTTAGTTTTGCTTCTCATTAATTAACTTAGGAGTAGCTTTAGCTATTTTCATAAACCTTGTGTAACTTCTTACCATGAAATTCTTCTTAATGAATCGATGATTTTGCTAGATTTTATCTTGGGATTGATATTTTAGTTCTGGGTTTCAAAATGGTTTCCTCTTTTAAAACGGATAAGTAGAACAGATTTTATTACCATTTCTTTTCCTGCCAATATTTTAGTACCATCATTCCTTGTCTTATGCAACTATCCTGATTATATCAATTCCGTCTCGTATCTCATTCTGTCAGCTGTACTTGAACTCTTGAATCTTTATATCATTTTTTTATCTGAGAAATGTTGAGGAAGTGATATAAATTATCTTGTTCGGAAATGATGTAATTGGTTATCATATGATGATTTTGTAGGAATCAGAGTGTTCGATGTCAAATATGAAAAATTTGAAATGGAGATGTGGTAAAGGTTTAAAATGAAATCGAGGGATAAATGTTATCAATTTAGAAACAATCACAGAAAGTGGGTTATGAATAATTCATGGATGTATTTCAAAACTAATGAGGATGTTTAAGGTCAACCTAGTTTTGAGAACATAAAAATCTTTGTTATTGATTCTTCGGAACTATTACAAGGCTATGTAGAAATTTAGAGATGGAAAGGAGAATTTAATCGAATAAAATGATTATGCAAAATTGATCTAGATATTGTAAGATGGTGACTAGAGACAGAGAGAACACAAGGATTTTACGTTATAGAAATTATTTTAGATGATTGGAAGAAAATTGTAGAATTAAAAAAAAATATTTGAAGGTGAACGTTGAAGAAAATATGAAGGTTGGTTTATAAAAAAAAGAATAAATTTTGTGTGACATAGTGGTATTAGAGTTTAGTGAATACGAGACTCGATTTAAACAAGTCCAAGGATTCCATAAACTGGATTTAGAGGTTTCGGATCTAATTTAAAACGAGGTGAAGGAATTTGAAATTTTGATTAAATGAATAAGTGTTGACTCCTAAAAAGAGGGGTATGTTTCGTGGAAAATGTTTTGGAACTTAAAGATTTTGTCTATGGTGATTGTGGTAAAGGTTTAGATGACTGAAGGTTATAAAATTTCGATGATAGTTATATAGAGGTTGATTTTCATATTGGGACTTGTGAGAAAAAAAAAAGAATATGGTTTAGCAAATGATAAACTGATAGTATTATAGAGGGATGATTTGCTGACTTCGTATGAAATCTTTTCCTGTTTTCTCTAAAAGGGGTTTTTCAATATCATTGAATCCTAGTTTCCTTAATCCGACCAAATCGACTTCGATTATCTTTTCTTATCATATTTATATCTTGGGTTGTACTTAATTGAATTAAATTTGATTGTGACCTGAATCTCTATCCTTGTATGCTCGATCTCAGACTTTGTTGAACCTGTCCTCCATATTGCCTAAATCTTGATTTCCCCCAATTTGATCAACTTAGATCGTATCAAGACTAAATATTCTTAATACGTATTGTGATTGGAAATTTTCTATGGAATTTGCTTTCATTCCTTAACTTTGATTTTGATTTTCTTTTTTTTTTCTGAACCCTTTAAAGATAATGGGTAGTTACTTTTCTTTATTTTTATGATAAGTATCAGTTTTCATATAGGATGGTAGACTGCCTTACAGTTTTGATGGTTTGTTGTTTTTGTAACTTTTGTTTAGCACCCTAGATTGCATGTGTGTTTTGATACCCTATGACCGTTTTGGTTTAGCATGACTAGAATACCTAGATGAGACTTTCACTACCACCGTATGCCATGACCCTGTATGTCGTCCTTTTGATGGTATGATTTATTTAAGTTCTGGGATTTGATTGTGGGGGTTTGACCTAAAAGGATTACGAATATTTTAATTTTGAGGACGAAATTTTTATAAGGTGGGTAGGATGTGAGCACCCTAAATTTTGGGTTGATTTTTTTTCATTTTATTTTAATTTTTTGATTGAGGGTAATTTTGAAATTTCGTATTTATAATTATTTTAATAATAATATTTAATTCATGATATAATTTTAGGTGATTTTAAATCATTTTAAAATTATTTAAATTAATGACTTGTGGTTTTGACGTTTTGCTAGTGAAATCCTAGAGATTGTTTGACCTAGAGCCTAACCATGTGATTATGATATTTTAATATCATTTTTGGCCTAAGGATATTTTTGTATTTGACCTCTTTGAATTATTTTGATATTATTTTATTATTTATGATATTGTTTTGAGGTTATTTGAGTCGGGTTTGAATTTCAACTCAATCCGACTTGAAACGGGGACCCGGGGGTAGTTTGACTCTAGTGGGACCCACACACTAGTTAGGCATGGCCCACATGATATTAATTTTAGTCCACATGATAGAAATATTTTAGTTAGAGGTTAGACTAATTATTATGGATAAGGTTAGTGTGATTAGAGACTTTAAAATGACTAATTTAGCCCCAACCAATTAGCCCTTTCCTAATACTCATAGAATAGGTTAGTAGGGACTTTTGGACTTTTCCTAATAGGACAAAACCACCTTTATGGCCAGCCACAATAAGGATAGGGTTGAGCCTCCCATTTGTCATTATCCATCTATTTTTCTCTCTCTTGTTCTTCCCCAAATTCCTAGAGAGCAATCCCTAGCAATTTCTCCACCAAATCCTTCTATTTCACCACCAAATCTTCTTCTTTCCTTCTCCATTCTAGTCAAGGAGGAAGCTACCCAAGTTTGGAAGGATTCGGAGCTCGTTCGTGTCCTTTTGGAATCTCTACGTGTCGGTGTCGCTCCGGGAAGATTTTTCTTCGATTCGATCTACCGGGAGGTATAAATCCCTTCTTCTTTTCATTTCCTCATGCATATAGGTCTATTTTGAACCCATAGGAATGACCCCCATGGTTGTATCTCCATTTGTGTCTATTTTGTGTCCATTTGGAGGTCATAGGAGTGTCCTTTGTGTTGTGGATGTGTTCATGTTACATATATATATATATATATTGTAATGAGAGTGTATCTATATTTATATATGTAATAAATGGTTCATGATGATTATATAATCAAGTTTGTGAGTGTGGTTCCTCATATTATTATTGCTATTATTGTTGTGGATAATTATGATATATATTGTGTATTCTTTTGGCTCAAACTATCTAAATCCGTCATGATTTTTATCCACGTTTTTAATTTCAGCCCTAACTTCGAAATGTCATAACTTCTAGCTCAAAGCTCGGTTTAATCTTCCGTTTTTTTTAAAAGAAGCGTATTGAAGTTAGCTTTCTAAAAACATATATTAATAGGCCTAAGTCTTTCTGTAACTTTCTGGAGAATTATTTGAGTGTCAGCTGTACGAAAGACAAACGCGTTCTCGGTATTTTCGCGATTCCGGGAGTTTCCGGACACGAAAACGCGATCCGTTTAAAGTTTCAGAAAGCTAACACATAGATCTATAACATACTTTAATCATAGAGTTTAATTCATGCTGAGATGGTACAGTATTTATTATTAGTAGGAGTTGCTATTCGGCATATGCATTTTGTGTACCCTTGTGTGTAATATAATGTTCTATTTGATTTTAACCCATGTTAATGTATATACATTATGTAACTAAATAGAAAATGCAAGCATAAGTAAATGTTTAAATAAATGATGTATGAGGTATAAGTATCCTATCTAATGTAAGCATGTATAAGTATGGCTTGTAATGAATATGTAGGTTCCATAGTATGTAATGTATGGTGCATATAGTAGTGCAAGAGAATAAATGAGTGATGAATGAATGAAAGCATGAATGTAATGTAATAATAGATATAATGTATGCAATATACAAGTTAATGAGATGTAATATTCTATGTTAACACAAATCCTATATTACCTCATGTACCCCCTTACACTATGTTGACACTATCACACTTGACACATTTTTCACTTACACTTTGACACTCTTTGATATGTATACACTATGTATGCCCATTTAACCCTCACTTACCCCTTTGTCATGTTCACATACACACACATAGCCTCTTAAATAAGTATTTATGAATATAGTTAACTTAGCTATGTATGTATATTATATATATGTTAGCATATTGTGTTGTAATATATAAGTTTATATAACCATTTGAAATGCCATGATTATAGACCTAATGTTGAATACTAATATATGTATGTTTATATATGTGTAGACATATATAGCTTAAAGTAATAGATTACCTAGTGTATATCCAATGTGAATTCTTGCCTATTTGAGTATTGAATAATTGCATGCTATATAGAGTTGGGTGTATGTTGGCTTGTATAGCCTTGTATTGATGTGTGCTTGCTAGGATAGTCTTGGTTAGGCCTAGTAAGACTTACTGGGTTAGGACATGACCTAGTTTGACCTAGTTTGACTAGTACATTTGACCAGAGTTGACCAAGGATTAACTTTGGCCTAGTTTGATCTAGATTCATGTAGAATGCATTGTAGTACTTTATATTACCCTTCTGGACATGTTGTGACTTGTGCTGTTCTAATTAGGAGCCAGACACCTCTCCTCAGACAGTATATTTACTTTGGACATTCAGACATCAGGCGAGTACATTCTCTGACCGTTTCATACTTGTATGGATTTACATTCTTACTCTAGATTACTGTACTTGATGCTGACACGACTGTTATCACGGATTGGTACTATATGGATCTTCTTTTGAGATGTTATCTTCTTGTATTCACTAAATACATATTGTGACGTGCGTTTCACTTCCATATTGTATTTATTGAATACCCATATCCTTGTATACTCATTGTGCATATTGTACTCTCATTATCACATGAGCCCCATGGATAGACCATTGTACACTATTGTATAACATTGTACATCCATTGTATAACATTGTACACCATTGTATAAGATAACGTAACTGGAGTAGATCCTTGTGTATTGATTGGGGAGGGAGAGTAGAATTGGTTATGTACTCAAATCCTATTGTACAATATTGTATAACTATTGTATATGTCTATTGTATACCCACGTATAACGGAGTTACCATTATATTTTTCTAGCCCGTTTACATAACCAGATTGTACTCTAAATCATATGTTCCTTACAGTTCTTACTTATCATATTTAGATATTTCCTGTTATTAAATCTCTACTGTTTTCTATACATTCTTCTTTCAGCGTTTCATGTACTTTACTCTATTGCATGCTTTATATTTCCTAACTCGATATGAACTGCGTGAGATATTTTGTGCTCGCTCCCGTCCTGACTGGACCTGTTGATAAATTTTACAGATAGCCTGGAGGTGCCTGCTAGCCTAGAGGAGACACATTAGAGGTTGTTTAGGTAGTTATTTCATTTTGTCTGGAGTTGTATTTTACTTTGTGGAATACTGTATTGAGTTTTGAGATGTATTTATGGGTTTATGTATCATAGACACTTAGACTTCTATCTCCTGTATCTCTTTTGGATTTCATGTTTTATTTATCTTTATTATGCTCTACCTTAGATGTGATTGAGACTGTATCTGCTATGTCACCCCCATTCGGGGAGTATAAACTGTTTAGTCTTATACTGTTATATGTATTGAGACCTAGGACAGCGTTCTACCGCCGATACTGCGGCGTAGGCTGGGCGTTGTTACGTTCTCGTGCCCTAACTCTAGGGTGCAGGTCGTGACAATAGATAGCTGCGAATAGCTCTATATATTAAATAGTTGATATACATCTTGTAGATGACTATATTGTAGGTCCTAAAAATCAATTTGTACCCATAAAAAAAGCAATGAAAATCAAATGGCGCACCCTTCAAATGAACTGCACAGGAGACAGACTGCGCAACAAATCAACTGCGCGAGGTCGAACCGCGCTAACATCCAGGCGCGCTATGTTAACGTGGCAACGTCATCATTACCTGACAAAAATTCGATCTTCTGACAGCTGACAGCCCGATAAACGAGGAGTCCTTTCGTTTCTTGTGCAGTACAGCGCTCGAGGACAGCTGTACAGCCAGCACAATCTGCCAGCCCAACCGAAGCGCAGTCTGCCAGATCCTCTTCAGCGCAGTTCGATCCCAGCGCAGTCTGAAGCTAGCGTAGTTCAAGTGGCGCAATCTATCAAGATAACTGATATTTTATATGTGGCCTACATGTCATTAATTGCTCACCACGTGGCAACCGTCTGTACACGACCATGCGCATTTCAATCAAACAATGCCACGCGTCTAATACAGTTGAGCCACGATCGAGTAACTGCCAGCACAGTTCGCTGTTTGCGCAGTCCAATGCCTACGCAATCCAGAAATAACTACTAATTAGTTATTTTTTAGAACTCTATAAATAGAGTTTCAAGTCCTTCATTATCAAGATGAGATCATTATCATCATCAGAGATCAGGAGTTCTCGTCCAAATGCTGCTGCATTCTTCAGAGGCTATCGTCTTCACAGTTCACATCGTCCAAGGGATAAAACGATCGTCTTCAGATTGGATTCCTATAGTTGTACTTTCCCAAAATTCAATTATAATCTTCTTACAAAGTTTGTGAAATAAAAAGAACTTTTGTTTTTGCAAACAAAATGGCGACTCTGCTGGGGACGACTTTCTCCTCCGACGAGGAAGTGACAACTCAATGTGACGTTGCGTCTATCGGAAAGACGCAGAAGACGCTGGTTGTGAAGGTCAACCAGACTGCCTACGAGGCGATGATCAACTCTGGGACTACTCGTCGCACTGCAACCTCTGCCAAGAGCAAGGTTCGTTCAGTATGGACTCCAAAGTCCTCTGCGCAGTCCTATACGCAATCATCTGCACAACCTGCTGTCTCTGCTGCTAAGGAGCCACTGGCCACTTCTGCTTCTGCGCAAAATACCACTCGCGCTACCAAAGCGCAAGCCAGAGCTCCTGTGCAGTGTACTGCTCCTCTTGCTGTCGCGCAAGCCACTTCCTATGCTGCTATGGCAAAGTGCAAGACTCCTTTCTCCCTGGCGCAATTGGTGACCTCTTTTCCTCCTGCGCAATCCACTGAAGCCAGAACTCCTGCTGCGCAAACTACAGTTTCTGTGGCCAAAAGGCCATCTGTCAAAGCTTCCCAAGCGCAATCAACCAATGCGCATATTGCCACTTCAACCTCTGCGCAAGCTGTTCCAGCGCAGTCTAATAGGGATAGTCCTTTGGCTAATCTCCCTTTTTCTCACAGCAAGGGGAAAAACTCTGCTCCTCTTCCCAAGCACCCTGTTGCTCCAGCGCAATCCACTGGGGGTAGTCTCTTCACTGTTCCTCCTCCTCCTCAGAACAAAGGAAAAGGCCCGTTGGTCTTTTCTCGAACTTCCTCGTTCCACGACTTGGAAGACAACAGAGGGAAATGCTTTTTAGCCAACCCTTCTTCACAAAACAAGGAAAAAGGTCCTTTGGTCTTTTCTCAGTTTTCTTCGGTTTTTACCGTAGAAGATCTATCTGAACGTGCCTCGGTACCAATCAGTACAAGAACTCTCTCAAAGAAGTGCTCTTTTCTCCCTGCCAAAGGGAAATGTACTAATCAAAGAGGTATTCTGCCTACTCCGGTAGCAGAATTCCAAGATCTCCCAACACTCCGGATATTCCGCTCAAAACAGGAAAAATTACTGGTGTCTCAGATAGAAACCCCTGGGGGTGAATTTGCTGATCTACGGACTTATCTCAATAGACCAGCTTCTATGAAACGTAAGCAGCCAATGTCGAAGATTAACCTGCATCAGAGGCAAGTTTCCAGGATGAAAAATCCTGACACCTAAGCTAATAAAGTGAGTACTTCTCTATATACTCACGGGACAAAACATCTGAAGAACCGAAACCATATTCCGAATGTGGTCAAAGAACATATCCTCAGACTTCTTCTTGTCCCGTCATTACTCCTGACCTCCGAGAACACATCAAACAAAAATGGGACAACATCTCAACACCTCCAGTTCAACCACTTGAACATCATTGTAATCACAAGGTTGTCATCAAGTGCTGTTGCCAGACAACAAAACGATCTGTTTTCGATCGTCTGAATTTTACAACTTCTGAACCAATGTCAGAAGATGAAGACGAAGTGTTGTATGCTTCCATCAACATGGCTTTTCGAGACACTGGGGGTAGAAAGTGATCCAAGCACGGCAAACCTCGCAGGCCCAGCCAGCGGTATTTAGATTTACTCCAAGAATCTTCTGAAGGAGTATTTCGACACACCCGATCCCGAAGTTGAGACACAATGGGGCATGGAAATCTTCTCCAAGATCCCTCTGGTCATCTCCCTATTTCTTATTCAGGAGATGACTCCTTCTCTGATTATGATGCACACAACAAAAGTTCTGAACAGACAGTATCTTCTACTGTACCTAGAGAAGTGACAGCTTATGTTGTCACTGAAGACCCAGATGCTTCCAGTTCAGCAAATCAAGAACAACGAATAGCTGCACTGGAGGATAAGCTGAAGACCATGGCTGAAATGGTCGCAAGTATGTATTCTATTATTGTGGCCCAACATACAGTACCACCGACCGCACCTGCTGTAAATCCTGAGATTATAGCGTTATCGGTGGCTGTCAATACAGGTCTGGGGGTAGTATCTCCTCAAATACCCCCTGTACAAATTCAACCCACACCCAGTCAGTCAGGAGCTGGGGGTAGCACTTACCATGCTGTTCCTCCTCCTAACACTCAGCCTGCTCCTTTTGCGTCATCGGAGGATGCTAATGAAGCTGTCAAACTCTTACGCACTCAATTCGAGGCCTTCAAAGAGAAGGACAACTTACAGAGATTGGGGATCAAACAACCCTATCCAGTTGAATGGAAGGAAGTCCCATTTCCTCCAAAATACAAAATCCCTACAATTTTATTGTTTGACGGTAGCACTTCTCCAAGTCAATTCATTAACCACTTTGAGGTAATGACTGTTCAACTTCAGTCAAATGACGCTCTTCTTACCAGGATGTTCGTCGGCTGTTTAGCCGGTGTAGCATACGATTGGTACAGGAGCTTGCCCGATGGCTATATTACCTCTTTCTCGGGTTTGAAACAAATCTTCTTGGAGCGATTCTAAGAGGGAATCAACGATATGACCATGTCGGCCCTCAACAAGATTAAACAAAGACATAATAAAACCGCTGAGAGTTTTATTGAAAGATTTTGCCGAGAAGCATTAAAGATGCCTCCTGGAACTCCGACCGCTGTCACTATAGATACCTGCAAGGCAAATCTTTTGCCTATCATCAGCATATGGACGGGGTCAACTCAATTTCAAGACTGGCCATCATTCATTGTCAATGCTAAAGCAGCTGAAGTTAGCGCGGACAAATTCAAGTAGTTGGGGGTACATATGTCTAACCCCGACCGGGATGAACACCCGACAGCTAGTAGCGGTAATCGCCAGAACAACCGCAAGGGTAAAGAAACTTTAAACATTAATTTGAAGAATAAAGAATCTCTGGCTGTCAATGTAGCTCCACCTACGTCTGCTTCTACTCCTTCTACCCCTCCACCAAGGGAAACTCGTCCGAAAGTAGAATACTCCTTTGACGAGAACGACACCGTGAGCATCTTCGATTGCTTGATCAAAAGCAATAAACTCCAACTTCCAGACCCGAAGAAGCCCGATGAGGTTGGTAAGACTGATCATCCCAAATATTGTGTTTATCACAGGTTTATTGGTCATCCCACTCGAGCATGTTATGTGCTCAAAGGCAAGATTCAGGAGTTAGTCAATGCTGGTGTTGTCACTCTTCAACAAGATGAGAAGACTGTTACCGCGAATATGGTCTCAGTATAGTTTGGTAACTTTCCTCCACAGATGGTACAGCATGGTGTCATCCCTATCCCCAAGGCCACCCTTGAGATCGAGAATCTCCCTCCTCCACGGAGTGAAGGTCTCGTTCCCCTATCTCTTGATAATGACGAGATTATGTGGATCCACCCAGACCTTGTTACAGACTTTGAGGCTCCTTCTAAGCAAAAAGACCGCTCCAAGGGCAGAACAAAGATCTGTAATATGGTGTCTTTTGACCCCATAGTTGAAGAGGAAATCCTGCTGGGTACCAGATCAGGAAAAGCCTATCTACGGGAACTTCCCGAAACTCAAAAAAACCCTGGGTCGTCTTCTGAGTCCGCTCCAGTGCAACCTGCTTCTACAGAGGGCATCCATGCTGTGTCTTCACCGGTTGTAGAACCCATTCCCCCTAAGCCGACAGCAGCCGACAAAGGCAAACAACAAGTCCGCTTTGACAAGCCTTTGAAGAAGTCATCCCCTTCTGGACTTGAGAAACCATACAATTTTGATATTTTAGCTCAACTAGCTAATACACCAGCTAGGCTGTCGATCTTCGAGCTCTTGCGCCTCTCCAAAGAGACTCGAGAAACCCTGAGTGAAGCTCTCATGCAGGCGGAAACCTATCTAACTTTTTTAACGAATCCAGAATCAGAGCCCGTCTCTTGTCTCCACTGTCACAGTGTGTTGGAATTAATTCCAAACATTACCTTCACACAGGATGATATGCTGATGGAAGACAATAGGCATAACCGTCCTCTATACTATACAGGATACATCGACTCGATGAAGGTCGATCGTATTCTGATAGATCCCGGGTCCGTACTCAGTATCATGTCGAGGACAATGCTAGACGTACTGAAGATCCCAGTACATAGTCTTTCTAGCACAATCACCACCATCTTGGGGTTCAACCAGGGAAGGAGTGAGCCTCTGGACAAGATTCGCCTAAAACTCCAAATAGGCAATCTCCGAACGAAGGTGACCTTCTATATTATAGATAACCATGGTTGCTCTTACAATGCTCTTTTGGGGAGACCATTTCTTCATGAACACAATATTGTTCCTTCAACTCTCCATCAATGTTTCAAGTATGTTGATGACAATGGAGAGGTTCAAAAAGAGGTTGCGGATCTCTACCCTTTCAAAGGTGTCGAAGCATATTGTAATGATGCTCGTATGTATAAAGATGAGTTCATGAAGGTAGTGCTGGCTTTAGATACTGAAGAAGAACAAGAAGCAGTGCCCGATGACACCCTCATCATACCTGTTAAAGGGCGTGTTTCTCATCCTCAGTCCTCCAAACTACTGGCTATTCATTTGCCAGTCTGGAAGCAACCAACCGATGGTGGTCAAGATCAAAGGGAGCTCACCTCTTCTGAGCCACTTGTTATCGACCTACGTCGTAACATGGATAAAAGGCAGCTCACCTCTTCTGAGCCACTTGTTATTGATTTATCTCGTAACAAGAATAAAAGGGAGCTCACCTCTTCTGAGCCACTTGTTATTGACCTTCGTCGTAGCAAGCCTCCTCTACGTTCTTCTCCTCCCCCTCTTGTAATCAATCTGACCAAGCCTGCTAAGGCTAAAGGTCCTGTTGTAAATACAGATGTACAAATCAATAAAAAAGCATCTCCTTTCCAGTATACTGATGTCATTTATCATACTAAATGCTATTTGGATATGTTAGATAGCTTTCAATCATTTACAATGGGAGTTGTACAGTCTCTTCAAACAGAGGTCTTACTCGAACACCCAGATGATTCATACTTTGTTGTCCCTTCTCGAAAGAAAGGTGAGAGTCTAATACTTTTTAGTAAAGGGCCAGAACAAAAATTCAGCTATACGGATGATAGCAAAAATAATGATATGGGACATCTCCAACTCCGTCGTTATAGTCAACAATCAAAAGACATCATCCGAAAGATGGATTATGACTTCAAGAATGGCCTCAACTATGGTAAGGGTAGACGAACTCCTATTCGTACAGTTGTTCCGAAAGGAAAATTAGAGATGTACTACAGCAGGACAAAAAGAGGTCTCGGATATGCATCACCTCCAGTCTTATCTCCAATAGCCTCCAAGTCTGATAATGAAGAGCGCTCTAACTCTTCTGATTCCAGATCTTGGGACTCTGACACAGTATTGGTCAGGTTCATCGGCTGATTATATCTTCTAACATGGTCTCCGCCGAACTTTCAGAAGACTATGACGAAGATATTGAAGAAAATCCCGAAACAGATCCTTGGGCTCAACGAATGGATACCCAATGGGAACTCCGATTCGAACAATAAGAACCTCCTACCGAAGATCAATTGGTCCAAATTGACGTAGGAGAAAATGGGTCACCTCGTCCAATATTCATCAGCAAGAACCTCCCCGAGGCGGATAAGTAAGAATTAATCCTTCTTATTCGAGAATACATTGATGTCTTCGTCTGGAGTTATGAAAACATGCCAGGTTTAGATCCCAAAATTGCCACTCATAAATTGAATATTTTACCTAATGCAAAACCAGTTAAATAGCAGCAGAGGCAGTTCAAGCCAGAAATGATGGACGCAATTGATGATGAAGTCAAAAAGCTCATAGCTTGTGGCTTTATTCGAGAAGAACAACATCCAGATTGGGTAGCCAACATTGTCCCAGTCTTGAAGAAGAATGGCAAAGTTCGAGTTTGCATCGACTTCCGGGATCTTAATAAAGCTTGTCCAAAAGATGAGTTTCCTCTCCCTATCACAGATGTCATGATCGACAATACTTGTGGGTTCGAGCAAATATCCTTCATGGATGGATTCTCTGGATACAATCAGATTCGGATGAATCCTGAAGATAAAAAACATACTTCTTTCCGCACTCCTCGCGGAGTCTACTGCTATACCGTGATGCCATTTGGTCTCAAGAATGCTGGTGCAACTTACCAACGAGCTATGAGTACCATCTTTCGAGATCATCTGCGCAAGACTGTTGAATTCTATGTGGATGATATTGCTGTCAAGAGCCGTCTAAAGGAAGATCGCATCCAAGATTTGAGAACTATCTTCAATCTAATGTGCCAACATCAGCTGAAAATGAATCCTACTAAGTCATTCTTGGGTGTCTCTAGTGGTAAATTTCTCGGCTTCGTCATTACCTCTAAAGGTATACACGTAGATCCCGAGAAGATCAAAGCCATTCAAGAGATGCGTCCTCCACGCAACCTAAAAGAGCTACGAGGATTCCAAGGTCGACTTGCGTATATTAGGAGATTTATTTCAAATCTGTCTGGACGCTGCAGACCGTTTACCCAGTTAATGAAGAAGGGAGTATCTTTCATTTGGACTGAAGAATGTCAACGAGCATTTGACGACATAAAATAATATCTCATGAACCTACCAGTCTTGGTGCCACCAATCTCAGGCATACCATTCTTAATGTATGTCTGTGCTATGGATCATTCCTTGGGTGCTTTACTTGCCCAGAAAAACAAAGAAGGCCATGAACAAGCCATCTACTATCTTAGTCGTACTATGATTAGTGCTGAACACCGTTATAGTCCGGTTGAGAAAGAATGCTTAGCTCTTATGTTTGCTGTTCAAAAAATAAGACATTACATCATTGGACAAACTATTCATGTCATCTCCCGAGTTAATCATCTTCGGGTACTGATGAAGAAGCCAAGTACACTCAACTCTCGATTGGCTACATGGGCCATTCTGCTAGCCCAATATGACATGGTTTATGTTCCACAAAAATCTGTTAAAGGTCACGCACTGGCGGATTTCTTAGCGGCTCATCCTATTCCAGAAACATCTAAACTTTACGATGAAATTCCAGACGAGACATTGGAATCAAATATGATCTCCGAAGAATTTCCTACTTGGCGTCTATTCTTTGACGGTATATCCAGAATCGGGCCGAATGGTGCCAATGTCGCAGGAGTTGGGGTTGTTCTTATTTCTCCAGACGGGTCAACTATCCAAAGAGCCTATTCCCTGGATGAACCCTGCTCCAACAACGTAGTAGAATACAACGCTCTTCTTATTGGCCTTCAATTAGCTAAATAACTAGACGTCGAATATCTTGAAGTCTATGGCGACTCCAAGCTGGTTGTTAACCAGGTTAGAGGAACCTATAAAGTTCGTCATCAAGATCTAGTGCCTTATCATGAAGCTGCAACTCATATGGCTACATCGTTCAAGGCTTTCTTTATTGAATATGTCCGCCGAGCTTGTAACACTGAGGCAGATGCTTTGGCCAATCTTGCAGCAGTCTTAGCCATCCCTATCAAAAGACAGCAGGTGGTGGTTGTCTCTAATCGGGAATTGTTCTGCATCGAAAACAATCGTAACATTGAGTTCAGTAATCTTATTGAAGCCAATGTTATCAGTGAAGATTGGAGAGCTTCCTTCATCGATTTCGTGGTTCACGATATACTCCCTGAAGATCCTAAAGAAGCTACGAGTATTCATCGACGGTCTCTGCGATTCTACTACAATCAGACTACCAAGACCCTCTATCGACGAACTTATGACGGTCTTCTCTTACGCTGTCTTGCTGGTGATGAAGCAAAGTAAGTATTGCGTGAAGCTCATGATGGTGTTTACAGAGCACATCAACCCGGCCCTAAACTACAAGACCGTATCCGACGCATGGGTTACTACTGGACCTCTATGGTATCCGATGCCATCGAATATGCAAGGAAGTGTCGAGCTTGTCAAATCCATGCAGATTTTATTCACCAACCGTCAGAATTTCTACATCCAACTGCTGCTTCCTGGCCTTTTGAAGCTTGGGGCATGGATATTATAGGTCCTATCAACCCTCCTTCTTCCAGAGGATATCGGTTCATACTAGTTATAACTGACTACTTCTCCAAATGGGCTGAAGCTATACCTCTGGCTGAAGTCAAAACTAGCAGCATCATCAACTTTGTCAAAGATCATGTCATCTATAGATTTGGTGTACCTCGATGAATCATTCATGACAACGGACCTCAGTTCATTAGTCAAAAGTTTACCAGGTTTTGTGACGATCATCGGATTGACAATGTCGCTTCGACAGCTTACAATCCTGCTGCTAATGGTTTAGCTGAAGCATTTAACAAGACTATTATCAAACTTCTTAAGAAGTTTGTATCTACTAACAAGCGGAATTGGAGTGAGAAACTTGGAGAATGTCTATGGGCCTACCATACTACAGTCCGTAACCCTACAGGCTGTATACCTTTTTCTCTTGTGTATAGTTGTGAAGCAGTTCTACCTTTGGAACTTCAGATCCCATCCCTGCGGATTGCCATTGCCAACGAGCTCACTACAGAGAACAGTGACCTTCTTCGACTTCAAGAATTAGAAGCGTTCGACGAGAAACGGTTATTGGCTCAACAGCATATTGAGTTATATCAAGCCCGAATCTCAAAAGCTTTTAATCGCAAAGTTAAGGTCAGAGTTTTTCAGAAAGGAGAACTGGTTCTAACCGTCAGATGTTCTATGACCATGACTCATATGAGCAAAGGCAAATTCGATGCAAAGTGGGAAGGTCCATATATTGTGAGCATAGTCTTCTCAAATGGAGCCTATCAACTTACAGAGTTGGACGGTCGAGTTGCAATGATGCCTATCAATGGCAAATTCCTTAAAAAGTACTATGTATGAATGTAAAAGGAATTTCTTGTAAATACGACAAAACAGTTCATAAATAAAATTTTATTTCATCATAAATGGTGTTACAAGATATCAGGGATGAGAATCACTATCGTCCTTCTTGAAGACAGGACGAGGACCACTGCCGTCCTTTTCAAAAATGTAATCGGCAAAAGAGCCGAGAACATCCTTGCTCGAACCCACCAGGAATTTGCAAGCAGTCATCCTCATGGCCTCTTCTTCTTTAGTCTTCCCTGGTTCAAGTAGAAAGTCCAAAATATCCTGCGGTGGCTTGGGTGCAGATGAACCTTCGCCCGCCTCTGTCTGCTTTGGCTGGGTCATCTCGATTGGACGTTCCTCAGTGCCCGCTTCAACCTTCGGGGAGATCTCCGCCTTCTTGGATGCATCTTCAGACGACATTTTTATGTTGAAGAGTGAAAGTGATCATTCCATCTAAATTTCTGTTCTATTTATAGACAGAGATTCGTGAAACAACGAAGCGACACATTCATCCGACGGTTCGCCCATTCATTACATTCATCTGACGGTTCGTCCGTTCATTACATTCATCCGACGGTTCGCCCGTTCATTACATTTATCTGACGGTTCGCCCGTTTATTACATTTATCCGACGGTTCGCCCGTTCATTACATTTATCCGACGGTTCGCCCGTTCTTTACATTCATCTAACGGTTCACCCGTTCATTACATTTATCCGACGGTTCGTCCGTTCACTACATTCATTCGATGGTTCACCCGTTCACTACATTCATCCGACGGTTCACCCGTTCATTACATTCATCCGACGGTTCGCCCGTTCACTACATTCATTCGACGGTTCGCTCGTTCACTATATTCATCCGACGGTTCGCCCGTTCATTACATTTATCCGACGGTTCACCCGTTCATCCATTCATCCGACGGTTCACCCGTTCATCCATTCATCCGACGGATCACCCGTTCATTCAATTCCTCTGACGGTTCATCTATTCATTCCAACGATTCATTTCGTTCATGCATTTTGACGATTCATCCGTTTATTCGTATCAGCAACTTGTCATGTATTTGTTACCTTTGATTAAGTTATCTACTGAAATAATGATATTCAACAAATTATATTCTGTCATGTCTACATTACCTCTGAGCAGATATAATGAATATAATTATTTTTTAAATTAAGAAATATATCATGTCCCGGACCTCTGAATATATTTTCTATCGCTATTATTTATATCCGAATGAGATATGCAATAAATAATAGAGCCACAAAGAGAATGTCTTTTTATTGATCAAAATTAAAAGGCATTACAAAAAGACATGTCACAAAATAGAAGATACAAAAAATCTTCCTATTCAGCTGGTGGGGTCATCAAACTAGCCAACTACTGCTTTAAAGTTTTAAGTCGCTCCTCCCGAGAATCCATCACCCGTCTTCTAGCTTCCTCCATTCCAGATTTATCATCAAAAGTCGGCAAGGTTACTAGTCGGCGGAAGATTTCAGCTTGATGAGTCCTGACATACTCATTTCTTTCGTGGGTTCAGAATGTCCAGTTGCTGGATTGCAGCTTGATGTTGAGTGGTCTCTTCTTCCAGAGCAAGTTGAACAATTCTCAACTCTTTTTGAAGTCGATCGAACTCTGCTTTCAGCTCAGCAACTTTCTTTTCTTTCTCCCCAGCAGCAGATGCTATTATTTCTATCTGGAAGTTATACTCTGAAGACTTGGTAGCGAAAGTGTCCAAGAAAACCTGGAAATCAGCTCTCATAATTGCAGCCTCTCGAGACATCCTCTCAAACTCAGCATGTACCAAGGGCTCTACTTCCTCCCGATTAAGATCTTTGTAGATCTTAACTGATTCCTCCAGCTCATCCAGTATGTGTTCAAGATAAGCAGCTTGAGCTTCATCACCCTGACTTCGGATGGCACCGATCAGATAAGAGGTTGGACCTCTAACAGTGATGAAACCAACATCTTCTTTCTCCATTACCCTTTCTACTAAGGGTCTTGATGAATTGAAGAAGAGGTTGGTGAAGGAACCAATTATAAATCTGTTAGTAGCTATGGCACCGGATGTAGCAGCTACTTCCATGGACGTTGAAGCAGCAGGTGCCTACACAGGCAGAAGTTTGGCAGCATGAACTGTAGTCTCTTTGGACAAGGAAGCCATGGTAGAGTTGGTTGCTCCTCCCAGATGTTCCTCTGCGAAATCAAATAAACCCCCATCAGTTTGCTGTCATTAGCAACTATCGAAAAGGATCAAAAGTAAGGGAAATCTTACCATTGCTGGGACTAGTAACAAGTTTGTCATCTGCTGACATGGGTTGTAGCCTCGCAGAAGTAGCTTCAGACATTACTGCCTGGCTACAACCCGCTTCAGAGCCGCCTGATAAATGACGGCTACTGCTGGCTATCGCCTTTATTCGCACTATATCAGTACATATTGGAGGAATCGGAGAAAGTTGAATATCTACATGGATAAAAATTAAGATGTCAGTCATTTAATCCATAAAAGAAGGGTATTAATATTAGTCAATACCAATACCTCCTTGATGGGTGACAGTAGCTCCTTCCGGTGCTACTTCTTTAACCGTATTCTTCTCTGGGGATGTATGTACATCAGTATCCTCTTTCAAATTTAGAGTATCATCAACAGCCTCTGCTGATGTATCTTCATCACTTGCACTCTCTTCTTGTGCTTCTTCACTATCAGTTGCGGCAACTGGATCTACATCATCGTGGAAGCCAAAGTCACAATCGTCCAGTGCCTCAATCATTAACTTATCTTCTTCGGCACGTAGTGATCGAAGAGAAGCTGGAAGGTGGGTGGTTTCTGTTGCAAGTGTTGGAGATTGCAGTGCTTTAGGAGATGTTTCTGGCTTATTTGACTTCGCAGCCTCATCTGCTGACTCTGCGATTTCCTTCCTGGTCTCTACAACCTCGTCCCTCTTCTCTAGACTGAAAGCTTCATGCCTGGGTTCAAGGGCAGGTGTAGAAGACGACATCATGACTCCGATGACAGCACTGGTCACGACCGATGACATGATAGGTCTTGGAGGAGTGGCCACTTTCCTCCTGAAAACTATCTTCTTTCTGCGTAAAGGTCTCTCCAGACTCTCTACATCTACAACATCTACTTGCCTTTGAAGAGAGGTCGGAGTCGTCGCCTCTTCTCTCTGAGTCGATTCAGCATGCTGCCGAGATTGCGACCGGGTAGTGACCCTTTCTGAAGATTCTAAGACAATCTTCCTCTTAGAAACTGGAGAAGAAGGTTCTTCTGCCTTCCTTTTCTTCCTTTCCTTGATTGGAGATCTGACGATCTTCAAAGAGACGCGCAGCGGCTCGTTGACTTCTTCAGGGAAGTTGGCTTCCCTCGAAGCTTCCAACGGTGCATCAACTGGCTCATCCTCTTCATCATTATCAGGAAGCACCAAAGCAGATGCTCCCTTCTTTAATCGGGCCACAGTCGCAAAACTGTCTACTAGACTGAAGTTCTCAGCAAAAGTATTCGCCGATGTGTAGAAGAGCGAATAGGTATATAGCATGCGAGGACCATGATCACTCTTTAGCGGCATCGAGAACGTCGTCCTCGTGTCCCGAGCATTATAGTAAGCCCAAGCCTGGGCTCCATCGATCAGATAACCTTTTTCCTGTAGGCACGTTACGATGTTGCCTACATGGAATTGGTCATAGCCGAATTGGCGTACAAAATGGCTAGGGAGATAAGTCTCCAGATAGCATTCATCTTCAAACCGGTACACCAAGTAAGATGGCCGGATCGTCTTCAACCAGTCGAAAGTTGTGTGGCCCAGAGGCTGTGCCCTCCCAGAATCGACAAGGTTGGTGGACATATGCTCGTAGCCAGCTGGAGGGGGAACACAATAGAAGTTCCATCCCTTTCCAAGATTCAGAGCGCGCCTGCAATCTCTTAAAGTGGTATATATCTACTTGCTTTTGGAGAATCTCCTCAAAAAGCTGTCGCTCATCGCTCCCATATCGGGGTTCATCAATGAAGGATAGTGCAGAAGCAGCCATCCGAACAGATATGTGTATGGTAGCTCCAGCCGAGGAAAGCTTCCTTTCTCGCCCTTTCCTCGAAGCATTTGATCGACAAAAAGGCGGAGGCCAGCATTCACTATGTAAGTCATCGCTGACAATAGATCCATCCGGTAGCCGAAGACTAAGCGGACAGTAGCAAATAGTACGCCTCGATAAAAGCGATCGACGGTATTGGCTCCAGGAACGACGTATCGTCGAAGCCAATAAGTGAGAAAACCCGCCAGCTGGGCTTCCTTCGACATGGGCCTGTAGCCCAGCCTCATGTAGCTTTCAATAATGTCTCCTTCCTTGAAAGGAGGACATTGGAGATCATCCTTGATCTTGATATCCATATCTTTGCTCTCTTCCATCAACCCTATCACTTCCCTGTTGCTAAGTGGTCTGAAGAAGGTGGGTTTGCAGTTATCGTGCTTCTTGGTCTTCTTCTCAATGATATCTTTGAGAAAGAGATACGGAAACCATTTGGTTGAGTAGCAGGTGCCGGATGTACCACTTTTGTAGTACAAGAAACAGATCTTATAGTGGCATAGCAGCTCTTCAAAGACAGCCACCATGTCAGCATTCTCTTGGCGTAATTTTTTGAACTCATCATTGGTCGGGACAAATTCTTCATAGAGGATATTCCCCATTGGCAGGCTGGAGATGTACTTCATCTCGTGTAAAGCCAATCCGATCTCTCCGTATGGTGTCATAAAAGTCCCCGTTCTGTAGTTGTATCTCTCTGCCAATGCAAGGAATAGATGCGGATTAGGCGGGAAACCATAAACGGTGGCATACACCGCTTGGTATAGCTCAATCTCCTTAAGTCGGTCTTCAAATTGAGCCAATATCCAATTGGCTATACAGATCCATCTCTTGTTATCTGGATTCACAAGACCTGTCAATCGAATATCTTGGTCTGGATACCTTTCCTCAACCTTCGTAAACTCATTTGTGAATATCGGAGTTCTGACTGGTAGCAACAGGGAAGAGTTTTTCGGTGGGATGCAACCGGGTTTCAGTCCTCTGAGTAGGGAGCTGTGACGCTCAGAGGAACTGTAGAACATGTCTTTGCTGTTTGGCCCCTTCTTCACACAGATATTCCCAGTTCGAGCTTGCTGAAGTGGAGTTATATCCCATTCCATCCTTCTGGGATAGCTCGCAAAAGCATAGCGAGACAGGGGAAGGCATCTGGAAATCTCCGGTAGAAGTATCATCTTCTCGTCTCTTTGAAAAAGTCTCTGTTCCATACGAGGTCTAGGCTGAAAGTTCTTGTCGAAAGCCTCACCGAACAGGAACAACGGCTTCTTATGAGTAACTGTATCTGCAGTTTGGAGTGGCTGCCCGTTCATCAAACACAGCAGAGTTTCATTATCTTGTGCCATCAGGATGGCTTGTCGAGATGACGGCAAGGCATATTGAGAATATGTCACATGGGAAAGATCCTCCTTGAACTCAGATTCAGCCAAAGATCCTGCAAAGACCTCATAAATTGGATCTTCCTTGAGGTTAACTGCATCAAATAAAGAGATAAAGATCAGTACATGCAAAATCACAAAGTTTCTTTAAAAAGAGTTCATCAGTCTGCGCTATGTACAAAGCATCAGATTGCGCCAATGCAGCCCACATACGCAAAGTATCCAATTGTGCCAACACATTCACTTGCGCAAGACATCAGGTTGCGCTAACCCACTTGCGCAAGGCATCAGTTTGCGCTGGCTCAACTAACTTGCACAAATCGATGGATTGCGTCGAACATCTGCCAGCGCTTTCCAACCGATTGCGTGCAGCACCCAGTTTCCCAAATGAGGATAATTTTGAAATTTCAGGTTTATAATTATTTTAATAATAATATTTAATTCATGATATGATTTTTGGTGATTTTAAATCATTTTAAAATTATTTAAATCAATGACTTGTGGTTTTGACGTTTTGCTAGTGAAACCCTAGAGACTGTTTGACCTAGTGCCTAACCATGTGATTATGATATTTTAATATCATTTTTGGCCTAAGGATATTTTTGCATTTGACCTCTTTGAATTATTTTGATATTATTTTATTATTTATGATATTGTTTTGGGGTTATTTGAGTCGGGTTCGAATTTCAACTCAATCCGACTTGAAACGGGGACCCGGGGGTAGTTTGACTCTAGTGGGACCCACACACTAGTTAGGCAAGGCCCATATGATATTAATTTTAGTCCATATGATAGAAATATTTTAGTTAGAGGTTAGACTAATTATTATGGATAAGGTTAGTGTGATTAGAGACTTTAGAATGACTAATTTAGCCCCAACCAATTAGCCCTTTCCTAATACTCATAGAATAGGTTAGTGGGGGCATTTTGGACCTTACCATAATAGGACAAATAGCCCCATATGGCCAGCCACTTTGGGAGAGGATAGGCTCAAGTTTATTTTATTATTCTCATCCACACTCTCTCTCTTGTTCTTCTCCAAATTCCTAGAGAGCAATCCCTAGCAATTTCTCCACCAAATCATTCCATTTCACCACCAAATCTTCTTCTTTCCTTCTCCATTCTAGCCAAGGAGGAAGCTACCCAAGTTTGGGAGGATTCGGAGCTCGTTCGTGTCCTTTTGGAATCTCTACGTGTCGGTGTCGCTCCGGGAAGGCTTTTCTTCGATTCGATCTACTGGGAGGTATAAATCCCTTCTTCTTTTCATTTCCTTATGCATATAGGTCTATTTTGAACCCATAGGAATGACCCCATAGTTGTATCTCCATTTGTGTCTATTTCGTGTCCATTTGGAGGTCATAGGAGTGTCCTTTGTGTTGTGGTTGTGTCCATGTGGGAAAATCCCAAATTTGGACACACTATGTGTTGTTGTTATGTATGAATGAATTATTACATGTTTAATCTCATATTTTTGTATTGGAGATGTGTTCTATAATGTCTCATATATACATATTAGTGTAGAGAGTGAGTTCTTGATATATTATGTTATATACTTGTGTTCTTTTGTCTCAAACTACCTAAATCCGTCATAATTTTTATCCACGTTTTTAATTTCAGCCCTAACTTAGAAATGTCATAACTTCTAGCTCAAAGCTCAGTTTAATCTCCCGTTTTTTTTAAAAGAAGCGTATTGAAGTTAGCTTTCCAAAAACATGTATTAATAGGCCTAATTCTTTCTATAACTTTCTGGAGAAATATTTGAGTGTCAGCTGTACGAAAGACAAACGCGTTCTCGGTGTTTTCGCAATTCCGGGAGTTTTCGGAAACAAAAATGCGATCCGTTTAAAGTTTTGGAAAGCTAACACATAGATCTATAATATACTTTAGTCCTAAAATTTAATTCATGCTGAGATGGTATAGTATTGATTATTAGTAGGAGTTACTATTCGGCATATGCATTTTGTGCACCCTTGTGTGTAATATAATGTTCTATTTGATTTTAACCCATATTAATG
This sequence comes from Iris pallida, assembly GCA_029216955.1. Classification (NCBI taxonomy): domain Eukaryota; kingdom Viridiplantae; phylum Streptophyta; class Magnoliopsida; order Asparagales; family Iridaceae; genus Iris; species Iris pallida. The sequence continues at coordinate 1,387,072 of JANAVB010002395.1, read as the reverse complement.
TATATACATTATGTAATTAAATAAAGAATACAAGCATGAGTAAATGGTTAAATAAATAATGTATGAGGTGTAAGTATCCTATCTAATGTAAGCATGTATAAGTATGGCTTGTAATGAATATGTAGGTTCCATAGTATGTAATGTATGGTGCATATAGTGGTACAAGAGAATAATGAATGATAAATGAATGCAAGCATGAATGTAATGTAATAATAGATGTAATGTATGCAATATACAAGTTAATGAGATGTAATATTCTATGTTAACACAAATCCTATATTACCTCATGTACCCCCTTACACTATGTTGACACTATCACACTTGACACATTGTTCACTTATACTTTGACACTCTTTGATATGTATACACTATGTATGCCCATTTAACCCTCACTTGCCCCTTTGCCATGTTCACATACACACACATAGCCTCTTAAATAAGTATTTATGAATATAGTTAACTTAGCTATGTATATATATTATATATATGTTAGCATATTGTGTTGTAATATATAAGTTTATATAACCATTTGAAATGCCATGATTATAGACCTAATATTGAATACCAATATATGTATGTGTATATATGTGTAGACATATATAGCTTAAAGTAATAGATTACCTAGTGTATATCCAATGTGAATTCTTGCCTATTTGAGTATTGAATAATTGTATGCTATATAGAGTTGGGTGTATATTGGCTTGTATAGCCTTGTATTAATGTGTGCTTGCTAGGATAGTCTTGGTTAGGCCTAGTAAGACTTACTGGGTTAGGACATGACCTAGTTTGACCTAGTTTGACTAGTACAGTTGACCAGAGTTGACCAAGGATTGACTTTGGCCTAGTTTGACCTAGATTCATGTAGAATGCATTGTAGTGCTTTATATTACCCTTCTGGACATGTTGTGACTTGTGCTATTCTAATTAGGAGCCAGACACCTTGTAACCTGTGTTGCTTTAAATAGGACTCTGTGGCTTCAGTTGGACCCCCTATACTTATCAGCTGTTCGGTTATCAGGCGAGTACATTCTCTGATAGTTCTCTCATTTATTTGTCAATTATTGTATTTCAGTTCTAGTTAGTTGTATGCGATTCTCTGTTACAACACGTGTGGATATTACTGGATTCATGTATACGACACACATTTATTTTCTGGCCTCTATTACTGGTATCATCATTTCTGGCTTCTATTACTGGAATCACCTGCTTGAATCATTTACTGGAATCATTTACTGGAATCATTTACTGGTATCATTATATTTTGGCTGGACTCATCTTGAATCATTGTGTCGGAATTCTAGATTTACTTACTGGGAGGGAAAATACTAGAGTAAGACATGTAGACATACCCTATTATTGGAATCACCCCTACTGGAATCTACTGGAATGATAGCCATCTCTCGCCTGATCAGTGAGAGGTGTGCCGGATTAGCCACAGCCGTTTATATGTCGATCTCGGTATTTTAAAACACACTGTTAGAGTATAGGCTGGACTCACCCTGGAATCATTGATCACTATAACTGGAATCGTCCCTTACTGGATTTATCTTGTATTAGATTCATCTTGTACTGGACTTACATTGGAGTTACACTGGTCTACATTGTTGTCTGGACTTCATATCATATTATCCTGGTTCAGCTAGTTCTATTTTTTTACAGACTTCATTGCTATGATTCTTCTCTTGATTAGTTATTTACTTTCCTTGCACCTTATCTGTCTTTCTTACCATCACCTAAATATAAACTGCCATTTTCATCAATACAACTGCCTATAACTGCTTTATAGTTCTCTGTCATTTACTTGGGTTTTCTAGATGAGATGTGCTCGTTCCTGTCCTGACTGGACCTGTTGATAAATTTTACAAATAGCTTGGAGGTTGTCTGCTAGCCTAGAGAAGACACCTTAGAGGTTGTTTAGATAGTTATTTCATTTGTCTGGAGTTGTATTTACTTTGTGGATTACTGTATTTGAGTTTTGAGATGTATTTCTGGGTTTTTGTATCTTAGACACTTAGACTTCTATCTCCCGTATCTCTTTGGATTTTATGTTTTATCTAACCTTATCATGCTCTACCTTAAATGTGATTGAGACTGTATCTGCTTAGCATTATATTGTTAGATGATGTGACCTAGGACAACGTTCTACCGCCGATACTGCGGCGTAGGCTGGGTGTTGTTACGTTCTCGTACCCTAACAGTGAGTGCGGGTCGTAACACATTTTTAGTGGTGGCCCATGTAGGTCGAGTTTATGTAGTGGTATTCGAACTTGAGTACCACTACAGCCTGCAGTAGGAATAGGATATATCTTGAAGGTACTCAATCACAGTTAGGAACTCTTGAGAGATTCCCGGAACGACCCTTAAGAATCTTATTTTAATTTCGATTTGAGAACTCTTTTTTCTCTTGATTTGATTTATTTTTACTTACTGTTGTTAAATTTGATTTTGATGGATTATGGTTGAATTTGAGTTGTATTCGTTGATTTTGATGAATGATTGTCGAATTTTGAATCTTGATGATAGCTGTTGCATTCGAGTTGTATTTTGATGGATTTTTGTTCATTTTGAATTTTGAAGTTCGTTGATAAATCTGATTTGATTTATGGGTATTCATTGTTGATTTAATTTAATTTTTTTTGACAAGATGAAATTATATGGGCTAGGTCATCTATGTTCTGGAATCTAGTCTTCTATAGTCACATTAGCCAGCATGGTGAGGACATATAGTCTGACTCTGGATATATTTCTTGGGTGTAGGAATTTAAGGTTTTCGCAGCCAAGCTAGCGGCACCGCAAAAATGTTAAATACCACGATTCTAGAGGTATGTGCATAAGTCATGGACTCTGTGATTATCGTAGCCTTGCTTACTAGTATGAAGAGGATTTAGAGTACCATGATTTTGGATAGACGCATATGATTATCAGATTGTATCTTAAATATTTTCAAGCATGTTTTCTCTACTTTGATGCAGTCCTTCAAAAAGAATTATTATTTATTTTGCTTTATTTTGCTTCTAATTATTTAACTTAGAAGTAGCTTGTGTAACTTCTTGCTATGAGTTTCTTCTTAATACAATGAATCGATGATTTTGCTAGACTTTATCTTGGATTTGATATTTAGCTCTGGTTTCAAAATGGTTCCTTCTTTTAGGCAAATAAGCAAACAGCTTTTATCGTTATTTCCTTCTTGCTATTATTTTAGTATTGAATAATAATAATAAAACCGCCTTGATTTCGTCAATCACCTATTTTGCGATCTTGGTAGGAATCTAAATGTTGGTCTTAACGTAGAATTAATTTTTTTGGGACATGAGAATATATGAGTATATTTACATAGTGGACACTTGCCTGATACGTATGCATGCTACACTTGATTTTCCACCTATCTAAATACATATTAATATGTTGTTAATGTTAAAATTTTTAAAACCCCAATATTTCTGGTTTTCTACTTTTCCAGTTTAAATTCGTAATTTAAATATAAATTTTATGTTATTAGTTTTGTCTACATAACTGCACATGTATGATATCTGCAGAGTTTCAATTTTTAGAGAAATTGGTTAAGTTATGTTAAATTTGTAAAATCTGAGACTGCATTATGTTAATATTACACTGGTTTAAATGTTAGCTTATTTTCAGATTTTGTATGTAAATGCTGAACTAAAACTGGGTTTAACCTTTCAATACTAAGCTATAACCCTGTACAAGAACACACACACACCCTAACTTAGTATACGCTGTCATGTAACCTAACCTTTCCTCTCTATGTTATGATCACATACTTGTATAGATATATATAGAGCTTAGGCATACATGTTATAATATATGTATATACATAACTAAATCTCTATCTCTTATAGATGTTTATGGTTAGCCATGCATGTTATGATTAAATAGGTTGTGTATTGTAGGTTGTTAACCCATATGCCATGAGTAGTTTAACAAGATAGCTCATATACAATTTCATGTATATTTCACATACACCCATACACACACAAACCACATAATATTACATAATGCTAGTTTTTCCTCTCTAACTCTCTCTCTGTATATATATATTGTGATTTGGATTTTAATGCAAGTGATTTTCAATTCCTTAATTTTTGAATTTGATTTTCTGTACCCTTTTTCAGATAATTGGTAGTTGCCTTTATTTTGTTTTGATAAGTACCAGTTTCATATAGGATGGTAGACCGCCTTACAGTTTTGATGGTTTGTTGTTTCTGTAACTTCTCTAGTTTAGCACCCTAAATTGCTTGTATGTTTTGATACCCTATGACCGTTTCGGTTAGCATGACTAGTATACCTAGATGAGACTTTCACTACCACCGTATGCCATGACCCTGTATGTCGTCCTTTTGATCACATGATTTATTTTAATCTGGGACTTTGATTGTGGGGGTTTGACCTAGAGGGAGTATGGACATTTTAATTTTGAGGACAAAATTTTTCTAAGGTGGGTAGAATTGTAGCACCCAGTTTCCCAAATGAGGATAATTTTAAAATTTTGTGTTTATAATTATTTTAATAATAATATTTAATTCATGATATGATTTTTGGTGATTTTAAATCATTTTAAAATTATTTAAATCAATGACTTGTGGTTTTGACGTTTTGCTAGTGAAACCCTAGAGACTGTTTGACCTAGAGCCTAACCATGTGATTATGATATTTTAATGTCATTTTTGGCCTAAGGATATTTTTGCATTTGACCTCTTTGAATTATTTTGATATTATTTTATTATTTATGATATTGTTTTGGGGTTATTTGAGTCGGGTTCGAATTTTAACTCAATCCGACTTGAAACGGGGACCCGGGGGTAGTTTGACTCTAGTGGGACCCACACACTAGTTAGGCATGGCCCACATAATATTAATTTTAGTCCACATGATAGAAATATTTTAGTTAGAGGTTAGACTAATTATTATGGATAAGGTTAGTGTGATTAGAGACTTTAGAATGACTAATTTAGCCTCAACCAATTAGCCCTTTCCTAATACTCATAGAATAGGTTAGTGGGGGCATTTTGGACCTTACCATAATAGGACAAATAGCCCCATATGGCCAGCCACTTTGGGATAGGATAGGCTCAAGTTCATTTCATTATTCTCATCCACACTCTCTCTCTTGTTCTTCCCCAAATTCCTAGAGAGCAATCCCTAGCAATTTCTCCACCAAATCATTCCATTTCACCACCAAATCTTCTTTTTTTCCTTCTCCATTCTAGCCAAGGAGAAAGCTACCCAAGTTTGGGAGGATTCGGAGCTCGTTCGTGTCCTTTTGGAATCTCTACGTGTCGGTGTCGCTCCGGGAAGGCTTTTCTTCGATTCGATCTACCGGGAGGTATAAATCCCTTCTCCTTTTCATTTCCTTATGCATATAGGTCTATTTTGAACCCATAGGAATGACCCCATAGTTGTATCTCCATTTGTGTCTATTTCGTGTCCATTTGGAGGTCATAGGAGTGTCCTTTGTGTTGTGGTTGTGTCCATACGGGAAAATCCCAAATTTGGACACACTATGTGTTGTTGTTATGTATGAATGAATTATTACATATTTAATCTCATATTTTTGTATTGGAGATGTGTTCTATAGTGTCTCATATATACATATTAGTGTAGAGAGTGAGTTCTTGATATATTATGTTATATACTTGTGTTCTTTTGTCTCAAACTACCTAAATCCGTCATAATTTTTATCCACGTTTTTAATTTCAGCCCTAACTTAGAAATGTCATAACTTCTAGCTCAAAGCTCGGTTTAATCTTCCGTTTTTTTAAAAGAAGCGTATTGAAGTTAGCTTTCCAAAAACATGTATTAATAGGCCTAATTCTTTCTGTAACTTTCTGGAGAAATATTTGAGTATCAGCTGTACGAAAGACAAACGCGTTCTCGGTGTTTTCGCGATTCCGGGAGTTTTCGGAAACGAAAACGCGATCCGTTTAAAGTTTCGGAAAGTTAACACATAGATCTATAACATACTTTAATCCTAAATTTTAATTCATGCTGAGATGGTACAGTATTGATTATTAGTAGGAGTTACTATTCGGCATATGTATTTTGTGCACCCTTGTGTGTAATATAATGTTCTATTTGATTTTAACCCATGTTAATGTATATACATTATGTAATTAAATAGAGAATACAAGCATGAGTAAATGGTTAAATAAATAATGTATGAGGTGTAAGTATCCTATCTAATGTAAGCATGTATAAGTATGGCTTGTAATGAATATGTAGGTTCCATAATATGTAATGTATGGTGCATATAGTGGTGCAAGAGAATAATGAATGATGAATGAATATAAGCATGAATGTAATGTAATAATAGATGTAATGTATGCAATATACAAGTTAATGAGATGTAATGTTCTATGTTAACACAAATCCTATATTACCTCATGTACCCCCTTACACTATGTTGACACTATCACACTTGACACATTGTTCACTTACACTTTGACACTTTTTGATATGTATACACTATGTATGCCCATTTAACCCTCACTTGCCCCTTTGCCATTCACATACACACACATAGCCTCTTAAATAAGTATTTATGAATATAGTTAACTTAGCTATGTATATATATTATATATATGTTAGCATATTGTGTTGTAATATATAAGTTTATATAACCATTTGAAACGCCATGATTATAGACCTAATATTGAATACCAATATATGCATGTGTATATATGTGTAGACATATATAGCTTAAAGTAATAGATTACCTAGTGTATATCCAATGTGAATTCTTACCTATTTGAGTATTGAATAATTGCATGCTATATAGAGTTGGGTGTATGTTGGCTTGTATAGCCTTGTATTGATGTATGCTTGCTAGGATAGTCTTGGTTAGGCCTAGTAAGACTTACTGGGTTAGGACATGACCTAGCGCAGTCTGAAGCTAGCACAGTTCAAGCGGCGCAATCTATCAAGATAACTGACATTTTATACGTAGCCTACATGCCATCAATTGTTCACCACGTGGCAACCGTCTGTACACGACCATGCGTATTTCGATCAAACAATGCCACGCGTCTAATACAGTTGAGCCACGATCGAGTAACTGCCAGCGCAGTTCGCTGTTTGCGCAGTCCAATGCCTGCACAATCCAGTCTGCGCAATCCAGAAATAACTACTAATTAGTTATTTTTCAGAACTCTATAAATAGAGTTTCAAGTCCTTCATTATCAAGATGAGATCATTATCATCATCAGAGATCAGGAGTTCTTGTCCAAGTGCTGCTGCATTCTTCAGAGGCTATCGTCTTCACAGTTCACATCGTCCAAGGGATAAAGCGATCGTCTTCAAATCGGATTTCTATAGTTGTACTTTTCTAGAATTCAATTGTAATCTTCTTACAATGTTTGTGAAATAAAAAGAACTTTTATTTTTGCAAACATATATGTTTATAGTTGATAGCTATATGCGGGAGAAACATAGATTGTTACCAATCTCATTTCTAGTAAAGGCATCGTTGGGATCAATATTAGTTAGCTAAAGGGTAGGAAAGGTAGAAGAATATCTTGAGAAAGCTAGTCATGAGAGAGTGGTATATCTTAACTTGTGACTTATTCGGGTTAGAACCGTTGGTAGTGCTCACTAGTGCCTAAACCTCATTCAAACAAATGAAGGTATTTGATAATTTTGAATTGTATGATTAAAGGAAGAGTTATGGAAGACAGAGGAAGACGTAGGTAGAGTTAGCAAAAAAAATCTAGGATTTGGTAAGATTCTTCCATGGAGGAAGTGAATTTGGATAATATATAAACATGAGAATATGGTGATCAAGTAAAGGAACACTTGACGGGAATCAAACTTTTACTACTGTACCTAGAAGGGACGGATATAACCATGGAAGGAGTATCACAAACAATGGAATGATAGATTCTAGAGAATGAATAAGTAGTGAGGAATTGAGATAAGACCATTGGCATGCAACGTTAAAAAGGAGCAATTGGGTTTGTAATTTCTACCAGACATTGGAAACTCATATTAGTTATGGTAAGAATAATTGAGATTTTGTGATATTTTTGCTAATGTGTTTGGATGAGAACGATTATTAAGTGCATGGTTAAAGATTAAAATTTGATTAGTGATTATATTGGTCAATTGATTTGAAGAATTGGAAATTCTCGAATATAGATCATGGATCAACTTTCTAAGAATTTAGTATAACAAGTGAAGATTATGACTTTGATGTAGTCAGTTTTGGAAGAATGACTAAAAAAAATATTTGATGTCTGTAAAATGATTTGATCGAGAGAAATACTTAAAATTTGAAATACATTTGGCATATGCGTTACATACAACGACGGAGGAAAGTTTGATTCAGATGATTTATGATTCCAAATAGGTTTAGTTTTAATACCTTGGCAGCTGCCTTAGTTTTCTGTAGATCCTGAGAGTTCAGCTAGTTTAGCAAGTTAGAGATTGGTTTTTGCATGTGTATTAATAAGATTTTATCTTGTAAGTCTTTTTTTCTGCACATCCTATCTTCTGACCGTTGAAATAGTAATACGATATTCTTTCTATTCCCTTTGATCATCACTCAGTTCTCAACGGAAATATCTTATCCGATTACATTCCTATCATATTTATATTATTATAATCACCCTCGCTATCTACTACCATAGAACTTGTTAATTTTTCCTGAGTCACAAACCCTTATACCTCATTCCAATTTGATTTGAAATTTTTAGTCCCTCATCTCAGAAGATTCTATTATTTTCTGTCTTTTTAATAAACGATTGACGTACATTTCTTTTTGTCTTTTATGTTTCACGAGACCTCATTTGATTTTTTCTATTTTTAGGATCATATTTCAATTGTACCTAGATTTTCACTCTTGTCTAAAATGATTTTGATCAAAACAATATTCTAACTCCATTTCAGATTATATCTAGATAATTCTGATCGTGCCTATATTTTTATCATTATACCTAGTAATCATGCCTAGAATCCGATCGTGTCTGATGATTTAAATTTTGCTTTTGATCAAGCTAAGTGATTTTGATTGTACCCCGGCCCTCATCTTTGAAATTTCGAGGACAAAATTTTCTAAGGAGGGAAGGTTGTGAAGCCCATGCTTAATTTTATTTTTATTTATTAATTATTTTGTTAAGCCTTAAACCCAAGCCCTCAAATCATTGTAGTCCAACCCAATAACTTAAACCCACAACCCAAACCCATTCAAACCCACGTTCCCCTCTCCCCGGGTCCCACGGGCACACCCCCAAACTAGATCTGGAGATCCCACGGAGAGTTTAACTCTCAGAATTCTCCTTCTTCTCTAGAAGCTTTTCTTCCTTACCACCCTCTTCAAAAATCCATAACTTCCTCCTCCCTCCACCAAATCAAAATTCGAGACCACCGTCGCGTTCGTCTCGTCGTCTTCTCCGAATCTAGACCCCACTCCCACCTTCCGAGCCCGTCCCCGGTGCCCTCCGCCGGTGCCGTCGTCTCCCGCATGTGCTCCGTCGTCGTTTGTCTTCCCCACGTGTCCGCCCGTGTGCGCGTACGTGTCCGTGCTCGTTATCCCGGCGTCATTTCGAGTCCGAGGCCTCCCCTCGGTACTCCTTCTTGCAAGCCTTGGATAACCTCTCCCCTTTCACCTTCTGTTGTAGTTCACAGAACCCATAATTTTACTTTCTAGCCTAGTTTTAGCTTCTGTAGATATTAAATTAGGTTCTGTGACGATTTCTTTTAGCTCTGTATTGTTAAATTTACAAAGTTGTAATAATATCACTTTAGGAAACTTAAATTGTAATTGTTAGTATAAATTGTTTTGTAGCTTAATGTCAATAATTTTAAATATATGGTTGAAACGATTTAAATGGTTTAAATTAAAGTTAGGATTATCTCTTAAATTGTAATGTTATGATGTAGAAATTCTAAACCAAATAAATGATTTAGTTATTACATTTATAGTGGTTAAATATTTATTCATTTAAAAGTTTTTGTTATTAAATAAAAGTTTTGTTAGAAAATGGTACTATAAACTATGTATATTCCTTTTTTAAAACGATTTCTAGTCAAAAAGGTTTATAAAGTATTTTTTGTAACAAAAACTAATGTTGTGTAAAAAGGTTAATTTTTGGTAGCGGTATTTAATAATAAAATTCGAAAACCTTTATATTAACCTTGAACCAATATTTTGGAAAAAATGTAGTTTTGCGCATTAAATATTATTTTTAATATTTAAAGATGATTCGAGGCAATTTATGAAAATGACTAAAAATATATTTTTCGAAAATCATTTTCGATTAAATATTTACTTTAACAAATAAATCCTATTTTAAAATATTATTTTAAATAAAAAACTATTTTCTTACGAAACTTACTAATTTTGGGAAATTCGCTTTAAAATATTTTTCTAATAATTACTACTTATGACGAAAACCTATGTTGTCTCAAAACGGTTTTACGTTAATATTAGATTTGTAATTAAACCTATTTTTGTACATATGACTTCGGTTAGGAACACCCACCTATAGACTTGACCTAGCTTGTACCTTAGAATTTAGGGCATAATTCTGGTTACTAAAACTGGCATTACGATCTTGTAGGTTCTGATGGGTAAAACCCTAGCGGTTACATTCTGGTTGCTATCAAGTCAGGAAAATACTCTGAGGCAAGTTTCATATCTATTCTATGTCTGTATTTTATTTTGATAATTAAATGTATGCATCAGTTAGATACATGTAGTATAGTTACACTGATTAACCGTGGATCCCTCTCGGACACCACATAGGTTGATGGATTGCTGGATGACTATCTTGACATGTTAGTTATTGATTATTGATTATTGACTCATTGACTTGGGGATTGCTTGGGGGAGTAGTATAACGTCTATGACCAAAGCCAAATATTGATCGTTTATTGCCTCGCGCTAACCCCTACCACACAGGGGGTTGAGCCGTACTGTATACTATTCGTTTTGGCCAAAACATTAGTATACATATTGCCTCTATCCCAGCCGGTCACAGGCCCTGTTATATACTCAAATACTAGCTAAGAATTGTATCATTCTGGACATTGACATCATCTTGCTTGTTGGTCTTTTTACTATTAAATACAAAAAAAATATTGTTTCTTTAATTGTCTCACATTTTATATTTATTATTAATTTAGAATTGCTAGATGTGGATGAAATATGTTCTTGCTCCCTCCTGACTGGAGACAACATTTTTAGGTGATTGCGACGAAGATGAGCTGCCTTACTGTACTTTCTACGGGACAGACTTGGGTCCCATAGAGGCTGAACCAGGAACCCCTGAACCCTAGAATGTTGGCTTAGCATTTTTATTTACTTTCTTTTTTAGTTTCGATTGTAGAAAATGAATATTGTTGTTGTTTATTTTATTTCCAGACTTTTCCCAGTTGAATAAAATATTTTATTTCCGTTAGATGTTTATGCATGTTGTGTTTCACTGCTTGATACAGCTTACTGCCGCCGTCTCACAACGGTGCAGGCTGGACATAATCCGACTAGACCCTTTGCATTACGATCGGGTCGTGACACTATACTATCAAAAGACTAAAAATTACAACACCAATAATATAATATATTAAAATAATCAAAAGAAATTTATAACCACCAAAATACCCTTTAAATAGAAAAATGGGTGTGACACTAATGAATTTCAAACAAGCATATGACAAGCATAATGTTATTTGTGTTAGAACTTACCCACGGCAGAGCGTGCCGTGCAATTAAGACTTTGTCACCCTCATTTCCCGTATTTCCCGTATTTTTCCTGTATTTCGTATTTTTACTCGTATCTGGATTTTTGGCATGTATTTTTATTTTTCTCAACTTGGGGAATTTCGGTATTTCTCATATTTTAGGTTTTGGCATGGCTTGGTTTTATTGGGTTGGTTCGGTTTGGTTTGGTTTGTGGGTATTGGATCACCTTAACCTACACTACCCCCTCAACCCACCACAACTTCCCCTCTTTATATCCCCACCTACCACTCTCTCTCCTCATAACTTCCACCATTAATTTCCTTCTTCTTCTTCTCCTTCCTCCACAACTCTCCTAACCCTAGGCAAGTGCACCTTGCCACTTCATGAGAGCCCTATTTTCTTGGTTCATTTGCTAGATTAGGGCATGGTGACCAACATTAGAACTTGGTATTTTATGATTTGAAGTCTCCTTTGCTCTAGATCTAAGTTATTTCTATTTTCAGATTTTGCATGGTTTGAGCTATTTTGGTTGGATTTTCTTGGGTTTTGATGTTTCCAAGTGGAAGAGCATTCAATTCTACCCAAGTTGGAACTTTGGAAATCTAGATTTGGAGTTCGGATGGCCAAGTTATGATGCTTTGAAGCCTTGGGTTCATCCATGGTGTTCTTGCTATTGGAGAAGACTGTGAGCAGTGTGCAGAGCTGTTTAACTCACGCACACTGAGCTACGCGCGCTCTTTAGCGCGGCGTACGCAGACTTGAGTACGCTTCCTGTTGGAAGCGTGTCTTCTTGAGCGTGCGTGACTTTCACGCAGCTGCTCCCTTGAGCGTGCGTGACTTTCACGCAGCTACTCCCTTGAGCGTGCGTGACTTTTCACGTAGCTGCTCCCTTGAGCGTGCATGACTTTCACGCAGCTGCTCCCTTGAGCGTGCGTGACTTTTCACGCAGTTGCTCCCTTGAGCGTGCGTGACTTTTCACGCAGCTGCTCCCTTGAGCGTGCGTGACTTTCACGCAGCTACTCCCTTGAGCGTGCGTGACTTTCACGCAGCTGCTGCCTTGAGTGTGCGTGACTTTCACGCAGCTGCTCCCTGTAGCGTGCGCGACTTTTCACCTACGCTGCTCTCATGCGTGCGTGACTTTTCGTGTACACTGCTCCCTTGACCCCCCTTGCTTAACCGATTGGCTCTTGGAGTTTTGGTCTTATTTCTTTAAGCTTGGCTCTTCTATAGCCCTATATATTGATATTTTATTAGATATTTTACACCCATTTTATATCCTTACGCCTTTTGTCATAAACTTAATTTTACTTAATATGTTTGGAATGACTATTGTACATGGCATGATATGACAAGGAACTAGCATAACACGACAGTGACCCGTGGTGGTGCACTCCTGACATGACCAACCTGACATGATAGTGGCCCATCGTGGCGCACTCCTGACAAGTACCCTGACATGATTTATCTTGATAACTTAACTTGACTTGCCTTGACACCGTGGGTGGTTCTTTCTTGCTTGCTTGTTAAATCCACTTGTCTTGTTTTGCATCATGTCTAGGATGGGACTCCTGAGTACCACGGTCAGGAGCTCCTACTAAAATGGATTAAGGTTAAAAACTAGAATAATACAGTAGTCATGAAGAGATGACACAGCTACGGGCAATCCCGTTACCTGGGTGCTCTTGGGATCTGTAGCCTGCCGTCGAGTAGGGCACATTTCCAGCACACCGTCGCGTGTTGCACCCTCTAAGTCACCTAAGGGTACATTTGTCTTCTGGGCGATGTACCCACCTGAATTCAACCCCTAACTTTCGACCTGGGTAACCTGGATGGTCTGCAGGGCTTGTGGCTGTGGAACAATCTCACTGCATCTTGTTAGTAATTAGGCCTGTGATAACCCTAGTTAGTTAAAGTAGTAAGCCGTAGTATCTGCTTGGCCGTGATTGATTGAATGAGGTATAACCAGTTTAGCCATGTCTTGATCCAGTACAAGATTGCTCCCTGTCTTGATTTCTTGTATTATTATCTCGCCGATAAATGGTGGAAAACCAAGTTCTGTTCAGATGAAGGGTTACAACCCTGGTCCTTGTTTGGTTTACGGGTTGTAACCTGGCTATCGAAATAGTTCCATGGTTATCTCGTCGTATATCATCCTGACATGTTTTCGTAAATTCTAGTTTTAATATTAAATTTTTTTGTACTGATTGCTGGCTTTTGTTCTTATTTCGTGGCCCCCTTGTGGCACTTGCTCTTTCTGGGGTTGACCCAGCTGGTTTTGTATGGCTAGATTTCGGAGCAGCTCTCGAGGATCTACCAAGCTTCCAGCCCAATGGTGGCGACTAGAAGGAACCCGGGCTACGAGTGGGTTTTCTATTTTGTTTCGCTCACTCTATTGTAAAGTATTCTTTTGAGGCGTTTAGCCGACGAGCACCTATTAGCTCGATGCACTTTTACTTACTGTCTTCCTACGGGCTGTAAACATGATTAACAAATCCTAGGGTTGATCATGTATGACTAAACTCTTGCTAGTCCTAACCTTTGAGCGACTAGCTTCATGATCAGCTGAATATGTAATGTTTGGGATGCCTTATTATTGTATATTTAATGATCATACATCTTGCGACCTGACTTACTTGCTTGTGATTGAGACATTAGGCTTGTTTATGACCATAAGAGACTGTTGGCTTGTAGTAAACCCTCATATTTCTAGACAGCCGTGACCGTATATCGAGGTGGTTTCCATTTTAATATACGTAGCTGGCTATGTCTGCCCCCGCTCTCCAGTATTCTGGTTCTGGGGCGTGACATGGTTTAAGTGGTGGCCCATGCAGGTCTTGTCAATCAAGAAATGTGAGGGTTTACCGAATAGATGTCTCAATCAGTATTCGCCCTTAATCTCCGCCCGTATTTTCAAATTCCTGAAATTCTTGACCTGATTACATGCTTGTATCGTTGATCTGTCCTGGTCCTTCCTTATTATTTTCTTGTGTCGTCTTCTTCAGCGGCACTGTACCTGACCCTGCCGATCAGCAAGGAGGAGCACCTCCCGTGGACCAGCAGCAACCTGGAGATCAAGCCCAGCATTCCGGGGTAGCCTCCAGAGTGATACCTACTGGAGGAGAGTCACCAGTTCGGCCCGTCCAGCCCGCAGAGCCAGATGATGGTGCCTTAGTAGGCCTCATCAGAACCTTGATAGCTTTCCAGGATCGTCGAAGCGACGCCCTGTACCAGACAGTTCAAGATGCTTTAACCCGAGGAGGACATCCAGGGAACCAGGCGGCCAATAGCTTCAAGCACTTGAACCCTCCTTTCTTCGACGGCAGCGAGGATGCAATTGCCGCGGATGCATGGCTTCAGGATACCGAGGTGGTTCTGGAAGCAGCCAGGACACCCGAGAATGAGAAGGTAGCAGTGGTACACCTGCAGTTGTTGGATTTAGCTCGCAATTGGTGGGCGGCGCAGGCCATGGGATTAGTGGCACCCATTGCTTGGGCAGTATTTAGGGAGAGATTCCAGACGAAGTACTTTGATGCTGTGGCTCGGTACGACCTGCAGACTAGATTTACCAACTTGAAGCAAGGAGGCAGGTCGGTCGACAGTTATACGACCGAGTTTTCTAGGCTGAGTAGGTTTGCCCCCACCTTGGTGGCAACCGAGCTCGATAGAGCCCAGCGGTTCCAGTAGGGACTGCATTTGGAGATCTTGTTAGCAGTGGAGCAGTTCGAGCACCAGACGTTCGATGCAGTCTTGAGAGCAGCTAGGAGGCATGAGTATACCTCCCAGAGGATCGTGGATAGGACCGGAGGTAGGAAGCGGTCCCATAGTCAGATGCACCAGTCATCAGCTCCAGCCCCAGCAGCTAGGAGTTTGACCATTGGAACTCCGAGGCGGGCGGCCTCAGTAACGTCGATTCAGCATTCGACCCCGACGTACCCACAGCAGCAGAAGCAGAAACAGACTTCCGCGATGGGATGTTCTAATTGCGGGAAGCCAGGACATGTGGTGGCAGATTGTCGCAGGGCGCAGGGATTGTGCCTGGCTTGTGGAGCAGCAGATCATAGAATTGGAGCTTGCCCGAATAGGGGTGGTTCATCAGCATCCAACCCTTCTAGCTCTTCGGTGAGAGGACCGGCCCCAGTACCAGTTCAGCAGCAGCAGTATCAGTCTTCGAGGCCCTTGCCGCCTCAGTCTCAGGCATTCCAGCAACAACACCCCCAGCAGTACGCACAAGCCCAAGCTCAGACCCAGAATAGGCAGAGAGGTTTCCAGCAGAGGGGACCAGCAGCCAGAGGACAAGATCAGGCCATGATGATGGCTATGGAAGAAGAAGTTGCACCAGGTGAGGTAGTGGCAGGTACTATTCTCGTCAACTCCTTTCCAGCTTCGGTATTGTTTGATTCTGGTGCATCGCATTCATTCATGTCTGCACGATTCGCGACACGGATAGGATTGGAGCCTGAGTCATTATCAGTGAGGCTCAATATACTTACTGGTAATGGTCTTGTGGGAGTAGATCGAGTGTTTTCCTCGTATCGGATCGTAGTTAGCGGTAGGGAGTTCCCCGCTAGATTCATAGAGTTTCCTATGGCAGACTATGATGTAGTCCTAGGCATGGATTGGTTGAGGAATCAGTATGCTAGGATAGACTGCCATATTGGCAGAGTTGTCTTTAGTATCCCCGACGAGCCAGAGTTTTTGTTTTCCAGAGGCGCAGTAGAGCCATCTTCCCCAGCATTGTGGATGGCAGTAGCAGCAGTGCAGTTACCCCGGATAGTTGAAGAGTTTTCAGATGTCTTTCCAGAGGAGCTTCCAGGGATGCCGCCGGAGCGGAAGATTGAGTTCACTATAGTTTTGATTCTCGGGACAGCACCAGTGTCAGAGCGAGTCTACAGGATGGCGCCTTCAGAATTTGAGATTTTATACAAGATGATTGAAGAACTGAGGACCAAGGGATTCATCCGTGCAAGTGGATCGCCTTGGGGAGCCCCGATGCTTCTTGTGAGAAAGAAGGATGGTACGTCCAGGCTATGTGTTGATTATCGTACCTTGAATTCGATGACAATCAAGAACAGATACCCTCTTCCGAGGATAGATGACTTGTTTGATCAGCTCAGAGGGGCTTCAGTGTTCTCGAAGATCGACTTGCGGTCGGGATACCACCAGATCAGAGTCAGAGAGCAGGACATCCCGAAGACAGCATTCAGATCGAGGTATGGACATTGGGAGTTCCTTGTTATGCCCTTTGGAGCGACCAATGCGCCGGCCGTATTCATGGGCCTCATGAATCGTATTTTTATGCCTTACTTGGATCAATTTGTGATCGTATTCCTATATGACATCCTGGTCTACAGCAAGAGTGAAGCAGAGCATGAGCAGCATCTCAGAGTCGTCCTTCAGACGCTTCGGGAGCATCAGTTGTACGCCAAGTTTAGTAAATACGAGTTCTGGCTCGATCGTATTTTGTACTTGGGTCACATCATTATCCGAGGAGGAGTGGAAGTGGATCCCCAGAAGATTGTGGCTATCGAGTCATGGCCGGTACCCAGCTCAGTGGCGGAGGTTCGCAGCTTCCTTGGATTGGCCGACTACTACCGGCGGTTCGTTTCAGATTTTACAAGGATTTCAGCACCGATGACCAAGTTGACCCGTAAGGATGTGCCGTTTGTTTGGACAGCAGAGTATCAGGAATCATTTGAGAAGTTGAAGCGAGGTTTGATAACGGCTCCCATTCTCACCCTTCCAGATGGGACCAGAGGATTTACAGTTTATTGCGACGCTTCAGGCAGAGGATTGGGGTGTGTCTTGATACAGCATAGGAAGGTAATATCTTATGCGTCACATCAACTTCGTGATCATGAGAAGAATTACCCGACCCACGACTTGGAATTGGTGGCGGTAGTGTTTGCTTTGAAGTTGTGGAGACACTACTTGTACGGAGATAGAGTGGAGATCTTTACTGATCATAAGAGCCTGAAGTATGTTTTCACCCAGAAGGACCTTAATATGCGGCAGAGAAGATGGCTCGAGCTATTGGTGGATTATGATATGGATTTGCAGTATCATCCCGGGAAGGCCAACGTTGTAGCAGATGCATTGAGCAGGAGGGCCGGAGTTTATTTCCTGACGGCGCAACCAGAATTATTGGCAGATCTTCAGAAGATGGGAATTGAAGTGGTTCTTCCTACCAGTGTGGCATTGATGGCCAGTCTACAGGTTCAGTCCAGCATAGTTGAGAGGATCCGGATGGCACAGTCAGCAGATTCCAAGCTTCAGCGACTCAGAGCAGAGTGTGAAGCAGGAAGAAGGCCAGAGTTATGTATCCATGAAGATGGTACCCTTCGGCACGGCACTCGTCTTTGTGTACCTAGTAGAGATATCAGACAGAAAGTCATGGCAGAAGCCCACAATTCACAGTATTCTATTCATCCGGGTGGTACGAAGATGTACCGTAATATTCGTCAGCATTTTTGGTGGAATGGCATGAAGAGGGAGATAGCCCGGTTTGTCTCTCGGTGTTTGGTTTGCCAACAGGTTAAAGCTGAACATCAGAGGTCCGCTGGACTTCTTCAGCCCTTACCGATCCCAGAATGGAAATGGGAACATATAACCATAGATTTCGTGACCGGATTGCCCAGATCTCCGGCCGACAGAGATGCTATTTGGGTAATTGTGGACAGGTTTACCAAGGTGGCACACTTTCTCCCATTCAGAGTTGGACAGTCGACGGCGCAGTTAGCAGAGATGTATCTCAGGCAGATCGTCAGGCTTCACGGTGTGCCAGTCAGCATCACCTCAGACAGGGATTCAAGATTCACATCACACTTTTGGCGCAGCTTGCAGAAGAGTTTGGGGACTCGTCTTCAGTTCAGCTCAGCTTATCACCCGCAGACGGATGGTCAGTCAGAGCGCACAATCCAGACCCTTGAAGATATGTTGAGATCCTGTACCCTTGACTTCGGTGGTTCATGGGAGAATCATCTGCATCTGGTGAAATTCTCGTACAACAACAGTTATCAGGCTAGTATCCAGATGGCACCCTTCGAGGCCCTTTATGGCAGGAAGTACAGATCCCCGCTAGCATGGGACGATGTCGGGGAGAGGCAGATGCTCGGGCCCGAATTGATTTCTCAGACGGTTGAAGTGGTCAGGAAGGTCAGAGATCACCTCCGAGTTGCCCAGGACCGCCAGCGCCATTGGGCCGATGCTCATCGACGTCCCTTAGAATTTGCTGTCGACGACCATGTATTCCTTAGGATCTCGCCTAACCGCGGCGTCATTCGCTTTGGCGTGCGGGGAAAGCTTAGTCCTAGGTATATAGGGCCGTTCGATATTCTAGAGCGAGTAGGAGATGTATTCTATCGTCTCGCTCTTCCGCCGTCGCTAAGTGAGGTGCATGATGTATTCCATGTGTCCCAATTACGACGGTATATTCCAGACCCGAGCCACATCCTAGACCATTCGGAATTGGTTGTTGGTACCAACCTTTCGTATGAGGAGAGGCCCGTGTCTATATTGAACCGGAGGGAGAAGATACTCAAGAACAAGACTATTAAATTAGTCCGTGTTGCTTGGGGTCATCACTCTCCAGGTGAGTCAACATGGGAGCGTAAGGACGACATCCGATCGCGATATTCCTACCTGTTTGACTCGTGAGGTATAATGTCTTTCTTATGCCTTACGTTTTCCCTTCCTTGCTTGCATTGTATGATTGTATGATTGAACTGCTTAGTGTAACTTGCCTGTGCTTAGTGTAGCTTGTCGTGGCAATCTCTAGCTCCTTGATTAAATTCCGAGGACAGAATTCTTTTAAGGTGGGTAGAGTTGTCACCCTCATTTCCCGTATTTCCTGTATTTTTCCCGTATTTCGTATTTTTACTCGTATCTTGATTTTTGGCATATATTTTTATTTTTCTCAACTTGGGGAATTTCGGTATTTCTTATATTTTAGGTTTTGGCATGGCTTAGTTTTATTGGGTTGGTTCGGTTTGGTTTGGTTTATGGGTATTGGATCACCTTAACCTACACTACCCCCTCAACCCACCACAACTTTCCTTCTTTATATCCCCACCTACCACTCTCTCTCCTCATAACTTCCACCATTAATTTTCTTCTTCTTCATCTTCTCCTTCCTCCACAACTCTCCTAACCCTAGGCAAGTGCACCTTGCCACTTCATGAGAGCCCTATTTTCTTGGTTCATTTGCTAGATTAGGGCATGGTGACCAACATTAGAACTTGGTGTTTTGTGATTTGAAGTCTCCTTTGCTCTAGTTCTAAGATATTTTTATTTTCGGATTTTGCATGGTTTGAGCTATTTTGGTTGGATTTTCTTGGGTTTTGATGTTTCCAAGTGGAAGAGCATTCAATTCTACCCAAGTTAGAACTTTGGAAATCTGGATTTGGAGTTCGGATGGCCAAGTTATGATGCTTTGAAGCCTTGGGTTCATCCATGGTGTTCTTGCTGTTGGAGAAGACTGTGAGCAGTGTGCAGAGCTGTTTAACTCACGCACACTGAGCTACGCGCGCTCTTTAGCGCTGCGTACGCAGACTTGAGTACGCTTCCTGTTGGAAGCTTGTCTTCTTGAGCGTGCGTGACTTTCACGCAGCTGCTCCCTTGAGCGTGCGTAACTTTCACGCAGCTGCTCCCTTGAGCGTGCGTGACTTTTCACGCAGCTGCTCCCTTGAGCGTGCGTGACTTTCACGCAGCTGCTCCCTTGAGCGTGCGTGACTTTTCACGCAGCTGCTCCCTTGAGCGTGCGTGACTTTTCACGCAGCTGCTCCCTTGAGCGTGCGTGACTTTTCACGCAGCTGCTCCCTTGAGCGTGCGTGACTTTTCACGCAGCTGCTCCCTTGAGCGTGCGTGACTTTCACGCAGCTGCTCCCTTGAGCGTGCGTGACTTTCACGCAGCTGCTGCCTTGAGTGTGCGTGACTTTCACGCAGCTGCTCCCTGTAGCATGCGCGACTTTTCACCTACGCTGCTCTCATACGTGCGTGACTTTTCGTGTACACTGCTCCCCTGACCCCCCTTGCTTAACCGATTGGCTCTTGAAGTTTTGGTCTTATTTCTTTAAGCTTGGCTCTTCTATAGCCCTATATATTGATATTTTATTAGATATTTTACGTCCATTTTATATCCTTACGCCTTTTGTCATAAACTTGATTTTACTTAATATGTTTGGAATGACTATTGTACATGGCATGATATGACAAGAAACTAGCATAACACGACAGTGACCTGTGGTGGTGCACTCCTGACATGACCAACCTGACATGATAGTGGCCCGTCGTGGCGCACTCCTGACAAGTACCCTGACATGATTTATCTTGATAACTTAACTTGACTTGCCTTGACACCGTGGGTGGTTCTTTCTTGCTTGCTTGTTAAATCTACTTGTCCTGTCTTGCATCATGTCTAGGATAGGACTCCTGAGTACCACGGTCAGGAGCTCCTACTAAAATGGATTAAGGTTAAAAACTAGAATAATACAGTAGTCATGAAGAGATGACACAGCTACGGGCAATCCCGTTACCTGGGCGCTCTTGGGATCTGTAACCTGCCGTCGAGTAGGGTACATTTCTAGCACACCGTCGCGTGTTGCACCCTCTAAGTCACCTAAGGGTACATTTGTCTTCTGGGCGATGTACCCACCTGAATTCAACCCCTAACTTTCGACCTGGGTAACCTGGATGGTCTGCAGGGCTTGTGGCTGTGGAACAATCTCTCTGCATCTTGTTAGTAATTAGGCCTGTGATAATCCTAGTTAGTTAAAGTAGTAAGCCGTAGTATCTGCTTGGCCGTGATTGATTGAATGAGGTATAACCAGTTTAGCCATATCTTGATCCAGTACAAGATTGCTCCCTGTCTTGATTTCTTGCATTATTATCTTGCCGATAAATGGTGGGAAACCAAGTTCTGTTCAGATGAAGGGTTACAACCCCGGTCCTTGTTTGGTTTACGGGTTGTAACCTGGCTATCGGAATAGTTCCATGGTTATCTCGTCGTATATCATCCTGACATATTTTCGTAAATTCTAGTTTTAATATTAAATTTTTTTGTGCTGATTGCTGGCTTTTGTTCTTATTTCGTGGCCCCCCTGTGGCACTTGCTCTTTCTGGGGTTGACCCAGCTGGTTTTGTGTGGCCAGATTTTGGAGCAGCTCCCGAGGATCTACCAAGCTTCCAGCCCAATGGTGGCGACTAGAAGGAACCCGGGCTACGAGTGGGTTTTCTATTTTGTTTCGCTCACTCTATTGTAAAGTATTCTTTTGAGACGTTTAGCCGACGAGCACCTGTTAGCTCGATGCACTTTTACTTACTGTCTACCTACGAGCTGTAAACATGATTAACAAATCCTAGGGTTGATCATGTATGACTAAACTCTTGCTAGTCCTAACCTTTGTGCGACTAGCTTCATGATCAGCTGAATATGTAATGTTTAGGATGCCTTATTATTGTATATTTAATGATCATACATCTTGCGACCTGACTTACTTGCTTGTGATTGAGACATTAGGCTTGTTCATGACCATAAGAGACTGTTGGCTTGTAGTAAACCCTCATATTTCTAGACAGTCGTGACCGTATATCGAGGTGGTTTCCATTTTAATATACCTAGCTGGCTATGTCTGCCCCCGCTCTCCAGTATTCTGGTTCTGGGGCGTGACAGACTTACCATGTCCTTCCCTGTCAATTGTTATCGTTTACATATCGTGTACAATTTATGCGTTATTGGTCACTGACATCACAAGCCATCCTGGACTATAGCTTTGTTAGTCAGGGCCCTTGCAGCGCAAGTAGCGAGCCCCGCTGCAAGTCCCCGTTTAACCCGTGCTATCATCCAGCACAGCTATACCGTATTTTCTCCTAGGTCGAGTCGGTCCCGTGGCCCCGGATTGTCGATCGAGGAAACTCTCTCCTTGTCGACAAGTTGTCCAATGACCGTGCTAGAACAATTTAGTTACTTAAGCATGATCTTTATTTTGAGAACTTAAATCATTTTCCAATGTGTTCGTGCCCTTGCATTTATCATTTCACTTGCAACAACGTTATCGATTGAACTAAGAAGGGGTCGAGAAGAGAAGGGTCAGCCACTCACCTTGAGTTTTGCTTGAGGCGAGAGACTTGTTGGCTGTGCTAGACGTCGCCTACGCGACCTAAAATCGTACAAGCAACAGAACTCTGTATTATTCAAGAAGTTCGATATGAAATGTGTGTTCGAAATGTAAGCCATAAAAACTATCGAAAACATTCACGAAAACGTATTCAGAAAACCAGAGCCAAAACCAATGCAAGTCGCATAAAAAACAGAGCAACGGGAGGTCTCTCCCGACTCAGCCGCAGAGTCGATCCTTTAGGCACAACCCATTGAATAAGGACTTTGTTCTGAAGAAGCCATTCCATAACGGGAAATAGATCTTAATTCAACCGTTCCCATTCGACTGACTCGCTCGATCCCGACCTATCGGTTCCGACCAAATCGATGGTGACAGTGTTCCTTTTTTGCGTACCCGTGGACGGAGAACGGGGAACGATATAGGGATGGGGCACTACACCATAACCAACTAAGAAAAAGTTTCGTCCTCGAAACTTAAGAATAGAACCTACCTCTACGAGAACAATGAAGGAAATTTCTCCTTTATTTCTGATTCAATCTCCCATGTCGACTCCTCGACCGATTGGTCTCTCCAGAGGATGCGGACGAGAGGAATAGCACGGTTGTGAAAAAGTTCATCTTTGTGCTCCAACATTTGCATTGGCTCTTTGACATATGACAAGTCCTCCTTCAGATCCAGCTGACCCAAATCAACCACATGGCTCGGATCATGCACGTACTTTCGCAACTGTGAGACGTAGAAGACGTTGTGTACCTCCGATAATGCTGGCGGCAAAGCAATTTGGTAATTTACTGGGATGACTCGCTTCAATATTTCGAACGAACCAACAAATATTGGACTCAACTTCTCTTTCGTACCGAATCTGGTAACTCCATGCATGGGCATTACTTTCAGGAATACATGGTCGCCTTCTGAGAACTCGAGGGGGGCGTCGGTGCGTGTCGGCATAACTCTTTTGTCGACTTTGTGTTATTCTCAATCTACCACAACGTCGGTCTGACCTGTATTTGCACCATCCTGTCTTATGTCACGAACGGACGCCAAGTAGCCTTCGCATCCGGAATGAAGCAGCTTTCGAGCAGAAATTATCGAGATCACCATGCAGGTCGGTGATGCTTCACCACACGAATAGCAGAATTTGGGCACTCCAGGTATGCGGAAGGTGACCTTCTTTCTGTGCAGTCGATGGTAGCGTTACAAGGACCGAGCCAATCCATACCCAGTATCATATCAAAGTCTTTCATATCTAAAACTATCACATCAAGACCGATCTTCTGACCCCCAATACTGATGATTCCTCTACCGCAGGCTAAATTTTGTGAGTAGTGGCGCGCCCGAAGGCATACTTACACTAAGATCAAGGTCTAACGATGTTATAGAAAATTTGTGCTCGACGGCAAAATTTGCCGATATAAAACTATACGAAGCGCCTGAATCAAATAACACACGAATAGGTACATTATTGAAATTCAATATACCTGTCACCACCGTGTCGGAGGCGAACGCCTTATCTCGAGTCATGGCATAGACACGCCCTTGAGCATTAGGACGCCGGTCTTGGTTGTTAGTTGAATGGGCTGAGGAGGTCGGGGTGCCTGTCCTCGGTTCTCTTGACGGTTTTTTTGTTGTGGGGTATTACGATTCAATTTTTGGGGGCATTCTCGTGCTTGGTGGCCCCTCGCTCCGTAGTAGAAGCATCCTCCGTCGTGAACAAAACAGTCATTGGCATGGTGACCGAAGTTGTGACATTTGGTACAAGAAAGGGGTGGAGTTCATCCCTTGTTGCCGCCATTATTTGGACTTTGATGTGTAGTTGTTACCTCCCGTATAGCTAGGACGCTTGTGGTTGGAACGATTCACAACATCGACAGCGACGGGAGGGTATTGGCTCTCAAGACAGAGAGCATGATTCAGAGCCTCGTCCATAGTTTTGTACTCTGGGACCGTTACATGAGCAGCAATAGAGGGCCGCAGACCCACTTCGAAATGTCGCACATGACACTCCTCTGTGTAGAGAAACGCACCAACAAATTTGGACAATCTGTTGAACTCTACGGCGTACCGTTGCACTGTCAGGTTCCCTTGCTTCAACTGCATGAATTCGTTCTCCTTTTGTTGACGAACAGCTGAAGGAAGGTACTCGACTTCGAATGTTCTGTGAAACGTGGCCTAAGATATCGGTGTTGTGTTATTGTCGCGTCGGATCGCTCGCTTGTGCACGGCCCACCAGTCGTGCGCGTTCAACCGTAGTTGAAGTTGTGCGCAGGCGACTTGCTTTGATTCTTTGATGCCAAGGAGCTCGAAATGATCTTCTAGCTCTTCCAACCAGTCAATTACAATAGAAGGACCTTCGGTGCCACTGAAGGAAGTGCGACACGCTTTCTTGAATTCTGACACTTCAAAGTTGTATCTTCTCGGTGCCACAGGTTGACGCTCCGGCTCCTCCGAGTCGACTTTGATGGATTGGACCATCGGCACGGTGACAGTAGGCACAGTCGCGGAGTTTCCGTTGGCCACAATTGTCTGAACGATCTGCTGCAGAGTATCTAACTATTTTTGTTGCAGCTTAGATTGTGCGTCGAAGCGAGCTTCAAATTGCGCCTATCGCGCCTCCGTCTGTTGATGTCGGTTCTCGGACTATTTTTGTTGCACCTCCATCATGCACAGCATCCTTTCGATGGCATTGTTAGAAGCTCCGGCCCGCAAATTGCTCGAGCCGCTAGAAGTGCTCTGTTCTCGATTGCGAGTTTCGTCACTTCTGTAATACGAAGGCAAATACATCAGTCTCAAATTATTACGAACTCATTGTATAGAATAACTTATCTCATCGATGCAAGGTCAAAGGTTTGAGACTCTAGACATGAGGCCAAAGGATTTAAACCCGTGCTCTGATACCATTATGTCACGCCCCAATTCTGTAGAATCGATAGTCGTCCTCCGGGCGTGATGTCGTGCGAACCTATGTTGCGATCACACAAGGCATAGTCATAAGGTTATCCGAAACACAACATCAAGTTAGAGTATACAGAGTAAATGATTGACACATTTGAAATAGAAGTAAACTTTTCATTGATAATAAAACTTTATTTATATGACTCCTTTACAATCAGTACCGCACGGACTTACAACATGACTCAACTTACAAAACGGACGCTGATGAGATAGTCGTTCCATACATTATATCTCTTTTTACAAGCAAAACATTATACTTTATGTCTGCTATTGAGGGAAGTCGAGTCGTCATCTTTTCTTTCTTTTGGACTGAGTGCGGGGGTCTTCAAAGGATTTTCAGAAACAAGCCTTCAACTCACGAACGAGGCTTCAAAAGTATCCACGCCGCCTTGAGCTTTAAGTGGTACGCCCTTCATGGTTCGGGGTACCTGCATGGAGAGCGAGGATCGGTACATTACACTTTGTACTGGTGCGTGGCTATTTAAGTTCCAAGCTCTCATTTGGTTGAAGAGTTTATATGACTTAGTTTATGAATGTTTCTAACCATCCTAATGAATTTCAAACAAGTATATAACAAGCATAATATAATTTATGTTAGAACTTACCTACGGCAGAGCGTGCCGTGCAATTAAGACATACCATGTTCTTTCATGTCAATTGTTATCGTTTACATATCGTGTATAATTTATGTGTTATTGGTCACTGACATCACAAGCCATCCTGGACTATAGCTTTATTAGCCGGGGCCCTTGCAGTGCAAGTACCGAGCCCCGCTATAAGTCCCCGCTTAACCCGTGCTATCATCTAGCATAGCTATACCGTGTTTCCTCCTAGACCGAGTCGATCCCGTGGCCCCGGTTTGTTGCTCGAGAAAACTCTCTCATTGTCGACAAGTTGTCCAATGACCGTCCTAGAATAATTTAGTTACTTAAGCACGATCTTCATTTTTGAGAACTTAAATCATTTTCCAATGTGTACGTGCCCTTGCATTTATCATTTCACTTGCAATAACGTTATCGATTGAACTAGGAAGGGGTCGAGAAGAGAATGGTCGGCCATTCATCTTGAGTTTTGCTTGAGGCGAGAGACTTATTGGCCGTACTAGACGTCGCCTACGTGATTACCTGAAATCGCACAAGCAACCGATTAGAACACTGTATTATTCAAGGAGTTCGATGTGAAATGCGAGTTCGAAATGCAAACCATGAAAACCATCAAAAACATTCACAAAAATGCATTCAGAAAACTAGTGCCAAAACCAACGCAAGCGGCGTGAAAAACAGAGCAACGAGAGGTCTCTTTCGACTCAGCCGTAGAGTCGATCCTTGAGGCGCAACCCGCTGAATATGGGACATGGTTCCGAAGAAGTCATTCCATAACGGGGAATGGATCTTAATTCAACCGTTCCAGTTCGACCGACTCGCTCGATCCCGACCTATTGGTTTCGACCGAATCGATGGCGACAGTGTTCCTTTCTCGCGCACCCTGTGGACGGAGAACGGGGCACGATGTAGGAAGGGGGCACTACATCACCTGATCCTTGGTCTTTAAGGCATAGACCCAAACCTTCCTGGAACAGTCATCAATAAAAGTTACAAAGTAAGAAGCACCACCAATAGATTTTACCTTCATAGGATCGCAGACATCCGAGTGACTCAACTCGAGCAACGTCGGATTCCTTGAACTCGGGTGACTTTGGAAAGACATCATATTTTGCTTCCCAGCTAAGCAGTGCATGTACTTCTCTAACTTTGTAGACTTGAGCCCTGTAATCACCTTCCTGTTCACCAAGTAGCTCATCCCCTTCTCGCTGATATGGCAAGCCGTCTGTGCCACAACTCGGTAGACGCATCAAAAACTGCGTTCACCTCATGTGTCCCCTGTGCGCTCCCCTCCATATAGTAGAGACCATATTTTTTGATTCCTCTGGCAATCACCATCGAACCTCTGAAAAACTTCCACTGACTATTTTCGAAGAGACTGAAGAATCCCTCGTCATCTAACCTTCCAACCGACACCATGTTGAAACGGATATCAGGGACATGATGAACATCTTTGAGAACAAGAATTGTACCCGTCTTCATTCTCAAATGCACATCTCTAATGGCAACCGCCTTTGACACATCTCTATTTTCCATCTTCAACACTCCACAGTCGCCTGTCGTATAAGTGACAAATAGTGTCCTGTTGTGAGATACGTACGCTGAAGCCCCTGAGTCCACCAGCCAAGAATTGTCATCGCAGGCGAAGTTTGTAATAACCTCATCACCTACGATGATTACATCGCCTCCATGTATCGAAGCTGCCGCTATAGTGTTCTCATCTTGCTTTCCCTTGTCGCCCTTCTTCTCACTCTTCCAAGCAAAACAGTTCTGCTTGATGTGGCCCTGCTTGCCATAGTGGTAACACTCAGAGTCCTCATACCGATCCTTGGACTTTTTCCTGCTTTTATCTCCGCCACCACCTGGACCCCTGTTTTTTCCCTTACACGGCTCTCTGAAACTAGTACCTCTGAGTGGTGGGATGTGGATGAAGTGCCCTGAGAACGTCTCTGCATCTCTTCATTCAGTACCATGCTCTTGGCAAACTCCAAACTGACCACACCTTTTGGAGCAGAAGCGAACATAGATACTCGTACGGTCTTCCACGAGTCTGACAATGTACACAGCAGCCATAGTCCCTGAACCTCGTCGTTGAACTTGACTTCCATCGAAGATAGCTGATCAACCACATCCTGGAAATCACTCAAGTGATCCGTAATATACACTCCATCTTTAAAGCAGACCCATCATCGTCCGGATCAGGAACAACTTGTGTACCCCGGTCTTCTTCGCGTACAAAGATTTCAGCTTATCCCATAACGTCTTTGCGTGCTCAATATTGGCAACGTAGTTGTACACGTTCTCGTCAACGAACTGCCTGATATATCCGCACACCTGTATGTACTCGAATTTTCAGTACTCCTCGGATTTATCAACTGATCGCTCGAAAGCAAATACGGGCAGATGCAGCTTCTTGACAAACAACAAATCTTTCATCTTGCTCCACTAATAATGATAGTTGGTGTCATTCAGGTTCACCATGCGCACCAGCTTCGCGTCCATCTCTCCTCTCTAGTTTTTCTGTCAACTTCTGACACCCTTCTGAATTCCAGAACCTGGCTCCGATACCACTTTGTTGAAAAAGAAGCGCGGAAACCTTTCCCCAAACTAAAGAGTACCTACGAGAGAATCGAGCAATACAACACACGAACCAAACACCAAACACAATCTACGCAGACACAGAGAATTTTTGACGTAAAAAATCCTTGCGAGAAAAAACCACGGGACGATCGGAATCCAACCCTTGAGAAGCCTTCACTATTGAAATAAAGGAGTACATCCTCTACAAACTTCTCCTGATCCAATACGGATCCCTATAACACTTGGAAGGAAGAATAGTTGATACAAGGCTATGAAGAATAAAGACGACGAGTAGAGATTACCCGAGCACGATCCTCCTTCGAAAACGGCCTTCAATCCTCCTTCTTCTCTCCCAAAGTTGCAATGGCACTCTTGCCTCCTTTCTCTCTATTTTTCTTAATGTTGTGTTATGATTAGGGTTAGAAAAAACTATGTATAAACTTCCTAATCCGCAGCAAAATCTGGACCGTAGGATACGATCCAACGGTATAAAATATCCTGAAATCAGCCTCAGACCGTCGACACAGAGTTCGGCCAGAACTCTTGTGTTTCTGTGACAGAACAGTTCTGGAACCAAGGGGGCAGAGTTCGGCCCAAACTCTGCCTCCCCTGTTCCAGAAAGTACTCTGGTAGTCCCCGAGTTTTTTCTTCGTCTCCGAATGGCCTCGTCACCTCCCCGAGCTTCTCTGACACACAGAAAACGCTCGTCGCACTCCAAAAATTTTTCTACATAGATTGAGAACTCCACACACTCCAACACAATTAAAGTATGTTAGGCATTGGTATCCTTGTTGTTGGTCCTCCAATTAAAGTATGTTAGGCATCGGTGTATTGATAAGGCTCGAGGTGTGCAATTGTAGGATACGTGTGTTGGAAGTGTTAAGTGTTATATTAGAGTTATTAGTTATTGGGCTTTAGTCCCACATTGCTTAGAGTAAAAGGAGAGGAGGCTAGCCTCTCCTATATATATGTGTAGTCTCTCTTCAATAAAGAAATTATCTATTTTATTCCATTCTACATGGTATCAAGGCCATAGAAGGAAGAAGAAAAAAATTTCCATAACAAAAAAATTCCCCCCCCATTCGCCGACCCCCCCTGCTGCCCCCTCCCCTCCGATCCCCCCTGCTGCCCCCCCTTCGCCGACCCCCCTCCCTCCGATCCAGCCCCCCTGCCCGGATCTGCTGTGCAGACCCCCGATTCTCTCCTCATTCCCGGATCTGCTGTGCAGACACCCGGCTCTCCCATACTTCGGATCTGCGACGCAGACACCCGGCTCCCCCACACCCTGGATCTGCTGTGCAGACACCCGAATCCCCCCCACGTCCCGGATCTGCTGTACAGACACCCGGATTATCTACGATGGCTCAAAACCCTAATATTTTCTATCAGCTACCACACACCCTCCGAACCCTAGTTTAAAAAAAGAAAAAAAAAAGAAAAAAAGGGAAAAAAAAAAAGGGAAAAAAAGGAAAAAAAAAAAGTCAGTAGTCCAATGCTTTATTCCTAGATTAAGCCGTTTGGACTTAACAAATAATTTTTCTACCCTAATCTTCACATCCAAATCTACACAGAGAATGATCGTATTTTCTCCTGTGTCCTGACGTATTTACTTTCTATGTGCGCGACGGTGTTGACCACGTTTATAGCACATTCGTAAAGTTGGTGTAATTTTTGGGGTTGGAAAGAACTCGCGATGGTTGCTTCCATTTCAGGATGACAGATTCGAAGGCAGATGATGGTAACGGTGTCAGCAACACGACGAGCACTGGCACGACGATCTCTTCGACTCGACTTGTCGACCGTCGATTGGACGGTCCAGATGGTTACTCAATATGGCGGAAGAAAGTTGAGAAAATACTTCGTAGGATGCGGCTATCTAAACATTTGACTGACAGCCCTCCGGCGATGACTGATCCCACATTCGAACAGTGGGAGACGGATGATAGTCGACTGTTTACACAGTTGATGAACTCCATGGAACCGTCCGTCGAGGACATGTTTCAAAATTCGGACACGGTCAAGGAGCTATGGGAGGTCCTAGCAATGGCGTTTCATGGAAAACGTGACTTGTCTCGCATATACGACTCGGTTGTTGGCGTTTACCGAGCAACTCAAGGAGACAAGTCTCATAAGGACCACTTCCGATCCTTCAAGGCTATGGTGGATGAAATTGATCGTGTTCTTCCTCTGACGGCGGATATCAATAAAGCTCGGGCTCAACGCGAGCAGCTTCATGTTATGGCATATCTTGTATCTCTCCGTCCTGATGCGGACTCGGCTCGATCCCAGATCATTGCTGGATCTGATGTTCCATCTTTGAAGGAGGCCCACTTCCGTGTTCTTCGGGCCGCAAAGGTGGTTGAGACCACTTCGGGAGATACTCCTGCTGATCGATCTGCCCTTGGTAGCGCTGCTCGTCCTGGCGTTCGTGGTGAACGTGGTGGACGATGAGGTGGTCGAACTTATGATCGCGATGGCGGACGCGGCAATGGTGGTCGTGATGGGGGACGACTACGAACATGCTTCCACTGTGGCCAACAGGGACATTTTCAGTGGCAGTGCCCTAAAGCTCATGTTGCCAATATTACTTCGGATGCTACTGATAATAGCGTTCGTTCGGTTCAGATGAGCGACGATTCTTACGCAGAATTTCTTGAATCCAGGCTCAACGTCGTGGTGAAGCATCAACATCTGGTTCCACAGCCGAATATTCTGCAGCATGCATAGTAAAATCCAAACAGTGGATAATTAACTCTGGTGCATCCTTACACATGACTGGTGACGCAGGTATGATACATGATTATGTACATGTCCGTCGTGCTTCTGGCATTACTGTTGCCAATGGCGGTTCTCTGGCAGTCCGCGGCCGTAGAAGTGCCACTCTTTCTCCCGGACTGTCAGTTACCTCTGTTCTACTTACTCCTGGAAACCCGTTCAATTTACTTTCTATCAGTCAACTTACTCGTGAACTTCATTGCTCGGTAACTTTTTTTCCAGATAATTGTGTTTTTCAGGACCTGACAACTGGGAAGACTATTGGTAAGGGACATGTGGCTGGAGGCTTGTACCTGTTTGACGCAACTCCTTCTGTTGTTTGTGCAAGCATGAAACTTGATCCGGTCGAGTTACATTGTCGGTTAGGTCATTCGTCGTCTCTAATTCTCCAAAAAATGTACCCATCTTTAGCTATTCCCTCTTCTTTTCATTGTGATCCATGTAGTTTAGCTAAGCATCATCGGGTTTCTTATCCGGTGAGTCCAAATAATCTTGCAACCGCTCCTTTTGAGTTGGTGCATTCTGATATATGGGGACCTTGTCCGACTGAATCTGTAATAGGTTTTAAGTACTTTGTCATGTTTGTCGATGATTACTCATGTGTCACTTTTATTTATTTAATGAAAAGTCGTGCTGAATTATTTAACATCTGGTGTAACTTTCATACCGAGATAACTACACAATTTGGTCTTCCAATCAAAACCTTTCGGAGTGACAATGGTCGTGAGTATTTATCTCGTGATCTTAATAAACATCTGGCCAGCAACGGCATCATCCACCAAACCTCTTGTGCGTACACACCACAACAAAATGGTGTAGCCGAACGCAAGAATCGTCATTTATTGGAAATAACACGTGCTCTTATGTTTCAAGCACGTACTCCCAAGAGATTTTGGTCGGATGCGGTCCTTACAGCTTGTTATCGTATTAATTGCATGCCGTCGTCAGTTCTCCATGGTAGCACTCCCTTCTCTAGGCTCTTTCCTGGAAGAGAGCCGTTTCCTCTGCCTCCTCGCATCTTTGGTTGCTTATGCTATGTTCGGGATACCCGACCAGCCCTTTCTAAATTGGATCCTAAGGCTATACAATGTATTTTTCTTGGGTATCCTAAAGATCAGAAAGGGTATCGGTGTTTCTCTCATGTCTTAAAGCGATATTTTTTCACTCGGGATGTTACCTTTGTCGAAACAAAATTTTCTTTGTTCCCCCAATCAACAGGTCCGGCTCCCCTGATCTATCCCGAAGAAGATTTTTTATTGTTTTCTCCTCAAACACAATAACCCCCCGTACGAGTGCCCTCCCTTACCGAGCCAGTCTCCCAGGATGATGGTCCACATACACCGATTCAGCCATTAACGACATCAACCACAGAATCTTCCTCTCCTCTGGTTCCACTAGCAGCTCCGGCTCCAGTGAGTTGCCTCCATATGTCCCTCTAGCAGCTCCACCAATTCTGCCAGCAGCTCCGGCGATTCCGCCTCCAGAACGTCCTCGTCGTGCATGTCGAGATAATCCCTTGTATGTTAACAACTACAAAGGACTTACCAGTCACACTCAGTCTCTGGTAGCTACTATTGATGGGATTCAGATCTCCAAGACAGCTGAGGAGGGTCTCCGACATCCTGGTTGGCGTGCTGCTATGTACGAGGAGATGAAGGCTCTCCAGGAGAATCATACCTGGGACTTAGTCGATCTACCTCATGGTAAACAGGCAGTCGGCTGCAAATGGGTGTTCACGATTAAGGTAAAACCGGATGGCACTCTTGACCGATTGAAAGCTCGTCTGGTGGCCAAAGGTTACTCTCAAACCTATGGTGAGGATTACTTTGAGACTTTTTCTCCTGTGGCCAAAATGATGTCCGTTCGTGTCCTCATGGCCTTGGCCATTCGCTATGACTGGCCTTTACTTCAACTCGATATAAAGAATGCTTTCCTCCACGGGGATCTTGATGAAGAAGTATATGTGATGCAACCTCTCGGATTCGTTGCAAAGGGAGGGTAAGATGTGTCGTCTAAGGAAGGCCCTCTATGGCCTGAAACAATCACCTCGTGCATGGTTTGGTAGATTTACACAGGTGGTTACTCAATTTGAAATGTGTCAGTCGAAGAAGCACCATTCAATCTTCTATCGACACACATCTGCTGGAAGAATACTTCTTGGTGTCTACGTTGATATTGTAATCACGGGAGATGACAGCCAGGGTATTGCAAGTCTCAAGAAGTTTCTTGGAGAACAATTTCAAACCAAGGATATGGGATCCTTGAACTATTTCTTGGACATTGAAGTCACACGGGATAAGCGGGACATTGTAATGTCTCAAAAAAAATATGTACTGGATATACTAAATGATGCAGGCATGATACAAGCAAAGGGGGAAAACTCACCTATGGATCCAGGGGCAAAATTACTCTCAAACGAAGGGGTCCTGATGACCAATCCAGATCAGTATCGTCGAGTGGTTGGAAAACTCAACTACTTGGCAGTCATGACGCGTCCGGATATTTCTTTTGCAGTAGGCGTCGCAAGTAGATTCATGGCTTCTCCAAGAGTTCCACACTGGCAGGCAGTTCTCAGAATTTTGTGTTATCTAGTAAAGAATCCAGGAAAAGGAATTCGAATGGAGAATAATGGACACACTCGCATTGAGTGTTTTACTGATGCTGACTGGGGGACAAGTTTGACAGATAAACGGTCTACATCTGTCTACTCAGTATTTGTTGGCGGAAATCTAGTATCATGGAAAAGCAAGAAACAAAGTGTGATAGCACGTTCAAGCTCGGAAGCAAAATATCGAGCTATTGTTCATGGCACGTCAGAGATATTATATATGAAGCATCTCCTACAAGAACTGAGAGAAGACGTAGGATCTCAAGTGGCAGACCTATGGTGTGATAACCAATATGCTATTCACATTGCCACTAATCCAGTATTTCATGAACGGACGAAGCATATTGAAATTGACATTCATTTTGTTCGTGATGAATATACAAAAGGAGTGATAAAGTTTCAACATGTGCGGACCGGCGACCAGATAGCTGATATCTTCACAAAGCCTCTTCTGGGTCCCCGGGTTCAATTTTTATGTAACAAGCTTGGCATGATTGACATCTATGCTCCAGCTTGAGGGGGGGTGTTAAGTGTTATATTAGAGTTATTAGTTATTGGACTTTAGTCCCACATTGCTTAGAGTAATAGGAGATGAGGCTAGCCTCTCATATAAATATGTGTAGTCTCTCTTCAATAAAGAAATCATCTATTTTATTCCATTCTACAGGAAGCAATAGTTGAATTCATCATAGAGTGGTTTCTATTTAATTCCATAATCACCTTGGAAATTTGAATCAACATTGGTGTTGCCATGCATATATACTCCAAAGTCCGGCTTAAATCCGAGCACCATTAACTATAATTTGGTGGTTCAAATGTACCCAACCTAGTTAACAAGTGATACTACAAGCTACTGTACAATTGCGTATATATCCGAGGCTATGGAATTGAAGTCACCAACCAGTACACGCTGAGAGTAACTCGAATCATTAACCATTGCATTGGTATATATGAAGAATATACATGCTAAATTCCCCTATTACTTTAGCAATTGCTTTGTTCTTCTTGCGATATTTCTTGAGTATGATTTTAATTGCCAACCTATCCACAGGCTCTAGCGTTAGCTTTCATACTTTTTAGGCAAATGATAAAAGCTCAGGCAACTTGCTTCTCCCTATACCAATCTGGGACGACCATTTCACACGGATTGGTCATTAATTGATTGGTATTCCTTGCATCAAAATTTCCAATTGGGAAGTTTTTTCTATACGAAAATGTTTTTTTTTCCCGCGGGCTACGTGTCATCAAACGATTGGCTCCCTGCTAACCGGCCCCACCCGTCCCCGGCCAATTGGAAGGCGACACATGATCCACGGGCCAAAACTGCGATCCAAATCCGTGGACAACGTAGCACGTCCGTTTTCTATATTTGGCAATACATAGGGCTGATGCATAAAGCTTTAAATAACATAGCACTAATACATGCAAGACTATAATTTATTTATTTTTAGAAAGACTAAGGCCTCGTTTGGTTACCGGAATTTGAGCTTGGGAAAGGAAAGTGATTCCTTTCCTATGTTTGGGAGCCAAAAGAAAGTTGTTGGAAAGGAAAAATGATTCCCAAGAGGTAGGAAAATAGGGGGGAAAGTGGTTCCTCCCATTTATCTAAGGAATCACTTTCCCTCCAACTTTTCCGCATTTATTACAAAAAGTTTTGACCAAAATATCCATGTTCATAATATTATTTACCATTTTTATCAATAATATCTTTTAGACAAAAATATTTCTAAGTAATAATTATTTTTATTAGCACGAGGGTATTTTTGGAAAATTGACTTGATTTTGTTTTCTTTCCTTACAAACACCAAACACTATAATAAAAATTAAAGATATATTCCGGCTATAATCCCGATCTTTCCAAACACCGGAAAGAAAAGTTTATAGGAATTATAATTTCCTAAAGGAAAGGAAATACCAAGGAATCAGTTTCCTTTCCTTTCCATTCCGCGAACCAAACGAGGCCTAATTCTAAAGGCATTCCAAAACTTATTTGGGACTAGCCTTTACTACATGACAACCCAGTTTGGTAGAACTTTTAATCAGGACAATCCCAATTTTACTTGGAGCTAGTCCAATTCCCAAGTTTTTCATCGTCGGAGCCAGGGACGCGGACGTCGGCGGGATGCGCGGGAGAACAGACGCCGGCAGGGACACGGGGACGCGGACGAGTGTCGCCGTCGAGCCCTGGGGCGGACGAGGAGGAGAAGGTGAAGGTGAAGGAGGAGGACAGGGAGGAAGAGGAGGAGGAGGAGGAGGAGGGGGAGGGGGAGAGGAGGAGAAGGAGGCAGCAATGCGGCCAGCGATCGGGAGGAGGACTGTCAAAAATGGGCTAGTCTGGAACACTTTTTTGATGGCAAATTTGTAAATAATTTGAAAAAAAATTGAGTTTACCCAAATAAAACTTAGAGTGCCTTTAGAATTAGCCTAAAACAATTGTAAATCTCACCTAGCCTCCTAAACTTGGATCAAAATACTACCCCGTCTTCAAAACAATATTGTAGCCTGTTTGAGAGACTCGTGTTTTTTTTTTTTTTCACCACCACTTCCTAATAGTAGACCACCTTAACAAAATGATTAGTAAAGTTCGACTTTCCTGTCAATCATCTGGAATGTCAGAAGACTTCGGAAGTTAGTAACATGTTTACAAAGAACACACTCGGTCCGGCTCCAATAACAACCAAACTCTAGGCGAAAATGAGCTCAACTGGGGAAGGACAAGAAAATTCAATTCAAATATACTACCTGACCCAGACGATCAAAAGCCAAGAATTGAAAGAACGAACTAATAAACTGCTTCCATATTGCATTCAAATAACATTATATTCAAAAAAAAGCACCACTACCATTTGTCTCGCATAATCTAATAAACTTGTGCAGGTAATAAAAGCACATCCAGCAGATATTGACAATAAAATATTTAAATTGTGAATAGTAAATTTGATGAAAAAATCCGATCATACTCTTCACAAGAGACGGATCCTACTAATATTAAAAACAGCTATTCAGTAAAATGACTTTAACTTGTCATTTATATTGATATGAAGTACATGACCAGACCTGAGCAAAACATTAGAATTGCCTTGATAAATAGAATCAAAGTGCTGTATAAAACACTGAGCTGTGCAGTGCCATATTGCCTTCTTAGGCCCCAAGCCAGTAATTTGACAAGATATATTGACAAGATAATATTCAATTTTGAACTTAACATGAGATAAAAAAAAAATTCTTCCATAGATCCTACAACTGATTATCCTCAAAATTACAATTTAGTGAAACCCTATTTCAAACATAGATAGGGCAATATCACAAAAAATGTAACAGGTAACCACACGTCCTTGTCCACCTAAGGACTAAACAGCTCACCATAGATTGCGTAAAATCATGGGTCTGCAATGGTGACTTCGACTTCAACACCAGGTTCAATTGTGATGGAGGTTATCTGCTTCACCACTTCAGGAGAGCTTGTGAGATCAATCACCCTCTTGTGTACACGGAGCTCAAACCGATCCCAAGTATTGGTCCCTGAAAAGAAAATTTTAGAGGTTAATCCTCGTATAGATTGGACAGACGCATAATGAACTTAAGTGTCTCGCTTTCAACTAGTACAAATACATATGCAACAGTCGTCAAAAACTAATGAAGTGATACTGATGCTTGCCAAAAACTAATGAACTTAAAGTGTCTCGCTTTCAACAACTACAAATGCATATGCAACAATCGTCAAAAAGTAATGAAGTAATGCTTGCCATTACGTTTTAACCATGCCATGGCCGAGACCGCATATCCAGATGGATATCAGTAAATAACTGCAGAGGAAACACAGGTATTGTCATGTAAATCAATAAAAAATGGTGTATTATTGTCATGTGGCTCCGCTCATGCAAGATGGAGTATAAAGATTTATGCAGCCTGATCATATACATATAGAGGGGTTGTTTCTGGGATTTGAACCCGAATCATCAGAGGATGAAAACGATAAGCCTTGCGGACGCACCAAACAACACCCTCCGTGTAAATCCATAGTGCTACAATAAAAGACGTACACTAACTGCAAAATGTACTCAGGATCCAGAGTTCAAGAAAGTTTGCCCAAGGATCCAGTGTAGACTATATATTTCTCCTCCCTTCCTCCTCCCCTCTTCCACTGTCAAATACTAGTGCCAAAACTATAACAGACCGACAATGTGACAATATACTTGTCAACGTGAACAAAACTCGGGACAAAACTTCCAGCAAGATGAAGCGAAGTGAGTTTACAGGGTTATGGTGAATTTTCAAAATGTTTACTACTTTCTCTCGTTGTTGCTTCTTTGAAATAAGATTTGAACATCGAACCTACCTTAGAATGTATGGTAGCAAGGTGCAAAAATCCATTTTGTGAGCTCAATGCATCAAAAACTTACTGAAAATGTGGGGATTCATGTGTGAAAAGTCTAATCAAGAAAGAGGATTAACTTTTGCTGTTTAATCCAAGGTTTCTAAATTTGGCTGAGGCGAATGTTGAACAATGCGTAAATGTTGTATACGAGGTGGGTTATAAGAGGAAGCTGAAAAAGGACGGGTTGAAAGATTTGTCATGATCATTCCTATCATCTTCATGCCAATTTGCAATCCTTGTGCCTTCCGTGTGCTCAAATTGGGTGGGGAACAAGAGAATGACGACCAGCCCATATAAGTTATAAGAATCATATAACAGTATAACATGTTATGCAGATGTCAGGTCAAGATTAGGGTATGACCCATCATATTCTCCACTCTCAATCCAAGGTGAGTAGCAACATTGATGCAACCATCTCCGCAGGTACCTTGATCATTCAGTAAACCTACCAACCCCCAAGAGCATCCTACTCGTAAACATGAACCATGAAAGTAGTAGTTTATTCATAGTAGATACATAGCCACATAGCTTAGAGAATCCCCTGTTAGGTAGCATTTTGTTTATAGTTAATGTGTAGACTAAAGAGACAGCTTTTTCACATAACAGCAATAACTGAATTCTCTATACTTTGTAATGGATCAATATTTTTTATATTCAAATTTCCAATATCAAACTGTAAAGAACACCTAACATTTGTAAACAAAGTACCAAAAACATTAGTTTCAACTAAGCTTTGATATTTCGACTTAATACTCATAAATATAAATCTAGCACAATGTTAATCATCATATGTTCAATCAAGTAAACCAAAAATAAAACCAACGGCAAAAACTAAGTTCCTTTAACAATAAGAAAAGTTTTAGTAAAAATGGGTTGAACAAGCTAGAACCTATCTACCAACACAAAAAATCTAAGTTGCAATAAACTGTGCGAAGTTTAAGACTCAAAACATGGCAAGGAAAGGAAAATCAAGGTTCTCCAAAAACAAAATGAAACAGAATAGACATACTTGCACTTAGGGGTGAGCATTAATCAGTTTTGGACCGAAAACCAAACCAAACCAAACGT
Organism: Iris pallida; assembly: GCA_029216955.1. NCBI lineage: Eukaryota > Viridiplantae > Streptophyta > Magnoliopsida > Asparagales > Iridaceae > Iris > Iris pallida. The sequence continues at coordinate 1,347,300 of JANAVB010002395.1, read as the reverse complement.
TTTGAAAATACTAAAATTCCTTATTCGGTTATGGTTTTTGGTTTCGATTTCGGTCCAAAACCGAATTAAGACATGAAATTATGAAAATACCCTCAATTCTATGCATATTTTGTGATTAAAATGTGTGTACTTTGAAAACAACAATTATATGCATGTGTTTTGAAGTCCAACTTTGATAATTTAGCAACTAGTCCAACTTTCGATGCAACTTTTAAATACAAAAAATGTGAATATAAAAATTACAACTTTTAATGTAATTTAACCACGATCCCAACTTTGGACTGGACACATTAAACAAAAGAAATAGCCCAACCAAACAAACCGAATCAATTATTCTTCGGTTTGGTTTTGGATTTTTACAATTTTGGTTTATATTGAAACCGAAAAAACCAAATCGGTTACTTCACTTTTCTTTTCAAACCACAAACCTTTAAAAAATCATTGCTGATGGTGTTATATGACTGAACATCAGTTTTAAAAAGCTCAATATTTGGTACTTCATAGACAATCTCACTGCCATATTTGTTTTTTCATCATCTGTTCAGTAAAATAAATCAAGAGCACCAGCAGCAGCAGAAATTAAGGTCCTTTAACAATAAGAAAATTTATTGTACAAAATAATGTTGAAGAGGATAAGAGAAACCTTCACAGAAACAGCAAATAACTCGTCGTTTCAATAACTTGGGCTAATTTAAGACTGGAAACAAGGTGCAAAAGGGAAAAATACAGTTTCTTAAAAACAAAATGAAAAGGTCCATATAAACATCATGAAATATTATCAATTGTGTATCCCAGTGCAAACAAGTTAGACTACTCACTACCAAAAAACTGAAGACTTTTAGAGTGATATTTGAGGCTTCGCCTACATGAATTTTCCCATCAACTTGTCATAAGATGAGATGGAAAAAAATCATCTCAATTACTTAAAAGACTCTTCTTGAAATTGCTCAAAATGAATTTTCTAAAATCCGCCGTGGATAAATATTTAGCATATTAATTTTACCAATATCAAACTGTGTAGACCATCGAATATTTGTAAACGAAGTACAAAAGAACATAAGTTCTACTGGTAAGTTTATTTCGTTCTAATGGTATGTAGCAGAAATCTTAGAAGTTTGTGCACATTGAAAAGTAACGCTCTTTTTTTTAACTATAAAATGGATTACTTTTGACTAAAAACATGCTTTTGGAAAGGAAGGTCCAAATTTTTCAAACAAAAAATGCTTGTGAACTAATCAGTTTCTTCATGTTTTCCTCTCAACCCACAACCATAATAAGAAACATTGCTACAAGATTTATACTACAGAACATCAGCTTCAACTAAGCTTTGATGTTTTGAGCTCATAAACATAAATCTCAGTCTAGCATAATGTTTATCATCCTCTGTTCAGTCAAGTAAACAACAAGATTAGCATAAAAAACAAAGCACCTTCGACAATAAGAAAACTTCCAACGAGCAATTGAAAGTTGAAGAAAGAAATATCATTGCAGCAACGGGGGGGGATTTTACTTTCTTGCAATAAAGGGCCGCAGCTCAAAACATGGTACGGAAAGGAAATATAAGGTTTCTGAAAAAAAATGAAACAGAATAGATATACTGGTATTCATCAGTTACTTTTTCTTTTCAACCTGCAACACCTTGAAAAAAAAAATCGTTGCTGTAGGAAGTTATAAGACTGAACATCAGTTTTAAAAAGCTCGATGTTTGGGACTTCATAGACACAAATCTCAGACTGTCATATTTGTTTTATCATCATCTGTTCAGTCAACTAAAATCAACAGCACCAGCAAATCAACAATAAGAAAACTTCAGCATACAATAAAAGGATGCATAGTATAAACGAAAAATTCTTCATTGCAATAAATTGGTCTAGTTTAAAACTGAAAACATGGCACAAAGTTCAAGACCGTGCTTGACTTTTAAGGATATTCAAATTTGAGGCTCGAGAATTTCCAACATGCAATCACCATTAGCTGAAAAAATAATCTCAACGGTACAGCAAAGACTCAACTTGAAATTGCTAATTGAAAATCTATATATAAAAGGACAACATGTCACAGTAGTAAATAAAGAAACTGTTCAGATCGCAGAAATATCAAGGTAGTTAAAATTGTTATAATCTACAAAAAGCAGTCACTGTGCGGCAGGGGGGGGGGGGGTAATGGATTGCTGCCACATAGGTGCGGTCATTGTGCGGGCACTCCCAAGGGTAGGCAAAATATCATTTTCGTTACAATTTATACAAAACCGTAATAAAAATCATCAATATGGGATAGTACATAACTGAACATCAGTTTTAAAAAAGCTCGTTACTTGATACTTCAACAGATCTCAGACTGTTGCATTGTTTTTTATCATCTGTTAGGTCAAGTATGTCACGCCCCAGAACCAGAATACTGGCAAGTAAGGACGGACCAAGCCAGCTAAGTTGTGAGACTCGTCTCACAGTATCGTATTTATATACGGATACGTATTTTGTAATGTATTTCGTATTTTCTTGGTTTTCGGAACGCTTTAAAAAAATTCCTAAATTATAAATTCTCCTTGACCGACATCCTGCCGATGTACCGGTGTGTACCCACGGCGTACCGCCTAGAGAATATTTTACACTTTTAGATATTTTCTATTTTCCGATATTTTCATAAATAGTGCTTCCGATATTTTCATGAATAGTGTTTTAGATATTTTGATGAATAATATTTAGATATTTTTGTGAATAGTGTCGATGCATGCTATTATCCATTGGTCCATTGGTTCTGACTCATCCTATTATCCAATGGATACTTGATTTTCTTTGGATGGCTAGAATTGATTTAGATCGTGACATAGATCGCAATCCAACGGTCACGATTAATTCACCCCTTCTATATACACCCTCTTACTTTCTCTCTCCTTTCTCTTTTCATTCCTCTTCTCTTTCATTCCTCTTCCTCAAGATTAGGAAAGCTTGGCCTTGAGACCTAAAGTGTGGTTTCGTACCCCTCCTGGTGGTGGAGTGAAAGATTCTCCTAGGCAAGTACATCTTGCCGAATTACTGAACAACCTTAATTATTGTCATTTTTGTTTTCTTTGGTATTGATAGCTCATTTTATTCGAAAACTTATTTTGTTAAATATGTTTTCCTTATGATTTTAGTTATGTACATGTTTCTAAATTTGGTTTCAGCTAGATTTTGATTTTCTGTTAAAACTCAATATTGACTTAGTAGAAAACTCGGTATCGAGAGTGATACTGGTGAGAGGGTACATATAGAAGGGGTGAATTAATCGTGACCATTGGATTGTAATCCATGTCACGATCTAAATCAATCATAGCCATCCAAAGAAAACCAAATATCCATTGAATAATAGGGTGAGTCAGAACCAATGGATAATAGCATGCATCGACACTATTCCCAAAAATATTTAAATACTATTCATTAAAATATCCAAAACATTAGTCACGAAAATAAATACGATACTGTGAGACGAGTCTCACAAAGTAAAACAACAACACTATCAACAACAAAAAACAGAGCGACTTCAAACAATAAAGGAACTTCTTGCTGTATAGTTTGACTACATCAACACAAAAAATCAAGTCTCTCCCTATTGGTCCGGTTCCTCCTCTTCCTAACGTTTGGAGAGTAATTCTCCAGATCCGGTTCTCAAGCTTTTGAACGTTGGATTTCTCCATGACCGGCTCACAAGGCCTTAATAGGCTGCGTTTTGGGAAGTCTTTAAAAGTTATATAAAGACATTTTCTCTTGGGAAAACACAACTCCATAATCTCATATCCTCTCCATATTATTTCGATGTTTGATTCCAAAGCTCCTTACGTTCCTTTCCTTCGTGTTCTGGGGTAAGGCTAAGTTCGGATCATTCTCTCCGAGTTGTGTGACGACGAGAAATCGATAGCACGAAAGTTTTACCTCTAGGAGCATTCGAGAACAGTCTACACAGACTTCAAATCAACTCTTAGGGCAGTGCGTAATGTGTGACTTCCCCAAAGACCTTTTGATTATCTCAGTAGACAATATGACTGGTAAAGAAGAGACTTCCACTGTTAAACCAACTAAATTTGACGGCTCCTTCAAAACATGGCAGAATCAGATGAAATTTTGGCTCACCACTTTAGGTCTGATCTCAGCCGTTGATGGATCCACATTCATCGCAAATGACTTCGATGATACTGAGTCTGACGTGTCCAAAGCCTCTAGTTCCTCATAACCCAAAACTCCTAAAAAAATTGACCATCATTGCTTCCATAGAATCCTTAGCGCTCTATTTGAATCTCTTTATGATATATTCTATGAATATAAGAGTGCTAAAGAACTTTGGAATGCTCTAGATGAAGAATATGGTTGTGATAATGCTAGAATTAAAAGATTCAATTCCCCCACCTTTAATAGATATTTCATGGTAGATGACAAGCCTATGAATGATCAAATCCATGAATTCCAAGAATACCTTAGACATATTCAAGCCAAAGACACAACCTTTGCCAATGAGCCCTAGTCTAGTGGTAGTGGTGAGGCATGTGGCCCAAGTGGTCAGAAGATCAATTACTAGTGGGAGGGGTGAGGCATGCAGCCCAACCTAATTTATTCTTTGATTCTAATTCTCTTTAGGACTTGTGCAAAGGTAAGGTCTCTGTGTATGTGGATAAGTTCTTTGGCATTATCAGACCAAGGAGGGAGCTTATCTATCAAGCAAGTTAGCTTATGCTCATTGGAGATGGTTGTATCTTTGGCATGAATATACCTAAGGTATTCTTGGAATTCATAGATTTGATCATTCATAGGCTTGTCAACTACCATGAAATACCTATTAAAGGTGGATATATTGAATTTTTCAATTCCAGCATCACATATTCTTCATCCAGAGAATACAAAGTCATTTAGCACTCTTATATTCAAAAAATATATCATAAAAAGATTCAGATAGAGCACTAAAGAAGTCATTTAGCACTCTTATATTCAAAAAAAATATATCATAAAAAGATTCAAATAGAGCGCTAAAGATTTTATGGAAGCAGTGGTAGTCAATTTCTTTAGGAGTTTTGGATTTTGAGGAACTAGAGTATTTAGACACTCTAGTATCATCGGAGTCATTTGCGATGGATATGGATCCATCAATGGCTGAGATCAGACCTAAAGTGGTGAGCCAAAATTTTATCTGACTCTATCACTTTTTGAAGCATTTAGTTGGCTTAGCAGTGGAAGAATCTTCTTTACCAGCCATGTTGTCTACTGAGATAATCAAAAGGTCTCTAGATAAGTCACGCATGACATTGTTCTAATAATTGATTTGAAATCTATGTACAGACTGTTCTCGAATGCTCCTAGTGGTAAAATTTTCGTGCTACCGGCTTCTCGTCGCCGCACACAACTCTATAATCTTATATACTCTTCATATTATTTCGGTGTTTGATTCCAAAGATCCTTACGTTCTTTTCCTTCTATTTGTGGGCAAGACTAAGTTCTGGCTGAGATCAGACCTAAAGTGGTGAACCAAAATTTCATCTGACTCATATCACCTTTTGAAGCATTTAGTTGGCTTCGCAGTGGAAGACTCTTCTTTACCAGTTATGTTGTCTACTGAGATAATAAAAAGGTCTCTGATAAGTCGCACAGGACATATTGTTCTAATAATTGATTTGAGATCTATATGCAGACTGTTCTCGAATGCTCCTAGTGGTAAAACTCCCGTGCTACCGACTTCTCGTTGACGCACACAACTCGAAAAGAATGATCCGAATTTAGTTTTGCCCACAAATAGAAGGAAAAGAATGTAAGGAGCTTTGGAATCAAACAAACACCGAAATAATATGAAGAGTATATGAGATTATAGAGTTGTATTTTTTCAAAAGAAGATGTCTTTATATAGCTTTTAAAGACCGCCCCCCAAAAGGGAGCCTATTAAGGCCTTGTGAACCAGTCATGGAGAAATCTAATGTTCAAACCACTTGTCACGGACTTGGTGTTTTAGGCTACACTTCGACTCATGCGACGCACAAGCTTCCTACTCGAATACCCATGTCAGTCTTCCCGAACGCTTAGCTAGATCGTTAAGACGATATTGAGAACAATATGGAGCAGAAAAGAGATTAAGAGTATGAAAACTTCACTATACTAGAAAGAGATCAAAACTTTGGGTGGTAAGAAACAAATGAGCCCTCCGATTTATGTATAGTGCCCATAGGGCTTACAAGAAACTTCTGAAAATAGAATATTTCAGAAATTATTCTAGGAAACTCTAGCATCTAGATATTTATAAAAAAAGTTTCTAGAACATTTGGAAAGTTCACGAGTCTTGATGAAATATCTCAAATCTTCCAAAGAATTCCACCATCTTCTAGAATATTTCTGATTCTTCCAAAGGACTTCACCATCTTCTAGAAAGTTTCGGAAGCTTCCAGCATAACCCGGCTCCTTGTAGAGTTACGCAAGTCTGTCTCGGTGGGCCGCAAACTTTTGTGCGTGACATTCTCCCCCAATGTTCAAAAGCTTTAGGAAGAGGAACCGGACAATAGGGAGAGACTTGGTTTTTTGTGTTGCTTTAGTCAAACTATACAACACTTCTATCACAATATACGGTTGAATTTACATGGCTGGGATTCTTGATATTGAAATTATGTATAACCTTCATACAACTTCATTGCTAAGGGATTGTAACATGACTGAACATCAGTTTTAAAAAGCTCGACGTTTGAGTCTTCATAGGCACAAATCTCAGACTCCTCTCCTCGGTCTTCTCATCATCGTCTGTACGGTTAACATAGGGATACTACCAACAGCAAGCAAAAACTACTGAACGCCAAAACCTCAATTAACTAATGATTCTATATACGCTGAGCGGACACGATCATAGACAAGGCACATCTCCAGGCACGTCGGCAGTGTAACTTGTGTCGTGTCCACTACGTGTCGGTCACGATGATTATACCTTCGCCGCAGGGAGACTTCCTGGTGGTGATCTTGAGGACCTTGGTGGGCATCCTGACGGGCCCCTTCACCGGCAGAGCCTTGTCCTTGGCTCCCTTCACCAGATCGCCGCACACTGATCGAACAATCAAACGACGATCAGTACCCAAAAAAGGCAAGTATTTAGAGAGTTGGTTGTTGATGATCGATGAATGAAGAAAGGAGGAGAGAGCTAACCTTTCTCGAGGTTCTTGACGTTCTTGGAGGAGAGGGTGATCCTGATGCGATGGAGCTGCTCCTGGTGCTCCTCAAGCCCGGCCTTCGTCGGCTTCATTGCAGCGTACGCCATTTTTTTTTTCTTACTTCCTTGCCACCGCCGCCGCCGCCGCCGCTGCTTCCTCCTCTTTTTAGGGTTAGGGGTTTATTGCTCGCCTTTATATAGACAAGGCACGGGCACGTGCGACGCACGGGAACCAGGTCTGTCGGTATTCGGGTTTGGGTCGGGGTTTTTTAAGATCCGAACTATATTAGGCTTCTCGGGCTCAGATATAGGGCTGCAAATGAGCCAAGCCATTCGAAAGCTGCTCGAAGCTCGAAGCTCGGCTCGATAAAAGCTCGTTTGAACTCAGTTCATTTAGTAAACAAGCTGAGCTCAAGCTTCACTTTCGAGCTCGTTTTATAAACGAGCTAAGCCCAAGCTTAGAACTACTCGGCTCGTTTGAGCTCGCAAGCTGACTCGTTTATGAGCTTGTGAGCTGGCTTGTGAGCTGGCTCGTTTAGAAGCTCGTTTAGCAGCTTGTTTGTTTGTTAAATTCTAATTTTATGCATGTTTGTATAATAATATGGTTGTGTGCGTTATATATTCATATGTCCTTAATAATTGATATTAAGAAACTTTTTTAATTAAATTTTTATAAATAAATTGTTAATATTATATGTATTCGAATTCAAGCCTAACTACCTTGAAATTGTAACGTCCCACTTCCCAAGTGGAATGGTGACGTCATACACATCCCCAGGCTACGCGCCGAAAATCCGCGATTGTCGCCCGTAACCATCAGCAAAAATGGAAAATGCCAGAGATTACAACTTATTATACATATGGAAATCGTTATACAGGATTTCATCAACAATACTTTTACAAGCTTATTACAAAAAATATAAGTAGCAAGTTGTCCAGGCGATTACTCCTCGTTGTACTGCGGCGTTACTTCAGCGGAGACGTCTTCTTCACCTAGTGAACAATACTAGGTCGTTTTAGAAAACGACAAGCAAGTCCTCGGTCAAGGACGGTAAAGTATGCAAAAGAAAGATGCAGTTCTTCAAAAGAAAGAAATATGCCAACTAGCACTATTATATGTGTTTACTTCACAAAATCAAGGAAATGTAAATGACATCCTACTCCATAGATTGTAAGATATTCTGAGCTTCCCTTGAGCTCTCAGTAGGATTTTGCTTCCCTTGAGCAATCAAGAAACTACCTACCTTTGATAGGTGGAGTTATTTACTGGAGTAAGATGAGATTTAGTAGACTAAATGCAATGCAAATTTGAGAACAGTACTCTGAATTAATTCCCTAAATAATTCCCGTGAACAATCCCGTTAACCTGGGATCAGGCTGTGAATTCGGAGCCTCCCTTGGGCTAAAACCAATCTATTCGATGTTACTGTCGAAATAGAAGTAGCAGGACAGGAGCCTCTCTTGGGCTAGTACTTATATAGAAGTACTCATCAGGATATTCAGGAATTGCTGATCAGCCTTTTTATGGTTATTATGTTACGGGATATCTAGGGATATTCAGTTGTCCTCCCCACCCAATGATTCTAAAATTTCCGAAATCAGAAATTTGTCTATCTCCTAAAATTTTTCAAAAATTTCGGCAGAGTCTCCTTTGTATTTAGGAGCTCCGACAATTTACAAGACATGATATAAGAGATATACGGGCTCGCCGACCCCTTCGGTGGAGCAACCCTCAACACCGGAACCACGCATTTAATATCCGGGCACGCCGACCCCTTCGGTGGAGCAACTCTCAACACCGGAACCACGCAGTATATAAGTATATAATGAAACTAAAGTTGCAAAATTCTTACCAAGTGGCTATTCTTACCAAACAATGACAGGTAGTGTTTTGTGAATGACTAAAACACAAAACAAGAACAACCCATTAGTAAGACTTAATCTCAAAGAATAATATTGCAAATTCTTACTTGGATTGGTAATTACATATGGAAGACCTAAAACAATCATAACCTTATGTGTATGAATACTTCATTATGCAACATATAGGTTGATATAGATATGTAAAGTTCAAATTTAAATGCTGAAATTATATAGAATATGGATCAAAATCTCAAAATACCAAATTTCGGAAGCTATGCATATACTAGTTTACGTAGGGAACGAAGACCAAGGTATAGTGATCAACTTCTAAGAATAATCTATAATGATAAGCAATAACGTAGAAGTTTGATTTTTTTTTTTTTTGAACATAATTCAATATATGCAAAAATATCATAAAGTTTACTAGTGTTCTTATATTTCACATAGCCTAAGCTTGACATTTATGATAAACCAAGAGGTGGTACTAGAAGCTACCATTTTTATGACATATAAGGTCAAAACTATTACTATACTCAGAATTGTTTTCATTTGGAGAGTAAACATTCCTGGTTATCCAACACATTTTAATATATTAGTATTACTAACTATACGTATTTGTATATACATATATGTATACATGGTCAAGTATGAAATCAAATTAGGTATACATAACAAACTCTAATCAGAATAAAATCCTTATACAACCTCTTGTGTCCTTTATTTCATATCGTGTCCAAGTCATGCATACACGCATTAATTGTGTCCATAGGTGTGTTCCTAATCTTTTGTGTCCATATCATTATTACAACCTCGTAAAAATTGGATTGGCCATGAATTTCATAAATTTCAGAAAAGAAAACTAAATAATATTGATTTATGACAAGTAGGATATCAAAAAAAAATAATAAAAAATTTCCAAGAGGAGAAAGGGGGAGGACTTGCCTTTGTGTTGGAGATGACCTAGATTTTCTTCCACAATTCCTAAATCAAACCCCACAACAATAGAGTTTTGTTAGCAACTCTAACCTAGGTTTAGAAAAATAGAGATTAGGGAAGAAGAACAGGGATTAGTAATCTTTACCTAGGTTTTCCTTGGGTTGGGAGTGGAAGAGGAGGAAGATGATGATGATGATGGAGGGGATGAAGTGGAGGAGGAGGAAGTGGAGAGGAGGAGGTGGCCGGAGGCTGGCCGGCGGCGGGCGGCTGCGCTGGCGGCGGCGGCGGGCGGCGCTGGCGGCGGCGGAGGGCGGCGCAGCAGCGGCAGCAACAGCGAGGGAGCGGCAGCGGCAGCAAGGCTTGGGGGGAGGGGTCGGGTGATGTGTGGGGAGGGTGTGTGTGTTTGTTTCTCTTTTTTTTTTTTTTTCTTCTTCTCTTTGGTTATGAAGAGAATGTGTGTATATATATATATATATAGAAGAGTGTAGGGGGTGAGGTGTCCCCCCCCCCCTCCCTTTGTAGGGACACCTAGCACCCCCCCCCTAGGGCTAGGGTTATGGGTAGGGTGTAGGGTTAGGGTTAGGGTTAAGGCTAGGGCTAGGGTTAAGGCCTTGGGACACATGGCCATAAAGCAACAAATTCCAAATCACAGTATTATAATAGTAATAAAAAAAAAATTTGAGTATGACAAGTCTACCCTCCTTAGAAAAATTCCGTCCTCGGAATTTGAAATAATTAGACTAGCAATATGGTTACTGACCTGTCTTAGGGAAATAAATACGGGTATTGCTTCCGCATGTCTTCTTCCTTCTCCCAAGTTGAATCTCCAGGAGAATCCCTGCTCCACGCAACTCGTACTAACGGAATGACCCGATTGCGGAGTATCTTATCTCTTCGATCCAAGATCCCAACGGGTCTCTGTTCTATCCGGAGTGTAGGCCCGATGGTGATTTCTGAATGATCGAGTATATGGCTCGTGTCCGGCACATATCTTCGTAGCTGGGAAACATGGAATACATTGTGAACTCCTTCTAGTGCTGGCGGCAAGGCGAGTCGATATGACACATTCCCAACTTTCTCCAGGATGTCAAATGGTCCAATATATCTGGGACTTAGCTTTCCTCTGGTCCCGAATCTGATGGTTCCCTTAGTTGGTGAAATTTTCAGAAATACATGTTCTCCGGGTTGGAACTCCAATATTCTTCGATGCTTATCCGCCCACATCTTCTGCCTGTCCTGAGCTGCTTGCAGGTGACTTCTTATTGCTTTGATGATATCCACTGTTTGTGTTACTAATTCTGGCCCCAACAATTGTCTTTCTCCTACGTCGGTCCAGCATACCGGCGATCTGCACTTCCTACCATATAGTGCTTCAAAAGGAGCCATCTTGATACTATCATGATAACTGTTGTTATATGAAAATTCTACCAAATGTAGATGATCATCCCATGCTCCTCCAAAATCTAAAGTACACGCTCTCAGCATGTCTTCTAAGGTCTGAATGGTTCTTTCAGACTGGCCGTCCGTTTGGGGATGGTAGGCGGAGCTAAATTTCAATTTAGTGCCAAGACTTTCTTGTAAGCTTTTCCAGAAATGTGAAGTGAATCTGGTATCTCTATCCGATACTATACTCACTGGCACTCCATGCTGACTGACAATCTGTCTCATGTACATTTCAGCCAGGACCTCCGTTGACTGTCCAACTCGAAAGGGCAGAAAACGAGCGGACTTGGTAAGTCTGTCTACTATGACCCAAATAGCATTATTACCCCTTTGGGTCCTAGGCAATCCTGTCACGAAATCCATGGTGAGGTGCTCCCATTTCCATTCGGGTATGGGTAACGGCTGGAGAAGTCCTGCTGTCCTTTGATGCTCCGCTTTTACTTGTTGACAGACAAGACATCTTGATACAAATCTGGCGACTTCTCTCTTCATCCCGTGCCACCAAAATGTTTGTCTCAAATCTTTGTACATCTTAGTGCTGCCCGGATGAATGGAATATTGTGAGTTGTGGGCTTCTGACATAACCTCTGTTCTTAAGTCTCCACTGGGCACACATAATCGATCTCCGAATCTTAATGATCCGTCCGGATGCTTCCTTATCCCGGTCTGGAGTCCCTCTTCTGTTTGTTTCCACATTTTCTGAAGTTTTGAATCATTCTGTTGGGCTTCCTTAATTCTATCTATTAAGGAGGACTGTACTTGCAAGTTTTGCCACATTCCTTCGGTTAGTGGGCGTATCACTTCAATTCCCATTTTTCTCAAATCCTCAAGGATTTCTTTGGGTGTATTCATAAAGAAAGCTTCGGGTCTTCTACTTAAGGCATCAGCCACCTTATTAGCTTTGTCCGGATGATAGGTCAGCTCCATGTCAAAATCCTTCAGTAACTCCAACCATCTTCTCTGTCTCATATTAATCTCCTTTTGTGTGAATACATATTTTAGGCTCTTGTGGTCTGTGTATATTTTGATTCTTTCTCCATATAAATAGTGTCTCCACAACTTGAGTGCGAATACTACCGCTGCGAGTTCGAGATCATGAGTTGGGTAATTCCTTTCATGTGTCTTTAATTGTCGGGATGCATAGGCTATGACTCTCCCGTGCTGCATCAGTACACATCCTAAACCCTTACCTGATGCATCACTATATATCTCATATCCTCCTGAACCAGAGGGTAATGCTAGTATTGGAGCTGTAATTAATCTTTCCTTCAGCTCGTCAAATGCTGCTTGACATTTCTCCGTCCAATTAAATTTCTCTTCCTTCCGAGTAAGACGGGTTAAAGGTTCTGCAATTCTTGAAAAGTTCTCTACAAATCTCCGATAATAGCCAGCCAATCCTAAGAAGCTTCTGATTTCTGCTACTGACTTAGGTGTTGGCCAAGACTTAACTGCTTCTACTTTCTTTGGATCTACCGAGATGCCTTCTCCACTGACAATATGTCCTAGAAATGGTATTTGGTCCAGCCAAAACTCACATTTATTAAGCTTAGCATACAATTGTTCTTCTCGCAGAGTTTGCAATACTATCCTCAAATGTCTTTCATGCTCCTCTTCACTTTTGGAGTATACAAGGATGTCATCAATAAATACAATCACAAATTTATCCAGATATTGATAGAATACTCGATTCATCAGGTCCATAAATATAGCGGGTGCATTTGTCAACCCGAATGGCATAACTAAGAATTCGTAATGCCCATACCGAGTTCTAAATGCAGTCTTTGGGATGTCTTCCTTTTTTACCTTTACCTGATGATATCCGGATCTCAAATCAATTTTCGAAAATACCCTTGCCTCTCCTAACTGATCAAACAGTTGATCGATCCTAGGTAAGGGATATTTATTCTTGATGGTAACCTCATTCAAAGCCCTATAGTCAATCACCAGGCGTAGGGTACTATCTTTCTTTTTCACAAATAATACTGGTGCACCCCATGGTGAAGCGCTAGGTTGGATAAACCCTTTTGACAATAACTCCTTTATCTGTTTATTTAACTCAACTAGCTCCTCTTTGTTCATTGGGTATATCTTCTTGGCTTACATACATACTTGGTCACATTCTACCTACATACAGATATATCTTACATTTCATCCATCCTAGCTACATACACATACTTATCATCTATAGATACTAGGGATCTAAGTCCATATTCCCTACTTACTTGCATTCTTACTACATATATTACATACATTCCATATACATATATGCTTGAGGATCTAAATCCACATCTTCCTGATGTTGTGCACTATTGCGTTTGGATGAGTCTGCAGCCATTCTTTCAAGGTACCATTGCGATCAGTCTTTGGGCCTTTGGTGGGTTCTGCCTTTATCAGGACATAATAATGTACCGAGTTGTAATACTCCTTCCTTTCATCATCTATGTCTGACACTACTGGATATTTCAATTCGTAGTGTACTCCATAGGCTTCGATCATTCCCTTACGGGCTACGTGCCACATCTTCTTTACAAATGCATAATACTCGTCTAGGCTGTGACTATCATTTCCTAGTCTTGCGAAGGGTGCAAACCGAGGCATGACCTAGATTGAAAAAAAAATAAAAGTATTTCTTCCTTAGGTTAGTAACTCCTTAGTAGGATTTAAGATCTAGACAGGAAAGAGGAATTTGTAAGGAAAAAAGCTACCAACTATTTATCTACCTTACTTAAGGATTTCTAAGATATGATTGGAAATCAAAGCTTTCTATCTGAGTATAAAACCTACGTCTAGGCCTAAGGTCCATTCTGGATTTTCCATTTTCGCTGACCTGCATGGGCCACCACTAAAAAGACGTGTAACGTCCCACTTCCCAAGTGGAATGGTGACGTCATACACATCCCCAGGCTACGCGCCGAAAATCCGCGATTGTCGCCCGTAACCATCAGCAAAAATGGAAAATGCCAGAGATTACAACTTATTATACATATGGAAATCGTTATACAGGATTTCATCAACAATACTTTTACAAGCTTATTACAAAAAAATATAAGTAGCAAGTTGTCCAGGCGATTACTCCTCGTTGTACTGCGGCGTTACTTCAGCGGAGACGTCTTCTTCACCTAGTGAACAATACTAGGTCGTTTTAGAAAACGACAAGCAAGTCCTCGGTCAAGGACGGTAAAGTATGCAAAAGAAAGATGCAGTTCTTCAAAAGAAAGAAATATGCCAACTAGCACTATTATATGTGTTTACTTCACAAAATCAAGGAAATGTAAATGACATCCTACTCCATAGATTGTAAGATATTCTGAGCTTCCCTTGAGCTCTCAGTAGGATTTTGCTTCCCTTGAGCAATCAAGAAACTACCTACCTTTGATAGGTGGAGTTATTTACTGGAGTAAGATGAGATTTAGTAGACTAAATGCAATGCAAATTTGAGAACAGTACTCTGAATTAATTCCCTAAATAATTCCCGTGAACAATCCCGTTAACCTGGGATCAGGCTGTGAATTCGGAGCCTCCCTTGGGCTAAAACCAATCTATTCGATGTTACTGTCGAAATAGAAGTAGCAGGACAGGAGCCTCTCTTGGGCTAGTACTTATATAGAAGTACTCATCAGGATATTCAGGAATTGCTGATCAGCCTTTTTATGGTTATTATGTTACGGGATATCTAGGGATATTCAGTTGTCCTCCCCACCCAATGATTCTAAAATTTCCGAAATCAGAAATTTGTCCATCTCCTAAAATTTTTCAAAAATTTCGGCAGAGTCTCCTTTGTATTTAGGAGCTCCGACAATTTACAAGACATGATATAAGAGATATACGGGCTCGCCGACCCCTTCGGTGGAGCAACCATCAACACCGGAACCACGCATTTAATATCCGGGCACGCCGACCCCTTCGGTGGAGCAACTCTCAACACCGGAACCACGCAGTATATAAGTATATAATGAAACTAAAGTTGCAAAATTCTTACCAAGTGGCTATTCTTACCAAACAATGACAGGTAGTGTTTTGTGAATGACTAAAACACAAAACAAGAACAACCCATTAGTAAGACTTAATCTCAAAGAATAATATTGCAAATTCTTACTTGGATTGGTAATTACATATGGAAGACCTAAAACAATCATAACCTTATGTGTATGAATACTTCATTATGCAACATATAGGTTGATATAGATATGTAAAGTTCAAATTTAAATGCTGAAATTATATAGAATATGGATCAAAATCTCAAAATACCAAATTTCGGAAGCTATGCATATACTAGTTTACGTAGGGAACGAAGACCAAGGTATAGTGATCAACTTCTAAGAATAATCTATAATGATAAGCAATAACGTAGAAGTTTGATTTTTTTTTTTTTGAACATAATTCAATATATGCAAAAATATCATAAAGTTTACTAGTGTTCTTATATTTCACATAGCCTAAGCTTGACATTTATGATAAACCAAGAGGTGGTACTAGAAGCTACCATTTTTATGACATATAAGGTCAAAACTATTACTATACTCAGAATTGTTTTCATTTGGAGAGTAAACATTCCTGGTTATCCAACACATTTTAATATATTAGTATTACTAACTATACGTATTTGTATATACATATATGTATACATGGCCAAGTATGAAATCAAATTAGGTATACATAACAAACTCTAATCAGAATAAAATCCTTATACAACCTCTTGTGTCCTTTATTTCATATCGTGTCCAAGTCATGCATACACGCATTAATTGTGTCCATAGGTGTGTTCCTAATCTTTTGTGTCCATATCATTATTACAACCTCGTAAAAATTGGATTGGCCATGAATTTCATAAATTTCAGAAAAGAAAACTAAATAATATTGATTTATGACAAGTAGGATATAAAAAAAATAATAATAAAAAATTTCCAAGAGGAGAAAGGGGGAGGACTTGCCTTTGTGTTGGAGATGACCTAGATTTTCTTCCACAATTCCTAAATCAAACCCCACAACAATAGAGTTTTGTTAGCAACTCTAACCTAGGTTTAGAAAAATAGAGATTAGGGAAGAAGAACAGGGATTAGTAATCTTTACCTAGGTTTTCCTTGGGTTGGGAGTGGAAGAGGAGGAAGATGATGATGATGATGGAGGGGATGAAGTGGAGGAGGAGGAAGTGGAGAGGAGGAGGTGGCCGGAGGCTGGCCGGCGGCGGGCGGCTGCGCTGGCGGCGGCGGCGGGCGGCGCTGGCGGCGGCGGAGGGCGGCGCAGCAGCGGCAGCAGCAGCGAGGGAGCGGCAGCGGCAGCAAGGCTTGGGGGGAGGGGTCGGGTGATGTGTGGGGAGGGTGTGTGTGTTTGTTTCTCTTTTTTTTTTTTTTTTTCTTCTTCTCTTTGGTTATGAAGAGAATGTGTGTATATATATATATATATATAGAAGAGTGTAGGGGGTGAGGTGTCCCCCCCCCCATCCCTTTGTAGGGACACCTAGCACCCCCCCCCTAGGGCTAGGGTTATGGGTAGGGTGTAGGGTTAGGGTTAGGGTTAAGGCTAGGGCTAGGGTTAAGGCCTTGGGACACATGGCCATAAAGCAACAAATTCCAAATCACAGTATTATAATAGTAATAAAAAAAAATTTGAGTATGACAGAAATCGAGCTCATTAAGCTTGAATCAAGTTTAATGAGCTTGAAATAAAGTTTAACAAGCTTAAAATCAAGCTTAACGAGCTTGATTTTGAGCTTATCAAGCTTGTTTATATCAAGCTTGACTCAAGCTTGCTTATCAAGCCAAGCTCGAGCCCAAACCAAGCCAAGCTCAAGCTTCACGTAAACTAGCTCGAGCCAAGCTCAAGCTCTAAAATAAAATTTTTATCAAGCTTGAGCTCGAGCTCGATTAATTCTAGTCAAGCCAAGCTCAAGCTTACAAAAGCTTGGCTCGGCTTGGCTCGTTTGCAACCCTACTCAGATCGACCGGGACTAATTCCCTTCCCAAGTTCCAATCTCCCCTAGTCGATTTTTTTCTCCCAAAATATTTAGCCCTAGTTTGGTCGGCAGAATTATATGTTGGAAAAAAAAAGTCATTATTTTTCTATATTTTGTACTCATTAGTATACCATTGAAAGTAAAGTAACTTCTTTAATCTTGACATTTTTATATAATATTTTTGACACTTAATTGTATAGTTTAGCATTATTCGATTTGCACCGAAAATCGAATCAAATTGAATCGAATAGTACTGATCAAAATCGAATAAGGGATTATGTTTGATTGAAAAATGTTTGGTTTAGCTTTTGATTTCATGTTTTATGTTCGGTACGAAATCATAAAAATGAATAATATATACTAAATTGTATAAATACCCTCAAACACATATGATCATGTGTGTGGGGGTGTGTGTGTGTGTGAGAGAGAATTTAATCCTATTTTTTCATTTTTTTTCTTCGCTCTTGCTTGTCGCCTTCGAAGGAGAGGAGTAATCATATTTTTATTTTTTTGATATATCCGTTATTCTATATCTCTTAATTTCCATTATTTATCAAATGATCATTTATTTATGTCTTCAATTTCTTATATGTTGTGTCTTCGATTTTTATATTGTTGTGTGATTTCAACTTTATATTCAAATGAATTCTCACTCGTACACATTATTGTCTTATATATACAAAGTACAATTTATACTTGTATGACATCACGTCCGGTGCCGATTATCGATTATGCATAATCGGGACGTGTCAATGTCCATGATGTCACGTCCTTGTTTTTCGCCAGGAGGACCAATCGACCATCGTGACCTTACTTTTTGCGAGAGTGACAACGGTTGTGCCATCTACTCCAGTTTCGGGGAACTAGTGAGTTGTTTCGCAGGAGGCAGCGAAGCTAAAGATAACCTACCTTTGGCTATTTTCGAGATCGATAATTTAATCCATTGGCAATTTTTTCACGATGATACAATAAACATTGAGCCTCTACATTTCCGAGATAGCTCCAATCGTTTTGGCAACGACGACAAAGAGTTCAAAAGCATCATAGTATAAGTCCTACGTCCATAAGCACTTTGGTCAAAATCATTAATGGAGCATAGTTATCACGCCCCCATCAAGACTCCACCGTCACACTTTTCTATATCCATGTACTTGCATGTATACTCGGTAAAGTGTTGTAACTCAATTTGTCTACAGTGAAATACATAACAAGTTTTCCTTCAAAAGTATTCTTTCTCGACGTAAGACAATTATTAATTTGGTTTAATATTATTTAAGATGAATTTGTAAGTGTGACTCGTATACAGTATGTAATTAACTAGGTATAACATAATCTTAAAATATACGTGTCATGTCATTTAACACATACCGAAATGTATCGGACACACAAAAAACACTCTAAAATGCAATGCACTTTTTTTCACAATACTAATATTATTTAATACGTTGTAATTAGTCAATATATTTTTGTGATATGCTTCATTTATTTAAGAAATAATTAATAGAAATAGAAAATTTTCAATGTAGGTAGATAACTAATTAGTGTTTGTTATTATTAAAGTGCACTTTTTCACTTTTCCACCTCTTTTATATTTAGACATCCAAAAACAAAAGTATAAAATTAGCTTTTTTGTACAAAATATCATTTATCCAAGCATTGAAGGTCGATTTTTTAGACAAGAACTAACATGAAAGTCAAGTGCATGTGCAAAACACTTTTTCACTTTATTACTTTCCTCCCACTTTGTGCATCTAAACATCCCTTTACATTAGGAAAAATAAACACATTTGACTTTAGCGACAAAAGACAAAGGATTAAAGAATGACAAATTAATTGATATGATTTTTTTTCCACAAAACGTGAAGTATGACGATTAAAACGGAATAGTATTTTTCAGATGTAACGTAATTGTCGCGATGAGAAAATTATATAAATGACTAAACATATGATGCATATATGTATAAATAAAAATTAATTTAAAATACCAAGTTATCATAAAGTGACAATGACACCGAAATTACTAATTGGGAAACAAAATAGGGCACATTTGTGCTTTTTTTCATCATATATCTACTATTATAAAGAGGTTTAAAAGGCTCAAAATAAGTCATTTAAGCACGTGTATATAATTGCATAATTAAGATATATGTTTTTAGCTAAAATGTATTATCTAACTAAACATTTTCCCAAGTCCTAAAAATATTCTATAAGAAATTCTAATTAAGATATATTTAAACTGAGTACCTAAGTATTATCTAACTAAATATATATCAAAAGTCCTAAAACATATATAAGAAATCTTTAAAAAAATTTACTTTAGTTTTCTACTATTATATAAATTTATAATATATAATTTGTTTTTGCATGATCATATTGTCTAAAAATATTTTTCGTTTCTAGGAAAATTACTAGCGTAAAATCAGGTACAACTCACATAAACATGGATTGAAGAATATTACCACCATTTCTTTTATTGATGTATAAATTATGTTAAAAAAATTATTTATTAGAACTGGTTCATAATGGAGACTAGATTTGATGTCCCCAAAACTGATATGCCAATTATGTTGCCTTTTCTGTAAATATAAATTTTAATATTCATAATTATTTAGTTCTTTCAATAACAAAATACATGTGTTGTTATAGAAGAGTGAACACAATTGGCACACCAATTTTGGGGAATTTGCTCTCCATAATTGTGATTATTTACAAAAAGAAATGTAAGTATCCAGGGATGAGAAAGTAAAATTGGATCAATAAAAAGAGACCCGACTTAGCAGTCCTCTCCCATAAACTCCTAGAAACGAAACTTAAAAAGGAAAGTTTTCCTTTCTTCTTCTTCTTCGTAGGGATGGAATTCCTCGTCCATATCCCTAAATTCCTCTATTCGAAACCCTAGAGATCGCCACCATCTAGAAGGAGGAGGAGGAGTAGGAGGAAGGAAATTAGGGTTAGGGTTTGTTTGATCTTTAGGCGGTCGACGGATGCATAGATCGGTGGCGGTGGTGATGGCGTGGAATGTCTTCAAGTTCTGCACGGCTCTCCGGGGGCTGGGATCGCTGATGATCCTCCTCGTCCTCTCCATCGTCGGGGTCACCTACTACGCGGTCGTCCTCACCAACTACGGGCCCGCGCTCCTCGACGGAGGCCTCGCCTCCGTTACAGCACTCGTCGTCCTTTTCCTCTTCCATGCTCTGGTATTATATTACTCTCTTTTTTCTTGTTCTAGAGTTTTTTTTTCCGCAAGAAGAGTGCGGCACTTCCTCACACCGACTGTTTGTTTTTGTGAATATTGGGAATTGAAGTGGATCGGAATAGGAATTGTTTAGAGGTTTTGATGTGGAAAGTTTGGATTTCTAGTGAAATTTAATTGTTTAGAGGGTTTGATGTGGAAAGTTTGAATTTTTAGTGAAATTTTGTTGCTTGAGAACTCTCTATTGAATTTTCTTCTTCCATTTCTCTTCTCGATTTCCAACCCTAGAATGCTAGCAATTGGTTGGATGTTACACCTTTCGGATCACAAAGTTTAAGCCTTACAGCAACTGAGCTTTGGAAATACCCAAATAATTCGTAGTTTCGTGCTGTAATGATACACATGGATTTTACTGAAGTTTTGAAAATCGTCTAAATTTGTCAAGATTTTTCGAGTTTTTTCCAGCTATTTTGTTTCATTAAATAGGGAGTCTTAAGAACTCTTCTACATGAAACTCCTAGATCTTGACGAGACCTCTATGATGCATCTAAGAATATCCATATCCGACATTGGTTTTGGGAGCATGATGAGATGTTTCTGTTGTTCCAGAAGATGTTTAGAAGTGACATCTTTTGTCCGATTGCAGGAAGCACCAACCTTTGGTGTATTTCCTCCAATCTCTGGTTCACATGATTCTAGAGATACCGCACTCATCTTGGCTTTGGAGGAGATGTCATCTTCTCCATCTTGGCTTTGGAGGATATGAACTTTCTCCAATACAAAAGGATGCAGGGAAAAAAAAAACCACTCATGGTATTTAGATTTGCATTGGCAAATGGAATTTTCAGTGGACCTTTAAGATTGTTGGAGGTTAAAGGGAAACTAAGTCTCACTACCAAGCTAAACAAACTTGATAACAATTTTATGTTTTTCCTAGGGACGTCCAGAAAATTGCAGCTTTTGACCTACTGCAAGAATTGTGAATCTCCGCTGATTCCCCTCATTTAAACTTCTAAAGTTTGGACAACAATCAGACTTCACATTTAATGGACATCTGGAGCTTTAAAGTTTCTTTCAGCTGACTTGAGATGCCGAAACCTTTGAAGTTTTGTAGGGTGACTTGAGATGCCGATATCTGAATAAGGCTTCCCCCTCATAAAGTCGAGACCATTTTATGTCTGTCAAAACTTAATTGCGAGACAAGGATGAACCCTCATTTTAGGGTGTAGGACCAGTTCATAAGCCAGATGACCTTTTCTTTCCAAAGTGGGGTTCATAATATTATGCTGCTTTTTCCTGGGTGGGAAAATCTTGCCATGAAATGCTATATGCAGGATGAAGTTTGAGGCTGGCATAGTCCTTTGTATTACTTTATTCCTTATATTCTTATCCTGCATCTCCATTCTCTCTTTTGCCTTTACTATCTTATCATTACGAGTTTCTAGTCATCTCCCACCCTTCCATGCTACCTACCACCATGGGTTAGAGTTTTTTTAGCAGTTTTCTTTACTTATAGAACCTCAAATGCCTAGATCTACATGAAGTTAACTAGTGTTATTATATTACTTGTCTCCTAATAAACATCTGCACCATTCTCGGGATTTCTGCGACAAATTAGATATTATTTGTGTCCATGGTTGATCATCTCCATTTGACCATTCTGTTTGGGGTGGTAGGAGCCGGGACAAGCTCATCATGAGCTGGTTGACTTGCAACTTGAATCTCTCTGTCTCTAAGTAGCCTGTTAGGCTATGGTCCGCGTTAGTTATAGTGTGTTTGGAACCAGGTATTGCTGATGATTTGCTGCCTGAAACTGAGAGCAGTTTTGCCCCTTTGTCTAGGGAAATGAAATGTGCGTTTTTGATATGGTGACCACTATTATGATGTCTCTCACCACATTCCATAAGCTCTTCAACAATGGCAATAATGACATTAGACCAAACTTGATTATAAGACCTGCCAGCTGTTAGGCTATGGTCCCTATTAGTTATAGAGTGTTTGGAACCAGGTATTGGTGATGATTTGCTGGCTGAAACTGATAGCAGTTTTGCCCCTTTGGTTATGTAATGGAATGTCTAAACGTGCATTTTTGATGTTGTGACCACTATTATGATGTCTCTTACGACGTTCCATAAGCTCTTCAACAATGACAATAATGATATTAGACCAAACTTGACTATATAAGATCTGCCAGTGGTTTGAGGAGGCCTGCAAGGAAAATTTGTTAATCTATTTGTGATGGCCCTGATAGTCTTTTCTAGCTCGGTATATGGCTCTTTGCAAGATGTTAGTGATATCATACCAATATGTCCAACCACCTTTCTTGCTCTTGAAATTCAAGCTTTCATAGTCCTATCACCTCTCCCATCCCCTTCCATGTATTCTTGCATGCAACG
The DNA here is from genome assembly GCA_029216955.1 of Iris pallida. Taxonomy (NCBI): domain Eukaryota; kingdom Viridiplantae; phylum Streptophyta; class Magnoliopsida; order Asparagales; family Iridaceae; genus Iris; species Iris pallida. The sequence continues at coordinate 1,324,370 of JANAVB010002395.1, read as the reverse complement.
AGGATGGCCAGCATTTCCTTCAGTTATTGTAGCTTAGTAGTGTTTTCCTAAGTACTTTAGTTGTGTTACAATCAGGTTCCTTACTTTCATCAAAATTGCACCTACAACTCTGTCAGCGAAAAAGAAATCAGGCATACTTAGTACAGGTGCCTTGGTGAGGACGTCCTTCAGTGGCTTCAAGGTCTTTCATGACCTCTTCATTCCAACCAAACTGTCCAGTTTTGATATATCTGCTAATGCTGTAGGGTGTGTGCTGTAGTTTTGAATGAGTTCTCAGTAGGGAGCCTGTTAGAAGACTAGAAATTATTTGGCTTTCAATGTCTTGGGTGTGACCAAGATGTGACTGGTATCTTCTTCTGGTCTACTTAAATACCAACCATAAATATACTTATATTCACCCGCTTGCTTGTAGAAGAAGACTTACCTTGGAACAGACTGTTGATCTCTCAAGACCTTTGATATCTTCTCAGGTGGGTGAACTGTTCCTTTTATTCCAGACTTTCATTGTAAAGCACTAGCATGATGACCCCATAAGCAGGGTTTACACATCATATTCACGAGGCCTCAAACATCAAGGATCACATATTGGTTTCGGAAATATCAGTGGTTCCGGCACCGGTTTCGTCCGATTCTTAATACCAAGGAAGCACATACAGTCGTACACAACATGGACACTCCAAAATACACTAGGGCACCCCAACTAGGTGTCATGTCCATGTCACCATGTTCTTACCGCATCATGTAGTACTCGTGTTTGTGCAGCGTAGCTTAAAACACTGCTCTCAAAATGCGAAGGAGCATTTTAACAAATATGAGTGATGATAGGCCCAACTGCCCAGAAGTCTCATAACAAAGATGAAGTGTGAAGCATGCATGGCACATTCTGCAAAGTCCTTTTTAAACTCCCGAGGCAGCCAGGAGACCTCTAGTGGTACTTCCTCTTTTTTACACCCACCCCAGCCAACCCAACTTACACCCACCCCTTGAGTTCCAGGTTTTAGTCGATTCCATTAGCCAATACTTCATCTTATACCTCCTCTTTTATGCCAATGGCTGCCCCATTTTGAATCGAGGACTGTTAGTATGTCCCTGGAGCTTCCTTGTTTGGGCCATTGCTTATAGTTGAGGCGCTTTCTCCTGAGAAGGAGCTCCTTCTTCTTTTTTGTTTTTGTTTTTATGTCTTTGCAGTTTCGTCACTCAAGGCACCTAATCAAGATTTGGACCTCCTCCTTTATCCATGTTCAATCTATTACGCATCATTGAGTCTTTACATTTATTGCCTAGTTGGTATTTCTATCAGCATTGTCCTTATCCCTCCTCTTGTTTGTTGGTGGCTTAGCCCTTGTATTGACATTGAGCTAGCTGCTCTTTACTTGTACAGTTAACCTGATTAGAGGGGTGGATGGATCGGGCAATAGGCAATATATATGCCTAGTAAGCAGGACTCGGGTTTCACATTAAATGCCCTAGTTCTCATTGTAAGTGGTTCTACTTTAAAATGTGTGAGCCCTGAGGCTGCCAAGAGGAATTTTGAATCAAATATAGCAAGTTTTTGTTGGATTTTGTCTTCAACCGTTCAACACCACTCATAAACAGGTCAATAGCCAGTCTTTGTGTAATAAAAGGTTCTCCTACTTAGTCTTGTACTTCTAGAGTGTTGTCTCGTCTTTGAGCTTCGAGAGAGCACTGCCATATTCTACATGTTTGAGGGGAAAACAGTCTTGTTCAAGATCCAATCATGAATTTCCTTATATGTAGTTTGATTCGTGTTAATAAAGGTATGTAGGGCCACTTCTTGCAGATTGGAATAAACCATCTCTGCTCTTATCCAGGTTAGTTTGATGGAAGTCAAAGTATCTATCCACCCGGAACAGCCTCCCAGGTTGGAGAAGATACATTAAAACACAGGATTAGTGGTTTTAATCTTGATCTGAGTGATTTGGTCAGGGCTCGTAGTATGGGTCTTCCAATATTTTTGTTTTACCCCTACTAAATAATCGAGGTATCAGAGCAGCCTCCTTGTTGAAGTCTACTACCGAGAGGGAGTGTCACGACTCACACCCGGAAGATTTGGGCATGAGTCGTGGGTACGTCCAGCCTACGTCGCAGAGTCGGCGGTAGATCGCTGTCTAGACTAACATCCAACAACTCAAGCAATATAAATGACTAGTTAAATGTAACAATAGAATACTCAATCACAGACACTAAAGGTAGATAAAGATAATAAACAAATAAATATTCCAGAAGGACATGGAGTCACAAGTCTAAGACATAAGTCTAAACCAGAAGGAGATATATACATGCCAAATGTAAATTTATCGGAAACAAATCCGATAACAACAAATCTAGTCTAATAATATTATGCGGTGTCATCTGGAATCTCAGTAGCAACCTCCGGAAAGGCAGGACCGGACTCAGCTAAACCCTCTTGGGCCCCGTAATAAGTGGGACACTAATCCTCAAGGTCAACTCCTAAAATATTAATATTCAGTCAGGATTGGAGCAAAGTACAATTAATGAAAGCAGTTCCAGGTAAATGACAGAGACTATAAAACAGAAATTTAGTAAATATGAATAATGATAAAAGAAGACAACTGATAATCACATATGACATGTATAGTAAAATAAGTACAACTATAATCATGATAGTAAACATGGAAATAGAAAATCAAGGTAACCTACTATTTCTAGGTATTTTGAAATACTACTTGATATGTGACCGGCTTAGGTGTAGCAGGGAGTATCGGGTCCGGCTATTTATACGTGAGTGTATGATTAGCTATCCACATGAATCTACCACATGAATCTAAAGGTATTGATCACATATCAATTAGTATTTTTTTCGCCCCAACTAATACAATGGATCCAAATCATGACACGTTGTAACACGTAAATCACAATGCATGGACTAAACACAAGCATAAGGATCACGATACAACAATAACATGAAATACAACATCTCATGATTAGAAATCCATGCATTATCAATCCGTGTACATATGTGCCAAGAATCAGATAAACATTACTAAAACATGTATTATAGAAACTATCATATACTGAAAACAATCAGAAAATTGTACTTGCCTTTGCTCCTGAACTTGAAATAATAATTCAGAGTCTGTATCGGTGTCTAAGACCTATATATATATATATATATATATATATATATATATAAGATCAACATCTATCTACTATTAAACATGTGATATTAGTGTAACACTTACTACAACTAGTCTTAACAATGCAACTAATATTCCTATAAACAATTCCAAAACAAGTGTCAAATGGGTGTGACACTATAATGGTTATAGTCTCAAATTGGCAAATAAGCAACTAATGTCGTAAATCATACTAATATTAATTCCAATCATTCTAACACATGAAATGTAACATAAAAATAGATAGGTTTGGCTCCGTTCAATCCTACAACTCGTCAGGTTGTCTACATGTGTTCTAGTGAACGATAACGTCTACAACTTATCATTTTGAATGGATCAACCCTATGTGAACTCTCCTATAGGTTTCTAACTAATAGTACATCATTATAGCATGTTAAAATATATTATTAAAGAATAAAGGGTACAAAATAAAATATAATCTAACACGTCATGACATATGTTCGAAGCTGAAATTGACATTTTTTAACCTCAACGTATATGCTGAAATGAACCATGTAGAACGCCTATTTTAGAACCTAAAAACAATAATATAAATTATTTCCTAGGCCGGGTTTTGGGTGATAATCATGGGGTAGAAGTTTCGTACAAGTTAGAGGAATATTCGTACATAAAATGTTATAAACTTTTTCACGTTCTAGCACCGAATTCCAGTTCTGGAATTTAGTATTTTTTGTGACAAAAATATGGTTCCACCCTATTTTAGCATGCAATTAGTACAAAATAAAATATTGGCATGTTAGGGGGTGAAGTTAGGGTCCTAATTGTGAAAGTTTCAGTCAGAAATAATAATTTTTTACACATAAAATATCGCACACGAAAACATGTCGCTGTTCTGGAATTTATGTAAAATGTGACAAAATAAAAGGTTTCCTCCTACCTAAACACATTTCTAACATGAAATATTTATAGGATAAGTTATGGGGTAACATGGTTACATATTTTTGAAGGTTTTGTGCACAAAAAGTGAGTATAACATGTGTAAATAGGCGTACGAACAGAAGTGGACAGAACTGAAACTACAATTAAAAACTCGTATTCGTCATCTTTTAAATTGGTTTTCCATATTTTAATTATGGTTTCTATCTAAAGGATCAATGTATCTAGTGATACCTGAGTTAGGAATCATAAAATGATAAGAAAAATATATTACATACCCGTTTTGGGATCGTTGTACAACTGCGACACCAACGGATTCAACATGGACACTTCTTCGAAAAACGTCTCTATGGAAGGGTAGCCGACAAGAAACCATAGCTAATTATATATCAAATCGAAGGTAATTCGAAGAGCTACGAGATGAAAAAGGTTTGGAGAAGTTTTACCAAATGGTTTGGTGGGCACACCCAATTTTTTGCACAGAATTCGTGGACGGCACACTGTTCTGGACACATCGTCGTGCGATGGAGGTTTGAGGGGTCAAAACTCCATGAAAAATTACATAAAAGTATGGAAATGAAAGGTAAGAGATAGTGGAAGATTTTTCGTTAAGGGATTGAGGGTCGTACCTATTGTTTTCGTGGTGCAAAACGCTGTTGAAGTAGGTGCAATCCTGCTGAATTCAGCTCAGTCCTATTCTGAATTTCGGCCAAGTGTGGAAGAGTTGAGAGGGGGAAAATGATGAAAAAATGATGGAAAATAGTAGTACGGCTGTAGGTGAATGAGAGAAGGAGCTTGTGGCTGAAAATTAGGAGAGATGGAGAGGTGGGGAGTTGGTTGAAACAACCAACCAAAGAGTGGAACACCTATATAGGGCCGGCTGCACATGTTGTGCGTGTGCTGCTGTTCACAGCAGTAAACGTGCATGGTTTGGGTCCAAAAGTGTCTTTAGTTTGGGTCTCCTATGTCTTAGGTAGGTGTGGGTCGAATTTGAGCTCAATTGGAGCTAATTTGGATAGGTTTGAGTGACCTACACCAACCACTAGCACTACTTTTATAGGCTGAAAGTATACTCAATAAACCGCACTTAAACAAGTCTAAAACTTGTGTTACACCTTGAATTATCTAAGAACATTCAACCTTTAATATAGTACTGTATATATTTATCTATATACATGCGCACAAATAACAATTTATTTGAGCTACGAAAGTTAGAGAGAGAGAGAGAGAGAGAGAGAGAGAGAGAGAGAGAGAGAGAGAGATGATTGAAGTTTCCGATTGGAGAAGATGGGTTACTCAGGATCATGGGGAAGTCCCCAGATTGGAGAAGATAGGTAACTCGTCACCAATGGTTTTAAGTTGGACCAGAGTTAAGTCTATTTAGATCCATGGAATGTGTCTTCCCAATATTTTATGAGACTCCTCCCTTAAATGGTGGAATTTGAGTTTGCCTCCTAGATAGGTTTTCGTGACGTTGAGATGATTGAACTTTCCCTATTATCTTCATACTTATACTAGTAAAGCCATAGGCTTCAGGACAGTGGGATTTCATGGTTCTAATTACAACTATGAGCGCCATGGTGAATTAGGTGGCAAAGTTGATGGATCAACAAGAGGTGGATATTTTGGGAAATTGGTGTTTGGAAGGTGTCAATGTGGAGGGGATTTGAGTAATTTTTAGAAAAAGGAGTAATAGATGGCTGTAGAGGGGACCACTTTCTATGATCAACTAATGTATACATTCGATATCCTAGTCTCCTTCTCTTGCTTGTGGAAGAAGGAATGATGTAGAACCTTTGTGAGGCTTCATGTCTCAACACACCTTTAGGGGGTGTTTGGTTGATTGTAATTGAAAATACATGCAACATTTGTTATACTATTTCTACCAATTCCAATGTTATCATTTCCAGTAATTCTCTTTTTATTCAATTTTATAAAGTGACTGCCAAACAATGAATTTCCATTTACCACAACAAAAATTGCAACTATGCATGCTAATTACACCATTCCAAACAATGGATTTGTAAATTTGGCAGCATCATTTACATGCAACAACAATTACAACAACAAATGCTACATGCAATATATGTTGCGTGAGATCTCAATTTACGGGCAACCAAACATCCCCTTAATTTAGCATGACCCTCAGTTGTCCTCACTGAGTCACTACCCCCTCTCCTATATACCGATAAATGGCAAGAGACTGCCACAGGTAACTATTTAGTACTCATTTACTAGGTATCTACGTGCTAGGCTCTTGCCTAACTAATTGATGAGACCTCTACAGTTATTTGTGCATCACACAGACAAACATTCTGCCAAAGAGACATAAAAATGATATATTGTTATTTGTTACCATTATAAAAAATTAAGATCCTGAAAATCGAAATCTGCAGACATCTTGTTCTGGTCACTTGTTCTTAAAACCACATTAATATTTGTAAAAACTTTAGAAAGATTATGTTAGAAAAATTATGAAGGCTACATCTAATAAAAGAAACTACAAAGAAGTGGAATATAAATTTCACTTTCAGCCTGGAGGTACAAGTAATTGAAGAACTATAAAGAACTGGAATTTAAATATCATTGTGGGCCTTTTGACAAGAGCCAAAATTTGAGTACATCGACGTATCTTTTGAACAGTTGGTGATGCTACTGTGGTGCTACTTCTCAGTGGTATTAACAGACCCTGGCAGTGTTCCACCAAATTGGAGGCCAGCTATTGATGAGGAGAATGGAGAAGCCATCTCACTGACTGGCTCAGATTTCAATAACCCCATATTAAGTATACAGCAGTCTTCAAGTCTCGCTGACTCTGGGAATTTGAGGATCAGATACTGCAGGAAGTGTAACCAGTTGAAGCCACCTCGCTGCCACCACTGTTCTGTTTGTAAGCTCATGCATTTAGCTGTTTCAGTTTTAAATACTTCATTTCTTATAGTTTTCATTGCTTCCTTTGTTATTTTAAGAACATATCTCTCGTTGATTCAATTTATTTTATGGTCTTAGGTGGAAGATGTGTTCTAAAAATGGACCACCACTGTGTGTGGGTTGTAAACTGTGTTGGGGCTTTAAATTATAAATTCTTTCTTCTTTTTCTGGTAAGCTTTTCTTGATCATTTACTCCTTTTCTCTGATGCCATGCCTTTATCTCAACACAGAGTATTCTGTATCCAATTTTGGTGGTTGCTGAATGTTGCTCATTTTATGGAACCGACTGATTGCCATAGTTGGAAGGCTACAATTGTTTGCCTTTAAGATATTTTTGTTTGCAGTAATTTTTTTTGTTACTCTAATTTATGTATTTGAGCTAATAATGCTTGAAAGTAATTATCATATTGATCAACTGTTTATTATTTATGTAAGTTATGTTACACATTTTATAATGGGTTTACAGTTGAGAGAATTAATGGGCTTTTAGTCCCACATCGGATAGAATAATAGGGAGAGGAGGTAACCTCTCCTATATATGTGTAGTTCCACTATAATAATAAACAAGCCAAATATTCTACTAAATTTCTATTTGATATCAGAGCCTACACAAATCCCTAACCCTAGCCGCCATCTTTTTCCATCAAACCCTAACCCTAGCCCTCTTCCAAACAGAGCCGCCGACCCCCACCCCTTCTCCCTCTTCCCCTTCTCCTGCCGCCAACCCCTCCTCCATCTGCCGCCGACCCTCCTCCTTTCGCCGCCTTCCTCCCGCCGACCGGCATCAGCTCCCCTTCCTGTAGCCACCGACAGCAACCCCGCCTCCGCCACCGCTCCCACCTCCTCTCCGGCCAGCCCCCCTTTCCGTGTCGGACTCCGCCCCCCTTTCCGTCGTCGCCAGCGTCGGCCCCCGTTTTTCTTCTTTGGTCGCAACCATGCACGGGACATGAGCAGCGGCGCTCGAGGATGCCGCTGCCGCTGAAGGAGGAACAATAAACGTGGAGAGGAAGATGACCAAAGGTGAAGACAGTCTCGATCTACCACCACCTTGCTGATGGAAGAGGAGAAGACGAAGATGATGTACACGATCTACGGCAAGCTGACGGCCAAAGAGATGAAGAATTTGGTGGACAATCTCTTCTCCAGGAGGCTGACCGAGACTAGTTTTCGTCCTGCACACGCAGACGTGGATCCTTCACCATACAAAATAACGAAGTTGGATAAACTGGAAGTAAAGTTGGAGGGTACTTTCAACTATTTGAAGTGGTCGTGTCAGACGATGCGAACTCTGAAGGCAGGAAGGAGGCTTGGTGGGCTATGTGAATGGCTAAACCAAGGCACTTGAAGATCATTCCTCACGGAAGTTTGCTGTGTGGAAAATCGTCAACAATGTTGTAGCCGGATGGTTGACAGCCTCCTTGACCGACCAAGTGTCGGGCAACGTGGAAGCAATGGAGGGAGCTGGTGATATTTGGATGATGCTGAAAGACATGTACTCAGGGACGAGCAATTCTATGAGGGTCTTCCAATTGCAGGATGAACTTGATAAGGTGGTCCAAGAAGATCACACCATCTCTGAGTATGCGGCTCTGCTGAAGAAGTATTGGTCAGATCTCGACCACTATGATCCTATTAGTGTGGAAGATAAGCAAGTGGAACCGGCATTTGCGAAACATTACCAGAAGTTTATGGAGTATATCTCGCGACAAGGATGATGAAGTTCCTGAAGGGGCTCAACCCAGCATTCGAACAAAGGAGGAATGTACTACTCGCACAACCCGGATTGCCATCACTAGAGGAGGCAGGCCATTGCTGCTACAGCAAAAGAAGAAGCGCGGTTGAAGCTGATGCCTAGCACCACTAGCTCTTCGGGGGAGAAATCAGCTCTAGCAGTTTTTAACCCAAACCCTTCAGGCGGGGGAGGGTGCTATAATTGTGAAGACCCAGGACACTTCATCAGATTCTGTACGAAGCCTATGAGAGGCCAGTCTAGCGGCCGTTGACGCGGTCGTGGAGGGCGTAGGGGTAGCATAGGAGGCTATGCCAGTGGCAGAGGTAATTATTCTGGAGGGCACAAGGCAAACCTGGCAGAAGGGAAAAATGAGAATCGGTCATCCGACATAACCCTTAGTGAGAGAAAAATGCTGAAAATATGGAGGAACATGAAGCTTGGAACCAGCAACAGTCGAGCCAACACCGCTGGGACATCAACTCCAACCACCTCCAGGGGTAACATCACATACTATGCCAATATAAGCACAGGTATACTTGCTCATGCCCTTGCATCTACCCACAAACCAGGAAGTCTAAATTGGATAATTGACTCCGGGGCATCGTGCCTTGTCACGGGTGCTTGTGATGAGTTCCAAGATTATACTCACTTGGTGATACCTGAAAGCATTCAGACTGCTGATGGTACTGCTAGATCCATTGTGGATAAAGACATCGTTGCATGTGCCCCTTCTATGAGTCTTACTGATGTCTTGCATGTTCCATCTTTTTCTGTTGATCTATTGGCCATTAGTGTCGTTGTTCTTCAACTTAATTGTGTTGTTTCCTTTGACATTCCGAAGGTTATTTTTCAGGAGAAGGGAGCGGGGAGACAGTTGGGGTCTGTCACTTAGCATAAAGGGATATGATACTTGGACATGGGTGGACTGGATACAGCATTGACAGCATTGGCGGATGAAGCACAACCGGAGGAGCCGTGAAGTACCGTAGAAGAAGAATTATTACTCCATCATCAGTGCATAGGACACTCATCATTCAGTCTACTGAGTCAGATGTTTTCCTCTATGTATCAAAAGGCTAATAAACAAAAGTTGGTGTGTGATGCTTGTGAACTTGGAAAACATACCAGAAGCTCTTATGTGAGTTCTGGAAATAAAAGTTTAGCTGCTTTTGATATGATACACTCTGATGTGTAGGAACCTTGTCCTACAACTGTTGTTAATGTTTTTAAATGGTTTGTCACCTTTATTGACTGTCATACTCGTGTTACCTGGGTATACCTAATGAAGAGTATGAGTGATGTCTTTGCATTCTTTCAATACTTTCATTGCAGGGTTACAATACAGTATGGTACTAAAGTGATGATTTTGAGGTCTGACAATGGGACATAATACACCGATAAGGCTATTGAAGAGTACTTATCAGCCAATGTGATACATCATCAGACTTCATGTGCCTATATACTAGCACAAAATGGCATGACGGAGCGGAAGAACATGCACCTGTTGGAAGTGGCAAGGTCAACGATGTTTGCAATGAATGTTCCGAAACACTTGTGGGGACATGTCGTGTTGACTGTTGCATATCTCATCAACAGGATGCCCTCTCAGGTGTTAAGATGGAAGACACCGTTTGAGATGCTTACAGGTGAGAATAAGTATATTGTTCCTCCAAAGGTATTTGGTTGTGTATGCTTCGTGAAGGATAATAGGCCTGCAGTGGGGAAGTTGGACCATCGGACAGTGAAGTGTGTCTTCGTTGGCTACTCAAGGACTCAGAAGGAATATTCTTGCTGGAGTCCTGTGGAACGAAGGCTCTTTGTGAGCATGGATGTTACATTCAGAGAGATTGAACCATACTACTACAATGGTTCAGGTGAAGGCTCTGCATTTGGTGACACACCTAACACAAGAGGTGTTAGGAGTGAGGGAGAGATGGTTCCAAGCGTGATTGTAGGGTCAGTTCCATGCCCAATGATGAAAGTTGGTCCAAGGAAAGGAGGAGATAGCGAGGATGAGGAAAGTGATGATGATGCATACAATCATGAGGAAAGAAGTGATGCTCCAGTACAGGGGGAGGAACAGACTACAGAACAATCTACATCTACAGAGCTCCAAGTCTACAGAAGAAGAAAGCATCAGTCCACTACTGTGCCTATTGCCCCTACTGTGCCATGTCCCTCGCTTAACCCTGCCCCAATTCTTGAAGATGCGCCTTCCGCACCGGATCCCTCTGATTCGGATGCAGATCCTCAGATTCGGATGTATGATCTCTCCTCCACTATCTCATATTCCCTTAAGAAGATCTTCTCGTAGTAATGCGGGAAGATCTCCTATTTGTTATGGTTATGAACATGATATTGTCCATTTTTTATCCTACTCTAATCTATCCCCTACTTATGGAGCATCCATTGCATCGTTAGACACCACCTCTTTGCCTAAGTGTTGGCAGGAAGCGAAAGAAGATCCGAGGTAGAAAGCTACAAAATTGGAGGAACTTGGGGTACTGAAAAGAAATGGGACATAGGAACTTATTCCATTACCTGAAGGAAAGAGAGCAGTTGGATGCAAATGGGTCTTCACGGTAAAGGAGACGCCAGAAGGAAAGGTAGAGCGATACCAAGATTGGTTACAAAGGGATTCATTCAGTCCTATGGAATCGACTATAATGAGACGTTTGCTCCTGTAGCAAAGATGAGCACTGCGAGAACCCTGGTATCTCTTGCAGCAAACTGTGGGTGGCAACTTCATCAATTAGACGTGAAAAATGTCTTTCTTCATGGAGATCTACAGAGGAAGTATACATGGAGACCTCTCATGGATTTTGCACGAAGCAGTCAACAGGAAATGTGTGCAAGCTGAAGAAATCACTGTATGAACTCAAGCAATCTCTCCGGACATGGTTTGAAAGATTCAGGAAAGCTGTCACGGACATGGGATACAGCCAGACAATGCAGATCACACAGTCTTCTTCCGACATGCGATAGGCCACGTCACCATCCTTGCTATATGCGTAGATGATATAGTGATCACAGGTGATGAGAAGGAGGAGGAGGATATAGTGATCACAGGTGATGAGGAGGAGATTACCCAGCTGAAGTCGAAACTTGCCAAGGAATTTGAAGTAAAAGACTTGGAATGATGAGAGGTATTTTCTCGGGATCGAGGTAGCTCGAGGAAGAGATGGGATTGTCCTCTCTCAGAGGAAGTATTTACTAGATCTGCTCACATAAACTGGTATGCTGGGATGTCGTCCAACAGTCACTCCAATTGATCAGAAAGATAAGTCGGGGGCAGTGACAGGAGAGCCGGTTGATCGTGAGAGATATCAGAGACTTGTAGGCAGATTGATTTATCTGGGCAATACTTGCCATGACATCTCATTTGCTGTGAGTGTAGTGAGTCGCTACATGCATGATCCAAGGAAGGGCCACATGGATGCAATTTTTCATATTCTGAGATATCTGAAGAGGGCCCCTGGAAAAGGATATGGTTCAAGAACAATGGACACTTTAGCGTTGAGGATACTGCGATGCAGATTGGGCAAGTTGTCTGGATGACAGAAGGTCTACCTCAGGGTATTATGTATTTGTGGAATGGGTAACATAGTCTCATGGAAAAGCAAGAAACAGTCTGTGGTAGTCCGATCGACCGCTGAAGCAGAATATAGAGCTATGATTCTGGGAGTGTTAGAATTGTTGTGGGTAAAAGCATTGCTGACAAAGTCGCTACATGCATGATCCAAGGAAGGGCCACATGGATGCAATTTTTCATATTCTGAGATATCTGAAGAGGGCCCCTGGAAAAGGATATGGTTCAAAAATAATGGACACTTTAGCGTTGAGGATACTACGATGCAGATTAGGCAAGTTGTCTGGATGACAGAAGGTCTACCTCAGGGTATTATGTATTTGTGGAAGGGTAACATAGTCTCATGGAAAAGCAAGAAACAGTCTGTGGTAGTCCGATCGACCGTTGAAGCAGAATATAGAGCTATGATTCTGGGAGTCTTAGAATTGTTGTGGGTAAAAGCATTGCTGACAAAGTTGAAGCTGAACCAGGAAACAACATTGCGTCTTCTGAGTGACAGTCAAGCAGCACTGAGTATAGCTAACAATTCAGTTAAGCATGACAGAACGAAGCACATCGGGATTGATCGGTTCTTCATCAAGGAGAAGCTAGAGAAAGGGATACTAAAGCTCGATCATGTTCGCTCAGAAGAACAAGTCGCAGATTGTCTTATTAAGGGGCTTAAATCATTAAGCCTTTCTAAACTATTTAACAAGATGGGGATGATTGATATCTATCGCCCAACTCGAGGGGAAGTGTTGAGAGCATTAATGAGCTTTTAGTCCCACATCGGGTAGAATAATAGTGAGAGGAGTTAGCCTCTCCTATATATGTGTAGCTCCACCACAATAATAAACAAGCCAAGTATTCTACTAAATTTCTATTTTTACTAACCACAATAGGAAGCACAGTAGACTGAACCCAAAGTGTTTGGACTTGTCATTTAGGTTGCACAGACACAAATATGGGCACGCATGATCTCAGATATATGCATTTTTTTGTATAGTAACTAGGTTCCAAAAAATTCTAGGAGGACCCCATTGCAAAAGAGAACTACTTTAGCATATCTGGATGGTGTTTGACACCAGTGTAACTATGCTAAATCACTCTCAACAATGTTTTGGCTCCCTTTGGAACCTAGACATTAAGGTACCATGCCCGACATGTGTGCCAACAAAATAATGTGTTGGATGCGGATACATATATGAATATACATAAGCTAGGAAGCACGGGCACTTGTAAAGTTTTGTGCCGTATCACGTATTGGACACTGACACCAAAATACATCACAACATGAGAAATGGTTCCGTGTCTGTGTCGACAGATCTATAATGTGTAGTGTCCTATTCGTGTCCATGCAACAAATACCATGGAGATAATAGTGAGCAGTATAGATCATCTGGATGACACCATTCTGTTTTTATGGTTGGTTGTATATACCAAGCACATCTTTTTTGAAAAAGAAATCTTTTCTACTCCTTTAACTATAAAGTTATGATTAATATTTTATATATTATGTTCTTAATTTTTTTAATGTTCCCTTACACGTCTCAAAGAAGTATCTCTTAAGAAATAGTCAAATTAGCTGTTATATGGACGGGGTATCAAAATATTTAAGGATGCATGCGTAGGATGAATACAGAAGGACACGTGATTGATGAAATTGATTTGTTGTAAGACTAATACTAAGTTTCTTCATATCCGATATCAGCTCCGCGGGGAGCAGGATATCTAAGCTAGTGATTTTAAACAGATTTGCCTTACTTGGAAGTGCATGCCCTTAAGCCAGAGTTAGATAGTGGAGAGTTCAGTCAGATGAATGTTACAGATTCCAAATTACCTATAACTAAAATGACTAGTGAAGTTGTGGTGTCAGCACATGGATAACAAATTTGAATGGCATTTTCATATCCCTTGCTTCTTGAGGAAGTGAGTGACAAGGTTTAACCTATCTATTAATTCTTTAAGAGTTTCAGAACTAGTATTAATCAAGTTTTTAGAACTACTAAAATCTGTATTTGCTTTACTTCTCTGAAGAATTGTATTTGTTCTTGGACTTTTAGCACTTTTCTTTGTGACATCACTCTTGACATTGTTTAATTGACTTGTCTTTTATGTAGTTCTACACATTTCTTGAGACCACTCTTGTTACCCTGTCATTGTTATCCAATTTTATTGCCTTCTTCAATGATGGGGAGATTCCTGGGACTCCGGGGACTCTTGCAACTACTTTTCTCTCATTTGGTAAGCAAATAGCCTTTCTGATTTACTTCACTACCAACATCAAAACTCAAATTGAATTTTAATGTCTAATGTTCTTCGTTCTAGTCTTGAACCTGGCATTTGCACTAAGCGTTCTAGGGTTTCTGATCATGCATATCTCGTTGGTGTTGGGCAATACAACAACTATTGAGGCAAGTGCTGAGAAAATTTGTTTTCCCTGTTTGTTGCATCTTATATTTTTGTCTTTATACATTTCTTGTGTAACCAGGCATATGAGAAGAAGACAACACCAAAGTGGAGATATGATCTTGGAAGAAGAAAGAACTTCGAACAGGTTAATAGTTTGCCTGCCTGTCCGTTCCCTTGAATGCATACTCTTTCTTGTGCGTGCAGTCGCACACGCATGCACAGTGGTTATTCTCTAAGTCGGTTGAGAACTTTCCTTTGTTTTAATCCTATAGCTACAATGTTTTCTCCTCTTGATTGGTAGTCGGTCCTTTGTTATTTTGATAACTTATTGGGATTTGTACCTTTTATCTTGTAATTTCGACAATTGTGGCTATCGTTCTGTTGTAATACAAATGGTTTCTTTTATTGAATGTTTATCAGGTATTTGGAACTGACAAGAGGTACTGGTTCATCCCATCATACTCAGAGGAGGATTTGAGAAGGGTACCGGCTCTGCATGGCCTAGAATACCCATCCAAGCCTGATTTAGACGCACAGGAGTTCTGAGTATTCTGATCGGCAAGTTCAACAGGTATCCAAAAATAGCTTTTTCTCAAGTGATCCTTCATATGAGGTGGACGAGTAGTCTTGACATGGTTGCAATGGAAGAAGGCAACCAAAAGATGGGTTGTAGAAATTGCAAAGTATTATTTAGATGTTGTATTAAGTTGCTGGTCATTTGGTGTAATACTTGATTTCTGTTGCTGTTGTATATTGTAAGCTCACACCACCGCTCACAATTCTTCAGCAATGTCCTATTGTATTCCCAATATATTGTAATTTTTGTTTTGCCTTGCTAAATGGAGGAGCATGAGGGACATGAATTTGTTTGATGAGGATAACTGGTAATCTACCCATTTGGTTAGGGTTTCACTTTTCTTTTCTTTAGCAGTAGTTACGTCACTATTTCTTATCGAGTTTGATTCACACATACAAACCATAAAGCCAGGTGGAACCCAAAGTATTTAGGATGGACTATCAAGGGAACAAGCTCACCACAGGTGGAACCCAAAGTATGTAGCCTATAATCTGATTGAGTTCATTTTACTTGACGTATGCTGATTATGTACAATGACAATCTTTTGTAACTGTATATTTAACTTTGCAATGGCTCCATATGGTGGTCAGCAGATGGGCTACTTATGTACAATGTGGTTTTCACCTTGAATGGAATATTGACAATCCATAAAAATTTGACCACTAGTTTGGCACGTATTATTCCTGGAGTGAAATGGTGAATATTTACAGTAATTTAGGTGGGTGAACAAAATGAACCCAGATAAAGCCTTGAATGATGGGGTTACAGAAATGTTTTATGAGTGCCAGTTGTTCAAAATCAAGCACGTAGGTTGTTTGTCCTTATGGGTTTAATGCGATAGATGAATTATGTTCACACCTTACAAACAAACAAAAATATAGTAGATGGATTACTTTTTTTTTCCCCTTCTTTGGCAAGTTCTTCAATTGTTATGTAAATAAAGTTTCTTCTCACATATATAACGGCTAAATTACCTGCCATTTATGTAATATTAGCTATTATTTTCATGTTAAGGATGATTTATGAAAGGGGTTCTGTTAACGTCGTCACATGTTAATATATTATTAAATAATTATTTTATATGGGTATTTTCAGTAACACATTTATCAATACACATTTTAAATAAAATGTGCATTGATAAATGTGTTGGTAAAAGCGCCTATGTAAATTATGGTGAAAGTTAGGAGTAGCGAGCCCAAAATGTCATATAATGGAGTATGCAGAAAAACTTTCGTTCGTAACGCCGGACATCTAAAAAAAAAACATGTAGACACATAAATGTTAACAAAACCCTACGAAAAGAGCTGAGTTCATACTTGCTGCTGCTTGGTTACTATTAGCACAAACTACGAGAAACTTGCCATCAAGTATGCACTTATTGTCTCAAAACTCTACCAGGATCCAGGAATAAGGTTTGTGGGGGCACTGGGCTCCCTCAAGGACAGAAAATAGAAACCACATAAATTTCCATAGGCAGCAGCTGCAGGCAGCTACTTATTTGCTTTGATTTTACCCCATTTTTTTGCTACTTCACACACCTGTGGATT
This sequence comes from Iris pallida, assembly GCA_029216955.1. Classification (NCBI taxonomy): domain Eukaryota; kingdom Viridiplantae; phylum Streptophyta; class Magnoliopsida; order Asparagales; family Iridaceae; genus Iris; species Iris pallida. The sequence continues at coordinate 1,307,548 of JANAVB010002395.1, read as the reverse complement.
CAAATTGAAGGGGTCCCCATAATAAAAAGTAGCACTGCTGCATACAAAGGGCTCACATGTTGCCCAGACCACTGGATGTCCTTCTGCATCACTAAAGGGATACATTCAACTGGAAAATTACTCAGACTAGGTACCTGAGTTTGAGTTCAAGATAACAACGTTAACTACTTGACTATTTGATCAGCTACTCAATTCCTTGAGCACCAACTCCATCTTCGGCCTCTGGCTCGGAGCCTCGCTCGTGCACATCAGCGCGATACCTGCCAGTTTGGCCGCCTCGGGCTTGGAGAAGTTCCCGTTGAGGTTCTCGTCGACGAGGTCCTCGAGCTTGCCACTCTCGGCGCTGAGCCGTAGGTGGCTGACCCTCATTTTCCCAGTTAGGACCTGGAGTATGATGACTCCGAAGGCGTAGACGTCGCTCTTCTCTGTGAAGCGGCCGGTGGTAGTGTACTCCGGGGCCAAGTAGCCCATGGCTGCACTGCCTTTCAGGGTCGAGAAGACGACGTCATCGGCGAGGAGCCTGTGCAGTCCGGAGCCGGAGAGGAGAGGAGCAAAGTGGCGGTCGATGAGAACCTTCTCCGCGGACAGGTTCTGGTGAACTAGAGAGGGCTTTTTTGCTCTATTGCTGTGTAAATATTCGATACCTGTATGTGAACAAACTGGAATCAGAATGGATTCTGCTAATTGTCAAGAAAGATTATATATTAGGATCTGTAAGAATAATATGAATATATTCCCTCTAACTCTCACTATAACCCTACAATTTTGGTGCATGCAACACGAATTTTAATATCGGTATCGGAGCAACCCAAGTTCAAATCCTCAAGAGCATAATCTAATTGGATTTTGTGTATAAAGAATTATATCGCTGCGTGAATTCAGCTCTCTGTCCAAAAATATGCCTTCATCTACAACCCATCTTAGATTAATATAGATATATATCGTCAACCCTCACTATAATCCTAGAGCTTTGGTGCAAGGAGCAAGAACTTTAATAGGATATCATGATAAAAAAAAATCGAAGATGGTGAAAGAAAGAAAGAGGAACCTTCTCGATGTGATCGTCTTTTAACAGGATATTTCATCCAAGTAAAATCCTAAAAACAACAGGCACGAGCAAAATCTTTGTTTATAGGGTTGTTTAGTTTTAGGGTCTCGTATAATATTGGAAATTTACATTCTATTAGCATTTATATTCAGTCTTCAACCCAACAAAACCAATTAAAATTCATACTGGAACTTTACTCACTTATATAAATGCAGATCTGAGCTACCTAAATTTCTTCTATTCATTCCTAACATCCAAATTCAATAAACTTCTTATGGGCATTACTTTCTTCAAACTTGACAAATCACATTTCATGTAACTATACAGTGAAGCAATCTAGGTATAGATATACAAAAATGCTAAGTTTACAACCATTGGGCTTACAACCGTTTAGGTGACAGTTGCTAACTGGGTCCCCTCCCACCCCACACGAGAAGAGGGGACCCAATTGGAAACTGCCACCTAAACGGTTGTAAGCTAAATGGTTGTAAGCTAAATAGTTGCAATATTAGCGACTAGCGAGATGGATTTAACGAACATCAAGATTACCTTTGCCGATTCCTTTTATGATAGAAACCCTCACCGGCCACTCGAGAATCCTGCCCTTGTCATCAGGCTTGACATCCAAGTACTCCGATAAGCTCCCATTAGCGGCGAAATCGTAGACGAGAAAACACTCCCCCCTCCCCCTAGAACAGCAGAACCCCCTCAGCCCAACGAGATTCTCGTGCCGCAACAGAGTCAGCAGCTTCAACCCCTTCAAGAAGTCGGCCTCCTCCGACTTGCAGCTAGACTTGCTGATGCTCTTGACAGCAACCACAGTCCCATCCCTCAGGGTCCCTTTGTAGGTCGAAGCAAAATTGCTCCTGCCGAGCAAGTTGACCTCCGAGAAGTACTGAGTCGCGCACTCCACCTCCTCCAGATTGAACCTGAAGCTCTGCGAGACCTCCTGGGAGAATCCGACGCCGCTCCGCCCGTCGGCCAGGGGGTCCCAACCATTGGAGTACTCGAGGCTGATGAGCGGGGAGGCGTTCTTACGATGCATTTCTTTGGGTTGGTCGGTGCTTAGCCGGCTATCGGAAATCTCCAGCGAGCTGCCGATCTTCTGCTTGCGGCGACGGTACCAGGCAACCGTGAACAGCCCCGAAACCATCACCGCGACCAGAACCGCCACGATTCCTGCAGTGACGCCCACCGCAGAGGATTTCGGGGAGTTGGAGCAGCGGGTGTCGTCGCAGTTTGCGGTGAGGTTGGCTGACTGGGGGATCTCTCGTGGCTTCAGCCAGTCAGGATCCCGCCCGATGGGTTCAGGTCTAGGGTTTAGGAGATCGGCCGGAGTGCAGACACGGAGAGTGGAGAATCCAACCCCGCACAAGCCGGCGTTTCCTCCAAACTGGAAGCCTCCGTCGAGCCTCACTAGTTCTTCGATGATTCAAGTTCACATATGAGTTCATTACATAGAATCGATTCAATCGAACTTAGGTGTGAACTATAAGCGAGTTGAGTTGATTACCGGAAGGTACATTGCCGGAAAGGGTGTTGTTCCTGAGGTCCAGTATCCGCAGCCGAGGGAGCTGAGCCAGCTTCACAGGGATCGAGCCGAAGAGCTCGTTGAAGCTCAAATCGATGCGGGTCAGCTGAACCAAGTCCCCCAAGCTGGCCGGAATGGCGCCGGTGAGCCGGTTGGACTGCAAGGCTAGAACGTCCAGCTTCTTCAGCAGACCCAGCTGGGTGGGAATGCTTCCTGTGAGCTGATTATAGCAAAGCTGCAGAACTACAAACAACAACAACAACAACAACAACAACATCAACAACAAAAAATGGTGGTTTAAACAAACTCAAATTAATACTGCGGCAAGATGCAGTACTATTTTACCACTTAGATGAAGAAGACGAACCATTCGTAACATTCAAAGTGTTATATTTTTGAACATATTATACAACGAAAACTAAGTTTTACTTTTACACACTCAAAAAGAAACTCACAAGCTGCATGAGTTAGAAAGACAAATGTTAAGGACACTACAACAATTACTGGAAGACAACACACTTTTGGCAGTTCTGTGAATATCAAGAACTATCAAATGTGTGACTGCCAAAATTTTAACAGTCCTAATTTTTTTTTTTTTTTTTTGGGGACTTCTAAAAATGCATTGTTCCTAGTAATTTGCTGTTAGAAATCATGCAAGAGAATGACAAATATTCCTCTCTTTTTTCTTAGTCGGAACTCTCAAAACTTGCCACACTTAAAACTTAAACATGTTTCTAGGCGTTATGCAAAATCTGAACCAAAAATTGTACACGCATCACATGTGACAAATAATAATAAAGAAAACAAACGAACAAACAAACATTTTGTCAAATACAAACAACTCAAGTTTTTTTTTTTTTTTTTTTTCAAAAAGAAAAAAGAAAGTGATCACCTTGGAGGCTAGCCATGTTGCCAATCTCCTCCGGGATGGTCCCGGAGAGGTTGTTGACGTTGAGATAGAGATCGAGGAGGCTGGCGAGGTCGGCAATCTCCGGCGGCACCACCCCGGCGAGCGCGTTGTAGTGGAGGTAGAGGCCCGACAGGGACCTCAGCTGGGACACCGCGGGCGATATCGAGCCGGAGAGCCCCTTCCCTTGGAGGGATATGTTGGCCACCTTCCCGTGCCCGTCGCAAGCAACCCCTTCGAAGCCGCCGCCGGCGCCAGCGCAGGGGTCCCCCTCGGCCATCCACGAGGAGAGGACGCGGCCCTCCGGATCCAGGGAGGACTTCAGCTCCATCAGTGCCCTCAGCTCGGAAGGGTCGGCAGCCCCGAGTGCTGCAGTGCTGGAGTGGTACTGGTTGGTCAGTAGAGAGAGGCACAGGAGGAAAAGGGTGGGGAGGAGGAGGTGAGGAGGAGGAGGAGGAGGGATGGAAGTGGAACCCATTCTCTGGTCCAAAGAAGGAAAGAGTGGCTATGGGGAGAGAGAGAGAGAGAGAGAGAGAGAAGAAAGGAATATGGAGAGGACAAAGCAGAGAGGAGGAAAAGAGAGAGCTTTAACACTATTATTTAAAAGTTGGAACTTCAAGAAAGGAACATTTGGTTGATCATACTAATACTTACTTTATACATACACTACAAAGCATAGCGGGGCCATCTTTCCTCCTCCTTTGCTTCAGACAAATATGAGGAGGAGGATAGTCTCCAATTTTTTTTTTTTTCACCCACCAAAACTAGTATATTTATTCATCCTCTTCTAAATAATTAACATACAGTAGAAATTCTATAAATTAATACTCGATTATTTAATAAACTCTCTAAGATAATATTTTTGGCCGGTCCCGACTCGGGGATAGGGTGCTAAATTAATAATTCGCTAAAATTATAAGATAATACATTTTTGATAATTTCTTCAGACCCCATATAAAATATAAATTAATAATTCCTTATATATAGCATATTACATGAATGATTTATGAAGGTTTCTTGAAAAATGACTCAAGAATTGAAGGTTTCTTGAAAATATTTTTAATGTCCATAAAGTGATACACTGAACACAAGAAGCATAATAAGGTGGGAGATTGAAGGTTTCTTTCAAATTGGGCCCTTCATTTGATATACACATGCATTGTATACAATAATTAAGTAGAAGCTTGAAAGGTGTTTGTAAACTACGTAAGTATTTTACTATAAATTAATAAAATATTAATTAATATATAAATTAATAATTATTAATTTATCGATTAATTAATAACTCTTTTAATTAATAAATTTTGGTGGTCCCAAGTGTATTATTTTATAGAGTTTCTACTGTATTAAATTTATTCATATAAAATTACTTTGTAAGTAGTTTTATCTTTAATTTGACACGTGTCAATTTTTTTTTGGAGGGTGAACAAATACTCTAATTTTGGTGGGTGAACAAAAATAAAATCGAGGAGGATATAGGTGCGGTCTTCTTACGACTAGTAAATTTTTACGAAAATTATATTTGGCCCGCAGTTTGAGGATGACGTGCTGGTCCGCGTCCGTGTGACGGTCACCATTGGCGCTACTACTAGCACGGGTCTATCCCAGACTGGAGGGGCAATGACGATGTGTGCCACGTGACCACGGTCCGATGAAGACACCCTCCAGCAGCGAGCAAATTAGTTGCATCCTTAACAAAAAGAAAATTTTCCATAAAGAAACAAAGTTTTAAGCAACTGACTAAAAGACGGACAAGTTTCCCAAAAAAAAAAAAAAGAGAATAAATTTCAATTCAATAGATTCAACTATTCAGATTTTTTTTAATTTGATAAATTTTAAAGCTCCACAATTTAGTACCAAAAATATCGTTAGGGAGGAGGACCTCAGTGGTGTCAATGCTTCCGAATTACTGATTAACTAGATCACTAACCAGGGCCATATAGATAATTTAGGATTCAAGACATATCCCAATATTATTCTTTAAATATGTTATATTTTTGTATAAAAGTAAAAATGCAAAAAAAATAAGTAAATAATAAAATAAATAAGGATTGTAAAAAAAAAATTCGTTAGATTTTCGCATTTTGCATAGAAAGATCCAAAATTAGCAAATAAATACTCCCACAATATACGACTTGCTCAAAAAGGTTTATATCGTCTGATTGACGTTAGAAATGGCCGTTAATAATTTTTTTTTTATATAAATAATAATAATAATACCTAAATTACCCTCCCCTCTTCCCTATCAGCCCCCCTCCCCTTTTCCCTACCCTCTCCCCTTCCGCCGGCCAGCTCCCCCTCCGTCTCCTCCCCGCCCCCTCCTCCTCCTCCCCGCGTTCCCCTCCTCCCTCGTCCTTCCTGTCCCCCTCCTCCTCCTACCCGCACCACCGGAAAGAGAGTAGGAGAGGGATAAAATGGTTATTACATATCCAACTTAATACCGGTTAACAGAACGGGGGCATAATGAACAGATTTTATACTTTAATGAATTTTAAGAATATGAAATCTTTTTATGCAAAAGTCAAAAATCTAACGAAGAATTTTTTTGCACTTTATCCAAATAAAAATGGACAAGGAAGTGGTGGATTTGAAAAAAAGCTAATTGTTATAGAATAAATAAAAAAAATATTCTCTCCTGCAAAAATGCTAAAAAAAAGCTGACATTTTGTCACAAAAGTACTAGGCCATATGACGTTTCGCAATGAATATATCAAACCGTATAACAAATTTGTCTCTTCAATTAGTTTTGCAATATATCGTCCCCTACAACCAATTCCGTCAAAATTTGTCCTAGACAAATAATTATGCTACAATATAGGGATTGTTTGGCTGCACAAAAGTGTAGAAAGTAAAAAACAAATAAATAAGATTTGCGTACGTGTAAGTTTTGACTTTCAAATTATTGATTGGATGGTCGAATTGGAAGTAGAGACAAATAAGTTCGGTGGTTGTTTGTATGATTGTTGAAAATGATGAAAAAATAATTCGGTTGTTTGGTGGTTGTTGGAAGTATATGTTGTTTGGCATAAAAAAATTTTCGCACAAATAATTATCATTTAAACATGAATATTGCAAAATAAATTTTCTCAAATAATAACTGTTTATTTAATTGACATATAATTACATAATGAACATTTTCTAAAATTTAAACTAAAATTTTTTAAAGACAATTTTTTTGTTATTATAATAAATTTTCAAAATTTAATTTACTCCAATGTTTTGTGATATATATTTTTAGTTTACTCTAAAACTTAATTTACTAAAAAAAAGAAATCACTATCCTATTTTTGTGGAGCGAAACGACCTCCTTCATTCATTCCCACAAAAGTATAGTTTGGCGGAAGTTATGTTTTGTGTGCTTTTGTTTGCTGGTAGACCACTGCGCAAAGTCAAGCAACTCACATGCTGGATGGTACTCTCCATCTGGGCATGTTTTGGGGTTGGGGAAGCCTCTGTCTCGCCTGCGTCTCGTGAAGCTACCATTAGTATTTTTATATATTTTTCTCACTTTTGAAAAAAAAAAAAAATCTCAAATTTCCTCCCGATTATATTTTATTATTAGATTTATCATTCTCCGGTCAATTTCTGCAAACTACGTTCCAAAAAATTATTATATCTTTCCCAAACTTTTCATGGTTTTTGAAGCAATGGGTACTTGTGGCGAACTTGCCTCCACTGGGGCTCGAACTCCCGACCACTTGGGCCGCATGCATCTCTCTTAACCACTAGGCTAGAGGTCATTTGCCCAAACTTTTCATGGTTACCAGCGACTTTCTTCAACTCGAAACATCGATAATAGATGGTACTCAAAATTAAATTTTGAATCCAAATTTATATTAAAAAATAAATATAAAATGTATTAGGTTTGTATAAAAATAGTAAATAACTTAAATTTTGAGTTCCAAATGAGATGAATAGATATAGATCCATATGTCGTCCAAAAGCAATCTTGTTGTACGACTAGCTTAGTACTATCTCACTACTAGCAAATGCTTATTTGATAAAATGGATTTGTATATGGATTTGGATTTGGAAATCCAAAATTCAAATTCAAATCCAAATCATGAATTTTCAAATACAAATACAAATCCAAATCCAACTCCAACCAAACATAGGATTTTGGTAAATTATTAATTAGCTATTATAATTATAATTATAATTATAGTTATGATTAATAATTAAATTATTATTATTATTATAATTAATAAAATAATAAATAAATAAATTATTAATTAAGATATAATGATCATTAATAAATTATTAATTAAGATATAATGATGATTATAATGACGATTAATAAATTATTAATTCGATATGATAATTATAGTTTATCATATTTATGACTAATAATTAAGTTATTATTATAATTAATAAAATAACAAATAAATAAATTATTAATTAGTTATTATAATTATAATTGTAGTTATGATTAATAATTAAATAATTAAATAATTATTATAATTATGATAATTGTTATGATTAATAAATCATTAATTAAGATATAGTGATGATTATAATGACGATTAATAATTATTAATTAAAATTTTAATAATATATTAATCATTAAATTATTAAAAAATAATTATTAATTTCAATGATAATTTATGATAACTAACTATTAGTTATTTTTTATTAATATAATAACTAATTTTTAGTTATAATTTTTTAAAAAAATAAAAATAATAATAATGAGTAATTTTTAATTAACTATTAGTTAATTTTTAATTAAATATAAATTAAATATTTTAAAAATAGTAATTACAAATTAATATAATGGTGATTAATAAATTATTAATCAAATTATTATAAAATATTAATTATTAAACTAAAAATTATAAAATATGATTAAAAATGTGATTAAAATATTATTAATTAAAATTATAATAAAATAGTAATAACAAATTATTAATTAATAATATAATAAGACTAATAGATTATTAATTATGATTATAATTGGATATTAATTAATAAATTATTAATTAAGATTACATTTATGATTAATAAATTTATTATAATTATGATTAATAAAGTTATAAATTATGAATTAAGATTATTATATATTATTAAATAATATAGGCTTAATTGCACTTTGATACCCTCAACTATTTCATTTTTTCAAGTTGATGCCCTAAACTTTTTTACTCAACAACATAATACCACAACTATTTTTTTTTTTTCAATCCATACTTAAAATTTTAAAAATGTCCTTATCCTTTCCCTCTCCCCTTGAGTGTTAGAATACCCATCACTCTCAAGGTTGAAGAAACCCTAACCCTCAATTTCATTGATCAGTAATTTTCTTTATGCTTGCGCGCTCTTTATAATTGGTGAAGTGGAAAAGAGTAGTAGACTATATGCCCATTAATTATCATCTTCAACTTCAATTGATGGTATCTTCTTCTCTTGTTGAAACCATACATAACATGAAAATGACAGTACAAAGAGTTAATTAACTATAGCAAAAAAACACATCACGGAGGAGAAGAAAATTAATGGCGGCCTCGTCGTCGAGCTCCTCCAACTCCCCCTGTGCCGCCTGAAGTTCCTCCGCAGGAAGTGCATGACGGCCGCCCCCTACTTTCCGCCCAAGGAGTCACAGAAGTTCGTCAACGTCCACAAGATCTTCAGCGCTAACAACGTCACCTAGGGGTGCAACTCGGGCGGGTTGGGTCGGGTTTGAGGTCAACCCAAGCCCAACCCGATAGATCATAAGCTTAGACCGAGCCCGGGCTCGACCCGACTTCGGGTTCAACATATGAAGCCCAAGACCAAGTCCGGAGGATCGGGTTGGGTCGGGTCCATCGGGTTTATCGGGCTCAAATATGATATTTGAAATAATTTTAAACAAGAGTAATATTAAATGCATAATCAAATAGCAATCAAGCCTCAATCATTACAAAATAAAACTGAAATGAGATTTAGGACAAGGACCTGAAGAGTTCGGATGAAAAAAAATTATAGTTTAAACTTTTTATTTAAGTAGTATGAAACTATATATATATATATATATATATATATATATATATATATATGTCGGGTTTCGGGTTATTCGGGTTACCCAACACATGAACCCAAGCCCAACCCAATTTTTGATCGGGTTCAAATATTTTAACCCGAGCCCAAACCCGAACCGAATATCTTCAACCCTAACCCAACCCACTAACGGGTTTACCCGATCGGGTTCGGGTTTAGCCCGCCCGAGTTGCACCCCTAACGTCACCAAGCTGCTCAACGAGGTCCTCCCCTACAGAATTTTAAAGTTGGGGGATAATTTTAAAGTTTAACCATGGGTATTTTCGTCCAGATTTTTTTCGGGTATTAACTTGTTACAAAAAAAAGTTTAGGGTATCAAGTTGAAAAATCGGAATAGTTGAGGGTATCAAAGTGCAATTAAGCCAATAATATAATTAATAATTAATAAACTATTAAGGCTTAATTGCACTTTACTACCCTCAACTATTCCGTTTTTTCAACTTGATGTCCTAAACTTTTTTTTTTTTAACAAGTTGATACCCAAAAAAATTTTAGAACGAAAATACCCATACTCAAACCTTAAAATTACCCCCCTCCCCCCAACCCCCCCCCCCCTCCCTCCCGCTCCGCCTCCCCTCCGGCCACCCCCCTCTCCCGCGTCCGGCCAACCCCCCTACCCCCCACCACCGCCGGCCGCCGCCGCCGCGGCGGTGGCGCTGGAAGCGGGAGGGGAGGTTGGCCGGACGTGGGAGAGCCGGAGGGGAGGCAAAGCGGGAGGGTGGGAGTGGCCGGAGTGGGGGGAGGGTAGATGGGAAGAGGGAAGGGATAAGGGCATTTTGGAATTTTTTGAAAAATTAGGTATCTAAGTTGAAAAAAAAATAATAGTTAAGGTATCAACTTGTTACAAAAAAAAATTTAAGGTATCAAGTTGAAAAAACTGAATAGCTGAGTGTAGCAAAGTGCAATTAAGCCAACTATTTAACTTAGATTATAATTATGATAACTAACTATTAGTTAATTTTCTACTAAAAACAATAATAATTTTTATTTATTAAAAATATTTTTTAAATAATAATAATGACTAATTTTTAATTAGCTATTAGTTTATTTTAAATAAACTATAAGTTAAATATTTTTTACGAAATTATTAAATAAGAATTACTTTTTTCCTCCCAAATCCAACCTCTTTCTTCCAAATTTAAATTTTGGATTTGGTCATACTTTCCATATCCAAATTCATCTCCAACCAAACATAGAATTCCATAGATTTGACTCCAAATCCATAAAATCCTAAAATTCAACTCCAAATACGGTTTACTAAACGGACCCTTACAGGTTTAGCTGGTCAACAGCTTTTGGAAAATATTCTTTAAATATTTCTCTTATGTTAATTGGCTCCCAAAAATTTTGGGTGATGACATCTCACATTATGTGGCATCGGACATGAAAAGTGACATGGTAGTTGACATGTCATGTTTTAACAAAAAAATTAATTACCAAAATTTTTTATTGTTAATGTTAATGCTAATGCCATTTTTAATTTAATGTTAATATTAAATTTAATATTAATGTTAAAATTAATATTAATATTAATGCTAATTAATGTTAATGTTAACATTAATATTAATATTAATATTAATATTAATATTCATGTTAATTTGAAGTTAATATTAATTTTAATATTAATGTTAAAGTTAATATTAATATTAAATTTAATTTTAATATTAATTTTAATATTAATGTTAATCAGCTAAACTTTGCTACCTCTCTTCGCTACATCAGCATTTGCTAGTAGTGAGCTAATACTAAGCTAGTCATAGAGCAATTTCGAAAAAAATATATATATAAATCTATAGCATCTTGATGTTGAGATAAAAATACTATAAAATTTAGAATTTAAAAATCGAGGCTTCAAATTGAGTTTACTATTTTATCATACATTCTGAGTTCTGAATCTAGAAATTCTAAGATTCAGACTACAATACAGTATAAGAGTAATGCTACAGTTACAACCAAATGCTTACAACCCTCTTACAACCTTCACCCATTGCTGACATGTGGGCCAGCACATGGGTGAGTGGTTGTAAAAGGGTTGTAAACATTTGGTAGTAGACTTAGCATTATTGATATGCAAAGTCTATGTTTGTCTTGAATCTCTGTTCTTCGCAAATATTTTAGCGGTCCCGCTTGATTTGGCAATGACCTGTCACTCTTGAAAGGAATGTGTATATTTGTATTTATATTTACTAGTTCACATGTACGTGCTTTGCATGTATTTTATTAAAAATATCATAAGATCAGCTACCATCTTTCCGTCTTTTCTAGATGGTTATTCATATGTTTGTATTTTGTTTTGTTTAAAATGTCAAAAATTTAAAGTACAAATTTTTTTTTTATAATTTTCTATTGAAAATAATAACCTTTGAAAAATGGTAAGGACAATAAAATTTATTATCATTGGAACATGCATGAAAAGTTGTATAGAAAGAAGAGACTTCATAACATGCAACTTTATTGCTTTAACTATTAAAGAAGACATTGTGAAGTTGATTGTCTTGTTCTAGACAATGCACTTGACAATGTCTTCTCTTTCATGTCATCAATTATGAATAAAAAATATTAGAAAAAAGAAAGAAGATGAGTAGTTGTCTTAAGGCCTCGTTTGGTTCACGGAAAGGAAATGCATTCCTTTGTATTTTTCATGGGAATGAAAAAATAGGATTCCTGTCACATTTTCTTTCCGTTATTTGGTTGATGTAGGAAAGGAAAGCAAAAATATAGCAATGTTCCAATAATATCCTTACATATAAAATAAAAATAATATTATGAAAAATAATATGCAAGTTGACATGATAATATTATTTTTATAAAATGCTTAAGGTTATTTTTGGAATTTAAAAGTTTTACCATCTAAGTTTTCCTATTATATAGTAGAATAGATATGAGGTGTTTTTTCAAAATTTGAATCTCCTATAGTATATTTATAGATCAAGATCACAGTCTTAATTAAGCACACCTAACTAAAATTATCACCACAGAATCTTAGAAGAAATGCCAGACAAAAGAGAGTGGGGCCTATTGAGTGCACTGAAGGAGTAGGCCTCACGTGACAGCCATAAAGAAGAAAGATGCAAGAGATTGTAATTAATTAATTAAAATATCAAATTCAGTTGGCTATTGTGGTAAACAAGTAATCTCCAGACTGTCTCGGTGTCAAACGGCGGAGAGATGTGTGTGTGTAAATGTAGAAATAGTTGGTCCAAATAATATACAACACATAGTGTATAAAGTCTCGTACGTAGGACATATCCTAAATAAGCTAGACAATACTTTTTGTTTGGACAACTCTCATCTGTTTAGGACAACTTTTATGTTCAACGTGATATCAATAGAGGTCGAGATCGCGAGTGATTTTCCAAAATCGACTTACAATAAAGATCAAAGGGACAACTAAAATTAGCTTGGATATGACAACTTAATTTCGTGGTCCGGTCCTGCTTGTACTGGGACATAAAAAATAAAAAAAAAAATTTAAAGCACTAGGCTTTGTCAAATTTCATTTATAACTTTTCTGAGAGATGTCAGAACTGTAATCAATTAATTATTAGAAACATTGTTCTAGATTGCAGATTCGAAATATCTTGGCCTTGGCAATTTCATTATGACTTGTTTGAGATTTTGAGAGGATTTTTTTTTTTTTGGGTCTTGGAGAAATTTTGTACGGTAACCTCCATCTTTCAGATCAGTCCTTTTTACAAGTTTTTATATTCAAAATTTCTCACTCCATCTATTTAATTACAAATTTTGTATAATTATATCTTAACTTTTATCCCTCAAATTAAAACAAAATAATCATAATTATTTAAAATAAATTATAACCACATAGTCAGGTTGTACACACACACACACACAATATATGGTAATATAAGAAATTTGAAGAATTTGCAAATGGGTGAATGAAACATCATTACATGAGATGGCGTATGAAAGCATAATAGAGTTAGATGCCACTGGAGTTGGCGTCTCAAAGGAGTATGTGACCAGGTGCCAACTTCAATCGTGCCCCATAGGCAGGACCGGCCATGTCCCTGGCCCAGGGCGGACAGAACAATCGTCCAGGACCCACGGATCATGAGAGTCTCCCAAAATTAGTTTATATGTTAATAATTTTATTTCTCAAATAGAACTAGTATGTACCACAAACCTTGAAGATATAAGGTTATTGTGGTGTAGTGGTTAGTACTTTAGACTTGTATATTAAGAATCTAAAGTTCAATCCTTGGCTATAAATTTTTTTAAAATATTTTTTATATTATGTATGGAGGCCTTATTTTGAAAATTCGTCCTGAACCCTAATGAGTTCATGATCGGCCCTGCCCACAAGAGAGAGAGGATGTGGGTGCCAACTTACATGACGTCCCATCCCGTAGGATAGAGGGTGTGATTGTTTTCCTCAGGAAACATTAGAGCATCTCCAACCCTATTGTCTTGTTAAGTGTTGTGAGTCTTAGGTGGCTCCTATGTTGTCACGACCCGCTAAAAGGGCACGTGACGCGACAACGCCCAGCCCTCACCGAAAAATTGGCGTGGAACGCTGTGGATTTTTCTACTTCTAAACAGTTTATATATATAACAAAAACCTGTCGAGAATATGGTCAACTCCGAACGGAGGACAAGCAATGAATATATATAAGAGTACTCAATCACGACTCTAAGATAACAAAGTAAAGACTGAAATGAAAAGACAACAAGACGATAAAATAATATATAACCTGTCAAGTCCAACACAAAGAATATATACAGTCCAAGTCTCTAATACAGTCCATAATAATAAAAGTCTCAAAAGTAGCTGGAGACAATATCCAGTACAAAAGACCTACTCTAACTAAGTAATAGGTAGGATCTCGTCAGGCGGAGCTAAGCCCTGCTGGACCAAAGTCTCCAAGTCTATGTCCACTACGTCATCCGGACCGTAGTATGTACTGTAGTCTTCCTCATCTGCATCTGTAATATTTTCAACATATCCTGTCAGGATGGAACGAGTACAATCTACTAACAGCAGTTCACAAGATATGATAAAAGCTACAAGACTGTAAATAGATAGTATATACCAGAAAATCATGGAATGTACATGTGAATATCATGGCAAGGTAAGCTGTAAATCTAGAGCTAGAACAAGGCAAGTAAACTGATCATGGCATGTACGAGAATTAAGAACCATATCTCTAGGTGTGTGAGAACTAGCTGCAATATGTGGCCGGCTTGGGAACTTGCACAAAATAGTAACAGGCCTGGCTAATCATACGTGGGGTGTATGATCAACACTCACAATCAATAGGTGCACAATGGGTGCACAATAGGCTTTGACCACATATCTACACTAATACTCCCCGTCCCCGACTGGTAGAGTGGATCCAAGCAAGACACGTTATGACACGGGATTCTACGAGAAGGGAGCAAGTCTCCTCGAGAATCGGTGTCCATATACTGCACAAGAACTACAAGGGGCTTGCACAGGATATACCAAGATAACGAGGAATAATATCTCATGTCGGGATCCATGAATACCAATCCGTGTGACCAATGTGTCGAGAACAAGCATATCTACACTAATTACATGAATTATAACAGTTATCGTAAATTAGAAAAGTGTCAGAGAATGTACTCGCCAGAAATATGATATGGTACGTCAACCGGAGTAAATGCAGCGTCTCGAGGACCTATAGAGAACAAGACGTATCAATACTATGTTTAGGTATTAAGTCAAATCAATTTAAACCCTATTTAAGTCATTCTAGGTCAAGAAACGTCAAACTAGACTGTACGAGGTCAACCTAAGTCATATTAGGTCTAGCTAGGTCATACTGGGTCAATGTAAGTCAAACGGAATTAATCTAGGTCGATTTGAGTCAACGGTTGACTTACAGTTGACTTTTGGTCAACTGGTCAACTCTGGTCAACCATGGTCAACTCTGGTCAACCCTAGGTCAACTCTAGGTCACTGGTGACTAACAGTTGACTTTTGGTCAACTGCACAAGTCTAATGGAATTTGAAACTAAATTGGGCAAAGTGTTGACCCATGGTTGACTTTTGGCCTAAAAAGTCAACCGTGGTCAACCGGGGTCAAGACTAGGTCTAGACGGCTATTTCTACCCATTACCAACCTCTACAACCTATATCCAAGTCCATCTTGGACTTCGAAACTCATTTCTTGGCCATAGGCCAAATTTCTATTTTACCCTTAAAAAGGGCAAAATTCTAACTTCGGCGATTTGCTAGTTAGCCTATCTACGCTTGATATTTTGACCCGATCTCCCTAGGGTAGTAAGGTACTAGCCTATAGGTATATTATCTACCAAAATACTTAGGTAAAGTGGACGTTTAGTCCACCTTACGGTCCGTTGCCAAAATCTTGAATATTTTAAGATACGCACCGATACGACGCGATACCGGCGCCCTACGACTCCGATTTCCACTCGGAAGCCTACCCGCAAAATCTAAACCACGTATCCTAGGTCCACGCCAAGTTTCTTCGCGATCCGATACTCCGGGCTCAAATTCGCCCTCTAACTCGTTTCCTCCTAAACTCCCTTCTTTTCTTTTCTACTTTTCTTCCTTCTTCCTATTCCCTTCTACTCCTAACTTCTTCTAAATTTCCTTACCCTCTAATCTAATCTTCATTTCCCTCTCTAAAAACATCTATATATATATATATATATATATATATATATATATATATATATATATAGGGGGGTTTAATGGGTTAAAGGGGGAAAAAGGGGGGGGGGGGGATAGCTGCTGATTTCAGCAGCTATGCAGCTGCTGCTGCTGCCCCTTAATGCTGCTGCTGCTGCAGCCCTCTACTGCTATTGCTGCTGCTCTTATTATTCTTCTTCTTCTTCACTACTTCATCTCTTCCTCCTCTCTACTTCTATCTCTCTCTCTCTCTCTCTCTCTCTCTATATATATATATATATATATATATATATATATATATATATATATATATATATATATATATATATATATATAATCTATCATCCATCCAACTCCATAAACACACACTCCTCCATACATACCTATACATACACACACACACACACACACATCTCCATATACACACACACACACACACACACACACACACACACATATATATATATATATATATATATATATATATATATATATATATATATATATAAACACTTACACACACACACACACACACACACACATATATACATATATACATATATATATATATATATATATATATATATATATATATATATATATATATATATAAACACTTACACACACACACACACACACACACACACATATATATATATATATATATATATATATATATATATATATATATATATATATATAAACACTTACACACACACACACACACACACACACACACACATATATATATATATATATATATATATATATATATATATATATATATATATATATATATATATATATATATATAAACACTTACACACACACACACACACACACACACACACACACACATATATATATATATATATATATATATATATATACACACACAAACACACACAACCACACACACTCTCACCACAACTCCCACATGACACAAATACCACCACCACCATTTCCATTCCTCTACCCACACAAATACACATTCATATATATATATATATATATATATATATATATATATATATATATATATATATATATATATATATATACAAAAAAAAAATATATATATATATATACATATACCACTATATATATTAAAACCCCTATTAATTCCTTAACCTAGATTCTAGGGAATCCTACAAAATTCATGGGCAAAAGGTAGAGAATTTCATTCCCTACAATAAATGTGAAGACATTAAATGGGAAAGAGAAATTTATTAGGGTTTAAATGCATACCTAGGTTCTTGGAGAGGGAGAGCGAAAGCTTGGAAGAAAAGGGATTTTGAAAGAGAGAGAGAGAGAGAGAGAGAGACTTAATGAAGAAGAAAGAGGGGGGGGGGGGGAAGCCTTGTCATGGCCGGCCATGTCTTGGCCTAATGGGTTTGGGTTGGGGATCCAATAAGCCCCCAACTCATTTGACTTTGTTTGGGTTTAATTTGAATTTGGTTTGGTTTGGTTTATTTCGGTTTAGCTCTAACTAACTAAATTAGCCTCTATAATGACTAATTAAGCTATAGAAGATGGGTTAAAGATTTCTAGCCTAATTATGATGGTATGTGAGCTAGGCCCAGCTAGTATGGGGGTCCCACTAGGGTCCAGGCTACCCGGGTCTCCAATTTGAGTCCGAATTGGATAAAATCCAAACCAACCCAAATAAATCCCAAAAAAATCACATAAAATCAAATAAAATTCCTAAAAATTATAAAACTTGAAAAATGACAAAAATACCCCTAATTTGAAAACTGGGGGTGACAAATCTATCCTCCTTAAAAAAATTTCGTTCTCGAAATTGAATGAGAACTAACACAGCAATCATGAATTGAACAAGGAAAGAAAAGATAGAATTTTACCTCAAGGCTCGAAGAGATATAGGAATCGCTCCCGCATGTCGTCCTCCCTCTCCCAGGTGGACTCACCTGGAGAGTGGTGTCTTCATGCAACGCGAACCAAGGGAATGACCTGTGTCACCCCCATTTCCTGTATTTCGTATTTGTACTCGTAATTTGATTTTTGGCACGTATTTTATTTTCTCGACTTGCGAATTTTGGTTTCTCGTAAATGGGTTTGGACCATGGCTTGGTTTTATTTTGTGGAGTTGGTTTGGTTTGGTTTGGTTCATCATGAGTGGAACACCTTAGCCTATTCTCCACCTCCATTCCATCACAACCACCCTCATTAAAATCCACCAACTTCTTCTCTCTCCTCCATAACTCTATTAATTTCTTACAACTTCTTCTTCTTCCTTCTTCCACACAACTCCCCAACCCATAGGCAAGTGCACCTTGCCATCAAATAAGCACCACTTTTATTTGTCTATTAACTAGATTAGGCCATGGAGAATAACTTTAGAACTTGACATTTTGTGATTTGGAGCTTTCATTTTTCTAGATCTAGGTTTTAACCATTTTCGAGAATCCTTGATTTTGATCCATTAAACTTTGATTTTTGCATGTTTTGATGCTTCCATGTGAAAGAGAATTCGATTTTACTCAAGTTAGAACTTTGAAAATCTAGATTTGGTTTTGATTTGGCTAAGTTATGAAGTTTTGAACCTTAGAGTTCTAGGAGTCTTCTTCTCGGCCTGGAGAAGAAGACAGCAGCCTGCGCTCTTTAGCGCAGGGCTGGATTGTGCATTCCCCCTCGGCCAGCGCTCCTTAGCGCAGTACCGACCGCGCAGCTTGCCCCTTGGCGAACTACGCTCAACCCGAGTGCGCATGGATTCATGCGCAATCTGACCCTGCGCACTCCACTCATGCGCAATCTGACCCTGTGCACTCCACTCATGCGCAATCTGACCCTGCGCACTCCACTCATGCGCAATCTGACCCTGCGCACTCTACTCATGCACAATCTGACCCCTGCGCCAACCAGTTCAGCGCAAGCCGACTCCTGCGCAGCTCACCCCTGCGCAGTTGGCCCCTGGCGCACTTGACTCCTGCGCAATCCGACCCCAGGGACCCTTGCGCAATCTGTCCAATCATGGAGATTTGGTTTTATTTTTCTTAAGCTTGGCTCTTCTATAGCCCTGTATATTGATATTTTATTAGATATTTTACGTCTATTTTATATCCTTACGCCTTTTGTCATGAACTTGATTTTACTTAACATGTTTGGAATGACTATTGTACATGGCTTGGTATGGCAAGGAACTAGCATAACACGACAGTGACCCGAAGTGGTGCACTCCTGACATGACCAACCAGACATGATAGTGGCCCGTCGTGGTGCGCTCCTGACAAGTACCCTGACATGATTTATCTTGATAACTTGATAGTGGCCCGTGGCGGCGCACTCCTGACTTGACTTGTAACTTGTAACTTGACTCGTATAATCAACTTGACACCGTGGGTGTTCCTGCTTGCTTGCTTGTACAATCTACTTGTCTTGTCTTGCATCATGTCTAGGATGTGACCTCCCGGGTACCACGGCCAGGGACTCGCGCTAAATTGGATTAGGCTAATGATTAGATCAAACTAGAACATAGAGAATTCCCAGTCACAGGCAATCTCGTTATCTGGGCACTTTAATAGACTTGTAGCTTGCCGACGAGTAGAGCACATTTCTAGCACACTGTCATGTGTTGCACCCTCTAAGTCACCTAAGGGTACATTTGTCTCCCGGGCAATGTACCCACCTATAACTCTCAACCCGCGAAAGGATAACTGGATGGTCTGCAGGGCCTGGGACTGGAAATTATCACTTGCATCTTGTTAGTAATTAGGCTTGTGATAACCCTAGTTAGTTAAAGTAGTAAGCCGTAGTACTTGTTTGGCCGATTGTGAATGAATGGTGTCCAGCTCTGTCTAAGTCTTGTCTAGCCCCTGTACCTGGAACTCTTGATCATGATTGTTTTACTTATCTCTAACGATAAATGGGTAGAGACAGTGAGCTATTCAGGCGAAGGGGTACAATCCCGGTCCTTGTTTGGTTTAAGGATTGTAACCTGGCTCCCGGAATGGTTCCACGTCCCTAGTCGTTTATCGCCCTGTGTACCTTACTACTTGTACTTTCCTTTTATTCTTTATGTTCTGATATGCTGGCTTTTGTTCTTATTTGTGGCCTCCTTGTGGCACTTGTTCTTTCTGGGGTTTGACCCAGCTGGTTTTGTGTGGCCAAATTTCGGAGCAGCTCCCGAGGATCTACCTAGCTTCCAGCCCAATGGTGGACACTAGAAGGAACCAGGGCTACGAGTGGGTTTTCCCTTTTTGTTTCACCCACTTATATGTAAATTTATTCTTTTGAGGCGTTTGCCGACGAGCACCTATTAGCTCGATGCACATTTACTTACTGTCTGCCTACGGGCTGTAAACATGATTAACAAATCCTAGGGTTGATCATGTATGACTGAACTCTTGCTAGTCCTATCATTTTGTACGACTAGCTTCATGATCATCTAATATGTAATATTTGGGACGCCTTATATATATATTTGATGCTCTAACATCTTGTAACTCTGTTAATTGCTGGAGATTGAGACAATAGGCTTTTAAGAGACTGCTGGCTTGTAGTAAACCCTCATATCTAGACAGCCGTGACCGTATAGTTGAGATGCATTCTATTTCAATATACGTAGCTGGCTATGTCCGTCCCCGCTCTCCAGTATTCTGGTTCTGGGGCGTGACACGGTTTAAGTGGTGGCCCATGCAGGTCTTGTCAATCAAGAAATATGAGGGTTTACCGAATAGATGTCTCAATCAATATTCGCCCTTGATCTCTGCTTGTATCTTCAAATCCCTGAGATTCTTGACCTGATCACATGCTTGTATCATTGATCTGTCCTGGTCCTTTCCTTACTGTTCCCTATATCGTCTTCTTCAGCGGCATTGCTCCCGGACCTGCCAACCAGCCAGAAGAAGCTCAGCAAGCACCCCAGCGCCAGGAAGATCAAGCTCAGCACTCTGGAGTAGCCTCCCGAGTTATGCTTCCCGGAGGCTCGGAACCTCCAGTTCAGGCAGCTCCGCCCGTTCAACCAGTTAGACATGATGAGGGACCTTTGGTAGGGCTTATCAGAGAACTGCTTGCATCCCAAGATCGTCGAGGCGACGCCTTGCACCAGGAAGTTCATGATGCACTAAACAGAGGAGGTCCCCAAGGGAATCAGGCGGCCAATAGTTTCAAGCGCTTGAACCCTCCCTTCTTTGACGGCAGTGAAGATGCGATTGCCGCGGACGCTTGGCTTCAGGATACCGAGGTGGTTCTAGAAGCAGCTATGACACCTGAGAATGAAAAGGTGGCGGTGGTACGCCTACAGTTGTTAGACTTGGCTCGCGATTGGTGGGCAGCTCAGGCCATGGGGTTAGCGACACCAGTCACTTGGGCGACGTTCAGAGAAAGATTCCAGACAAAGTACTTCGATGCGGTGGTACGGTACGACCTGCAGACCAGATTCACCAACTTGAAGCAAGGAGGCAGGACGGTCGATGGCTATGCGACCGAGTTTTCCAGGCTGAGTAGGTTCGCCCCCACTTTGGTGGCGACCGAGTTCGATAGGGCCCAGCGATTCCAGCAGGGGCTGCATTTGGAGATCTTGTTGGCTGTTGAACAGTTCGAGCACCAGACGTTCGATGTAGTGTTGAAGGCAGCAAGGAGGCATGAGTATACCTCCCGAAGAATTGTGGACAGGACCGGAGGCAGGAAGCGGTCCCACAGTCAGATGCACCAATCATCAGCCCCAGCCCCGGCAGCTAGGGGATTGACCATTGGAACTCCGAGGCGGGCGGCCTCAGTGACGTCGGTTCAGCATTCAACCCCGACGTATCCGCAGCAGCAGCAGCAGAAGCAGTCTTCCGCGGTAGGATGTTCGCATTACGGGAAGCCGGGCCATGTAGTGGCAGAGTGTCGTAGGGCGCAGGGATTGTGCCTGGCTTGCGGAGGAGCAGATCATAAGATAGGGACCTGCCCGAATAGGGGAGGTCCATCATCATCCAACCTTTCTAGTTCTTCGGTGAGAGGACCAGCCCCAGTTCCAGTCCAGCAGCAGCAGCAACAGCAGTACCCGAGGCCATTGGCGCCCCAGGCCCAGGCCTTCCAGCAGCAGTTCACCCAGGCTCCAGCACAGAGTCGGCAGAGGGGTTCCCAGCAGAGAGGACCCGCAGCTAGAGGTCAGGCTATGATGATGACCATGGAAGAAAAAGTTGCACCAGGTGAGGTAGTGGCAGGTACTATTCTCGTCAACACCTTTCCAGCATCTGTATTATTTAATTCTGGTGCATCGCATTCATTCATGTTTGCACGATTCGCGACACGGATAGGATTGGAGTCCGAGTCATTATCAGTAAGGCTCAATATACTTACTGGTAATGGTCTTGTGGGAGTAGATCGAGTATTTTCCTCGTGTCGGATCGTAGTTAGCGGTAGAGAGTTCCCCGCTAGGCTCATAGAGTTTCCTATGGCAGACTATGATGTAGTCCTAGGCATGGATTGGTTGAGGAACCATTATGCTAGGATAGACTGCCATGTTGGCAGAGTTGTCTTTAGTATTCCCGGAGAGCCAGAGTTTTCATTTTCCAGAGGCACAGTAGAGCCATCTCCTCCAGTATTGCGGATGACAGTAGCAGCAGTGCAGTTGCCCCGGATTGTTGAAGAGTTTCCAGATGTCTTCCCAGAGGAACTTCCAGGGATGTCGCCAGAGCGGGAGATTGAGTTCACCATCGACTTGATTCCCGGGACAGCACCAGTATCAGAGCGAGTCTACAGAATGACGCCTTTAGAGTTGGAGATTTTGTACAAGATGATTGAAGAACTCAGGACCAAGGGATTCATTCGTGCAAGTGGATCGCCTTGGGGAGCCCCGATGCTTCTTGTGAAAAAGAAGGATGGTACATCCAGGCTATGTGTAGATTATCGTACCTTGAACTCAGTGACAATCAAGAACAGATACCCTTTCCCGAGGATAGATGACTTGTTTGATCAACTCAAGGGGGCTTCAGTTTTCTCGAAGATAGACTTGCGGTCAGGATACCACCAGATCAGAGTCAGAGAGCAGGACATCCCGAAGACGGCGTTCAGATCTAGGTACGGGCATTGAGAGTTTCTAGTTATGCCCTTTGGAGCGACTAATGCGCCGGCAGTATTCATGGACCTCATGAACCGTATTTTCATGCCTTACTTGGATCAGTTTGTGATAGTGTTCCTTGATGACATCCTGGTCTACAGCAAGAGTGAAGCAGAGCACGAGCAGCATCTCAGAGTTGTCCTCCAGATTCTCAGAGAGCACCAGTTGTACGCCAAGTTCAGTAAATGCGAGTTCTGGCTCGATCGCATTTCTTACTTGGGTCATATCATTACCAGAGGAGGAGTGGAAGTGGATCCCCAGAAGATTGTGGCTATCGAGGCTTGGCCAGTACCCAACTCAGTGGCAGAAGTTCGCAGCTTTCTTGGATTGGCCGGCTACTATCGGCAGTTCGTCTCTGATTTTACAAGAATTTCAGCACCGATGATCCAGTTGACCCGCAAGGATGTGCCGTTCGTTTGGACAGCAGAATGTCAGGAATCATTTGAGAAGTTGAAGCGAGGTTTGATAACGGCTCCCATTCTCACCCTTCCAGATGGGATCGGAGGATTCACAGTTTATTGCGACGCTTCAGGCAGAGGATTGGGATGTGTTTTGATGCAGCATGGGAAGGTAATTGCTTATGCGTCACGTCAACTCCGTGATCATGAGAAGAATTATCCGACCCACGACTTGGAGCTAGCAGCAGTAGTGTTTGCACTTAAGTTGTGGAGGCACTACTTGTACGGAGACAGAGTGGAGATATTTACTGATCATAAGAGCCTGAAGTATGTTTTCACCCAGAAGGACCTTAATATGCGGCAGAGAAGATGGCTCGAGCTACTTGTGGACTATGATTTGGACTTGCAGTATCACCCAGGGAAGGCCAACGTGGTAGCAGATGCGTTGAGCCGGAGATTATTTCCTGACGGCACAACCAGAGCTATTGGCAGATCTTCAGAAGATGAGTATAGAAGTTGTCCTCCCTTCCAATGTGGCCTTGATGGCCAGCCTACAGATTCAGTCCAGCATAGTTGAGAGGATCCGGACCGTACAGTTAACAGATTCCAAGATTCAGCGGCTCAGAGCAGAGTGCGAGGCAGGAAGAAGGCCAGAGTTATGTATTTATGAGGGTGGTACGCTTCGACACGGCACGTGTCTTTGTGTACCCAGTGGAGATGTCAGACAGGAAGTCATGGCCGAGGCTCACAGTTCGCAGTATTCCATCCACCCAGGCAGCACGAAGATGTACCGAGATATTCGTCAATACTTTTGGTGGAATGGTATGAAGAGGGAGATAGCCCGGTATGTCTCTCGATGTTTGGTTTGCCAACAAGTCAAGGCTGAACATCAGAGGCCAGCTGGACTTCTTCAACCTTTACCGATCCCAGAATGGAAATGGGAACACATAACCATGGATTTCGTGACTGGGTTACCCAGATCTCCGGCAGGCAGAGATGCTATTTGGGTCATTGTAGACAGGCTTACCAAGGTGGCACACTTTCTTCCATTTAGAGTTGGACAGTCGACGGCGCAGCTAGCAGAGATGTATCTCAGGCAGATCGTTCGACTTCACGGAGTGCCAGTCAGCATAGTATCAGACAGGGATACGAGATTCACATCGCACTTCTGGCGCAGTCTTTATCAAAGTTTGGGGACTCATCTCAAGTTTAGCTCAGCGTATCATTCGCAGACAGATGGGCAGTCAGAGCGTACTATACAAACTCTCGAAGATATGTTGCGATCGTGTACCCTTGACTTCGGTGGTTCGTAGGAGGATCACTGCACCTGGTGGAATTCTCGTACAATAATAGTTTCCAGGCCAGTATCCAGATGGCACCCTTCGAGGCTCTGTATGGTAGAAAGTGCAGATCCCCGTTAGCATGGGACGATGTCGAAGAGAGGCAGATGCTTGGTCCAGAACTGATTTCTCAGATGGTCAAAGTGGTCAGGAAAGTCAGAGATCACCTCCGAGTTGCTCAGGATCGCCAGCGCCATTGGGCCGATGCTCATCGGCGTCCCTTAGAATTTGCCGTCGGCGACCATGTATTCCTTAGGATCTCGTCTACCCGCGGCGTCATTCGTTTTGGCGTGCGGGGAAAGCTTAGTCCTAGGTATATAGGGCCATTCGATATTCTGGAGCGAGTAGGCGATGTGTCCTATCGTCTCGCTCTTCCGCCGTCGCTAAGTGAGGTACATGATGTATTCCATGTATCCCAATTAAGACGGTACATCCCGGACCCGAGCCATATCCTAGATCATTCGGAATTGGTTGTTGGTACCAACCTTTCGTATGAGGAGAGGCCCGTGTCTATTTTGGACCGGAGGAAAAAGACGCTCAAGAACAAGACTATTAACTTAGTCCGTGTTGCTTGGGGTCATCACTCTCTAGGTGAGTCAACATGGGAGCGTGAGGACGACATCCGATCGCGATACCCCTATCTGTTTGACTCGTAAGGTATAATGTCTTCATTGTGCCTTACGCTTTCCCTTCCTTGCTTGCATTGTATGATTGTATGATTGAACTGCTTAGTGTAGCTTGTCTGTGCTTAGTATAGCTTGTCGTGGCAATCTCTAGCTCCTTGATTAAATTCCGAGTACGGAATTCTTTAAAGGTGGGTAGAGTTGTCACCCCCATTTCCTGTATTTCGTATTTGTACTCGTAATTTGATTTTTGGTACGTATTTTATTTTCTCGACTTGCGAATTTTGGTTTCTCGTAAATGGGTTTAGACCATGGCTTGGTTTTATTTTGTGGAGTTGGTTTGGTTTGGTTTGGTTCATCATGAGTGGAACACCTTAGCCTATTCTCCACCTCTATTCCATCACAACCACCCTCATTAAAACCCACCAACTTCTTCTCTCTCCTCCATAACTCCATTAATTTCTTACAACTTCTTCTTCTTCCTTCTTCCACACAACTCCCCAACCCATAGGCAAGTGCACTTTGCCATCAAATAAGCACCACTTTTATTTGTCTATTAACTAGATTAGGCCATGGAGAACAACTTTAGAACTTGACATTTTGTGATTTGGAGCTTTCATTTTTCTAGATCTAGGTTTTAACCATTTTCGAGAATCCTTGGTTTTGATCCATTAAACTTTGATTTTTGCATGTTTTGATGCTTCCATGTGAAAGAGAATTCGATTTTACTCAAGTTAGAACTTTGAAAATCTAGATTTGGTTTTGATTTGGCTAAGTTATGAAGTTTTGAACCTTAGAGTTCTAGGAGTCTTCTTCTCGGCCTGGAGAAGAAGACAGCAGCCTGCGCTCTTTAGCGCAGGGCTGGATTGCGCATTCCCCCTTGGCCAGCGCTCCTTAGCGCAGCGCCGACCGCGCAGCTTGCCCCTTGGCGAACTGCGCTCAACCCGAGTGCGCATGGATTCATGCGCAATCTGACCCTGCGCACTCCACTCATGCGCAATCTGACCCTGCGCACTCCACTCATGCGCAATCTGACCCTGCGTACTCCACTCATGCGCAATCTGACCCCTGCGCCAACCAGTTCAGCGCAAGCCGACTCCTGCGCAGCTCACCCCTGCGCAGTTGGCCCCTGGCGCACTTGACTCCTGCGCAATCCGACCCCAGGGACCCTTGCGCAATCTGTCCAATCATGGAGATTTGGTTTTATTTTCCTTAAGCTTGGCTCTTCTATAGCCCTGTATATTGATATTTTATTAGATATTTTACGCCCATTTTATATCCTTACGCCTTTTGTCATGAACTTGATTTTACTTAACATGTTTGGAATGACTATTGTACATGGCTTGGTATGGCAAGGAACTAGCATAACACGACAGTGACCCGAAGTGGTGCACTCCTGACATGACCAACCAGACATGATAGTGGCCCGTCGTGGTGCGCTCCTGACAAGTACCCTGACATGATTTATCTTGATAACTTGATAGTGGCCCGTGGCGGCGCACTCCTGACTTGACTTGACTTGTAACTTGTAACTTGACTCGTATAATCAACTTGACATCGTGGGTGTTCCTGCTTGCTTGCTTGTACAATCCACTTGTCTTGTCTTGCATCATGTCTAGGATGTGACCTCCTGGGTACCACGGCCAGGGACTCGCGCTAAATTGGATTAGGCTAATGATTAGATGAAACTAGAACATGGAGAATTCTCAGTCACAGACAATCTCGTTATCTGGGCGCTTTAATGGACTTATAGCTTGCCGACGAGTAGAGCACATTTCCAGCACACTGTCATGTGTTGCACCCTCTAAGTCACCTAAGGGTACATTTGTCTCCCGGGCAATGTACCCACCTATAACTCTCAACCCGCGGAAGGATAACTGGATGGTTTGCAGGGCCTGGGACCGGAAATTATCACTTGCATCTTGTTAGTAATTAGGCTTGTGATAACCCTAGTTAGTTAAAGTAGTAAGCCGTAGTACTTGCTTGGCCGATTGTGAATGAATGGTGTCCAGCTCTGTCTAAGTCTTGTCTAGCCCCTGTACCTGGAACTCTTGATCATGATTATTTTACTTATCTCTAACGATAAATGGGTAGAGACAGTGAGCTATTCAGGCGAAGGGGTACAATCCCGGTCCTTGTTTGGTTTAAGGATTGTAACCTGGCTCCCGGAATGGTTCCACGTCCCTAGTCGTTTATCGTCCTGTGTACTTTACTACTTGTACTTTCCTTTTATTTTTTATGTTCTGATATGCTGGCTTTTGTTCTTATTTGTGGCCTCCTTGTGGCACTTGCTCTTTCTGGGGTTTGACCCAGCTGGTTTTGTGTGGCCAGATTTCGGAGCAGTTCCCGAGGATCTACCTAGCTTCCAGCCCAATGGTGAACACTAGAAGGAACCAGGGCTACGAGTGGGTTTTCCCTTTTTGTTTCACCCACTTATATGTAAATTTATTCTTTTGAGGCGTTTGCCGACGAGCACCTGTTAGCTCGATGCACATTTACTTACTGTCTGCCTACGGGCTGTAAACATGATTAACAAATCCTAGGGTTGATCATGTATGACTGAACTCTTGCTAGTCCTATCATTTTGTACGACTAGCTTCATGATCATCCAATATGTAATATTTGGGACGCCTTATATATATATTTGATGCTCTAACATCTTGTAACTCTGTTAATTGCTGGAGATTGAGACAATAGGCTTGACCTTAAGAGACTGCTGGCTTGTAGTAAACCCTCATATCTAGACAACCGTGACCGTATAGTTGAGATGCATTCTATTTCAATATACGTAGCTGGCTATGTCCGCCCCCGCTCTCCAGTATTCTGGTTCTGGGGCATGACAACCTGGTTCCGGAGCACCTTCTCTCTTCGATCCAAGATCTCGATCGGCTTCTCTGGGTAGCTGAGTGTCGGTCCCACCTCGATCTCGGAGTGGTCTAAGACGTGACTGGGATCTGCCACGTACCATCTCAGCTGCGACACGTGGAACACACAGTGCACTCCCTCTAGTGCGGGCGGTAACTCCAGTCGGTAAGCCACTGCACCGACCCTGCCCAAGATACGGAATGGTCCGATGTATCGTGGGCTAAGCTTCCCGTCGCCACCAAAACGAATCGTGCCACGCGTCGGAGAAATCCGCAGAAAGACAAGATCACCAACCTAGAACAAAACACAAGACTTAGAGCTTGATCTAAAACAATCACAATCAGACTCAAATACTAGAAAAAATCTAAACTATACCTCAAACTCCAATGGCCTCCGGTGGCTATCGGCCCAATGCCGCTGCCTATCCTGCGCCACCCGAAGTCGATCTCTGATAACCCTGACCTTTTCTTTCGCATCCACTACCATCTCAGGGCCAAGCAAAACCCTCTCGCCGATATCATCCCAAGACAAGGGAGTACGACACCTCCGTCCGTATAGAGCCTCGAAAGGTGACATCTCTATACTGGCTTGGTAGCTGTTGTTGTAAGCAAACTCTACCAAGTGAAGGTGGTCCTCCCAAGATCCCCCGAAGTCCAAGACACAGGTATGCAGCATATCCTCGAGGGTCTGAATCGTCCTCTCCGACTGTCCGTCAGTCTGGGGGTGATATGCTGTACTGAACTTGAGCGATGTGTCCAAGCTAAGCTGCAAACTCCACCAGAAGTGGGAAGTAAATCGACTGTCCCGATCCGAGACTATACTCACTGGCACCTCGTGCAATCGGACTATCTGCCGCACGTACATCTCGGCCAACCTCTCCGTCGAAAAACCCACTTTGAAAGGCAAAAAGTGGGCCGATTTGGTCAATCGATCAACAATGACCCAAATTGCATCCTTCCCTCCTGGAGAGCGCGGAAGCCCAGATACAAAGTCCATAGTGATATGCTCCCACTTCCACTCAGGAATGGGGAGTGGCTGGAGCAATCCACCGGGTCTCTGCCTCCCGGCCTTCACCTGTTGGCACACCAAACATCTCGACACGAACTGAGCCACCTCTCGTTTCATGCCATACCACCAAACATGCTGTCTCAAGTCTCTATACATCTTGTTGGCTCCTGGATGCATAGAGTACTGAGAACGGTGCGCCTCCTGAAGAACCTCCTCCCGAAGTCCTCCGCTCGGCACGCACAATCTGGTACCATGCCTCAACGACCCATCCCCTGCTAAAGAGAACTCATCCAACAGCCTTATCTGGACCTGCTCCCTGATGACCCTCAGAGCCTCATCCTCAAACTGAGCTGCCCTGACCCTCTCCATCAGCTCCGACTGCACCTGCAGACCCCACATCTGCGCCTCGAACCCAGGAACTATCACCTCTATGTTCAAACTCTCCAGATCTGCCAGAAGGTGACGATCTATCGTCAAACACATGGCCACGGGATACCTGCTCAAAGCATCCGTGACCACGTTGGCCTTCCCTGGATGGTACTGTAAGGATATATCAAAATCTTTCATCAGCTCTAACCATCGCCTCTGCCTCATATTCAGCTCCTTCTGGGTAAACACGTACTTCAAGCTCTTGTGGTCAGTATAGATCTCCACACGCTCTCCGTACAGATAGTGTTTCCACAGCTTCAAAGCAAAGATGACCGCTGCTAGCTCAAGATCGTGGGTAGGGTAATTCCTCTCATGAGGACGTAACTGCCTAGATGCATAGGCAATTACCTTCCCGTGCTGCTGAAGCACACAACCCAAACCCCGTCCTGAAGCATCACTGTAGATCGTATAACCACCAGATCCAGATGGCAGCGTCAAGATATGAGCTGTAGTCAACCTCGCCTTCAGCTCCTCGAAGGCGGCCTGGCACTCATCGGACCAAACAAACTCCTCGTCCTTCCTGGTAAGGCGGGTCATCGGCTGGGCAATCCTAGAAAAGTCCTACACGAACCTCCGGTAATAACCTGCCAGACCCAGAAAACTCCGAACCTCTGCTACTGAGCTCGGCGTCGACCAGGACTCCACCGCAGAAATCTTCTTCGGATCCACTGAAATCCCCTCGCTAGAGACAACATGTCCTAGGAACTCCACGCGATCTAAGAAGAACTCGCACTTAGACAACTTCCCATACAGCTGCTCCCTCCTGAGAGTGTCCAACACAATCCTCAGGTGCTCCTCGTGCTCCTCTGGCGTCTTCGAATAGATGAGGATGTCATCAATGAAGACCACCACGAACTTGTCAAGGTACTGATGAAATACCTTGTTCATCAAGTTCATGAATACCGTCGGGGCGTTGGTCAACCCAAACGGCATGACGGTATACTCATACTGGCCATAGCGAGTCCGAAAGGCAGTCTTCGGAATGTCATCCCGCTTCACCTTCAGCTGATGGTATCCGGTGCGCAAGTCAATCTTCGAGAACACTCTTGTCCCGCTCAACTGGTCGAACAAGTCATCAATCCTTGGCAAAGGATACTTGTTCTTAATGGTAAGGTTGTTGAGCGCCCTGTAATCAATACACAGACGTACCGTACCATCCTTCTTGGGGACGAAAAGAACTGGCGCACCCCAAGGTGAAGAGCTAGATCGAATAAAGCCCTTGTCCTCCAGCTCGTCGACCTGCTTCTTCAGCTCTGCTAACTCGCTATTGTTGATTCTATAGACGTGCTGGGAGATAGGCTCAGCGCCCGGCACTAGGTCTATAGAAAACTCAACATCACGATCTGGCGACATCCTGGGCAGCTCCTCGGGAAAGACATCCAAGAACTCAGCAATAAGTGGATGTGGCAACACCGGCCCCGCCAACAACGCTCCGCAGAATCCATCTCTCTGCTCCACTGTACCTCTGGTGGACTCGTACTCCGGCTCTCCCGGCAGCCTAAATAGAATCCTGCCCCCTCTGCAATCGATGCTAGCGTGGTGCGTGCTCAACCAATCCATACCGAGTACCACATCGTAACTCGGAAGTGGTATTACGAGCAAACACGCACTCAGCTCCCGGTCTCTCAAAGAAACTCTTCGCCCCTTGTAAACATTATTAACCAGGATGATGCCATTCCCAGTCATAATCTTGCAAGTCCTACCAAGATACTCAGCAATAATATTGTGCTTAAGTGCAAAAGAAACTGACACAAAACTGTGCGTAGCACCTGAATCAAACAATGCTAAGGCAGGAAAAGAATCAAGAAGAACCGAACCTGCAACTACATCTGCGACTGGCTCGATCTCCTCGGCTGCAAGAGCAAAGGCTCTGCCCTGAACACCCCGCTGCTGGTGGTGCTGAACAAACCGCTGCTGCTGGGTCGGAAGCGGACCCCTCTGCTGCACTGCAGGAACTCTCGCCGGTGCCCTCTGAGCTGTACCAGTAACACGAGGGTTCACTGGACACTCCCTCAACTGATGGCCTGCTCCGCCGCAAAAGAGACACACTCCTAGCCTCTTCCGGCAAACCTTCCAGATATGACCAGGCTTCTTGCAGAAGTGACAAGGAGCCCCATGTTGTGCCTGCCTCTGCTGGGTGTGCTGCACCTGCTGCTGAACTGGTGCTCGGGCCTGCACCTGCGGTGGGTGATGCTGGAAAGAACGATGCTGAAGCTGAGGGCGCTTAGCAGCCCCTGCGCTGCTAGTAGCCCCCGAGAAATGATCCCGCTCCCTCTTGGGCTTCAAGCCCCACTCCCGCTCAACCTTGCGGGCCTCCGCATAGATCTGGACATACGTCTCATAGAAGGAGGGAATGAGGTGCTTGATATCCTAAGCCAACCCCTCCCTGAAATGGCTCGCCCTGATCTTCGGGTCTCGAACCATGTACTCTGCGTATCGGCTCAGACGGTCGAACTCCGCTGCATACTCCTCCATAGATAGACTGCCCTACTGCAAATCCTGGAACTGTCGCACCAGGTCAATCTTGTCCGTAGGGGAAAAAGAACTTCTCCTTGAAGAGGAGCGTGAACTCTGTCCAAGTATGGCCCTCTCCAGCTAGGGCTGGCTCATTTCTGAACTAGGTGCACGCAATGTCTAGCAACTGCAAACCTACCGCCTCGACCTTCAGGTCGTCTGCCAGGCGGGAGGCCCTCATCTGCCGCTCGATATCCTCGAGCCAATCATCTGCATAGACCACGCCCTCGGTCCCGCTAAAGTCACGGGGCCCGAGCTTCTTGAAGTCCTGGATATCTCCGTACCTCGGTCGCGTCCCCGGATGAGGAGCCCTCTGCTCCACGGCTGCAAGGGCCAACTGTTGGGCATCCTCCATGCCCTGACGTATCGCGTCTGTCTGCCTCTGCTGAGCCTCGGTCTGGGCTCTCTGAGTCTCCAGTATTTGCTGGAGGAAGGTAAGCATCTGCCCCATATCTGTAGGCAGAGGAGGTGGAGGTGGAAGTACGCCTGCAACTGGCGGAGGAATCCGCTGCGCAGGAGGAGGAAGAGCGCCCATGACAGCTTCCGGCACTACGGGAAGAGCACCCGCAACCCCAGGGACTGTCATCGAGGTAGCTGGAGGAGTACCTCCTAGAGCTCCAACAGAAGTCCCATCTGCAGGGGAGGTGACCGGAGCCTGCCCGCCAGAGGTGGCAGACCTCTCCGTCTCCCCGTGCTCCTCGCCAGGAGAATGAGTCATCACTATCCTGGAGACAAATTGAAAAGAAGATATCAATATGGCACATGAAGGCAATATCAAAGGAGGACAGCTAGAATGCAGTAAATCAATATCAAAGACGATAAGCAAGATAAGCAAGGAAAGATCCTACTGTGATTGAGCACTCTTAACCTACTACCACCTATGTGTAACATAGGCTCGTAGTCAACACTCTAAGACGAGTGCCGCCACGACATCGCACAAATTGCGACTACAGGACCTGC